>JAHTLZ010000114.1:9439734-9583048 GCA_023846285.1 Phrynocephalus versicolor | reverse complement strand
CAGCAGCAGCAGCAGCAGCAGCAACAACAACAACAACAACAACAACAACAACAACAACAACAACAACAACAACAACAACAACAACAACAACAACAACAACTCTTCCCATCTCTGGGGGAAGTAGGAGAGAACATGCCAGGCAAGCAAGAGATCCTGAGGCAGCTCTTGGTAAACTCAATCCTAGACAGAGACTGCTAGCCACTATTGAAAATATTGAGGGGGATGGGCCAGTGTTGGTTACATCCTACTTCTCTTCCTAGGTTAGCTGTACAGTAGTAGGGCATCAGGAGAGCAAATGCTCAGTGGGAAGCATCAGCAGCTGCCCAAATGCAAGGATGTGCATGCCTATATGCAAATGTCCCCCCCACTTACTCCTCTCCTCCTCACCAGCCACTTCCTGTCATGACCCTTTCCAATAGTCTTTGCACTCCTGTTGGAATGGGGAGGGGGGAAGCGAATCTTACGACAAAAAACGATTTGGCCTACAAGTCCAGAAAGAACATGCCTATTAAGATAACAAATATTGGTGTATACCCTACAGATACTGTCTGTCGTGTGAGAACCGTCCTATTCCAATTTTGACCAAGCAGTTGTTCACACAAAGATCCTTTGAAAGGCCCAAGCTTCTTCCCTTCTGGATCAGGGCAGGAAACACAGAGGCAAAATGACTTTTCAGACTAACATATCTTCTATCCCCCAGCTGCTTGGAGGATTCTGGAACTTGTAGTCCAAAACAATAATAATAATAAGTAGAGATGGGCACGAATCAAAAAATGGCATTTTGTTTGTTGTTTGTCGTTTGGAGGGTCCATTTCGGTTCGTTTCCTTTTTTTGCGAATTTTTGCAGAAAAATCATTTTCGTCTTTATTCATTTTGTTACCGTTTCGTTACCATTTATTTCAATTTTTTGTGATTTTTTTTAGGATTTTAAGCCATTCACTCATATTGCAGTAACGGAAATGAAACGCACGACAAAATTTCCGGTGTTTCTGTTCGTTTCGTTTCATTTTAGAGACAAAATTCGTGTTGTTTTGTTACATAACGAAACAAAAAAACAAAAATTGAAACGAAAAATTGTTCATTTCGTGCCCATCTCTAATAATAAGATTTCTCAATTCTGGGCCAGGGGAAATGCTTCAGGCTGAATTCAAAGAGCTAGATCCTGCCCTTGATCCTTTCTTAAAATGTGTCATTCTTAGAGTCTTCAGGCAAAGGACCCCATTTATAAGCCATGGATTTAAAAACACCTCAGTAGTTTAGATGTCTGGCTGCTGAGCCAGTGGTTGGGAGTTCAGTTTGTCATTGTGCCACCTGGAGAAGGACTGGACTCCATAAACCACAGGGTTCCCTTCCACCTCTACAATTCAAAGGTTATTCTTGGGTTATTAAAAACAAAAACAAAAAACTGAAGCAAATGAAACTTTCCCCCTACTTAAAAGCTTGTGCTGTGCTTTCATGTCCCTCATTTTATCCCATACACTTTCAATTAGTACTTCCTGTTTAAACAATATCAGATTTTCCACCACCACCCCCATCAGATCTTGTGTTGGAAAACTCATTCATCCATTCCACACAAGAGGGTCCAGATTGTTATCTTTCTTCAAAGATCCTCCTGTCATCTGTGTGGCGGGAAGAAGCAGCCGTGAGGAATCCACACAACCATTCTGAAAACAGTAAGAGTTGGCACTCATCCATACACAGCGGACAAACCTATGTGCGGCTTTAGCAGACAAAAACATACTTCTACGCAGGTCCAACACATATAAATATAATTTTGCAGCTGAGCTCAGAAAAATTACTTTCTTGAGCCGCAGGTCTTAGGACATTGCTAGGAGAATTCTGGGAGTTGCAGTCCAAAAATAAATGGGGTGTTTCGATATTTTATATGTTGAGATCCAAAACAAGCAGCACATGCGCTAAAAATCCGTTCTGAGCTTAATTGTATCTGTTCTGTGTATCCTATCGAGTCACCTACCTTCTCTGATTATTATTCACATGGCTTTAATAAAGATACATCTTCTTGACTTTAGTAAAAAGATACATCTTCTTGAAACCCTGAGAGTGCACGTCTTTTTCCTAATATACAGAATTCTCTTTAAAAATCCTGAGGATTTCAAAGCCCAGCCACTTACTTTGCCAGCTCAGATCAATTTGACTTGCGGATTATTTATTGGTAATTGTTTTTCAAATCACTGACACTGAAATTGCTCCTGAAATAGTTAAATGTTCCGTTGCTCAGAGAGATCCTCAGCCCCTTAATCAGCTGCAAGGCAGTTCTTGGAAAATATCTTACACCAATACTGGAAACTTTCTGTTCACCAGCTGTCCTTGCTCTTCTGTAAAATGTTTTAACATGTCAGCACTAGAGCTGTTGCACATGTGCTATATAGTATACACTGCACGGAGGAACTGAGTAATAGTTGAACTACCTCTCAGATGCTGTCCTTCATGAGTTCACTGGGAAGGAAATGTCAACACAAGAAGGTGTTGAATCAACTTTTCTATAATTTAATCCTGAGTCCATCAAATGTGCTTATATAATCACCAGTAGAGATGGATCTTCATGCAGCTTACATAAGAACAAGGTAGACTAGAAGCACACTGCAGTTTGATTTGGGGGCAAAAACAGAGATCAAGGATGTGATGCAATTTCTCTTGAATTGTTTGGTGCCCTTTCTGGAACTAATAAGTACCATATATACTCGAGTATAAGTCGACCCGAGTATAAGTCGGGGCCCCTAATTTAAACCCCCAAAACTGGGAAAATTTATTGACTCAAGTATAAGCCTGGGGTGGGAAATGCAGCAGGGCCTGGCAACTCCTCCTTTGTGAGCTGTGTGTGTGTGTGATGTTTAAAATGACTTTTAGCCACCGAGACAAGTGTTTGAGTTGGTGGCTAAAAGTCATTTTAAACATTGTTTTAAAATGACCTTTTAAAAAGTCATTTTAAACATGGGGAGGGGGTCATGAGAACCGGCACACAATGTTTAAAATGACTTTTAGCCACCGACCCAAACTTGCCTCAGTGGCTAAAAGTATTGACCCGAATATAAGCCGAGGACCCCTTTTTTCAGCCCATGGTTAGGGCTGAAAAACTAGGCTTATATTTGAGTATATACAGTAATCAAAGACTTTTAGTGACCTGGAATAATCCCTTGTTCAGCTATGCTCCTTCACTCTCTAGCTAGCATTTAGGCAGTATGAGAGGTGGCATGAAACCAACAGCTATTTGAATAGGAACTAAGAAATGAGCTACATGATCATTTGAAACTGGATCCGGTCTGCCTCTGCATACAACTTTTCCACAAATTTTAAAACTTTAAGAGCAGATCCAGAAAGCTATAATCAAGTGTGGAAAAACAGTGTGGACAAGTCTTTAAGCTTTTCTCCTCTCTGTACTAGCAGGCATGAGATAGATTGGTTGAGGTCTCAGCTGAGCATAAAAACAGCCAAAGCAAATTGGCTGAAGGGTTTTCCTGCCTCTGGACTTTTTGAACCAAGCTAATAATAACCTATCATTAAAAGAGGAAATTCTTTTCCTCCTGAAATTTGCTTTGTTTGTGTGTGTGTTTGGTCTTCCACTGCAAGTCCATTCTTGCAGAGTGCAGACACGGATGGAATCATAAGCACATAAGGAGAGCCATGCTGGATCAGGCCAAAGGCCCATCTAGTCCAGCTTCCTGTATTTCACAGTCGCCCCACCAGGTGCATCTGCAAGCGCACGAGACTAGATAGCTGTCTCCTGATATCATTCCCCTACATCTGCCCCTTGAAGTACCCCGGTTTTAAGCCTGGAGACGATACATCTCCCTCATGGTTTGTACTTTTCCTCCAGCAATCTGTCCAATCCCCTTTTGAAGGCATCCAGGCCAGATGCCATCACCACATCCTGTGGCAGGGAGTTCCACAGACATGTGAATTCAGCATTATCAGTGGGTTATCCATAAGTTATAGCTTGGCGCTCAGAGACAACTGGATGGCCTTGGTGGGCAGCAGATGCTGGATGAGATACATGTTTGAGCTGGTCCAAAGTGGCTCTTGTGTTCTTGTGCTCCTATTTACTCGTGTTCAATGACCGAAAGCCCAGCATCCTTTCTAGCTGGATCATAGCCTTCTTTGGTTTTCTTGTGAGCATCCCCATTCTTTAACTGTAACGTCTTTCTTTTCCTTTTCTTACTGGTGCCTAAAACTACATTTTAAATCAGTTCTATGGTGGTGTTTCAAACACAAAGCTAACAGCCCAATGCTATGCTGTTTCCTTAGAACTGCAGCACTTTCATCAATGGAGATGGCCCACGGGTGTTTTTATACAAAGAGGTCATCAAATAGAGGCTACAGGTCAGATGCACAAATGGGCCACTGTTATTTCCATTTGAATTATAGGTATCGATGGTCTGAGAGAAAGGAGGGAAACACTCTCTTCTCCTTTGCAAAGTAAAACCTACCAAGAAATTTAAAATATTAGGAGATTCTTTGGGAAGAAGGAGGGGGATACTTCTCCATGGCTTCTAAATTTTCACTGTCATGTCTGAAAATCACAATCCCCATTGGTAAAAATTTAAATAAATGAATGAATGAATAAATAAATAAATAAATAAAGCAGCCATAGTGTACTTGTGGGAGGCAGCCAGCACGAGACAATCGGTTCAATTTATACTGACAGAGGCCCAACCAATGAAAAATAAATTGATTATATATCTGTGTTAAAATAAACAACCCCAACTATGCAGTAAAACACTCCAGTACAAAAAAAAATCCTGGTGTGGAGGGAATGGATTTGTGTTTCCATTTATGTAGCGTAGCCAGGATTGTTAACATTGGCTTTAAGAAAAACCTGATTTAACAGTGGTTCTTACTGCCTGTGTGGCCGAGCCCTGAGACAATCCTTCTTTGGTCATAGCATGAGAAACTAAAACAATAATCCTAGGAAAAGTGGAAGGAAAGAGGAAACAGGAAGACCTAACATGAGATTAATTGACTCAGTAAAGGAAGCCACAGCTTTTCGTTTCCAAGGCCTGGACTGGTAATGATAGGACCTTTCAGAGGTCATTAATTCACATGGTTGCATCAAGCTGGAGACTGCTTGATGGTACATAACAACTTAAATATCCCCAGGACATCAAAAAATTATATCAATGCATTTATAATGCTTATATATGATGGGATCATAAAGTAGGATTTATGAGAAGACCACAGGAAGACTGCATAAAATTTTGGCAATATGGCAGGGCCATGTTGTGATAAAAGCCTCCTCTGCTAAAAGAGAAAGAAGTATGTCTCTCAATTTACACTTAAAAACACATCAGACGATATTGAGTTTGAAGGCCTAAACTGGATAACTTTGCCACTGTCATTTATATTGTCTCCCATTCTAAAAGTCTAATTATATAAATTTCCCCCAAAATGTATTTCAGAGTCTGCTTTGAAAAAGTGGAAATGTCAACATACACAAATTGTAACAACCTCAGCATTTTCAAACAAGCTTGCATGTGACCTGTGAAAATATGGAGTGACACCTCTGATATGATAAATTCAGCAGGAAGGATGGAGTCTGAATGGTTCCCAGAACCAGTATTTCTTAATCTTGGGCAATGACTAATATACCATTCCACCTAAGATCTGGAAGGGTGTGGAAACAATATAATGACTTTTTTTAGCAGAGTAAATGAATGTATTTTTGACATGGAATCTAGAAATAGGGCAGCAATGGAAATTTTATTTAATCCTTTTTTTTCCAACCAAGAGAAGGAAAAAACGTCACCCCATTAGTTCATATGTACAATACAAAAATGTGGTTAAGGAATAATTCAGTCTGAAACAAATCAGCCTTTGAACAGCCTCTGAAGTGCTGAATGAGCACTGCATGAAAGTGGCAGCTACACAAGATCACAAGATCACAAGTAGCATTGGTAGAAGGTCAGAGACTGGCTATGCACGGGGACCGTATCCTCACATGAACACACATCAGTCTTCCTGAACAGCTGGATGGTGTAATAAGCAATTTTCTGTCTAGGCTATGTAAACATAAGCCCCACATGTGTATTGGAGGAACTAAGTTGGAGCCAGATGAGTATTGTATATAGAATCCTTCCTTGGATGAAACAATTTGGGATAAGATGAAAGACATACTACCCTTTAAGTCAGTGGTGGCCAAACTTTGGCCCTCCAGAAGTTTTGGACCACAACTCCCACAGTCCTTTGTCATTGGCAATACAGGCTTGGAATTCTAGGAGTTGTGGTCCAAAACATTTAGAGGGCCGATGTTTGGCCACTCCTGCTTTAAGTGCTGCCTAGATGCCCGAAGCACATCCGATTTCGCCTGATTTCGGAAGCTAAGCAGGGTCGGCCCTGGTTAGTACTTTGATGGGAGACTGCCAGGGAATACCAGTATTCCTGCCAATAAAACTCAATGGACATGGGATCACAAAGATTCAGTCATGACTGTATTTATTTATTTATTTATTTTCAAATTTTTATACCATGCCTATTTTCCGAGCGAGAACTCAGGGCGGTTCACACAAAATATTAAAAATCTAAGAACAATCTAAAAACATCTAAAAACATCTAAAAACAATCACAGTCACAATGACCATGGCATCCAAGGAGACTACAGGCAAGACGGGGCAGAGGGGGGGGGGAAGGAAAACCTGTATCCCTAGTTAGTGCCGAAGGCGTCCCTGAAGAGCAGGGTCTTTAAAGCCTTCTTAAACGACGCCAACGACGGAGCCTGCCGTAACTCGCTCGGCAAAGCGTTCCAGATCGTAGGCCCCGCCACCGAGACGGCCCGTTTACGCATACTCGTTTTGCGGGCCTCCTTCGGAGTGACGGTCCGGAGCGAGAGGGCCAAAGAGAATCGGGTGGGTCGGGCCAGATCTGATTGTCGGGAAAGACGCTCTGCCAGATAAGCAGGGGCCAAGCCATGGAGGGTTTTGTAAACCAAAACCAACACCTCGAACCTTATTCGGGAGGCAACGGGCAACCAGTGCAGACGAGCCAGGATGGGGGTGATGCGGTCATACCGACGTGCACCAACCACCAACCTGGCCGCCGCATTCTGGACCCGCTGAAGTCGCCGAACAAGGTTCAAGGGGAGCCCCATGTAGAGAGTGTTGCAGTAATCCAACCTCAATATGACCAGCACCTGTACCACTGTCCTCAGAGAGCTCTTGTCAAGGTACGGGCAAATCTGGGAGATAAGCCTAAGATGATAAAAGGCCAACCTGGTCACGGCTGCCACCTGAGACTCCAGGGTCAGATCCAGATCCAGGATGACGCCCAGATTCCTCACTCTTTGCGCCAGCTGGAGGGCGGACCCACCCAGACTGGGAAGAGGGCCACAGTACCCATCAGGGCCGCCCCCAAAGAACAGAACCTCGGTCTTTCCAGGGTTAAGCCTGAGTCTGTGAGTCCTGGTCCAATCCAAAACTGCAGTCAGGCAGCGATCAAGGGTCTGGACAGCTTCCACTGCACCGGTGGAAAAGGAGAAATAGAGCTGCGTGTCATCAGCGTACTGATAACAGCAGACTCCAAAACTCCGGATGATCTCAGCCAGCGGCTTCATATAGATGTTAAAGAGCATTGGGGAGAGCGATGACCCCTGAGGCACCCCACAAGACAGTGTCCAGGGAGCCGACAAGCTCACTCGCTGGGTGCGGCCCTCAAGGAAGGAACAGAGCCAGCCAAAGGCCAGACCCCCAATCCCCACCTCCAAGAGCCGCCAAAGCAGGATACCGTGGTTGGCGGTATCAAAAGCCACTGACAGGTCGAGAAGGACCACCATGGTAGAGCAACCCCTGTCAGCCCTCCTCAACAGATCATCGTGAAGAGCGACCAGGGCCGTCTCAGTCCCATGACGCAGCCTAAACCCAGATTAGAAGGATTCCAGGACATAGTTCTCCTCCAGGAACGACTGGATATGCAGAGCGGCGACTTGCTCGACCACCTTGCCCAAAAAGGGAACATTGGCTATGGGGCGATAGTTAGACATATCGTCCACAGCCAGGCCAGGTCTTTTAATAATGGGCTTCACCACCATCTCCTTCAGAAGACTGGGAAAAATCCCGTCTCTGAAGGAAGCTGAGGCAATTAATGAAGCCCATTTTGGCATGCTCCCTCCTGCGATCTTAATCAGCCAGGAAGGGCAAGGGTCAAACGGAGAAGCTGCAGGCCTGCAATGTCCCAGGGCCCTGGAGGCATCCACTGGTGTAACAGGCCCAAACTCAACGAACCGGGGCGACCGAGGCGGCCCGGCACCAGCCACAACGAGGGATGGATCAATTCAACCGGCGTCCAGCTCGGAACGGATGGCCTCTATCTTAGATTTTAAAAAGGCTGCGAAAGACTCACTAGTGAAATCACTAGGAGGAGGCCCGGGCGGACGGGGATTGGTGAGGTCTCGAACTACCTGGAACAATTCCGCCTGGCGATTCGAGGCCTCACCAATTCTCAGGGCAATAAAAGATCTCCTAGCCGCCCTGGTCGCTCGGGAATAGCAACCGGTCGACGCCTTAACCGCAGCCCAATTTGAAGCCGTCCGAGCATTCCGCCAATCTGCTCTCTAGCCTTCTCCTTGTAACAACTGAACACACACAAACCCTTTAAGTACACCCTGTTTTCAAGCAGAGGTCATTTAGAGGGAAGGGAGAGACCTACCACTCCTTTCTGTTTAAGACAGTGGTTCCCAACCTTGGTCCCTAGATATCATTGAACTACTATTCCCAGAAATCCTGGGTAGGAGTTTTACTCCAAGAATATATGGGGACCCAAGGTTCAGAACCACTGGTCTGGGGGGGGGGGCGCTACCAGAGCACCCTAGGCAGATGGAGCCAAACCACATGGGAGATGTTCTTTCCGGTACTTACATGGTCTACCACATGGGTCAGTGGTCAGCAGGGGTGGGATGGGGGCTCCCTAAATTTCAAGTTCTTGTTGATGTCGGCTGATACCATGATAGGAGATTTTAATGGCTTGTAAGGCACATTGCCTCTAGCCAAGAAACAAAGAGTGTTCTAGCCCTTTTTTAAGATCTCTGTAAGCTGTACAAAATCTCCTTAGTGTCCTTTGTGAGTACCCAAACTTTCATAGAATCATAGAGTTGGATGAGACCTTGAGGGCCATCCAGTCCAACCCCCTGCCACGCAGGATCCCCCATCACAGTATTTCTGACAGATGGCCATCCAGCCTCTGCTTTAAAACCTCCAAAGAAGGAGACTTCACCACCCTTTGTGGCAGCATATTCCACTGCCAAACAGCTCTAACCGTCACGAAGTTCTTCCTTATGTTCAAATGGAATCTCTTTTCCTGTAGTTTGAAACAATTGCCCTGAGTCCTAGTCTCTGAAGCCATGGAAAACAAACCTGTTCCCTCTTCTTTGACAAATTAGCAATCAAGAAAAAGTTAAACATGGCACAATCAATTCAGTTCTTCGGACTTTTTTAAAAATCAAGAAGCAGACATTTTGTACAAAATTTGGACATTTTGTGCAAAAGGGGCAATTGCATACAAATAATTCTTTTCAGCACATGTATTCTGTTGAAAAACGCCAGGAAATTAATCACAATCTTCATCAGCAAGGAGAGTGCAGAGATTCCTCAGCCTCGCATCTGAGAATGATAAAAAAGGATTGAGATATTTAACTCCTCCCTTCTCTCTCAAATACTCCCAACTAATGCAGATTTCAGTACAAAATGCCATTTCTGGAAGGTGGGGGCTTAAGTAAGTGAAATCTATTATAATTGGGTATTTTGCCTTTTTTATGAGTTGAACTGCTTTCTGTTCAAACAAAGCACCCTTGAACACACTCATTGTCCTTCATACACTGTCCTTTTTAATTCTGCTAGCTAGCGATTGACATAAAGCAGTGACATGCTACAACTCTGCTCCACTGGGCAGTACTGTTGAGCAGCTGCTGTTTCTCAGTGCATATAGTGAGAACAAACAACGGCTATCAGGATTTCCTGAAGTTTACAGAACTCTGATACAAGAATGCACATAAAAGATGCATCTCTGTTAATCAGGAAATAAAACAGCCCCAGACTAAAGACCCAGGAGGTAGTAAGGCCAAAGTAATAACAGGAGTGTTAGTTTACCAAAAAGACTTAAGGGGGAGGGAAGCACTATATTGAACAATCAGAGTCAATATCTATACAGATCAGGAAAAAATTTATTACATTATGTTAGACATCTTAGAAGAGTAGGCCTTAATACGCAGGGTAAATATATCTGAGTCATGGGTGATTTCAAAGGGAATAAATAGTGATTTCTTATCACAATGGGCATGCAGGCTTACCAGCAATAACCTTGCCAAACAGATACATTGCCACAGCTTCTGTCCAAATAAAGGGTCACAGTAAAAAAAAAAAAAAAACTCACTTTAAAGAAAGTACTGACGTGATAATCCTCCAGAAAGGGAAACATTTTGCCATGTATCTCCAGGGAATTAGGATATAATTTTGTTCGGAATGTTCAAAGTACAGTATTTCTGCATTACAGTTGTGCTTTCCCAGCCCCAAGTGCTTTCAGTAAGCATTATTTCAGTATTTCAAGACCAAGCTCCTGATACAGGTTTTCAAAGGAAAAAAATCAGCTCCAAATCTGGGAAAATCTAAACGTTAGAACCTGCTAATCAGGCCCCAACAGAATTTTAACTGGCCAAACAGAGATTTGTGTTTGCAAAGGGATTCTGTGTCTGGTTGTAGAAATATTTTAAAAGAAATTTTTAAAAGAATAGAGAACAAATATTCAGAACTTCACTCATTTAAGCTCTGAAATTGCTGTTTTTTGCATTGTGCCTGTGAATGTTTTTTCTTTATGTTAGCAGAGCTTGGGTGCCTATATCTTGTAATGGCTTCAACTAGGGATGGGCTATTCATTTCAGAAGCTACAGGTTCTGAAATGACACACGCGAGCCCAGGTGATGTTCAGAAGCCTCCAAAATGCAATCAGCCAATCCCTTACCTTACTCGGTGCCTGCGCACAGGGCCGGCGTGTCCATTAAGGTGAACTAGGCAGTTGCCTAGGGCGCCAAAATGGACAGGGGACGTCAAAATGGACTGGGGGTGCCAAAATGGACATATAGAATTATGTTGTAAGCCACCCACATTGGTTTACAACATGGGGTGGTATATAAGTCAAAATAAAAGCAACCACAAAGCAAAGCAAAAAGAAAAGTGTTCTGCTTATAGCACTTGAAGCACTCTCTGGGCAGTTTACAATTTAATTATGCAGTTTATAATTTAATTATGCAGGAGGAAGAGATGGAGCTGATTGGCCAGGAGGAAAAGGCAGGAGAATCAGAGAAAGGGATTGGACAGCCCCAGGAAGGGGATATAAGGGTCTCAGAGGCAGCTGTGGTGGTAGATTGGGGGAAGCAAAGAATTCTCCATCCCAGCTGGGGGTGGATATGGCTAGAGAACCGGTAGACCTATAAATGGCCCCCAGAGTGGAGGCAGAGTGGAGAAAAAAGTAGCTGATGAAGAAGGTTGTTCATATTGGGGAGAAAATGAAGCAAAGGAGTGGAGGGGGAAGCTGTGTGAGGATCAGCCTAGGGTGGAAAGAGAGAAAGGAGAGAGATCAAATGGAATGGAAATTGGAAAATGACCAGAAATTATTGAAAAGGTCTAAGAAATACTGTAAAGAAAAGATGGGGAAGATTAAAAGGACTTACAAAGAGTTATGTTGTACTTCTGAAGATGATTTCAGTGAGGAAGAAAGTAACTGTGTTGATTCAGAAATTATTCAGTGACTAAAGGAAAATTTTAAAATTACGAACAGAAGTAAAAAGCTCATGATTTTGACAGTTTGACCAGAAAGCTGGTCCTGTAAAAGAATTCAAAGTGAATACGGAATAAGTAACTACATTGCAAGGAAGGCAAAGAAACTGGTGAAAGAAAAAGGAATTTTGTCCTCACCTAATCCCACACCTGGAAAAAAATTATCTGAAGACACACTCAATTTAGTAAAGCAATTTTGAGCCTTTTCACACAACCCCTAAGATCCGCTGGCCACTTAAATTTGGACCAGAGATCTTAGGGGTTTGTCGCTGTTCCTGCGTTCCCACCCCCTCCGCACTCCTGGCTGCTGGCTGCGTGAGGGTAGGGAGAAAAAAAGGAAGAAAAGAATGCCGCTCACCTCCGTTCTGCTGTCCCGGCACTGCATTAAGATCTCTTAAAGGGGCGGGGGGCAAAAAAAGAACAAACAGAAGCAAGGAGAGCCCAGCAGTCACTATGTTATATCCGCATCAAAAAATTTCACCTCCGGAGAGCAGGTACCTGAAAAGTGCGCTGGGACGCGCTTAGGTGGGTGTGGTCGCACTTAATTATCTGTAAACTCCGGAGCTGGTGGGGAAACAATTTTAAGCTCCGGAGCTGGGAACCATTTGCGGCGGAGTTTAGGGGTCGTGTACAAATACCCTTTACTGCAATGAGGAAGTCAGCAGTCAGAGTTTTTAACAGTTCTATTCATTCCTCTAGAGAGTTGCCAAAGGTGAGCGGAGATTTGAACACAGGTATCCTGAATCCTAGTTCATCACTCTATCCACAGTATCCAGTGGGAGCTTTAGAAGCTTAGATCATTATAAAAATGTCCGTGGAATTACATAAGAACATAAGAAGAGCCATGCTGGATCAGACCAAAGGCCCATCTAGTCCAGCTTCCTGTATCTCACAGTGGCCCCACCAGATGCGTCTGGGAGTGCATGAGACTAGATATTTGTCCCCTGATACCACTTCCCTGCATCTGGTCCTTGAAGTACCCCGGTTTTCAGCTTGGAGATTACACATCTCCATCATGGTTTGTAACCTGTGATGGACTTTTCCTCCAGGAATCTGTCCAAACCCCTTTTGAAGGCATCCAGGCCAGACGCCATCACCACATCCTGTGGCAGGGAGTTCCACAGATTAACAATGTGCTGGCTGAATTTTTTTCTTTTGTCTGTTCTTACTCTCCAAGCCCTCAATTTGAGTGTATGTCCCCGAGTTCTGGTATTCTGTGAGAGGGAGAAGAGCGTCCCTCTATCCACTTTACTCATGCCCTGTTAATTCCCTATAGTGTTGATTCCACCAAAATCGGCATAAATGTATGGATAAAATTGTCTTTAAAAAGCATTATCATTTTACTATCCCTGCTTGTGAAGGAGTCTCCCTCTTGCTGTATGTAAATATGTGTGTGTAAAATTATGAATCAATATAACTTCATTGCCACCTAGAGGAAAGTGTGGAAACTAAATTGAGATTTGATTATTATTTTTTGCATATGCAGGAAATGGCGTGTACTTAAAAACAAGTGTATCAAAACATGTTATATCTGTGCAATATTTTGTCTCTATTTTCTTTTATCTGCCAAATACATAAATCCAATTTAAATCACACCAAATACTAGTGTTAATTGAGGAAGTAATATCTTCATCCGCAGAAATGAATGACTTACAGTAGCTGTAAAACAGGGGCTAAAACCACAGCAGGGTTGGAAGTGGCATCTGTCCCTTTTTCCATTCCCACAGAACTCCTCTGACCACTATTATCCATTTTTCCAGATTCAAATGTGAACAAAACATCTCTCCTAGTTTTTTAAAATAGATGTTTTGACACTGAGGCACAAGGTCCTCAAATAGAAAGTAAAGTATGGCTCCTGGAGGAATTTGGATATTGCTTACCGTTTTTGACTACTTGTTTTTCCATCAAGAGAGGGAGAGGACTGGGTTGAATGAATGCTCAAATGTCCACAGGCTGCACAGTTACCGTAGCTGTTATTACAGGAAGAAATTTGATTTTCCATCACGTAACTTGGTTTCTTTTTCAGAGTGTGTATAATATTAACACTCAGCTCTCAGTGACTGGAAAGGTTACCCTTTTTGTGAATACTTTAATGTCACAATAAAGATATTGCTCACTCTGTCTCAGATGCTAAATATACTGTACATGCTGTATGAGTTTCTTTGTGATAATCATACATGTGCCTTTGGGATTCACCTTTTAAGTGGACAAGCCCTCTGCTAGGGTATTTTATGACTGTTGGAGTCTGCTGTAAGGGGACTTTATTTTGGGACAGGATTATACTGGTGAACATCCTTATCTCATTTAAGTTACTTAAAGTACTATATTTACACATACCGTACACATAGTCTGTTGACATTTCTATCTCACGGAATGCATGCTCCAATTATATTTCTAATGTATATATAGCCATTATTGTTTGATATTATAACCTTTAATTGTTTTTGTTGGCATGTAGACAATAACAGCCATTAAATTCTAAAAATGTCTGTTTTGTGAATGTGAGATATTATCCTTCTGTATCTATGATTCAATATGCCAGCAAATGCCCCGATATTGCTGTGCAATGTTGTTCTGTGTTACCAGCAGGAAAAAGGATACTAAGCTTTGCATATTCTGCTCAGCACCATTCACAAAGTGACACCAAGAAAATGATAAATCCCAGAAGGTGATTCCTTTTCTGCAGCAGTTCACCACTTCTCACCCAAATGCAAAGCAACTGTCAGGGTTGTTTATTTGACATCAGAGGGTACCATGAAAAGAGCATAGACCAGCTTGACTGCCAACTGGGGTGTTGTCAACATTCAAGCTGCCCTTGGCCATATAAAGCAAGGGAACTCCCTCATATTGCCCTCCAGCTCCCCCAATGACTAGCCATGCAGTTGCAAGGTGTTCTGTATCACAGGGGAACTTCACTCTAAGCCAGTGGTTCCCAACCTGGGTGTTGGGACCCCTTTCGAGGGTCGAATGACTATTTCACAGGAGTCGCCATGAGCCAGTAAAGAAAAAGGCACAAATGTCTTGGGTCTGGAGGAGGAGGGGGAAGGAAGTAGGTGGAAAGAGTGAATTACAGCTTGATAGGTTGGAGGAGATGTCAGTCAATGACACCGGAGGCTGTTATTGGCTGAGGGTGCCTGTAGAGGGATGTTCTCTATGGCACCTGTGGCAGTGGCCTGCCAAAGGGGGCTTGTGGCCTCTTCCAAGCAGGGCAAGGAGTTGCCACAACATGAGGAACTGTATTAAAGGGTCATGGCATTAGGAAGGTTGGGAACCACTGCTCTATGCCCTTCATAAATCTAGGTAGTTGGAGTGTCCAGGACAGATCTTAGGCTGGATTAGATTCAAGTGTAACTTGCCTTCTCCTTTTCCTGTCACCAGCGGCTGGTGCCAGTACTGTATGTGTATGCAGTGTTTACAATATCTCCCTTTTCTCAGTTCAATTCACTGACTTTCCTCCAAATTGTGTTTAGCCCCATAAATTCCAGATAGGACACAAATGTTGTGCTCCTCAACCTCAAGGGGCAACCAGAGGTTGCTTACTTTGCTCCTTTGTGGCTTCTGAAATTGAAAATATCCCCATACCCCCAAGAGCTGGTTCATCCTGATGCCTTTGCCAGAAGATAGTGTATGTTCCTGATTTTAAATGTCTTATCATATGAACAGGAAAGAGATTCTTCACTGTCACTGTCCCTTTCTTCCAGATAAGTCAGGGAGCTGTCCTTGACAGTTGATACACTGTAGGAACTCTTATCACTACACTGTTTGGTAGATACAAAAACAAAAGGAGTGGACCCTCCTATGACAAACGGTCTGTATAACATAAAATCTGTACAACATAAAAAATTCCAGAGATAGGGAAAATTTGCGTAACAGAATCACCTATGGGGCGAATCTATACAACATAAAAAATGGTCGCGTTTTCAATGCATTCCTGTGGGAAATTTCTATGAAGGAAAATTTGCTTAACATAATTTCATTTGGAACGAATTACCGGTAATTCCTTTATACAAGGTACCACTGTATGGTATACGTACTACAGTGTAGTGTATATATATATCGAGAAAGAGAGCGAAGCAGGCACGCATGCGCTGACAAGATAGCGCCGGGAAAGCCAGCGGATTTTAGGACCTAGGGGAAGCTCGAGGAGGGAATCAGCGGGAAGTGAAGGCCTGGAGGCGGCGTGGCTCAGGGGCGAGGAAGGGGAGCGATCCCGCGTCCTCTGCGGTCCAGGTGCCGGCGGCCCCAACCTGTTTGCTATTGATCCATTTAGGGTGCGTGAGAAGGGCGCTGGGCCTGTGTTCCTTTGCTGGGCAGCACCCGGGTTGGTGCTGCTGAACGCTGCTTGGTTGAACTCTTATTAGACACTGGACCCCATGGCCCCTTCTCTTGTTGCGCATCGCCTTCCGAAAAGGGTGGGCTGGAACCGCCCTGGAAGCCGGCAATCCGGTGGCCGGAGGTCGGGAGGTCGGAGGAATAAACGAAGTGTGCCCCCCTTCCACGCGCCGCGAGCAAACCTCCTTCGTGGGTTTGTGCGGTGGGTGGGCAAAATCCCGGGCTGGTCTTGGCAACGAATTGTTTGTTGAACTGGAGGTGGGCGGGGAAGGAGACGCCACGATCGTCAGCCGGTGTGCTTTGCTGACTGAACTGGGTGTGTGTGTGGGGTGGGTGGGTGGGTGACATTGCTGTGATTTTGGGACACGAGCACAAACACGGCATTGCACAAACTTCCCGTATCGTTTTTGAGCCCCTCTCCTGCTTGCTTGAGTCTGGCTTAATTCTCAGCGTTGCCAGGAGAATTTGTTCAAGATAACATTGTGTAGATGACTTTCCCGGTGGAAGATTAATTCAGGGCGGGGACCTGGTTATGATATTTTACAAATTCTTGTGTTGGAGGATGCTTCCAGCCTCTGGTTTTGATCTGTGTTCCTCGCCCTCTTTTCTTCCTTTTGTTCTGTCTCTCTTTACAGACTTGACTTGAACAGAAGCAGTGTGATCCTTAGTGAGCCCAGTAAGCCCCTAAGAAACTTCTACATGTTTGATGACTTTTTCTCGCCAGTTATTTATTGCATGGTATGGGAAGATTAACTTAAAAATAGGATTTTGTTCAGTTTAAGAATTAAAAATACTTTAGATGAGCATGATGATACTTGCCCATTGAAAGTTTTTTTTAAACTTTCAATCAAACGCTTCTGCTCATTGTTATGTGGTGGGAGGTCACTTATTAAAACTTATGGGGACCCTATGAATTAGGGTCCAGCAGGTCCTACAGCTAACAGCCCTGGTCAAGGGTTGACACATCAGGGTTGTGGCTTCCAATCCATCACATATTTGGGCCTCACCTTCTGGTGTGTTTGACTTCCCCCTTTTCTTTGCTTACTTCTGCCATTAAACAAACTGCTTATCCTTTAATTTATAAACCATATAACATGAGTAAGTATCGACAGAGAACACTTGTACCCATAGGGCACTGTTTCCAGGAGAAAGATAACTTCTTTGGGTGTGACAGACCCCAAAGGGAGTCAAACATTGAAATGTTTTGTTCACTTATTCTAAAAGCTCTACAAAGTGGTAAGCACAACATGGTAAGCACCAATATTTTGCCTGGCTAGTACTCACTAACTTAAGTAACTGGGTAGATTACATCCCGACCAGAGATCAATTGAGTTGTTTGATGGTAAGATGGAAAAACACAACATTTTGCAGAGATACCATTGATCTTTGAACTTAGTAATTGGATTTGCTACATCTTGCAGTTGGTTCCTGCAAAGATGTTTTTATTCCTTGTCCTCCCAGAGATCTGTGGCTGCAGGCTCATTGGTTTAGGTGTCTGGCTACAGAGCCAGAGGCTGGAAATCTACGCTCTTAACATAAAATGGTAAAATAGGACTCAGAATTCTTGAGTGACGCTTGAGACAAACAATAGAAACAAAATTAGACAACTGCATGCTGCACATTAGGAATCCAGGATATATATCATGTACTCATATCATATATCAAATGTCAATGTTGAAATCCTAACATTGCTTGAAATAGACTCTAAGCAGTCTCAATGAGATCTGAGCTTCTTATTTCTCATATACCACCTCACAGTTGTGAAATACTTCTACTAAAGTGGTGCCAATCCAGGTTTTCGAATAATGTTGTTTCATCAGCCAGTCACACTTCAGAGTATCTTTGCTGGCCCCTCTGTATGGATGCACATGGGAGGGATGAACTTCCTACCTTTGACTTGGTCAAGCACTCCAACACACTATACCTGGTCTAGCCAACAAAACTCTTCTGTATTGTATATAATGGTGTGAGTCTTATAATATCTTAGGAGTTGTCTTAACTAGCAGCAGCTTTGTGTGACATTCTCTTTTTGTATATGCAGAATGAAGAACTGGACAAAGAAGAATGTAATGTGATCTACTTTTGAGAAACATGAAAATGCCAACAGGTGCTATTATTTGTTTACTTCATGTGTTGTTCAAGAATAAAACTATTGACAGTTACCCTTGAACAAATCACTCAAGTATTCTTAATGCTGAATAATGTTTTTGAACGAGAACCTAGGCTGTGATGGTGTTTGTACACCGAGGACAACTTAGAAGTGCATGTTGACACTTGATGTCTGGCGGATATATTTTCTACTCTTTCAGATTTAAAATAGCCCAGACTTTCTTGATACTATGTTGCTCATATGTTTTGGGTTATAATTCTCATTGGCCCAAGCAAGCTATCATGGCCAGTGGTTAGAGATGATGACTGTTGTAGTCTCGAACATCCAGCAGGCATTACTCTGGAGGGGAGGCAGGAATAGTCACACTGTAAGAATGGAGTTCACATCATGTCACTGCCGTGTCCTGCTTCTTTCTTTCCTTCCATGTCCAGAAATGGAACTACAGCTCCCCACTGGAAGTCTGTACTCCACCTTTCCTATTTTCACATGGAGGCCTGACATGGGAAAGGCAGGCTATTTTCTCACCCTTCTTGTGTACAGCAGGAATGTCCCATGACATTGGCTAGCTTACATTTACCATGGATAAAGCGGATCATTGGTATGTGTCATCAGTTGTAAATGTCCAATACTTTGCTTTTTCCAATAAACTAATTAACCTTCTCAATCATTTCTTCTTCTTTCCAGAAGAGAGTGAGGCCAAAGCAAAAACCAAGGTTCGTTTTGAAGAAATATTTAGAAGCCATGCAGCCTTAACCAGTAAAAAGAAATCAAAGAAGAAACAGTCAAGCGTTCCAGAGAGTATTGTGGTGAGTTGGCTGAGTGACCAATGTATGCTTGTCTGTTTTGGTTACATATGTTTCAATGTGTTTTAGAATTCAATCCCTTAAGTGTACAGACATCTTTGGTGTTGTTTGTAGTGTCAGCTCCTTTTGAAGGAGGGAGGTAGATGCAGTTTTATAATTTCTCAGGGACAATCATTTTCATCTTCGTTAATAGATGGACACCTTAAAAGTTGGCTGAAATCTTTATATTTGTAGGAATTCTGTCTGTTGGTTGCTGCTTAACGTCTAAGTGTGTCCCCAGTGCACGTAATAAAATTAAGCATGTACCTAAATATGAATGTAATAACAATTTCTTGCAATTTATAGGTAAATAGATGTCTAATCTTTTTGTTTGTTTGTTTTAGCTTGGGACATTAACAAATCAGCTTAATCCTTCCAAAGAAGGTGAAAACGATGAGGTAGATATAGGCAACACATATAACCCAGAGGAAACCAGTCCACAGTATGGAAAACATAAGCTTGGAGACAAAGCCTTGGTTCCAGAAAAAATAAATAATAATGCTGTTGGTGGAGAGGAAAGCAAGCAAACAAAGTTGAACAAGAAGAAGAGAAAGACGGGAGTACCAGAACAACTTAATGAGAAAGAACAGTCATGTGAGACGGAGTTGAACAGTTTTGAAAAACAGATTCATGTTTTTTCAAAGAAGAAAACAAAAAGTATATTACAGGCAGATGCACTTCATCAAAAAGGGGACAGCAACATAAAAGGTGCCTTGAATGGAGTGAGGGTTATCGCTGAATTAGATGAGGAGGAACAGCTAATCCAAGCCTATGAACAGCAAGTGGCGGAGGAAGAAGCAAATGCAATTAAGAAGAAAATTAAAAAGAAACTTAAGGAACAGATGTCTGAATTCACCTCCAGTGTTCAAAGCCACGAAGGAGTACTGAACAATGAAGTGAGCAAAAAGAAGAAAAAGAAAAAAGAAGTACCAGTTGTATCTGAACCTCAAACAAGGTAGGGTGGCAAACAGAAAATCAATGTGATTTTTGCCTTTTAACAACTCTTTGACTTTTGTTGTTGTTGTTGAGATGGGAATGTGTTGTGTGCTTTTTTTTTCACTCTGATGTTTTGGGGAAGATATAATGGTGTTCCATTATCTGAAAACAGATGTTCAGTTTATCCGTTCTCCCACTGAGCTAGTTATGCCAAGACAGTAGAGGATATAATTGACATAGTGAACGCCTGAGATTGAAGGACTATGTTGGGAGTTATTCAGGAATGCAGGGTCTCTAGCTTAGTGCTTTTCCTGGGTCTTTAAGCAAAAGTTGGACTTGCTTTTTCCTGCTTCCAAACTCTGTTTCCTGCCAATTCTGCCAAATCTGAGAAAGTCCTTATTGACATGGTTAATTCTTGCTCTTAACAGATGCTTCTCTGGTATCCACCCCCCTGATTCCTTCCCAGTTTGCTCATGGCTGCCATTTACTATGAAAAACGAGTTACTTAGGAATGGAGTATCATTTGCCAGGAATATCAGGGCTAGCGGTGGGTAGCAAAGGGAGCCAGTTTTTCTGTCCCAGCACCTTCTGGGTCTATACACCGGGTCCTAGATGGAGTGGCGAAGGAAGAAATGATAGTACTGTATGTCCACTGCTTGTTTTGAGAATTGGGTATTTGTAGTTGTGTGTTGAAACGGTGCAGGCATGGATCCTGCAACCTGTTTAGACCTTCTAGAAACTTTCAGAAGCAGGAATCCCCCCCATCCCCAAAGAAAAAGTTTTTAGCTGATGGCATGAAGTCCAGTTGTAGTTGTAGATGGCATGAAGTCCATAACCAATCCCAGGCCCACACATGAGCCCAGGAGGATGCCATAGTCTTGCTGTGGGCAGAGTAAGTTAGCTGTCTCAGTCAGTAGATGTTGAGTGTCTTGAAAGGGAAGCAAATTATAGACAAATTTGTTATGTTTTTGCTGCCATCCCTGGGAAAGATACTCCTGCAATTTCCCAGGTTGTGGGACTTACTGCATATGTGTGTGGTACGCCAGTTGCACAGTAGCTCAAAGGAAATCGCTCCAGAGGGTTATCAATATGGCACAGATGATCATCGCATGCCCACTCCTCACACTGGAGGAATTACACAGCTCCGGCTGTCCTAAGAAAGCTCAGAATATTGTAGGAGATAGTTCTCATCCTGGACACTCTCTGTTTGTACCATTACCATCAGGCAGAAGGTATAGATCTATTTAGAACAAAGACAGAAAGATTCAGAAATAGTTTTTACCCAATAGCAGTAACCATGCTAAATTCTGTTAAAAATTAAGTTGACGGGTAATATTAGTGTTGAATGTGTTACATATATATTGTATGGGGGATTGTGTATGGCTGTTGTTTTTTTAAATTGTAGTTTTTATGGATTGGGTATGAATGCTGTCAGGTGAAAGAGTGTAGGGCTGTGTGTGTATGTCTGGTTTTTATGTTAGTTTGTTTTAAATGAATGTAAGTGACGTTCGGCGTATGAATGTTGGAGTATGTGTATGGATGGTTTGTTCTTAAGTGGTAGATTTTATGTCTTGGATTTTTATACTGGGGTGTGTGATGAGCTGACTGGATTGCACTTTTAATCTCGTTGTATTTATACAATGACAATAAATTCCATTCCATTCCATTGTGCTGGCATAACCTGGCTGGGATGAATGCTGACTGCTTTGACTTGGGAGCATGAGGGGGAGTCCCAGTTGGTGCTGTACAGAGTGTAGCATAATGTCTTCAGCATCCCACTTGCTGTCAGTGAATTACACCTCCGTTGTCACAGAGGTTGCCTTCCACACCATGTCCTTTCTTCAAACTATGTGGAAAGGTTTTCATTCTGGAGCCACCACTGCAAAGGCTTAAATTGGTGAAAAGAAAAGATGCATTTCTTACACTTGACTCCTCTAGCACTAGGCTTCTCTCAACAAGGGCACTTCAGAAATGAGAGTAATTCTTAGTGCTTACAGTATATTGCTTCTGTTTTCTTCCAGCCAAACCTGGAACCTTGATTAGTGGGAGTCAACAAGCACTTCTTGTTTGCATCCCAGGCAGCCTGAAGTTCTAGTTTCAGAAAGTTCTGCTGGAAGTGTTGCATTTGAACATGCCCTTATTAATGGCAGCATTTTTTTTTCATTGTGGTGCAATGCCCCTCTCTGACCTACACAGTGGCCCGGAGGAAGAAAGAAATGGCAAAAATAGGTCACTCGAAAGACCACTCATATCAAGATCGAAAGAAGACATGGTAGCAAAGGAACAGGAGGTGGTGCAGCAGATGGAACAGCCGAAATCTAAAGGAAAGAAATCCAAAAGGAAATCCAAAAAAGGTTTGTACAGCTAGAATCCAGATTTTCTTAGCATGTTTTCACGAGAGTAAGGTCTGATCTGCATGGTAGACTATGTGATGGTTGTTCAGATTTCACCCTCTCTTGTGGCAAATGTCTTATCTGAACCTTTCCATTTTTGCTTGTTTGTTTATTGGCTGTGGTGTTGAAATTTGAACCCTTACATATGGATTTATGGAGGAAGCTGGAAGCATTTGAGATGTGGACGTACAGATGAATTCTGAAGATACATTCAATAGCCAGCGTTGCTAGCGTGGCCATATTACAGCATATAAATAAAAATTGCAATATTTCAGTCACATAATGCACAGTAACAAATACAAGCTGCTGCAGGATATCCTTCAAGGAAAAATAGACGGGAAGTGTGGCCCCGGGGCATAGAAGAACATTCTGACTTAAGAACTTAAGCCAATGGTTCTCAATGAGCATGGCTTCTCAGTTTAGAATAGCTTTGGATTAAAAAACATTGTATGTGAGTCACATGCAACTTTTAAAATAAGTCGGATCTGCCAAAGACGTCATTTGCCCTATGGCAGCATAAATCTACTGAATAGGATTTTGATCAGTAATTTGTATTTGTGATGAAAGTTTCCAATGAAATATTGGCATAAGTCTTGTGCAATACAGTATGGGGGGGGGGAAGGAATGTGGCACCAAACATAATTGGCAAGACAATTGGTCTGTATTTCATTTATTGATTTCTAAAGAGTCCGAGGCTGGAGGATTCAGCAGGTGCCATGTTTGGCGTGGCTTCTCCTTTTTAGTGCCCCCCCCCAGGCACACTGACCTGAGGGCTTCCTACCCACAAAATTGAAACTAGCAATGGGTGAGCACCAGTTCTCCAGGTAAACTGGAAGGATGGGGTTTCCAATGAGGAAGTATACATTGTGTTGCCACACTCAACCTTTTTGACTTTGAACCTTTTCTTGCCCACTTTCTCTCTTAGGCTTACATTTTGGCATACTTGCTAAAGACTATAGAGCAGTGGTGTCGAACCTTTTAGAGACCGAGTGCCCAAACTGTGATTCAAAACCCACTCATTTTTCTGCAAAGTGCCAATACAGCCATTTAACCTGAGTACAGGTCGTTGTGAAGGGGTGATTTCAGGTGCCCACAGAAAGGGCTCTGAGTGCCACCTTCGGCACCTGTGCCATAGGCTCACCACCACTGCTATAGAGTGTGGTTGGTGTTAGTATGAGATTGGAACTGGAAAAGGTGCAGAAGAGAGCGACTAAAATGATTACTGGGCTGGGCCACCTCCCTTATGAAGAAAGGCTAAAACATTTGGGCCTCTTTAGTCTGGAAAAAAGGCGCTTGAGGGGGGATATGATTGAGACATACAAAATAATGCAGGGTATGAGTAAAGTGGATAGAGGGAAACTTTTCTCTCTCTCCCAAAATACCAGAACTAGGGGACATACACTCAAATTGTGGGCTGGGAGAGTAAGAACTGACAAAAGAATTTTGTTTTTCACCCAGCGCGTTGTGAGTCTATGGAACTCCCTGCCACAGGATGTGGTGATGGCATCTAGCCTGGATGCCTTCAAAAGGGGTTTGGACAGATTCCTGGAGGAAAAGTCCATCACAGGTTACAAACCATGATGGAGAAACCAGGGTACTTGAAGGGCCAGATGCAGGGGAGTGGTATCAGGAGACAGATATCTAGTCTCATGCGCTCCCAAACGCATCTGGTGGGGCCGCTGTGAGATACAGGAAGCTGGACTAGATGGGCGTTTGGCCTGATCCAGCATGGCTCTTCTTATGTTCTTATGTTCTCTTCTTATTCCCTTGGTAGCATCAAGCAGACTTCACATTGGATGGCTTATGGGGATTTATCCCCTGTGCTAGTATCAAGCCTGTTGGCAGATGTAATCAACAAAGTTGTGGCCGATTTTATACCAAACATTAGTGTGTATGTGGTCATTTTGTAGCAAAATTTGCCATGCCCCTGTGGCTTCTTGCTGTTTTTTCTCCTTAATCAAGGATTTGTATGCATGTCTACTGGTTACAAACTCATTTAATAAAGTTTGTAAATGAGTTTTTCTATACTTGTGATATAATTTCCTCATTTGGCTCTTGACCTGCTTACATTCATTATCGAACCAGCCAGCAGTTTTTAAAGCTCTTTGATGGCCTACATTGGTTACCGTGGTTTTTAGTTTCGCTCCTAGTTTTCCGGTCAGAGCTTGAAAAAGTTTTACTGCCTCACTGTCACTGCTGCCATTGAGAATGGCATTTCGGTCGTTCATATATTCCTCAGTTTTCAGTACCTGAGTCAGAGCAATAACCACTACTGGTGACCATTTAATTCTCTTACTACTAGTCACTTCTAAGTCTTTGTTGGGGTACAAATGTAAATATAATCGAGGGTTACTGTGTATTGGATACATTAGCATCATTGACAGGGGTAGATGGTCACTTTCTGTATTATTACCAATTTCAAATCGAGTAACATAGTTATATGCAGAATATGAGATTGCTATATAATCGATTACACTACCACCCCTCTTAGTGAAATGAGTGTATTCTCCCGATGGATCGCCATTCACTGAACCATTTAGTATTAAAAGATTTCTCCTTCTTGTAAACTGAGCAAAACAATACCCTGGATAATTGCATATTTTATCTTTAGAGGTTCGACATTTTCCCCTCAATGTATAGTCATCTGTATCCAATACCTGATGAAAGTGGGTATATAAATTTTCATCATTAGCACCTAATCACGCATTGAAATTCCTGCTATGATAAATATTGCCTTAGGATATAACCATTCAGGTTGTTCTACATAGTCATCAATTGTACCCCATATATTGTTAATAATATTTTTTTTTTTTTAGCATGGTGGTATATATACATTGACTATCAGCAGAGAGAATTTGGAGAACAGAATATGGCAAGCAATTACATATAACCTAGAGGGGGTCACCTGGGATAGTATAGTACTGTATTAGATGTTGGAACTAAACTGATATGGTTGGCTTTAAGCTTTGTGGAAACTAGGATCCCAAGGCCTCCCTTAGGACGGCCATATCTGGAGCTAGGATCAGCTTTTAGTAAATAGCTTGCAAAGCCATCTAGCTCCAGTTCTTCCTTCTCCCAGGTTTCCTGAAAAAGTACTATATCATAATCCCTAATAAATTTTTGAAAGGAAGGATCTGCTACCTTCCCTTGCCAACCTGCAATGTTCCAAGAAAGAAATGTCAATGCAGGGTATTGTTGATTTATCAAGGGTCATCCAGAGGTAGATGGATCTGAGATGAATATTTTCTTTCCTGCAGCAGAATTGAGGGGGGTATCACTTCCTGAGATAGCTGTTTGGTTTATGAGTGTAGGACAGGCCTGCTGGAAAGTTGGACAGTTGTCCCATCGAGTAGCAGTATCTGAGCAATAGGCTGCTGCCCTCTCACTGGATGGAACTCTGTTTCTTCCTGAGATCCATTCTTCCCCACTAGGTGGTTCACCAGAGACTACATCTTTCTCTGCATGTTCAATCAGCTCCACTGGTGGGTTCCATACACTTACATTGGATACCACAGAAAAGGCGGGATAAATTAGGCAGCCTGCCTTCTTAGTGACTTTCTCGGGGGAACCGATTTCCTCCTCCCCCAGTTCTTTCATCCGGGTCCAGGTGGATGAAGTCACACTTTCTGGTTTTGGGATAGGGGTCAAGTCACAAATATCTCCCTTTAGAGCAAGCTTATTCAGTAAGGGATTTATTTCCACTGAGATCTGCGGCTGTGTAGTAGGGACCTTCCTGCTCTGAAGTGCTAGGTTCCTTTCAGAGGTGCCTATTTCTTCTGCATCCAGATCTTTTGTTTGTGACCAGATATGTGGATCAATTGTTACTGGTTTTAATGTAGGGGTCCCATCATTGAAAGTATTATCTAGGGTAGTCTTGCTTGGTAGAAGACTAATTCTCTCTGGTGCCTCCCACTGCAAAGTATGTGGCTGTCCATTCTGAGGTTTTAAATCAGCAGCTCCCTTCCTTGCTCTTAATTTTATCAGGTGGCCCTTTAGAAGCTCAGGTCTGTCAACTATCTCATTTTGTATTTCAAAGGGTAAAGTATGGAAAGAGTCTAAAAGATTCTTCCCCTCAGGATCCAGGGGTCCAGTGGGTATCCATTCCATTGTCTGCTGTGAAATATCCTCTAGCAACTCTGTAGCACTTGGGTTTTTTCCTGATACAAGTTCCCCCTGAGGGCTGACAGTAGTAGCCAAATCAACAAGATTAGTGCTATAATTTTCTTTTTCTAGGGGGCTTTTAGCATAATCTGAGGTAAAAGGCCTCAGTGGCAGAGGTGGTGCACAGTTGTCAAAGACTCTTACCACAGATATGCCCCTCTTGAACAATGTATCTTTGCATTTATATGCCCGTTCAGCTGAGCTCCTTTTTGTGAATGTGACCATTGCATGAGCATTGCAAGCATTGAAATGTAGATACTCCACAGACAACAGGTCAGCTAGGGTAAAAGATCCTGGAGAAGCCAATTCTCAAGTTCTTAATAAGTGCAGTTTGCGCTTGTATTGTGGTGTGAACCCCACTGATATAGAGTGTGGTTGGTGTTAGCATGAGATTATGGTTAGAAATTTTAGCTACTTGTCACAACTTTTTTAACATGAGGATGGATCCAGGTGGTAGTGGGCGGGCCTCGCAGTGTGGACTGCCCTCCTAGGTGGACCCTCTTAGTCAGGTTGGGGTGTATGATCATGTGTAGGCCTAGTGTGAGGGCTGCTGCATGCTCCCCATCCTGTTAGGGGACAAACATAGTGGCTTATGCCCATGTAGTTAACCCTCTTTTGGTAGCATCAAGCAGACTTCACATTGGATGGCTTATGAGGATTGATCCCCTGTGCTAGTATCAAGCCTGCTGGCAGATGTAATCAACAAAGTTGTGGCCGATTTTATACCAAACATTAGTGTGTATGCGGTCATTTTGTACTTGAGACCTGGACTACCATTAGGCTTGCTGACAAGTGTGTTTTGAATGGAACCTGAGATTGTTAATATATTTTATACAGATTTTTTTTCTGTTTCCACTGGGTTGAACAATATTTGTCCAATAGCATAATATATATGTGTGCCTAAATCAATACGCAGTCGATAGCAAATTGATTACCATAGGGTATGGTGCATAAATTAAAGCTATTTAACGAGAACACAATTTTAATTTAAATATTAATTAGCCCCCTTTTCTCTTCCTAGCACTTGAAGATGATTCAGAATATGCTGGTGAAAACTCGCCACACATGGCTTCTGGAACTGTTTCACCGGAACCAAAATCTGTTTTCGATGATAGCCTTGTTTTAGGTGTTTACATCCATCGAACGGATAGGCTTAAAATGGACATTACGGTGTCACATCCCATGGTCAAGATTCATGTGGTTGATCAGAAAACCGGCTTATACGTCAAGAAAGAGAATAGGTAATTTTACAAACTTTTGAAGTTCTGTTCTTTAATTCCTTAATGTGTCCCTGATTTTCCAAACATTTAAGATAGTGATTAACATTTTTGGAACCATATCTCTCTGTGTGTTTTAAAATAAGAATAGACAAGTATTTCCCAAGTGAAAGACAACCTCTGGTTCTACAGATGGTGTTGCACAAATATGTGGTAGAAGTAGAGATGACTTTGTGTATCCAGAGAGAGCATCTCTATATACATGTGTATTTTGCAGTAAAACCAGTAAAGCTGGGCTGCACAACCTAGAGACTGTCTAGTTTTAAAAAAGGACTGTGTACTATGCATTGCATATAAACATAAAGCAAACCCCTTGTTCTATTTACTTTAAAATGGAATGGGAAAATCAACTATCCAGTTTTCTGCCCTGAGACCTCCTGGGAGTTGCACAGATTGGCAAAATTAAAATTAAAAATCAAAACCAAGACGAAAGCCTGAAGTGTAGTAGCTCTAGGTCCGTTTCTGATTTTTAAAAATGAGTGTCTACTTGTATTAAATACTGAGATGGGGAGAGTTGCAACTTATTTTAAAATAGCCACTTCTGGAGACTTCAAGGAATGGCCGCTTACCTTTTTGTATGCTGAAAATTGGTTGAAGGAGGCATCTTGGGATAGCCAAAAAACAAATACAAAACAAATAAAAATTTGGGGTGGCTGTGTATGAACGTGAACTTTGCTTACCACTGCTATCATTTCTGGTAAAGAAATAATGTTATGCTCAGTTTGTTTTGAGACGGAATCGTTTAGAGCAGTGGTTCTCAGCCTTTGGGGCCCCAAATGTTCCTGGACTGCAACTCCCAGAAATCCCTTCCTGCACAGTGAGTGGTGGAGGCTTCTGGGAGTTGCAATCCAGGAATACGTGAGGACCCACAGGTTGAAAACCACTGATTTAGCGTGTACTCCATGAGGCTGTGGATTCTGCTTAGAATAGTCCTTGAGATTAGAGAGCAGATTCAAAGTACTGGGGCTAGTTGACACTCAGAGGTCAAGTGTTAGTTTTTCTGAATGACCTCATAGTTTGTCAGAGTCTTTGGCAAAAGTGAGCTCCAGCCGACTCAACAGAACGTATTGTTTTGCATACAGCAGCCGGCCAGTGTCATCATTCTATGAACAAGAGACGATTGGACATATTCTCCCCATTATGACCCAGCCCTATGATTTCAGACAATTTAAGTCAACACTTCCAGAATGGGAGGAACAAATCATATTCAATGAACGTTTTAACTATTTCCTTCAAGATTCTGAAGAAAGCCCAAAAGTGATACTGTTTTTTGAGGTACGGACTTTATTGTTGATTGGCTCAGTTTCATTATGTCCTGTGTAATTTGGGCTAGTACAGTAAACCCCCGCCTATCGCGGGGGTTAGGGACCCACCCGACACGTGATGCCTGAAAATCCGTGATATGCAGAAGCGGGTCGGGTGGGGCCTGGGGGGCGGGGAGGCAATCAGATCCCCCTCCCGCCGCCAGCGCACGCTAGTCCGAGAAGTCTTGGGGCGGCGGCCAGCGGCGCTGCCAGGGGGATCTGACCTTCCGCCATCCGGGGTGTCTCCATTGAAATGCATTGGCTCAGTGTTTCAAAGAAAGGTAGTATTGAAAGGATGGTATTAGATCCGTCAGTTTTTTAAATCATTATCCGACTCTGAGGACTGCATTGCTGGAAGTGGGGGGACCCACTGATCATTGAGTCCCTGTCGATGATGATTAAGGTTTTCCTGGCTGCAGTGACAGAGCTTGCTTAATAGTTCCTTTAATTCTTTGGGACATTTAAGGTGACATCTTGGTTGTGAGACCATAGTGAGCAACTCTTCTTTTAACCTTTCTCTTCGGCTCTCAGGCATTCTTAGGCGCTAGGAAAAAGAGACAATTTTTATTTATTTATTTATTTACTTCCTTAGTTACTTCCCATTCATCCGGCTACTTAGGCTCAAAACGACTGCCTACCTTACACAATATCAACTAGGAAGCTTCCTTGATCTTTAACTAATCCATTCCCACACAGGTCTATAAGAAGACCTGCATCCATCATCTTTCATGGATTCCTCCTTTATTCTGATCAGCTTTCCTGATTTCTGAGACCAGGGATTCCCGGGTAGTCCAACAACAGGAGGACTTTGAGGTTCTGTCATTCCAGACACAGATAATTACAAAAGCTTCCTGTGTGAGGGATATATTAGAAGAGTTGTTTGTCCATGGAAAAAAGCACACAGAATGATTTGGAAAATACATGACTTATGGGCAGGAGAGTTGAAACTTTTTATGTGGGCATGTGTTTATCAGAATGTGAACCAAATGTAATTTGTATATTTACAGGTCCTTGATTTTTTAAGCATGAATGATGCAAAGGCGAAGTTTAGGGGCCAAGCTCATGAAAGCGGCTTTCGGAAAATCTGCTGGGCATTTCTAAAGGTATTTAAAAATTTATTTGTTTTTAATGGAAACATTTTACTGAAGTATTCAGTACCCAGAGCTCAGAGAGAAACTCCTAGTTCCCTGAGCTGCTTGCCGTCTGAAGATGCCAGCCACAGAGTCTGGTGAAACGTCAGGAAGAAAAACTTTCAGAACATGGCCAAACAGCCTGAAAAACTCACAACAACTATCAGATCCTGGCCGTGAAAGCCTTCGAGAATACATATTCGGATAGCCCTTAAGAAGAGTCAACTTACGATGACTGAATGAGTTGAAGTGTGTTTTGAATCCAAACGATGATCTTATGTATTGTTCCCTATGATGTCTTTGGAGATAAAATGGAGTTGGGTGACTAGCAAGAACAAAAATAACTCTTGCTTATGCTTTACATTTCAGTGAATCATTGCAACTGCTTCTTTATATGAGCTGCAGTTTGGGCACCATTCTAAAATAAATGGGGGGGCAGGGGAGGAGGTCAAAGTCTTCCTTCTGAGGCAGTCTTAGAAGTTTGCAGTGATACAATCAAGCAGTTACCTAGGATGAGTTCAAAAATAAATGTCGTGAGTCTGGTGTGTGGCATCACCGGGAAACCCAAATAGTGCCAGTACTGAAAAAGTAATTTTTAAAATTGTACTGTAAGCTCTTTTGCAAGGTAGAATAAGGATGTTTTAAACGTATAAAGTTTGATGGATAGGTCTGTAAATGTTATCTGCCTCACAGATGATCCACAGTTCCTATATTGTGTTGCTTCTCAATGTGATTGCTCACAAACAGCAGGAATAATAGTCACGTTATAAACATTCATGCTACTTGGTCAGTGAAAGCAATAATGTGTATATTTTGCCATTTTTAGCTTGTAGGTGCAAATGGAGTTCTGAATGTTGGTGGAAAGCTCCGTCTTCAGCTGTATTCACCTCCTCCAAAGAGCAGGTCACAAATCAGCACCGTAGAAGTTTATGACTGGTGGTTAAGATGTCCCAGAATCCATTATCCTTCAACACTCTATGTCACTGTGAAGGGCATTAAACTTCCAGATCATGTAAGTTAAGTTGCACCGGGGGGGGGGGGGGTTTGACCCAAAAAAAACCTGATGCTTTTGTTGACCTGAAATTGAGAAGTGGTTTTTATTTGTTTTTGTTTGGCTCTTTGTAAACTAACTCTGAAAAGGAAACAGTTCACATTTTCTTCTAAGCCTTTGAACGATTTCATATTTGGGCACTCCCCTCTGTTCTGCCCTTTGCTTTATTTTTCTGCCGCTTGGCTGCTGACTTTTGTAAATAAAGTGTTTATCAAGTGGTTTCAGCTGTTTCTTTGCCTCTGTCTGGTGCCGATATCCTGAAAGTGAAGTGAATTTGCACCAAAGGGCACCAGCAGAATCCTGGAATAAAGATGGGTTTGTTTCTTGAGCTGGCTTCTTCTGAAGTTCTGGAGTATTCAGCTATACTTGGCTCTGGTGAACTTGAGAAGAGAAGTGCATAATGATTTGCATTCATTATTGCTGGCATTGTCTTTACAAGGTATCGGTCACAAAGATACCTTGGTGCTGAATATATAGATGAAGGTCAGAGAGAATTCTTTTCTACTGTGAGAAAGGAGCAACCTAACATAGTACTAAGAAGAACATTTTTCCTTGGCTGAAAAGTATATCCTCCATGTGCTATATGTTCACCCACTCTGAGTGAGGCCCCATTTTTCTCAGAAACAGCCAAAAGCAATGAAACTCACAGCAGCGATGCTTCCTTGCAACATTCTGGAACAGCAGGAGAGGCCTCCTGTATTCCTCCAGAGACTTCTCCTGTATGAGTGTCCTGCCCTTGCCTGATGTCAGCCAGCTTTCTAGAATAATCCATATTGATAGGAGGACAGAGGATGGGTGTCTCAACCCACCCCAGTGAGAGTTTGATTTTTACTCATTGCCTGATCCTGTTTATGATAATATAAGTTACATACAGTAGGACCCAAGTATCCACTGATTCAGTTATCCACGGCTGGCAGAGGATAAATAAATAAATAATTCACCAGCCACAAAGCAAGTTACTGTCACAAAGAGCAGCTGTAAAGCAAGCTACTGTCATAAAGCAGCGTCCGTAATGCAAGCTACCATCACAAACAGCAGCTGTAAAGCAAGCTACTGTTGTAAAACAGCAGCTGTAAAGCAAGTTACTATCACAGCACTGCAGTTTGGGGGAACATTTTGGCGTTCTCTCTTATCAACGGTTTTCGTTATCCATGGGAAGGCCTGGAACCAATCCCCAGCGGATACTGGGGTCCTACTGTACTTCAGTACAGGCTTGCTAACTTGGAAACAACACCTACATACTTCAGTGGGAGTGTCTCTCTAGCAAGTGTGTTTAGAATTTCATTCTTCGTGGATCTGTTACTCAGACATGTTCCTACTCGTTCACGCTGTTCTTTACGTGCCCTAAGACACTACCTTGGATGTGCATGACTCTCCTAGCACAACCCAGTTCAACAAATGGATGCTTGTGTTTTCACACAGAAGTGGATGTAACTTAGTATTATTGGTTGATTCAAACATACCTGTTGTTCATTCAGTGATTCCAGCAACAATTAGTGGTTTCAGTGGTAAGCAAGCAATTGCAAATCCAGTAATTCAGAGTAGTCTCAGGTAACTTTTCATTTTTTCAAGCCTAATGTATTTGCGTTTGAGCTGTGAGTCATCGAGAAATCAGACTGTGCGTTGGCTATTCTTGCTATAATGGATTTCAATTTTGAGCTATTTAAAGTGTGTTTTAAATGCACATTTCAATTTCTCTATCATTTTGTGCTTCATTATGTTGTTCTTGATGTGTTTCATCAGCCTAATTAAATTTATTTTTGTTTACTTGAAGGTAGATCCTTGTTTACGTTCGATGATGGCTGTTCAGCAAGAATACCATTCCCCATCGTTTTTGGATCTACAAAGTGAAGTGTCCAAAAAGGTTAATAATTCTGGACCAAAAGTGGAAAAGCAAGAACCATTTAAGTGGTCGAAACTTCCTGGACAGGCAAGTTTCTGAAGTACTAAGACCTTTTGTGTGCAAAGCCGAGCTAAGATTATAGGAATTCTAGCCCAAATAATTTGGAAAGCACCGAGCTGGAAAAAGGCGGGTATAATGTATAACTCTTGACATGTGTTATTTTGTATTTGTGGTGTGGCCAGTGAGAAAGGGGCAGATTGTTGATCAAGTGTGCAAGCCTGAGCCTGGCTTCCAATTTCAGGACATATTGCTACTTATTATCCCATGTTCATTTTTATAGTGTTTTTTTGCTCTGACCTTAGGATATCTTTCTCCACTACTGGAAAATGGACAAATGTGTAAAGAGGCCAAATGGTTCTTTCATATCATAGTATTCTCCTCTCTCTCTCTCTCTCTCCTTTTTATCTGCCAATTCAGGACAACACTCCATGCATCTTATTAGGTTAAGTCTAACGTGTAATCACTCATGTATTAATAAAATTTTAAATTATCCCATGACTCTTTTTACTCTAATGAATGAAGATAGCAAACCCTCTGGAAATAGTTACGGATACTGTCAATATACATATATGCAAATAATTGTTTTCTCTGGAATTCCAGGTTTGCCGCATACCAAACAAATATCTGTTTTCCCTACGAGCAGGAGATATGGGATGTTTCTGTATTAGCTTCTCTGAAGATGGCCGGACATTAGCAGCAGGTTGTGCTGGAAGAGATGGTTATCCAGTGCTTTGTAAGTTATGCTCTCAAGGCATATTTGGACTTAAACGCTGGTAGAGGAAGTGTTTTGTCTCTCCAGTTTTTTGTTCTGAAAAGGACATGCATGCTACTTTGTTGTGTGGAGGGAAATTATTTAAGAATAGAGACCAGGATCAAAATGTCGATCCACAGAACATGCTGGAAGTTTCTCCACCAAGCCTCTTCCCCTGGGAGTTCCTTGGATCCTGGGAGCAATGGATGACTCCCTGGGAGGGCTTGCAGAAACGCCTTCCATATGTGGACAGGTCCATCTCAGAGCTAAACCACATCTGGAAGATTTTTGAATCAATGTATATTGCTATCTGCCTTTTATAATACCTAGTGACTGCATCCCACTTACTGTAAAATTGGAAAATCTACTAATAATGTTGTCAGAGTAGTAGAAGAAAGGCAGGAGAATAATTTACTTTTAGACTTTGTAAAAGAAAAAAACCTGGATAGTGCAGTTTGCACTAAGGAGTCAGTATAGAAATGTAAATAAATAGATGGACAGATGATCAGAGAGAGAGAGAGAGTTTCTTCATGGCGGATTGTGTGTGTGTTGCGTCGTTATAGCCGTGGCTGACTGTCCGTGACTCCATGTTCATGGAGTTTTCTTGGCAGGAATACTGGAGTGGTTTGCCAGTTCCTACTCTGGTGGTCTGCCTGGTGGTTTGCCATCCAAGTATTAGCCAGGGCTGACCCTGCTTAGCTTCCGAAATCAGGCGAGATCGGATGTGCTTAGGGCATCTAGGCAGCTCTCATGGCGGATTACAATGGAATAATGTTTGTCTTTTGAGGGAACAACAAAGTTGATAGAAATATGACCTGCCTTTTTTCTTTCAGTGAAATATCAACAGCTGTTCAGTCAGCTGCTTCATTTTGCCTTCCCATCACTACCAAGTTCTGTTCATGTTTCCATCACTCATAACTGTTGCATGGAATTTTTACTCTATCTTTAACTACTCGCGTGCTCTTGTAGCTTTAATGTTGTCCCTCAATTCCCTGTTCTCAAACTTGAATATGTCATACTTGTACTGGACTGTATATTGTCCCTCATTACTGTAGAAAGGTGGGATAAAAATACTCTAAATGAACAAATGTTTGTTTATCACTGTCCGTGATACAGATGTTGCATAGCCCTAACACCCTTTACTCACAAGACAGGTCAGAGCATTGAGAGTATAGGTAGCTACAGCATAGTTTTAATATTAAATATTAATTTATTGTTAAAAGTGAACAAACATACCGTGCCCTCCTTTAACGTGTTTAGAAGGAGGCATCGGATATGCCTGGTGCATGTGACATCTCCAAGTCAATCCATTCCCCCCGTGCATATTTATAAACAAAATAAGGTGATGGGCTCTTTTTAAAAAATAAATGCATATGTGGTGCTTTGAATAATACAAAGCAACGTGGCCTGCTTTGAGCTGATTTGTCTGTTTCTCGAAGTGTTTCTGACTGCAGAGCTAGAGGCTAGGAGTTCAAGTCCCTTCTCTGCCTTCTGTAAACATAGCCAGCCTGTGTGGTAACGGGCAAGCTGCACATCCCGGAGCACTTTCAGGAGAAGGGAATGGTCAGCCCCCTCTGAGTAATGAATTGCTGGCTTAGGTCTCTGGATGTGGAACTGGATGCAGGGAGTTCAATTCCCCACTGCGCTTCCTTGGGAGAGTCCGGAGTCAATGGTCCATAGGTTCCCTACCAGCAATGCAGCTCAGAAATTGCTATTGTTATTGTCTAGCTTGAAAACCCTGAAAAGGTTTTCCATAAGTTAGAATTAAATTGAGGGTTGTCATATTTTTTTTAAAAAAAAATCACTTAGACATGTTGCATGTCATAATCATCCTACCACTAGATGGCAGAAGATACACGCACATATACCTTAAATTAAGCCCAGTGTCAATTTATTGAAGTGAGTAGTTCAATTGAATAGTTATGCTCAAAGAGAATACATTTGCTTTGGGAAAATGTCTGACTGTATGGTAATTATGTATTTTATTTTTATCACACCATCTAGTGGGCCTTGCCGCTACTCGTTGTTAGTAATTTAGGTTACGTGAGGAGTGTTATCCAAGGAAAGTGTTTCTGGAAGTTGAGTCATGGCAACTGGACTCCTTTTTGAGAGACTGAACCATTTCACTGGTCATCCAAACAACTTTGTCATTCTGAAAAAAGCTAGTTGTGAATCCTCCATCTTAGAGTTCACTTTGACCTCTTGTCACCCTGGTCTGAAATAGGCTCATAACATGAGCAATGGCCTGAATAGGTTAGGTAGATAACAGTCTCCATAGCCTTAAGATGAACAATGGCCTAAGGTGCTGAAAACCATAAAGTATGGGTCATTGGGACCACATTCCTGTTTATTTCAAACCCAAAACACACTAAGGCAGAGACTTGTCCACCCAAAGGACCCGATACCAAAATACAAAAGGAGCAATATAGTATATGTGGTCCAATGCAGGGAGGAGTGTGCAGACCTCTACATTGGAGAAACTAAACAGCCATTAAACAGAAAGATGGCCCAACATAGGAGGGGTAACAGCTCAGGACCAGAATCAGCAGTACACCTCCATTTCAAGGACAAAGGGCACTCCATTCAAAGATGAGAATGTACACATATTAGAGAAGAGAGGTGGTTTGAGAGAGGAATCAGGGAAGCCATTCATGTGTGCACTGAAAACCCTGCTGTCAACAGAGGTGGGGGTTCAGGCACAGTCTATCTGCCACTTATCAGGCTGTGATTTCAGCAATACCTAGACAAATCAAAAATACTTCACACCTCCACCACCAAGGCCATAGCTGATCACCCATACTTTATGAGTTTCAGTCCTTTAGGCTATTGTTCACCTTAAGGCTATGGAGACTGTTGTCTACCTAATGAGCCTATTGTTCATCTTATGGGCCTATTTCAGACCAGGGTGACAAGAGGTCAAAGTGAACTATAAGATGGAGGACTCACTACTAGCTTTCCTCAGACTGATGAAGCTGTTTGGATGAGCAGCGAAACGTTTCAATCTCTTAAGAAAAGAGGTCCAGTTGCCATGACTCAGCTTCCAGATAAACTCACCTGGGTGACTGAGAATCTTCACAGACAAGGAAAGTGTTGTTTTTCAAAGCCATATAGATTTTATTTTGATGCTTGGGGAATAGTAATTTTGTTTATTTATTTAAAATAGTATAGTTTTAAACAGCTTTTCTCCTTTAAAAGGACCCAAGGCAGCTCACAATAATTAAAGACAATATTAAATATTAGTTACTATTACTATTGGGCTAATCAAGTTAGAATTATCGCTTTGAATTCTGCGTGGAAATGGATTGACAACCAATGGAGCTATTGTAATGGGATTGTGTGATCCCCGTGTTTATTCACAGGGTTTTGCACCCACTTTAACTTTCCTGACATTTTCCATAGGCAACCCCACACAGAGTGTGTTACAATAATCGAGCCTGGATATGACTAAAACATGTGTCCAACTGAGAACACTCCAGAAATGTGTGCAGCTTGTGCACTAGTTTTAACTGTGCAGATGTCCTCCTGGTGATAGCCAAAATCTGGACATCCAGGTTTAACTTTAATGACTGTTTAACTTCATATATTGCTAAATGTTTAGGAGATCCTTTTATGTTTTTGTTAGTATATGAGATTCCATCTGGGGAATTCTTACGAGAATTTTATGGACATCTTAACATTGTGTATGATCTTTGCTGGTCAAAGGATAATCAGCATCTTCTTACTGCATCCTCAGATGGCACTGCAAGGTCAGTATAGCTGAGCTTATCTATACCTGCATCTCCTCCACCCTGGTTCTATGTACAAATGAAGAGGCTTGCTTCCACCAGAATCTACAGACATAATCCCCTGTAGTTCCACTGTAGGTGGATAGAATTTGTAGGCATTTAGTGGCAACCATTGTATTGTCTTTATTAGGTTTTGGATGTTATGATTTTATTTATTTATTTATTTATTTATTTTTACGACTCATATGCTGCCCACTACCCAAAGGTCTCTGGGCGGCTTACAATCAAAAGAATTAAAACAGTTAAAAATAGAATATCAATAAATAATCAAAACAACAATGAAAACCTTACACTAAAATCATTACACTAAAATCGTCATCAGAGGGCCCACAGTCCATATTGTATCAATTAAAAAACTTCTGGAACAGGAAGTTTTGGTTCACTATTGATGTTACTTATTTCTTTTTAATGTTCAATATTCATTTGATTTTACTATTTTATTGTATTATGTCCTGTTTATTTTATTGTTGTTCACCACCCAGAGTGACCCTGGGCTAGATGGGTGGTATGCAAACCGAATAAAATAAATAAATAAACCTCTATCTAACTTAAAGGTCTGCAATGAAGTGTTGCAAATATAGGACCGCCCTCTGCCGCGGGCAGGTGACAGCCCATGTGGGCTGTCACCCGCACGCGGTGGAGATCCCTTCAGAGGGCCTCGGCACCACGAGCAGAGCCGAGATCAGGCCCCTCTCTGGACCGACCTCTGCCATGGGTGCTGGCTGTCATCTCCCTGTAGCGGAGATCCCTCGACAGAGGACCACGGGCCCGGCTCTGCAAGCGGAGCCGAGACTGCGGTCCTTTCTCGACTGCCCTCTGCCGCAGGCGGGTGACAGCTTGGCGAGCTGTCATCCGCCCGCGGGGAAGGTCCCTTTAGAGAAAGCCCTGGGCCCGCCTCCGCACTCTGAGGTGAAAATGGGGCTCTCTCTAGTCCTCCCCCGTGGGCGATGACAGCCGCACTGTCATTGCCAGCAGGTAGAAGAATGAAACGAACCTAACTGAACCAATTTTTCTCGGTTCGGTTCGTTCCGTTCTTAAATAACTCTGGGCTTCGTTATTCGTTTCGTTAAGTAACAAAATGAATAATGAATAACGGAATGAACTAAAAGTTCATTTCGTGTCCATCTCTAATTTCTATATTTGCTCTTTGTTTTTATGCATTTTGTTGTGTTTTTTAAACCCTCGTCCTGTTAACCGCCCAGAGTTCTTTTGGGAAGACAGGCAGTTTAAAAATGCATAAATAAATAAATAATAAATTAAATAAATGAATTCTCAACAGTTAAAGCTATACAATACCCACAGCTGTAAAATACGACACAAACATTACATAAAATTAAACATTAGTTGATATTAAAACCAAGATTAGAAACAATTTTGAAGTATTTTCAATCTCTAAATTATCACTGCATAATAGCGCAATGATGCTACTGCACAGCAGAGCAAATCAGCATTCTACTAGGTAATTCTAAAAATGGGAGCAGCCCAAACAAATACCTATAACTTTGAAATTTGGTATAAATATAACAGACAGTTTGCTTTTGCTCTGCATCAGATTTGGAGAAGTTTGAGCAAATGGCTTTCCATTTTTCAAAGTACAACTGTTCTGCCATGCAGAACCAAGCAACCTTAAATGTTCCCAGATTTAAAACAGATCAAATAAATTGAAAAGATTTTTTTTTAATTTTTAAAGAAAATAATTGACTGCACCCACTTTTTTTTTTTTAATTTGGAAGGTCTCCAGGCTGCAGGAAATCCTGCAATGATCCTGAAAAAAGGCCTTATAAACTTAGCATTTGTGAAACAGGCTTACCCTCAAGACGTTTGTGGACCAAGAAGGGAAGTGTTTGGAAGGCAATGAAAGGTCACAGAAATAGTCAAAAGAGAGAGTTTCTTTGAAGAGAAAAAGTGCTTGCATTAAATAAAGGAATGTAATTCTGAAACTTCCTAACTCAATGTTATGAGTCTCTCCCTTTCTGTCTCTCTCTATCTCCGTGTGTATGTTCATGCACAAACATCTGCAGGAGTGTATATTCTGGAATATTTTAACATATTCCTATCTTGTTTTCTTCTAGAATGTGGAAGATTGAGGCTCAGGGTACATCAGCCATTAAAGTTTTTCCTCATCCTTCATTTGTGTATACTGCTAAGTACCACCCAACAGCTGAATATATTGTAGTAACAGGGTGTTATGACTCTGTGATGAGGGTATGGAATGCAAAAGTGAACGAAATACACGGACATCTTCTGCAAGAATTTGATGGCCACAAGGGTTTTATCAATACATTATGTTTTGATGCTGAAGGTAAGTTACTACCAACCATTTCCCAATGGAACGGAACAATCCCTTTGGAACGGATTAATTGGTTTTCAGTGCATTCCTATGGGAAACTGCCTTTTGAATGACAAAAATTTTGAATTGCTGCTGTCTTCGAACAGCAGAACCATCAGCATACTTGTTTCTGAGAATTAATAGAGTACAGACATACTTTAAGACGCAGTTACCAGCATAAGAATGCTTGGGAAGAACTTGAGCTATTATGAGCTGCCAAAGAAATGGGAAGGTATTTGGAGAAACAAAAAATATATATAAGAAGTTTTAACAGCCATTTCCCCTGTAGTCTAGATGTTTATATGATTTGAATGTCAGAACTGCTTTTTTTCATCCTATTAGGTGAACAAATTATTATTTTCCAGGATTTCACATGTTCTCTGGTGACAGCACAGGGCTAATAATTGTTTGGAATACTTACGTCAAAGAAAATTCTCAATTCCTGATCCAACATTGGGGCATTGATAAGGTAAATAGATATGTTCTTGATAAGTTTTTAAATTTTCATATCACAGATAGAAGTTTTAAGACATGCAGTATTTATAAAAAGACCTTTGGACTAAATAGGTTTATAGGTATATAGAGGCCTGCTTTGAGTTAGTTCCTTAATAGTAGTAGTTATATGATTAGTACAATCGTTATTGCTAATTAAACCCAGCAACTTTCATATGCCTGTATTGATATAGCTTGGCTTTGTTGGAAATAAAATATTTTCCCTATATTATATAGACCAGTGGTTCTCAAACTTTTTTTTGCCGCGGCACCCTTGTTGGGCAAAAAAATATTCGTGGCACAGCTACCCTTAAAGTGGTTTGAATACTGAGGAAAAGAACTAAAAACAGTACAAATTTAATGCCCAGTTGTCTTTAATGGAATGAACGAAACTGTTTGGATGAATTTTTCATATTTCCTTTATGTTTATGGGAAGTTTAATTAATTAAATATTATTGCCACGGCACCCCTGGCATACACTCATGGCATCCCAGGGTGCCACGGCACCCAGTTTGAGAACCGCTGATGTTGCATATAATTTTGTCTAAAATTGTTAGATGAAAAACTTAGGGCTGTCTTATACACGGAAATACGCTGAGGAGAGAACGACACAGTTGCAATATTGTAATTTTGGGTTGAAAAGGGGGTCATCTTATACATGGGGGAATCTTATAGATGGAAAATACATTATTTATATGTGACATTTAATGTTTTATTTGTTATGCAAATTGGCGCATCAGCATCTTCCTGATGCATATTTTATTTTATTTCTTTATTTTGAATATTTTACTCTGCCTTTCTCCTTGGAAAAGGACCCAAAACTTATTTTACTTATTTGTCTTACTACAGTAACCCCCCGCCTATTGCAGGGGTTAGGGACCCGATAACTGAAAATCTGCAGTATGTGGATGATAACTGAAAATCTGCAGTATGTGGATGTTGAATTGGGTTGGGCCTGGGGGGTTCCATTTACCTGAGGCCTTGTGCTACCCCGAACAGGCCTCTGATGGGCTTCTTGGGCCTGTCAGAGGACCCAGACGTTCTTTCTGATGATCCAGTAGTGATTTCCGGTTCACTGGAGGCCTCAGAAGTGGTTTTCAGCAATCCGGAAGTAACTTGTGGTTTGCCGGAAAGCAGTTCTAGGGCCTCTGACAGGCCCCAGAAGCCCATTGCAGGCCCATTCAGGGCATCGCCAGGCCTGGGATAACTACACGCCATCCACCTTACCCCAGGGGGCCTTGCTTTTTGTATCCTGTGGTCCCAAGATATATTGGAACCGCAGTATATGAACTGTGAAAGGGTAGGGTTTAACCTTGAAGTCAGATAATCTAGAATGCAGCAATATCATTTTAAAATCAAATGTATGTTTGCTTTCAAATCATAGAATCATAGAATCATAGAATCAATGTTATTATTTTCAGACTATTTATTTATTTTTTTGAAATATTTCTATCCCGCCTTTCTACCCAAAAGTACCAAAGGCGGCATTAAGACTATCTGAGAGGATACCAGAAACGGATCTATTCTAAATAGAAATAAATTGATTATTGCCTTTACCAGCTATCTCTATGCTAATCACACTGAATGCAACTTAGGGGGAAAACATTTGTAAGTCTCATTGTTGTTGATGTATTTATCCGTCAGCAAGTTCTTAATAGCAACAATGAGCTGCCCTGAGCATTATCTTTTAGTGGGAGGCCAAGATCTAAATGTAACAAATAAGTAATAATAATAAATATATTTGTATTCATTTGAGCTCTTTTCTTCAGAATTTACTTTGTCAAAGCAAATGGGAGGAATGGTATCATAGTAATGTGTAGTCACTATTGTGAGCAGAACATGGGTAAAGGACTTGTGGGCAACACACTGTTTTAGCAAACGGTTCTTGGAAGTTTAGGCATGGAGTCTGAATGTTTTTTTCCGGATCCTCCAAATTCCCAAAAGACCAGTCTGTGGTAAAGACACTGATGGCATGTAACATGTTGTTGTCATATACTGTCAGGTCACTCCCAATTCATGACAACTGTATGAATGAGTGAACTCCAAAATGTCATGCCTTCAACAGCCCTGTTCAGCTTTTTGTAAACTTAAGCCTGTGGCTTCCTTCAGGGAGTCGATCCAATTCATATTTGGTCTCCTCTTTTCCTGCTTTTCTCTGACCTCCCCCAGCATTATTGTATTTTCCAGAGAAATAAGACAGCTTCGGGTTCAACATTTCTTCATGCAGAGATACTTCAGGCTTGATTTGCTCTAGGACCCACTTGTTGGTCTCTGTGGAAGTCTAGAAAGCTGCAATAATTATTATTTAACAGATGAACAATAATATATAGGGAGACTTTTTATCTCTTTGTCATCATTCTAAAATATTGGGTCATCTGGTGAAACTTTTTCCATCTACATATTCCCACAGATCATGGTTAATCAGGTGGGGATCCAACACTGGCAGCGTGAGAGGCATTTTTCGTGAATGGATTGTGCTCTGCTTTTAAATTTATTTTTAGTATGGATCTTAATGTCCATTTTAAAGATAATGCTTGTTTTGTTTTTTAAATTCAAGTATTTGTATACTCATTGCTTTTAGGTTTTAATTGTTATAAGACACCTTGGGTCCTTTTGGGTTAAAAATAGATAAAGAAATATTTGGCTTGTTTCCTTCCCTCTAAGCAACATAATTAAGTCTAGTGCAAACCTTGGATTTTACCCCTTGCCTTGTCAGAGAAGGAACAGTCCTAAGAGGTTTCTTCTGGGTTTCACACATTGCAGTAAATAATACATGGACAGATGGAAGCTGGAATTTTCTTCCCTTTCAGTGCTACCTGTGAAATTCACTGTTAGTAAAAGAAATAATGCCCGCTGTATTAATGACAAATGAGGCAATTTAGATAGAATGGAGGATTAGTCAAATTCACTGATGATAAGGATATGACCATAAAGACACGTTTTGGTTTTATCTGATATGGATGTACAGCTATTTTCACATCTTTTATAGTTCCGTAAACTTCCTTGTGATGCCAGGGTACTCCGAAAGAAAGTTGGAATGTTTTTATGATTTTAAACCCTTCAAATAATTAAATAAGGCTATCACTGGTTACTAGTTTAGGGAATCTATATAATTTATCTCCACAAGTAGAGCATAGCACTCAGTATCAGTCACTGGAATATTACAATGTGAAAGGTTTCTCACGCAGAACTTTTTATGGGCATTCTGTAAGAATCTGGTAGGATGCTTGACGAAAAAACCAATTGATGTGATCCAAAAGGAATCTTCACATTAATGAATGGTAGTAAATTTAATCAAAGTTTTCCTTAAGTTTACTTGTTTATTGTGATCTTGTTTTACAGGAAATAAAAGCTGATGACATTAAAGGAGCTGCAATCAATTACTTGGAAGTTCATCCAAATGGAAGGCGTCTATTGATCCATGCCCGGGACAGCACTGTGAGAATTATGGATCTTCGGATGTAAGTATCTCAACGTGGCTTGCCATGTATCTTATTTTAAAGTACAAAATCAGTACTTTGCTATAATTTTCCACTTCCTTGTGTGTAATTGAATATATTCTAAATTGCCATGTTATTTCCAGAAAGTAGTAGGACTTTATCCTTCAGGAACCAATGAAGCAGAATTAATTTACACAAGAATTAATATACATGTGCTCCCTAAAGTGGGTTTTGCACTGCATCTCTCAATAGTTCCAGCAACATAAGCAACACTGAGACAGAGATGGGCATGAACAGCCAAGCCATTGGTCTGTGCTGCTTTGTCCTTTGACTGAACAGGTGTTCAGTCTATCCCTACCCTGACTTCTTTGGTAGGTGTCTACTCAGAGGCAGTGCCTGGAGGAGGTAGAGCAGAAAACCTTGGGTGCTTGCCAGAGGAGGCAGGGCTGGGAAGTATCAAACCAGGGTGGATTGGATTTAAATCACAATTTAAATCACTAGTCAGTCAGGCTTGATTTAAATCATGATTTTCTACATAAAGACTCATTTTTGCTGGAGTTGTTTTAATCTTAATCTTTGCAACCAGACAAACGTTTCATTTTTAGAATAATAACTTTTCAGATTAGTTTTACAGTGATGTCAGAAAATTACTGATTTGGTGGTTATATACAGTAACCCCCCGCCTATTGCGGAGGTTAGTGACCCACCCGACCCGCTTCTGCATATCGCGGATGTTCATGTATCGCGGAGCGATCAGAGGGGCGGGAGGGGCAGTGGGGAGCGATCGGATCGCCCCCCCATGTGCCTCCGAGGCATCCCGGAGGGGCCGGAGGGAGGCGGGGAGCGATCAGATCGCTCCCTGCTGCCCTCCCCAGGTACTGCGATCCCGCGATATAGTGGGACCGCAGTACTTGAACCGCGAAATGGCGGGGGGTGACTGTACCAGTGTTGTGAATCTGTGGCACTGGTGCCACCTTGGCACGCGACAGCCATGGCACTTCCTCCTCCACTCAGAGCATGCCACTGTATTCCATGAAGAATGCCAGGTGAAGGGGAGGCAGTGGCTTGTCGGCTCATTTGTAACCCCAGTTTACTCTCCCACAAGCAGCATGGCTGGAGAGTAAATGGGCTACAAAGAAACTCACAAACTGCTGCCTCCCTTTTGCCTGGCTCTCTTCACGGAGCCATTTTGATGGTCCTGAAACAGCATTGCAAAGAAAGCCAGGCAAAGGGGAGGCAGCAGTTTGTGGGCTCCTTTGTAGCCCCACTTTACCCTCCAGCCACACCACTTTTGGGATGCCCAGAGCAGCGGGGCTGGAGAGTAAACAGGGGCTATGAACAAGCCCACAAGCTGCCGCCACTCCCCCTGGTTTTCCCAACGGTGTAGCACCCCATCGACCTCTCTGCCCAGGGCAGAGAAGCAAATGGGGTGTTACTCTTTGGGAAAGCAAGGAACGAAGAGCAGGTTTTTTAATTTCCTGCAGACACAGCACCGTCACTGTAGCTTTACTTTCCTGAAGGGTCGCACCCAAAGCATTTGAAACCCGGGGTCACTGTATTCAGGTTAAATCGCTGTGTTGACACTTAGCAAAAAATAAGTGGGTTTTGAATCACAGTTTGGGCGCTTGGTCTCTAAAAAGTTCTCCACCACTGTTATATACGATAGATAGGTAATTATGAAATTATTGCAAGGTGATCTCCAATTTAATAGGTTAATCATTCATATTTGGACAACTATTCTGCTGTACTTTATTAGAAGGAGAAAAAATAATCATTACCTTAATAATAACAATTTAAATAGTTTGATTTAACCAAAACAATAACATATAGCATTATGTATGCTTCTGCTGCATTTGCTTAAACTTCCATGTTTGTTAACTGATGTGGCTAAAATATATTTTAAAAACTTAGACTGACAGTCATTGATGACATCAGTCAGGACCAAATATACTGTCTTCTGCTGCTCGCTAATCTTCATCTTCATTTTCTTATTTTCTCATAATCTGGAATTAAGGTCTTTTTCTCAATTCTGATGTTTATTTTATAGCTTTTTTTTTTTTGCTATGAAGGAGGCATTTTATTGTTGCAGACCCAAATGCACAGTTTGATAGCAAAACCAAGCGTCTTTGAGAATATCTTCTAGATAGAAAAATTGCCTCAAATAGTCAGAAACCTCTGGGAGAGTATGACACTGTGGATGTATTAATACAGCCTTGTGCTACATAATTAAAAACTAATTTCATGATGAGTAACCTTTGGGCTATAATGTATCTTAACTAGAGCACGATCTTTAGAGAGATAAACCATTTAATTTTTTTTTTAAAAAAATCTGATTTAAATAAAAAAAACACGGTTTTTTAAAAAAAAGTCATTGATTTTTATCCACCCTGTATCAAACACCTATCTGGCCAAAGGACAAGCAGGCAAAACTGGTGGCTTGGAAGATCATGCCCATCTCTAATGGGTGATGACTAGGGTTCAAGTCCGAAAATATGTAGAGGGTCACATGTGTTTCAGAAGTGTAAGAATGTTGTCTTACCACCACGGTTCCCTCTAAGCTGCATGGCCATGTGTGCCCATGGTGGCCTCCCACAGGGTTTCTCCACCCCCGCATACCTGTCTCCACTGTTTTCCTTCCAGTTGCAATGGAATCTGTAGGGCAGGAGTTGCTTGTGTGGGCGTATATGCACGGAAGAGAGCCCCACTCAGCAGTAATGAAAATTTGAGGCCATGTTGCTTGCCACATCCTAGAGTGAATGTCTTAAAGTGAATGTTCAGTCAATAGTTCCAGTTATCCACCTCTCAAAAGTGGTGATGTAATTATATACTAGAAGCAGTAGCTGTGTTCAGAAAACTTTTTGAAAACACTTTTCAGCCTGGCTACCAAGAAATACATAGGTGCAACCAACTATCGAGAAAAAATTAGCAGTACCTTAACACCATGTGGAACATTCCTTTTTTCTGGAAGTGAAGATGGCAAAGCTTATGTCTGGAACGCCGAGACAGGTACATGAACTCATTTTCAATGGTTGGGAAATGTGGTCAAGTTTTTTATTGTTATGTTAAGTAGTTTTTTTTTAAAGACCTCCCGGATCAACTAGTGCCAAATTAAAATTAGAGGTTATCTAACTTTAGTTTGTGGGGTTGGGCACTTCAAAGAACTTTAAGACATGGATCCCAGTATTTTTTTCCCCTCCTTTCATTTCTGTGTCCCCAGAATGTTTTGCTTGATGCCACTTGCTGCTTTGAGAAAACAATCAATCTCATACTTGATTTAAAGGCAAACAAATCCAAAGGAACATGGAGTTAGAAGTTACTAAAGGATAAAGTTACAGGAGAATGAATGGTATTAAAATGTTTTGGGTGATGAGAACAGAAGAAATAGTGGTGTTCCTAGACACACAGGTTTTCTATCAAACCTGAATTATAGAATTCTGAAACCAAAAAGACAAAGATGAACTGCCAATTCCGTTGAGATGAAATTGAGGAAGGCATCTATAAAAATCTTGAAATGTATAGCCTAAGATCCTGTTGAGGAAAGGCATTCAGAATTAAAGCATAATACTAGAATTTTGCCCAGATTAGGAAAAACCAGTACACTTTTTGAGTTAAGCATAATGAACATAAATGTTTCAAGTCCAAGAACCTGACTTCAACAAGTGACGGATAACTCACCTTGTTGCTGTCTACAAATTGACAGCTTTGCCCCCTTTTTTGAGGTGAAGGGAGGAACTCCTAGGGATGCATATCTTGCAGAAAGAATATTCAAAAATTAGCAATGGAGAGGGTGGAGGCTGTCTTGCTGGAAGTAATTTCAAGGTAAACTAGCCCACCTTGTTGGATTAAATAATTTAAAAAACCAAATCCTATATTCATGTAATAACATCTTGCTTCCTCCTCATTTAGCCCAGTCCTGATTAAACAGAAAAATCAATGTGTGCTGTTTATACACGGACTAGAGATGGGCATGAAATAGAAAAAATCTGTTTCATTTAGTTTTGTTAATTGATTTGTTAATTGATTCATTTTTTTGTTTTTCATTTTGTGAAACTTTTTTTTTTTTGCTGCCCCAAGCGCCGATCAGCTGGCACACAGGGCTTTGGGTGGCAAAAAAGGCTAAAAATCCTGCACTTTGCTCTACCCCATCTGGGGCAAAGCGGGGGATTTTTAAACTTTTTTTTGCCACCCAAAGCCCCGCATGCCAGCTGATCAGTGCTTGGGGCGGCAAAAAAAAAGTTTAAAACAGCCTGTGGTTTTCACCACCCAAACCGCGGGCTTTTAAAACTTTTTTTTTAAAAAAAAGATCAAGTGGGCAGTTCATCGCAAGAGCCTGGAACTGCCCACCCAACCATTTTCAGGGGGGTCCTGTGGAGCTTTCATCGGCTGGGCCCCTTTAAAAATGGCCCAGTCGGCAGCGGGGAAATCCAGGGTTTTTTAAACACCCCCCAGCCCCACGCGCCGGCTGATCTGCACTGGGGTTGGGGGAAAAACCTTCCCCCCCCCAATCCCAGTGCCAATCAGCTGATACGTGGGACTTGGGGGGAGTTTTAAAAGCCCTGGACTTTTTCAACTTTTCCCCCTCCAAGCCCCTCACGCCAGCTGATTGGTGCTCAGGTGGGGGGGAAACTTCCCTCCCCACCCCAGTGCCAATCAGCTGATGTGAAGGACTTGGGGGAGGGGGAAGGACCCCACCTTTTCCTCCAACACACACCAATGGGGGAAACAAGCGGGGGTTTTAAAATATCTTTGAGCCACTGAGGCAATCTCTGTGGCTCAAAGACATTTTAAATGACCCATGCCTCCCCCACCCCCAAGGGGGATGATGTTGTTTGTGACAGCCTCATCCAGACCATGGCAGCTTTTCTTTTTGGACTAAATGCTAGATAGGTAAGATGCAAGGTACGCAAGACAAAATGTAAGGTATGTGTTTCAGAAACACAAAATAAGACTTAACTTGTACAATACTGAAATATAATAGTTACATTACAAAAATACAGCATTTCTCCTAACAGTGAATTCAGGCGGTTGGGTTTCTGTCAATTAGACATTGAAAGAAAGATCTCAAATAATGAACTAATGGTTTCTGCTTATCAGGAGACTCCATGGTAAATTAAAAGAAAAGGTAATGTTAAACAAATAAACCCATTCGGAGAAAAATCTGCCAACTTCCAAGCATGTGGGATTGATTTCATAGGAGAGGAGGGAGAGATCACTACTGCTTAAATATCCAGCAACTGGTAATAAGTGTCCTGGGTGAAGATGCATTTATTTTACCTTGTAGACTTAGGGAAATATGTACAAGGAGGTTGAAAACCTGAGATCTCTCTGCATCAATTTAGAATATTTCAGGATTACAGAAGGAAAGGGGAAAAGTTACCTCTTTTCCTGATGCCTGTTCCCGAATGACCATGTTCTGTTCAGCCCGCCATCTGACAGCCAGCCGTGGACCAAAACATTCTAGAGATACCTAGCTATTTAGGAAAAGTTATGGAAGTGTGTGTGTGTGTGTGTGTGGCTGGTGGGAGTGGGGAGATGATTACCAGTCCCAGTATACATTTCAACCATTTGATTTGATTGTTTTCATTTAATTATCATCCTATTTATGTTATTTGTATTGTTGTAAACCGCCCAAAGTGGCTTCATTGCCAGATGGTTGGTAAGTACATCAAATCAATCAATCAATCAATCAATCAATATCCATCAGTTTGATTACAAGGCCATGTGTGTGTGTTTCAAAGATGTATGTTAGCTCTCTGCATGCCATGTCAGGCTGTTCCTCTATTGAGCTGAGTATTGTCTGGATGATGCCAAAGGTCTTCTCCATTGGTTCTGTTTTGCAGCGTACTACGTTAAACTGACACATCAAGGACGTCTTTCACTCATTCTTTGCCTTAAATCCTGTTGCTTAGCACAGTAAATTTGTGATTTGGCAAATTAGCTTTCTCTGTGAGTTCCACTAATTCATCAGCCCTCTTAAACGACAGGATCCCCCCATTACCTTTATTAATGTACTGATATGTTCTTCAGCCAATATAGCGTATTCTTGTAAAATATCTCTGTGTAACAGAAGAATTATTGTAACAATAGACAAACCATTATTTTTTCCTCATTCTGCAAAAGGAAGACAAAGAGGAATGAGTTGACCTCTTCAGTTTGGGATGTTTATGTTGAATTTTCAGATGACAGGTTTGGGGGAACTATTCCTTGCCACGTGATCCATCTGATTGGGTTTTCCTATAAAGTATATTTGCTGAAATAAAAGCTGCCTATTGCTCCCCCCCTCTCTTTGTAGGTGATCAAGTTGCTGTGTATTCAGATTTTTCCTTCACGTCTCCTGTTCGGGATGTTGCTTTTCACCCACATGAACATATGGTAGCATTCTGTGCCTTTGGTCAGAACCAGCCAATACTTGTATACATTTATGATTATAAAGGTAATTTGTGTCTGTGTTCATATCTCTATCCAGGCGTGCAAAAGTTAGTTACACTTGCCATGGGAAATGCCGACACCATCTTCTGGGAAATGTAAATATCTAGAAGGCTTGTTCACAGTTTTTCAGAGATAAATGGAACCTAACCCTAACCCTAACCCTAACCCTAACCCTAACCCTAACCCTAACCCACCCCTTCCCTGCTTAGTCCTTGAGACAAAGGCAGGTTAGCATGACTTACGTCACCACCGCGGCCACCACCACCCTCCTGCTTTTGGATAAAGAAAAAGGTAGGAGGTCAGGTTGATGGCCCGCCATCAGTTTTGAACCGGCACACTTCCGCCAACTTGTCCCGCAGGAGATAGAGGCAGGGACAGTGCCTTGAACTCCTGCTCCATGATGGGGCTGTGAGTTTTACCACTAAGTGTAGTCTGAAGTCAGGCACTCCCCGCCTCTTTTCTACAGGGCAAAAGAGCAGAGGAGAGTGGTTGCTCTGTCAGCTACTGCTCAGCAGGGGTGCCAGAAACCTTGTGATGAGCATTGATGGAAGACTGTGCCATGCTATGCCATGCCAAAGAGAAGTTACTAATCCCTGAACAAACGTCTTGCTTCAGGCTTCTTCTCATTTGGTGTGCTTTTAAACCTTCCCTGCAAGATAAGGCTGACAGTTATTGCAAGCTGCATTTGTTTGTTTGTTTGTTTTCTTTTCTTTTCTTTCTTTTTTTTTGCAGTGTGTTGCCTTGTCAGTTGCTTTTAAAGATAATTTTAGGGGCAACCCTGGTAAGAGACAGGTTAATGCAGGGGTATCCAAACTTTGGCCATTCTGATGTTTTGGACCACAACTCCCAGAATTCTAAACCTGTATTGCCAATGACAAAGGACTGTGGGAGTTGTGATCGAAAACATCTGGAGGGCTGAACTTTGGACACCACTGGGTTGATGGGATGAAAACACAAAATGTGGGTTCTAACTGTACGTGCTGTCTGAATTAGTAAGCACACTGTCGTTAATTTAAGATCCCAAAGCAGAAACTGCTTCCTTACAGCTGTGGTGATCAAAAAGAGGGGAGGGAACCCTGAATCAACCTAATGCTCACAGATGGAAAAATGGCATGATCTCTGGCCCGAGCTTGTGTCTCTGTGTGTTGCAAAAATGGAGAGCTGTCGCCTTCTCAATCTTGTTGATTCCTACAACTTTAATCGACACAGGCCAGCATTACAGACTGTAAAATATTATGAGATCTGCAGGTTCAAAAGTGTTGCCTATCCTTCTTCTCTTGGCTTGAATGAGAGGAACTAGATGAAGTTCTGGCAGCCAATGCTGGATAAGGTGTTTCTGGAGGCCAGTCTATCTCATCCTGGGGTCAGTTTCTGGTACTGGACCTTGATGTACAGAAACGTGATTAATGAATGGGTAATGTGAATTTTTAAATTTGTCATCTGCTCTGTCTGTGGGATATTTTTTCGTGTGTGTGTGTCTTCTCCGCACCAGTGAGCTATGGGATTTGCTCAGATTTTCTACATGAGCAGATTTCACATTGTTCAAATGCTTTTTCCCCTGTAGTTGCCCAACAGGATACTGAGCTGGAAAAAGATTTCAGTGGATTACACATATCCAGGTCATCCAGAGGCCCACAGATTCTTAACCATACCGCTGGCCTTTCCATACCAAAAGATTCCACGATGTCTCTAGCTGACCAGTTTGCAAGTTTTGCAAGAGTATCCGTGAGGATGCAGAAAGTCAAACAGAAGCTGGAGTCTGTTACGGTATGGTTAATTGTGTTGTTGACTCCCTCTTCGTTATAATGCCTTGTAGAGATCTGTCTTGATATATAAAATAGGGAAGTTATATTTACAGGGAACATGTAGGCAGTTAACATACCTAAGTATATCTATCATTTATATACCTTTTTCTGGGCCCCAAGCACCAAAATGAATATTTAGCCAGTACTGTAGTTTTATGACATGCTGTGTCTGTTTTTCAGTCTCTCTCTCTCTCTCTCTCTCTGTTATTGTGTGTGTTTGTGAGCATGCATTCTTGACCTGCCCCGTCTGTTCCCAGTTCTGTTGCTCTTTTCTGGATGAAAAGCAGCAGCTCCTGGATTTCCTGTTGTACTCTTCTGAGGCCTTCGTTTTGAACTGTGACCCAGTCATTCAGTTCTGGTTTGCATATGTCAAATAAATGTGATCATCATAATGAGAGAAAACCTGGTATCTCCAGCCGCTGTTTTTCCTACAAATTTCTTTGAGTGGAATGTGCTTCTATCTTGATGAGTACAGAATGCAGGCCGAGATCATCAGCATTCAGCCCTGTGAGAATATAATGATCAAGAAACATAGCTAATTAAAAGGAGTGAAGCTGGGGATTTCTGTCTTTTCGGGACACTTGTCAAGACGTATCACAAGACAGATTGTGGCTTAGATGAAAGAAATGTTCCTACAGAGTTGAACACAATAGGCAGGTTGCTGTTTGCAAACACAGAACATAATGGCTCTGCGGGTAGAGCGCTCAGCCTTTGCGCCAGCAATCCTGGGCTTGCAGTTGCACAAGCGCGGAGAGAGTCCCTTTGAAAAAAAAAACACACACAACACGGCTTCCCAGTTTGGCCAGGGGCCTGTGAGTTTCCCTTCGTGCGGGTGGCGAGGAAAGTGGATTCACACACAAGACTGGACTGTTCTGCAGTTGGATAACAGAGAACAGGATTCTGGCCAAGGCAGTAAAAAATGTTTAAGATCACTATACTGTAATATGAAAAATTGTACGTACTTATGAATGCTGGAAGTACTTGGGGCAAAACATGCACATGGTACACAGTCTTCTATACCTGCCAAAAGAAAACACCATCTGTGTTAGAAAACTAAAATGAAGACCTGTGTAATTACAATTTTGGCTTATCTCATGAATGACTGTTTATCTTATACATCTTGAAAGTAGCAACAGTTATGCAGTATCTTTGGTATATGTGGGCTAGGCATGGCAAAATCAAATGCTGATGTATCCCTGCGTTTATAAAGCAATCAAGGTGTTCTCCACTTGGATTCTCTCAACACTGTTGTGGGTTTTCATACTCATCTTTATGTTTAATAGATATCTTCCACTTTGGGGTGCTTTTTTTGCCTTAGTTGACTTTTAATATTTCAGTGCAATCTTTTAAATAAGAGTTTTAAATGCTGTGTTTACTTTATGCAAACTGTTTTTTAAAGGTCTGCTTTCTCTCCGCTCCTCTTTTATGTTAGCAGGACAAGGTTGATGACAAGCTTGGCATTTTTTAATCCAGTCTCTTGAATATTCTTGCTATTCTCCAACTTTGTCTGATATGTACTCCCATTATGATTTTTTGAAAAAGGAATGACATGGCTCAAGTCCATTTTTGAATTCATCTTGATCTACCACCTAGCAGCTGTTATTCTTAATCTGTTGCAGCAGAGGTAGCAAAGCCTGCTTCTGATGTCCATGAAAGCTTATGCTAGACAAAATGCCTTCAATGTAGAATATAGTTTCCAGGAAATCTTTTCCCCCCATTCCTTGAGTTTATAGGCTTCTCTACTTTTCCTGTTTGACATGGATGGAGCAAGGAGTTGAGTGGGAGGGAAAGTGCTTGCAGTGGTAGTTTTGGCCTTCTGGTGTTGAAAATTAAGACTAGCATTGGCGTTGTGTTGGGATGACCGGGCATGGAATAGAAGTTGTGTGGATGTTTGGAAAGGTGACTTGTCGTGGGCCTGGATGCTAAGGAATCCTCTCCAAACAGATGAAGCCACTTCTACAGTTTTGGTCCTGCTTTCTCCACTTTATAATTCTTTATATTTAGCATTCACTGTTATCCATGGATTTCAGCATCTATGGGGGTTGGGTGAAACCAATTCCCCACAAATATGGGGTCCTACTGGGCAACTAAATACATTAACTTTTTAATGGTCCTGTTAAATGGGTCAGGATTCCTCTGCCACTCACTCCACTTAAAATAGGAGGTAAAACTCAAAATGGATTCCTCAGTGTTGACCATGTGACCGAACTGAAGTGGCTACATACTATTTAGGTTGATGTTTGTTTGTTAGGGGGCTAATATAGTAGAATCGCATTGGCAGCCTTACTTACTGCAATTTAGCAAGTATAAATGCTGCAGGCATTGTACAAACCAATTGGACTATTTAGTTTGAGAGTACCTTGCCTCAGGGCAAACATCTTGTATTTGTCCTGTGCAGTATTATAATACAATTATTTCATTTTTTGCACATTGGCTGCTAGCTTAAGACATTTCTGCAGAAGAATGTCTCATAGTCTTAATTTGGTGCTATAAGAACATCTGAAGGAATAGCTTCTGTTCTTCATTTGATGGCAGTTGCTCCTTAGATAGTACTGTACCATGCTACCATTGTGTTAAAAATGAGACATTTTAGCAGCTATTAATTTACTGGTTGTTGTAACAATCAGCACACAACAATTACAGTTGTGTCAAATGTGCCAGTGGCGACTGCTTCCTCTGTTTTCTTTCTCGGTCCTTACCGAGGGTTGTAAGGCTGCAGAGCTTAACATATTTAGCATACTGATGCTAGAAGAAGCCCTTTGTAGGTTCTAAAGCTGTCTTTTCCAAGCTTTTCACTTGTGCATATGTGGTATATGATGGGCAAAGCAACATCAGAACAGTAGTATGCAATGTGCATATTATGTAGCTGTTGACAATATTTGTCCCTCCATCTGGGGGCACTGTATAGTTTATTTCCTCACGTAGCTTTTAGAAAAGATGTACTTAAAGCCAGCTAGCGCAGGAAGGTTTTATTCTAGAGAATAAGCAACTTGACTGCAGTACTTCAGTTTTACATCTACACCAGTGCTTCTCAAATTTCCTAATGCCACAACCCTTTAATACAGTTCTTCATGTTGTGGTGACCCCTTGCCCTCCTTGGAAGAGGCCACAAGCCCCCTTTGGCAGGCCACTGCCACAGGTGCCATAGAGAACTTCCCTCCATACAGGCACCCTCAGCCAATCGCAGCCTCCAGTGCCATTGACTGACATCCCCTCCAACCTATCAAGCTGTGACTCACTCTTCTCCCCTGCTTCCTCCCCCTCTCCTCTAGACCCAAGCCGTTGGTGCCTTTTTCTTCACTGGCTCATGGCTACCCCTGTGAAATGGTCATAAGAACATAAGAACATAAGAAGAGCCATGCTGGATCAGGCCAAAGGCCCATCTAGTCCAGCTTCCTGTATCTCACAGTGGCCCCACCAGATGCGTTTGGGAGCGCATGAGACTAGATATCTGTCTCCTGATACCACTCTCCTGCATCTGGCCCTTGAAGTACCCTGGTTTAAAGCCTGGAGACTACACATCTCCATCATGGTTTGTAACCTGTGATGGACTTTTCCTCCAGGAATCTGTCCAATCCCCTTTTGAAGGCATCCAGGTCAGATGCCATCACCACATTGTGTGGCAGGGAATTCCATAGACTTACAACGCGCTGGGTGAAAAAATATTTTCTTTTGTCAGTTTTTACTCTCCCAGCCCTCAATTTGAGTGTATGTCCCCTAGTTCTAGTATTTTGGGAGAGGGAGAAGAGCTTCCCTCTATCCACTTTACTCATACCCTGCATTATTTTGTATGTCTCAATCATATCCCCCCTCAAGCGCCTTTTTTCCTGACTAAAGAGGCCCAAATGTTTTAGCCTTTCTTCATAAGGGAGGTGCCCCAGCCCAGTAATCATTTTAGTCGCTCTCTTCTGCACCTTTTCCAGTTCCACTATGTCTTTCTTGAGATGCGGTGACCAGAATTGTACACAATACTCCAGGTGGGGCCTTACTATTGTTTTGTATAATGGCATTATAATGTTGGCTGTTTTATTTTCAATCTCCTTTTTGATAATCCCAGTCCCCTTTTTGATAATCCCAAAGGGGTCCCGACCCCCAGGTTGGCAACTACTGCTCTACACCATGGGGTGGTGTATTGTGAGCCGATATGCTGAAAGGAGGGGGCAAAGCTCTTGCTGGGCCCAGGAGAGCTGTCTCCAAGGAGGATCTCTGCCAGGAAACATTCTAGTGGTGGTACCCCCTTCCCTACTCTTTGATTATTTGGAATCATCAACATGGTTACAGGGGAGAGGCTAGCCCTGCCCCTCCTTTATTTCTTATGAGAATACAAGTGTGTCTGAAAGGAAGAATCCAGATTTTCCACTGTTCGTGCTCATGCAACAACTCTACACATGAGCAAGAGCTTACCTTCACATTTGTCATTGCTGGCATGAACAAAGAGACGAGAAGGAGGCAGGAGTAGTTGCCCTTCTCTATCTCTCTATATTTATTCCAGATTTCAGAGCAATTGAATAGAGCACCTGTCTTTACAAGTGTATGATGTGCTTGTCCTAGAAAAAGTAGTTTGAAAGTTTGGCTCGGCAAAATTGGAGCATGGTAGCCTTTCCCATGGTGTCTAGCTTTTGTAAAAATAATAAGTGTGTAGATTCTTGTTGGGGATTTACAAAATATTCAGGATGCCTTAGAATTTAGGAACATTTCAAATCAGCTTTTCATTGAACTATTTTGCTCCAATTTGTTCTCCTCTTTCTTGTCTCATGCCTTGTAAAATAGCAACATGTACTGTAATGTATTTTTATCCAAGATCAGTTTTTCAAGTTGGCACCGATTCTGTTATATGGCCATGGTAGAAATAAAATATTAGCTATAATAGGCCCTATAAAATGAGTGGGTCTTATTTTGCAGCTAACACAACTGCAGTTGATTTCAGCGTGAAGGATGAATTTAAGTTCTGTTTCACTATTTTAGTTTTGGAATGGTTTTGCATATGAGTTTTCCTCCAGCATTGAATAAAAGATCACATAATTTTTATTTTATTATTATTATGCTTTGGAGCTGGTTATTTTCAACTTTATTGTCTGATGAAATCATAACTTAAGAACTATTTAAAAAAAAACATGGTTAAGAGGCACAGAACTTTAAAAAAGGAATCTTGAAAGCAAAATGACAAAGGTACATTGTTGACTTTGCTGGCCTAATTTGACTTGCAAGCATATATGAAAATGTTGGCTTCTTTTAGTTGTAAAGGTCACAATGCTGAATTGTCAGGGAAAACCCAGATGAAATTGTTGTTAGCTTAAAGGATCCCGGACTTGCTTGGAGTTTCTTTATTTCTGTGTGCAGTTCACTTTTTTAAAGAAAAATATGAAAATGAGAGCTGTTGGGAATGAATATTTGCATACTTTACATAGAGCTGCTATAATATAAAAAGGAGAATGCAAAGTAGCTTTATTTAAACTTGGCAGAAAGTATTGGTGCTCTGGTTTTCCCTTTGTGGCCATCTCTTTATCTCTTTAAAAATGCACTCACACCATAATTTTTGTGCTTGTTAACTTGACTCAGCTTTGGCTTTGTAGTAAACCTTCTGTGACAGAGCTGTGGCTTTTGTGTTAAGCAAGCAAAGTATGTTGTGGAAGGGAAAAAATGAGTTGATTAGTATTTGCTATCTTAGCCAACCTTTTCTTGTTGTTGAAAAGGTGTTTAGCAATCCCTTCCCACAGCCTGCATTTCAGAAATAATGATTGCTTCATGGTAATGGTTCCATAGGTGCCATTACATGTTAGCCTAGTGAAATAAAAGAGAAGGGGAAGTTTACTCGTTTAAGAGGTAGCATTAAAACACAGTGCTTCGCTTTTGTCTGCTCCTTGCTGAAAATAATTGCAGTCCAGATCTTAGTGCCTTTCTCTCTCCCCACCCCACCCCATGTAACGCATTCTCATGCTTATACCTTGGCTTCAGAGATTGGGTTGTGTGGAGTGTAATCCAGCTCTGTTGTTTGGTGGGGCAGGGTAAAGAGGTGAGTGTTGGCTTTCTTCTACTGTGGTCCCCTGCCCTTTCGCGTTTCATATACTGCGATCACGCTGTATCGTGGGACTGCAGTATATGAAAAAAGGCCCTCTAGGGTAAGGGGGGGGAAGTCCTGTTTCAAGCCTCCCATATTTACCCCAGGACTGGAGCTGCCCCAAACAGGCCTGTGAGGGCCTTCTGGAGGCCCCAAAAGGGCCTCCCTGCAAACCGGAAGTGACTTCCAGATAGCTGAAAATCATTTCTGAGGCCTCCGAGAGCCTTTCTAGGTCTGTCGGAGGCCTCAGAAATGATTTTTGATTTACCAGAAGTCACTTCTGGTTCGCAGGGAGGCCCTTTTGGGGCCTCCAGAAGGCCAGGGAAAGCTCTCACAGGCCCGTTTGAGGTAGGGTCAAGCTGGGGGTAAATATAAGACCCCCCCAACTAGGGCCCCCCAGGCCTGACTCGACTTGCATCCGCATATTGTGGATTTTCAATTATCACGGGTCAGGTCAGATCCCTAACCCCCGCAATAGGCGGGGGATCACTGTACCAACCATCACCTCTTGGGGGGGGGATAATATGATGTTACTCTGCATTTAAGAATAAAGAAAAGCTTCCTTTTGTGCAGCCATTGAGTGGTGTAGTGTGTTTTTTCAGCACCTGGGGCACCCCGGGGGAAGGCAGATATTGTGGGATATGAGGCATATGTCCCTCATGCAATTCCTCAGCGGGGTGGGGTATGGGGGCACCGTTGGAGAAGCCCCCCAGGATGGCCACAGAATCAATTGGGGTCCATGCTGGTGGCAATGGCAGCAGCCTGCCTGGCACCCCCTCGCAGCTTGGACTCAGATTGCTAGGAGGCAAAAGATGAGCATAAGGAGCAGCTACAGGAAGGAGCACATCCAGCAGGGTGACCTGTGTGCCCCTAAAAATTTTGCACCCTGGGTAATCACCCCTTTGGCCCTTCCCATGCTATACCACTGTATGTAATGGATAATGAAAGGAAAACCAATGTCGGTAATTTGCCTTTTAATTTAATGTGTTCTCCGGGATGTTTCGTATTGCGAAAAAATCATAAACCGGAAAAAATCATAAACCGGAAATGCACAGGGGTGCAGTGCATCCTGCAGAAACTTGTTTCAATTTCCCACCCCACCCCCCGTAAGCTGAGGTATTCATAAACTGAGGCATTATTTTCAATGGATTTCCTTTTGTAAACTGAAAAACCGAGGTATGCCTGTATTGGTAAAAAGAATGGTTCTAAAGAATATTAGACACCTGTAACACATTTCATATGCATGTTCAGAAGTTTAAATCTAGGATCCACTATTCTTGGTAGAAGCCTTTACATGATTGCTGTCAAATAAAAACACCAATTGGGCTGTTCACGCACATTTTATCAAATAAAAAGTTGAAATGAAGCTTGTAAAGATGTGAAACCAATGTAGACAGAGACTTATGAGGCCAAAAAGGAGCTATGCACTTAAAAACTCTTAGTATAAGAATGAGTAACCTCAGGCCCTCCAGATGTTGCTGGTAGACAGGACTCTAGCATTGAGGAGGTATTATGAGAACTACAGTCCGATACAATATGGAGAGGCATGAGTTTCTCATCCCTGTTTTACTGAATCATAGCATTATTCCTGATAATGTTCTCAACTGTTCATATGGACAATTTAGTCTTAGTACTCCTTTGAATAGGATTGGAGGCTGCACATAGTTCTGAACATTGGATACCCAGAAATCCCAGCAACCTTAAACTTCACATAGTAACAATCTTAGAACTGTGGATTAGAGATGGGCACGACTCAGAAAAAATTTTTCATTTTCGTTTTCGGCTAGGGTCCGTTTCGTTTCCGTTTTCGTGAGCTAATTTCAAATTTTTTCGTTTTCGTTTCGTTACATAACGAAAATGAAAAAACGAAAACGAAAATGAAAATTTTTCCGTTTCTCCCAATTTAGCTCCATTATGTGCTTTTCCAGTAACGAAAAACGAAAATTGGCTCAAAATTAGTCGTTTCATTTCCGTTTTCGGTCCATTTTTGAACCGTTTTTCGTTTTCGTTTCGTTACGTAACGAAAACGAAAAAATGAAAACGAAAATACCGCTAAGTCGTGCCCATCTCTACTGTGGATCATCGAGTCCAGCCCCTTTTACAGACATACGGTGGGGGATAAGGTGGTTACTTCACCTCCGTTTTGTCTGTGTTACTGTTGCGCTTAGGAGCAGTACCAAAAAATGTTACTTCACGTCCATCACGCAACTACTGAAATTTGTCTCGACCACGCCCCCGGAATGGATGCTAAGTGCAACAATACTGTACCTGGTGCTGGGGTAGGGTTTTCCCTTGTCACTCTTTGTTCCCACTTTCTGTTCCGAAACAAGACACCATGTAGTAATGACTGTCATGCAACAAAACATTCGTTTCTCTCAGAAAACTGTGTCCGGGTTTTTGTTTTCGTTTGTTTTTTACTTTTCAGAAGTGAAATATCGAAAAAGAATTTTTTTAAGCCGCTCAATAAAAGGGAAAAGGAAGCTAGGCAAATTTAGTGTTTGTCACGGTACAAGACCGTGAGGTAGCACTTGTCACGAGACAAGTTATCACGACCATGGGAACACTGAAACAGGGACAAAACCACGAGATCGTGACCAACACTGCCACGGTACAAAACTAGTCGCGGAACAAAGAAGGATGTGAAGTTACTGCCTTAGACTCCCAACCTCTGGTTCTGCAGGTTGGGAGTCATGAATAGAGGAGGCCCAGAAAAATTAGGGAAGTAGAGGAGACCCTGTAATGCTGAGTGGGACAAAATTGTGGCAGAATTCCTGTTTACTGTCTCCTAAACGGTCACTAAGCAAAGCCTGTCCAAAGAGAAAGGTATTCAGTTGTTTGCAGAAGGACAACAAGGATGCGGCAATCTGGTCTGCTGTGTGTGGAGGGAGAGAGTTCTAGTGACACTCTCTCCTATGTATCCACCAAGCATATTGGTTCAAGCCTTAATTTGTTATAATTGTGATGATTATGGCTTATAGCTTATGAAAACCCCAGTTATAACAAATCAAGGCTTGAGCTATCTCGCTTTGCATGCAATGAGTCTATCTCATATATTAATTTAACCTTTAAAGTTGTATTGCTGAAATAAATGAACATTTGCACAATATTCTTATTTTTTGAGTTTCACCTGTAAAAATCATCTTCTGTACTTGACAATAGTTGAATAATATAATTATTGGTAAGACTGCACATTAAAGAGATAGTGCTCGACGCAAAGTTGTTGGACTTGAATATTAACTCAGTGGTTTTGTATGAACATCACAGGACTTCTTGCCTTTGAATATTTCTGTGATGGGAAGAGTCAAAACCAGGTTGACCTTCCGTCCACTGAACAAGTGAAATGGTGGTTGAAAATGCACAGATGGTTTGGTACATATGAATATTATTTGTATTGTTCTTATGATCAGATATTTGTCCCTTGTACCTGAAATGATTTTCATGTAGCAGCTATTTCCTAGAAAATGAATTCAGGACACCTACTTTTTCTTTTCCCCCAGCTCTTCTCTAAAGAGTCCACTTGTAAAGCTACATAGAGATGAGGAATTTCCCTGTCTTAGTTCTACTGATTAGGTTTAACCTCTTTGAGAGGAAGGTTTTAAAGGGAGATCTTAAATCTAAATGAAACTTATGTTGGGAAGCAATCTTAAGTGCATAATAATACAAAGACCTTTTTGTCCAAAGTCAGTAGAGAGAGACATTTATTGCTTTGCAGCTGGGAGACCACAATGTTGTTATAACAGTTAAAACAAAAATGATGCCAAAAGGATGCCTTGATGTGTTCCTCTGAAAACAGGATAGAGTCAGTTGTCTCTTATGATTTATTGACTTTGCAGGTAGCTTTTAGTATCTCCTATACATCTTTACAAAAAAAGGAAGCTATTTAAAACGATCATGCTTTCATATGGTATCTACTGCTGCACTAATGTAAATCCAAGTTCTTGTTAGTGAATGTTTTGTGTTTTATTTTCTTTATTTCAGCAAAAAAGGAGAGTAGAAGTAAATCTTTTCTTTCTTTTTTTAAGGCCAGCTCTACTTCCTTGGTTCCTAGTCCATCTCAACTTTCTCCACAATCCAAATTAAGATTGGCAAGTACCCATGGTGAACCATGGAGTCCTCTGTCTCCGCTTCCTACTCAGAGTGGTAATGTAATTTATTCTGTTTCTGCAACATTACTATTTTTATTTAGTGTTACATTAAAGGAGTCCCCCCTTTGCCAATTGCTTTTCTGCAAGTTCTCAATATGTCCACGTTGAAGCTATTGCATTATACAGTATATGAATTTATGCTATATAAGCATTAAAAAGATCTGGGGTCCAAAATTTAGTAGCAGATATTATGAAAACATGAAGAAAAATAAAGGGTGAGAAAATGTCCTGTATCATCATACAGTTGCATAGATTTTTATTGCCCATGTGAAGTGGATGGGAATACTACCCCCTGCTATGACAGAAGGTACACTGTGGGACTCAGCACTTTCATTGCTCTTCCTCCCTCTGACTTTTCCTGTTTTGGGGCCTTTGGGTCACCATATGTTGCTGAATTCAAGTTCCCTTTAGTTCCAGCTTGTCTGGCTAGTGGTGAGACATAATGGAAGAAGTAGTTTAAGAGAAAAGAGCTTTATGGAGGAGGATAAAAGCAACAGAGTCTTGCAAGACTCGGGGAGCCAAAAATAAGTAAGGCTTCTCAAAAAGTATAGATATTGAAATCCGCAGATAGTAGTGAATGCTAAATATATAGTATATTATGGGCGGGGCAGAAAAAATATGTCAACATGCATTGCTAGAACCATGCTATGTATAATATTTTCAGACTGTGGATAAGTGATAATAAATCCATGTATACTGTATTAATAAGGTCCTTCTCCCAGCAAGGATGGATAGGTTCTGGTGTTCCTAGATCACTGGGTACTAGTTACATTTTGTACCTTGCAGTTACATGTATGTTCTAAAGTTGTTATACATTGGTACCTGTGACTTCAGGATTCTGCCGTTGGGACGATCTTGGGCGGTTGTATCATTCAGAGACTACAAAGGCCTGTTGTATAAAGTACAGTAGTTTCCATGTATAAGACTATATTTTTGTCTAAAATTGTTAGACTAAAAATTGAAGGCTGTCTTATACACGGAAGTAAGCTGAGGAGAAAACCCGTGCGCTTGTGAAACTGTAATTTTGGGTTGGAAAAGTGAGGGTCCTGGGTCAAGGTATCACGATTCCTGTCAAGGTTGTATGCTTACTGGACCTTGCAGCTGGCTGATCTGTTTATGCATGGGAGGAACAATAGTTCCTAATGCATTTACCCTCTAAGGAAAGTTTTAAATTATGGAGGTGCTGATGCTGTTTTTTTATACAGTAGTTAGTACCAAAGCTTGCTGTTGGAAATATGAACAGGGGTCAATATAGTGAATATTTCTTATTACGAAGGGGTTCCCAAGAACCCTACTAATCACATTCTTTTTATCACTATTCGGATACAACTTCACAAAGGAAAAAACGATTTATGCATCAGTGTTCTTTAATCCTGAATAGAGATGGGCATGAATTAAAACGCAAAACAGGAAGTTAATGGAAAATCACTGGTTCATTGGTTTGGGTCAGTTCAGGTTCATCGTAACTGAAAGACCTGAACTTTCCTGAGCCAATAAGTTCTAAAGCAGTTTCTGAACTTCCTGGTTCATTTTCCTCACCATCCTGCTGCCTCCACCAATTTGTGCTGTCTTTTTTTTTTTTTTTTGCTTGCTTCCCCGCCACCACATCTTTTTTTTTCTTTCCTTTTATTTTTGCTTTTGAGGCAGCTATCCAAGGTCTGGCTGGGCTGCCTCTTTTAAAAGAAGTTGAGGGGGGGGGTTGACAGCCCAGTAGCTTCTTTAAAAAAAAAAAAAAACCAGCTGCTTTTTTTAAAAAGTCACCAGGCTGCCTAAGAACCACTTAACTAGTTTACAGCAGGCTACCCTGAGTTCAGTCAGAATAACGAGGGATGAAGCTGTTAAAATAGCTGAAGGCTTTGAAGCTTCCTCAAATATTTTGAATTGAAATAATAAAAAAGAAGGGAAAGTGAATATTTTCAAGCCCTCATTGCCTGCTTTCCTAAAACCAGAAAGTACAATATAGTGTCTGTTTCTGATTCAAGAAAACCCAGAAACATTTTTTTAAGTTGAAGATGGCTGAATGAAATGCTGAAATGCATTCTGAAATACAGACAAAGATGGATGAGAATTCTCAGGGAAGCAGAGTAGAACTAAAGGAGTTAAAAGAAGAAACTGAGAAGTCTATGGCTGGCATTAAAGGCAGATTGTGTGTGTGTAAGTTAAAGATAAAATAAAAGCACTGAATTTGTAAGACAGACAGCTCAAAAGAAGAGTCAAAGCAGATACAGATTAAGCAGTACAAACAATGAGCTGATCGCTGTGTTATTGGTGTGGTTATACAGTATTCAAATCCATGCACAATTTCCAAATTTAATTAACTTACTCAGGTCATTCAACTAACTCTCTCTTCCCTTATTTCACAAGCAACACTAGTTTGCAAAACCACAACAAAGTTATTGTCTTCCATTTCTAAACATTCTAAGGTATAAAGCTTTAAAAAGATGCTGCATTTGTAATTATGCCACTGTGGCCCACGGACAAGTCAATTCAGTGTTTCTGGCCTTGGCAAAATAGATACAAGGTAATTACTCCAGTCTTTTCAAGTCACCCAACATGCCTCAAAATTTACATCATCACTGGAGGAATCAGTGAAAGAATCTTGAATAAAGCACATATTTTCTCTATACCCATAAACATATAAATAATACACCCCATGTGGTTATTTTGTCAAGTATTGCCTTCTTCCATTTTTAAGATACTGTTCATCATAGTTTAGCAGTGAGGGAGGCATCTGTTTTGACAGTCCATTCGTTGAAAAGACACTTTTCACTTTCATCTGTATTACTATTAATTAATATAATAATCATCATCATCATCATCATCATCATCATCATCATCATCATCATCATCATCATCATCATCATCATCATCATCATCATCTTTTGAGCTATTTAATTAGTGTAGTGCACAACTATACAGCTTCTGCCTATGTGCCTCCTTTTCCTTCGTAGAAACAAGTATATGTGCCCAAGGCATATTAATGATTTAAGCCTACTGAAGACAACCTTGGCCCACAATACATAATACCACATAATGATGACTCATGGTTCAAAGTAGATTCAGGGTAATGCTCCCCCTCCCCCAATATAAGACAGACTCTTCCTAAGAAATGTCATAACACCATAACACCGTGTGCACATAACATCAAAACAGTACATTTGGGAGGTTGCAGCTTCAAATAATGCAAGCTTCTTCAACAACAGCAATATATTTGGACCACATATTCTTATAATTCTTTCTGGGGATAATCTCACAGCAATACATAATTTATGAAGAAAAGTCATAGGATACATTTAATTTATCCTTCATCAAATTCCGTATTAAACATCTCATGTTTAATCACTCCACTACGGTTTTTGTTTGTTTCTTCATTGCATAATGCTGGCCAACAACAATCATGAGTTTTTATTATTAAATTCAAAATATTCTCTTCTCAGATATATTACACTCTTCTGAATTTTCCCATATTCAGTACTGATGCTATCTTATGCTTTAACAACACACTATACTGATGTTGTCTTATACATTTTCCCAGCATAGAAAACTTTCAGACGAACCGGGTGCCCCTAGAAATGGGGATATGAGCTTTATACTTCTTCTCTAGATCGTGGATTGAAAGAAGTGATTGACATACACCTGCATCTGCACTCTATTACAAGACAGTTCACCAGATTTCTCTCAGAAAACTTTAATGAATTTCTTGCAAAAATCAGCAAAGCACACCAAAATCTCTCTTGGGGCCAGACTCCCACTACTTTTCAAACCAAATGTGTAGAACCTTTCTAAATAATCTGCCACGCAACTGTTGGTACTATTATTAACATTTCATCTCTAAGTTTCACCTTATCTTCAGCACCGTCTCTGGAATTCCTTGTAGCTTAATTTCCCTCCACCCTCTGTCCTCGCGACCAATCAGAATTTGGTCACTTTTTGCTTAATGCATCTGAAATCATCATCATCAGTCTTGTATCTTAAAAACGTTGATCTCCTTCTGCTGAGAAAATTAGATAATACGTCTTATATATGTTTTGCCTTCTCAGTAGGAAAAAGCATGTTCATGTCTCAGGGGTATATTCGTATGAGTAAGAAGGTGTGTTTTGTTGGGTATAAAATTCAGCACTAGAAGTTAAATTGAAATAATGCATTTGGTACCTAGTCTTCTCATGAAATATTGTTGTATCCTATCCAGCGAATGTTTAGGGACTTCCTGTCTCAACTGTTGAGCTAATTATTGAACCAAAATATTTTACAAGGAAGTAAGATCTGCACTTGTGGGATTATTTGTAAGAGAAAATGGAGAAACAGTTGCTTGTTGCAACATTAAAAGTAAAGGTGGCACTAAATGCAGATTCCCATTTTCACAATCTCTAATAATTATGTCAACTTGTGGTCATTTTAAAGTAGGATAAAATATAACAGAAAAGCACTTGTAATTTTGAATATGGTTTTAGATTGAATGTTGTGTTATAATTCATGTATGATGAACATAGAGACAAAATCCGAATATGAGAACTAAAAGTTTCTGAGAATGTGTGTTTCTTTTTAAAGGAGGTTTATTAGTTTGCACAGAATATACATGAAATAGTGGCAAACATTCTGTTGCTCAGCATAGTAAATTGCAATAAGTAAGCCCATTGAATCAGTGTGGATCTTTATCCATATCAGAGTATTGCACAATTTTAAATTATGGATGCATGTGAGAAATAGGTAAAATTAAAAAGAAATTAAGTTTTTAAGACAGACTATTTTGACTGAAAAATAGGCTACTTGAACAAAGATTGTCCTGTATCAAAGTAGCTTCATTTTACTCGATTATCCTTTCATCTGCTTACTTTGCTTCAAAGTCTGTGGCAGTAAGTGACTTCCAAATGGTCCAGCCAAATCTTGTCCCAGTGGAAGACATAGAAGGAGCTTTCCCAACAAGTGGAAAAGCATTGTGAATATACTCAGGTGTCCCCGGGGAACAGTGTGCAGCTGGCCAGTCGTTCAGTTCCCGAAGCATTGCAACTCCTCCATATGCTCCATTGCTACCAATGGGTCTACTCTAGTTGCAACCTTATTGGGTGTAATAAGTTACAAATAACGAATTCACCCTTGAATCAATGGAACCTAAGGAGGAGTTTACTATGCTAAGCTACAGGATTTTAGCCAGCATATTTCTTTCTGTTTGTGTACAACGTTTAAAAGAGAAAGAGAAACCAGAAGTGGTTTTTGATTCACTGTTTTTCAGACTGGGTAAACAAACATGCAGCTCAGTTCATCATAATACCATGGCTTAGGCTAACAAGACATGGTCAGAAATAACAAAGGGAAGAACCAGAGAAGCCTGAATTCACTCTATAACTAGCAGCCATATGCTGGAATACACAAACCTCTTTATTCATACTTTGATGCCTGCCCTCCTCCCAACCTAGAAAAAACAGAATGGATTTGTTCAAATTATCTTCCAAACTCAGGATCCTGTCTTGCTAATCTCTTTAAGAGCCAGGATTTCTAAACTCAGGATACACTTCGTGCTCAATTATAAGTACTGTACTAAGGAAACAGAACTTGTTTGGACGACACGCTAAACAAATCTTTATTTGTTTAATAGTGTGCTGATAAAGAGGAGTATAGTGCTTATGCCCTATATGCTAGCCGCTAGCATGCAGATCTTCCAGAATAAGCCAAGATACATTGGGATCTACACACAAACACACACACACACACACACACACACACACACACAGAGAGAGAGAGAGAGAGAGAGAGAGAGAGAGAGAGAGAGAGAGAGAGAGAAATACCTTGTTTTAAGAGTACATTGGTTTGAGTGTTTTGCAAGATGAGCAAACATTTCTGATCAATTTTCCCTTGATCAACATACAGTGGCTTGCAATACAAGCACTGGAGCAGGTCACATGATCACAAATCAGCCAATAGCAATTCTCTCCCTGCTGAATTTTGGGGGATTGTCTGCAGCATTCTGTCCTCAAAAGCAGAGGGAGGAGAGAGGAACGGAAGTCTCCCTTGCATCAGCCAATAACATTTTCAAAGGGGAGAGCAGGTTAGGAGTTTATTTTTCTTTATACAGTATATACATTTTAATTTAATTTGTTTTCAACATCCTTTCTTATTTTTCAAACCATTTCTGGTCATGAGGCAGCTCGTCAAGTGTGTATATGGCTACAAATTGCACTTTATTATTGTCACATTAAAAACACAGAGTAAAATCCAATTCTTAGTCCCAAGCAGAGCAGACTCCTCAGCTAGGTACCTAACCATGATGTGGACGTGGACTTTTGGCCAATGTCTTTTATAAGTTTTGCCATTTTGTGTGTACAGTATGTGTTCTATGAGGCCCCAAAACAAATTATTATTTCTTGTAGTGAAATTTGCTTTGATATACAATTGCTTTGGTTTACAAGCATGTTTCCGGAATGGATATATCGATCACTTTTTCACTTGAGAACCAACCTGAGGTAGTCTCATGTTAAATATAACTATCTTGAGGATATATTTATAACGCACACATCTAGATAAAAATTTTTTCCAAGAGACACTTCATATCAAGAAATCATTGCAACTCGAAGCATGGTTTCCCATTGGAATGTATGGGAAATCAATTAATCCATTCTGGAGGTCACGGATTAACTGGATTTTAAAAAACTGCATTCCCCCACAACACAATGTGGGGGGTTCCAAGATGCCTTGTGTTGCGCCAGCTGTCCTAAACCCTCAATCAACAAGCAGCCAAAGAGAAACTTTCGGAGCTCGTTTTGACAGCTCTCACATCCAGCTGATTGTCGGAGCTGTCAAAAACAGCTGGTTGTCAGAGCTGTCAAAATGAGCTCTGAAAGCTGCTCTTCAGCTGCCAGTTGATTGAGGGATTTTCCCCGAACAGAACAATGCAAGGAAGCTTTTCCTCTACTTTACTGGCTTTGGCTTCACGTCGCGGCATCTTTTCAATAGGAAGTGCTGCCCAGCGCATGCTGTGTGTTGTGTTTCTGGAACCGGGGCTTCCGTTTCGAATGATTTCCTTTTATATTGGAACCAGGTGGTCCGCTTTTGGAAATGCAACACACAATATGAACAAGGCAGCATTTCGTATTAAAAGATAATCATTGGAAATTGATGCCCCATAACATGGAGCATTCAGTTTAAAATTTCCTTAACACAGGGCATCCCCATTTTCAATAATTCCCTTTTGTAACTTGAGTTTTTTGTTAATGAAGCGCCCATATCTCTAGGTACCACTGTACTTTAAACAAATTCCCTGTTTCTCAGGAAGGATCACTATTAAAATAAAGTAGTGATTATATTAGCTCATTGCATAAATGAAGGGCATAATCTGAGTTTAGCTGAGCGTGTTCACTGAAAATAATGCACCTTACTAAGAGAGGAAAGAAAAATATTGATGTTCAGCTATGTAGGAAATTTCAATTGATTTAGAAATTTGTCATAATTCTGACAATAAATGACATGTGCCTTCATTCTATGTCTATTTAGTGGGCGGTAAGTTCTGTTGAATTCAATGACAGGTGATTTTCTAGGAAAATGTGGATAAAATTGCAGCTATTTCATTGTGGTGCCTGTCATTCGTAAAGCAATGTAACAAACGCAAATGGGAAAAATAATTTATTTATTTATTTATTTTAGAGGAAATAAAATAAATATTTTTTTATTTATTTTAGAAGAAATAATGAGGAAGACCCCTCATATCAGCTGCTTAATAGTGAGTAAATTGATCCACTTTAATTGGATTTGGATTGGGTTGAAATTCTTATAAGCTAATGTGTCTTTGGCCCATTTTCCTAATTCAGTTCTAGTGAGTTAACCGTATGGATTGTTTTGTCATCCAAAACCAACCCCTGGAAAAGTTTCCTATTTATTATAGTTCTGTTAAGCTAAATATAATTTAAAGCTACCTAAGGGCATCTGAGCGAATGTCAGCAAAATGATTCATTCTTACATTACCGATAGGGCACAGAGGAAGTTTTAAAAATCTGATCAATAGCTTGAATCCAGTAATTTGTTAAAATTGTGGGATGTATATATGTTTATGGCAAGAATAACAAAACACATAATTTGGAACAGAATTCTCTTTCACAAAAAAATCTTAATATATGGTAGTATTTGGATGACCTTTGAAAGGTAGCTAATCCAGAAATGATTGTTTTTTTAAAAAATGTGTTTTTTTAAAAAAAAATAACTCTCTAGTTTCCTCTGGCAGACCAATAATAATCTAAAAGTAATGATAGAAATATCAAAATAGGAAGCTTTAAAGATGCTTGGCTTGCTCAATCTGTTGGCATTTAAATCAAGACTGCACAGAGTCCTCCATTAACTCCCCCCCCTCCATGTTACTTCTAGGCTTGTTAATTAAAATAGCTGGAAAAGTATAGACATCCTCTGCACAATAGCTGCAAAACTTTGAAGATTCCAAAAGCTTTATCAACAGAACATAACTCACATTTATATGAAATTGGTATATGTTAGGGTAATTACTGCTATGCCTTTGGGTTAAAGGAAGTACTGTCAGCCAAATTATACAAGGGCGTGGATTAAATCAAGCATTACTTTTTACTTGGCAATGATTGCTGTAGGTTGCAAAACTGAGTATGACGTCGTATTGTGAAAATAACTTGCCAAAATATGTTCCTATCTCTTTTTAATTATAAGTTTAAAGGGGAGAACCATCTTAATTTAGCTATATAAAAAGGAATGAAGAGAATTCAATTTAGTAAATACTTTTTAAAAGTATTAACAGGAGTGGTCTTTTAAAATAGAACTAGAACCAAGGGAGATTTCCATGGAGATGTAAATCACTAGAATGGAGCAATTTAAATTACTGATTTTAAGTCACAGTTCTCACTCTGACATTCACATGTACTGACTTACCACATGTAACAGCTGTATCATCGACTTGTCACAGCCATGGGCTGGTCTGTCCCAGTTTATTTCCCTACTCCGAATGCATGACAAGGTTGTGAGAATACCACCAATATTTCACAGGTTGTATAGTAGAATGACAGGAGTCTATACATCTCCAAACCAAGTAGATATTGGTAGGAGTTAACATAAAAACAGATCACTTTATTCACAAGGCTGGATCAAGATAATAAGAAATACAGAGTTAGGTGTTTGTAAAACTTGCAGTGATGCTAAGGAAGAAAATCACTTAATTAAAGTACAGTGGTGCCTCCTAGGATGAATTTAATTGGTTCCAGGGGTCCATTTGTTCTATTAAAAATCATCTTAAGAGGTACATTTTCCTATAGGAATGCACTGAAAACCAATTAATTTGTTATGGAGGCGGAATGGATTACATTGGTTGTCTATGGGAAGGCTGTCCCAAACCCACTCAATCAACCTGCAGCCAAGGGCTGTGGAACAGCCTTCTGCTGCCAGTTGATTGAGGGAATTTACCCCCAACTGAGCAAAGGGGGGAGGGAATCTTTTCCCCTTCTTTTCTGGGTTGGGGCAGGGGAGTTCCCTGAGCTCCTTGCCCTCTGAAGATGCCAGCCACAGAGATTGGCGAAATGTCGTGGGGGGGGGGGGAGCTTCCAAAACGTAACCAAACAGTCTGGAGAACTCACAACAGCAGTACTTGCTCTGTAGAACCCTGCCATCTGAATCAGATAAGTGTATGTCTTGGATCATGGCCTAGAGTCAGTGATTGTCTGGTTGAAGGCCAATACATTGCAACTAAATCCTGATCAGATAGATGAAGGCCTTTCATCTAGGTAATTCGCTGTTTCAGGAAATCTGTGTTAGCTTGCTTCTAGTGGAGTTGCTTTACTTCTGAAAAAAGAATTGCTGAGATTGAGGATATTGCCACCAAGGCCCAAGTGTGGAAGAGAAGACGATACTTTACAACAGTATGATTACAAACAAAAGAAATACACATAGAGGTCAAATCTTGCTTGAGGATGTTTGTGAAATTTATTTTCCTATCTCTGTGTACATATTCATAGAATGGAAAATTGAATTATCTAATTTTTTAAAAAATTTAAAATGTAAACAGACAACTCAAGAAAACAGAAAATATAAACAAAATAGAAATAAAATGTATTTTGTTAATTCACTGCTTTGTGCTAGCTCCCACCCTTGGAGTAGCCCTTAACCTGTTCTAGGTCTATTGAAAAGACTATATTCCTGAAAATAGTTGCCCACCTCCTATGTAGTTCCAATTCAGTCTGGACTGTAGTTTAGGCTTGAGACATTTATTGACATGGCAGTCTATTTTGCTTAGTTCTGTAAAATCCACCCCCTCTCTTCCCAAGCACTTCATTGGCAATTGAAATAAAACCCTGTTTTGAACTGTGTCCATTAAATACTCTCTGTTATTTTCGGTTGTGAGCAGGGCTTTTCTAGTAGTGACTCATTAACTTTAAAATTAAATTAATAATAAAATTAAAATGTTAAAATTAAATAAAATTTAAATTTAAATCAATTAGAAATAAAATGTGACCAAAATGCAATAGGCATACTCCAGCAAAACAGAATGAACCACTGTATCTAATACAATTTCCTGAAAGCTGTTACATCCCTCTCCTTTTCAGATATCAATAATATAAAATGCTTTAGTTAAATGGCTACTGCAGTTGTGTGTGCATGGTGTGATTGTGAGTCTTTGTGTAAAATGGTTGTGTATGCAGGGTGTTCTGACTTCTGAATTTTGACCTGCATTTAAAGTGCCAAGGTAGGGAGATATGGTTTCCATTTTGCAGGGAGGTATGGGGATGCTGCATGTGGACTTCTGAACTGGTTTTGGGTGTGTCTCACTGATGAGGGATAGCATTTGTTGATTTCTATGTACTAATGGGCTGTCCCTAAGAAGTGGCTTGTGCACTGTGGTGCAGGTGGGGTGGGGTTTATCCTTGATTTTGCTTGTTGTTTGTGGAATGTTTTCGTTTCATTGGACACATTTCCTATAGTCATTCATGTGAAGGTAAGAGGATGAGAATTTCCTTTGCATGTTTCTCTTTCCTCATCTGCAAGAGTGTTTGTGTGTGGTGGTGGTAGATTTCCTTTCTTGTCCTTGATTTTTTTTTGGGGGGGGGGGTTGCCTGCATGATTCTCTTTGTTTATCTGCATGTGTGCGGGAGGGGAGATTTCCTTTCTTGACCTGAAGATCAAGCCTCTGTTGGCCTACCATTCAGAGAACCCATGGGCATTCAAGAAGCACAGGGTGTACAAGAGGAAGATGGGCGTGTTTTGGTGCTACAACAGCAAGGCGTGGGTGACACATGTCTTGTTTGTTGAGTGGACCAACCTGGTATTTGGGCCTGCTGTGAAGTAGCACTACCTATTGGAGAAGAAGCTGCCTTTGAAGGCAGTTCTTCTTATGGACAATGCCCGTGCTCATACTCCAGACCTTGAGAAGGACTTGGTGGATGAGTTCAAGTTTATCAGGGTGATGTTCCTCCCCCAAGCACCACCCCACTCATCCAGCCCATGGAACAGCCAATGGACTTCAAGAAACTGTACATCAGGGAACTAATTTTCCCCACTCCCAGCTTAGTATTTTTGTTGGGGCCTTGGGAATGAAGGCTGGTTCTCAGAAAGCATAAGGGGCAATATTTGCTGGGGTCTAAGAAAATAATGACTGCTTCGTTTCATCCTTAAATCAGCTTCCCCAACCCCACCCACAAACTCTCTTCTTTAGCTCCATCTAATAATGAAACAAGCTCTACTGAAGTCAGTGCAGTATGGACTCAATTAAAACAGCACTGAGTGTACTTCTAAATGCTGGCTGCTGAGCCTGAAGTATGAAGTTCAGTTCTCCATCAGAAGAGAGCCATCCTGTACAACTTTGGATAAGCGACACAGTTGCAGAAGGCTGCCTCAGAAAAAGGACACAGTAAATTATTTCTGAGTAATTTATACTTACTAGAAGATTCTGGAATGGATCATCATACGCTGGAATTGACTTGGGAGCACATACAGTAAATGTATTTCTAAATGGCAGGAGTCCTGGAATCTGTAATTTTCTTGGTTCCTAGTGATATTGCCAAATTATTTGAGCACTTTAGCTCTGTCCCGGGGCCTATTGAACACTCCAGACTAGCCCTGTGTCCCTAGGATTGCAATATATATCTATTGTTGGGCAAAGAAAGGGTTAGTGGTGGGGTCTCACACAAACTGATTATGGACAGCTCCCAAACTTCGAAAGGAAGTACATGTTTCATGCTTCCAGATTTCAGATGCTGGTTTTGCTTCCTATCTTCATATTTGTATTATATGTGAGGAGGGGAGCTATTGTACTGACCACTTGCCCATCCTTTGTTGTGCTCAAACCTATGTACTGGACAAAGGCATCTATAGGCATACACACCATTATGGTCCATTCATCAATTGGTGTGCGTCAATTTCATGATCAAGGATGTGCATACTTCCCCTCTTCTGTTGTAATATGCAGCACAATAATGTGGTGAACATTGAGGTGATGAAGACAGCCACCACAACAACAATCTTCTCCAAGCAGCTGCATTTAGTTGCTTTCTGCAGTTGTTCTTTCTCCCAGATATATCTTTAGGCCGATGTTGAAATCCTGCGTAATCCGGGCCAAGGCTTTCCTTAAATTAACCATTCATGTATCTGTTGCATTTATCCTTCTATGTTTGTAGCACCTTTAGTTTTGCTATGAGCACATAGTGAGCATTAAAATCTCAAGTAAATGTATGTCTTTGCAAGAAACTTGGTGTTACTGAACTAGGCAAGGATTAGTTTTGGAGAGACCACACCTCATGACTAAACTCATCACTAATCCATTAAATGCAGATTAAGAAGAACACTGTTGAACATCCAGAATGAATCAATTTTTGGATCTGTTACACATCAATGAAGATTGAGCTACATTGTGGGGGGGGGGTGACGTCATCAAGCTTTCTCACTCATTTTCAGTAAGCAGAGCAAAATGAGCAAAATGTTTGGCAGAGGGAGTGCCATGACACTAGGAAGGGTGTAAAGTGGAAGGAGGCCTCAGGGCCCTGACACCCTCCTAGAAGCTTACAGACTTTCAGTACACTCCCAGCATAGATTCTGTCCATCCTGCTACTCTTACCATCACACAGAATAAGTGGAGAAGTGCACTGGACATAGAGGACCTCATATACATTAGGATGTATATAGCAAGTCTAGATACATCTGCTGTCACTCTGTTCCAAATCGTTTTCTGGACAGAGGAAAAGGATTAAGGTGCCTTGTGTATCATGAAGTGCTGGAGGAAATTTGGCAAAAGCTGGCCCTTATCTGTTTTTTCCTGCAACTCCAATTGTTGTGGATTTGGGGTGGGATGTAAACATGCTATAGGTTATTCCATCTTATTTGAACCTTATTTAATGCCACTGCCACCCAGTAACTTTTAGTCTTTTATTTTAAAGTGTTCCTTTCCATATCTGTGGTATTTGAATTGCAGGACAAACCCAAATCATTGATATAGAATAAAGAAGAGATACTGCAGTAACATTTATTACTAAACAACAAAGAGTATATATTAGTGAACATTTGTTATATATTATTTAAAGGTTTCAGTGGAATTTTACGGTGGTTACTAACAGGAAATACAAAAGAAACAAAAATAAAAGTATTTTGACTTTTTTAACTCTGATAGATTTATTTTTAGCGTTCACAAATTACAATGAACTTTCTAATCCTTCTTACTTCCTCGAAAAGTACTAGGGAAATAGCATACCTACCCGAGCCAAGCAGTTCTTAGTTCTTCACCCCCCTTGTCACAAGCCTATCACAAAGGGCTTGAGATGCCATTTTCTCTTTCATTTCATTAAACTGTATGCTGGGAAGTTGCAGAAGTGGTTTAGATTTTTTTTTCTGAAGATGATTAGCTGCTCTGGCAATTGTGTCCTCTGACCTCAACTCCCAGCTTTCACTCAGGCTTCAACTATCCTTGGAAGCTTCCTCAGGAATCATCCTCAGTTCCACCTGTAGACAGCAAGTGACCAGGGTGCGAGGGGCATGCCTCCAGACTAGTTAGTCCATGATCCATTCCTGGCTACAGCCTTGGTGATAATTGACTGGCTCTCTGGTCTTGCTGCTGCTGTTATTGGTACTTCTTTTCAAGGCTGATTCAAGCTCTCCCGTTCCTCTCTTGCCTTCTTCAGAGCAGACTCACCAACCAATTGACTTCATTGTCACCCCAGCTGACAACCTCTTGCTCAGGACCCTTCCTGTGGTCAGCTTGTTTGTGGCCAATATTCCATAACATTATCTAGCCCCTGTGGTATGTTTGCTAAACCAGCCATCAAAGCTCATCTGTTTGGATTCTTTCTTCGTAGGTACAAGACTGAAACCTCTCTTCCCAGACCTTTTGTAGTGACCCGTAGTAAATATTAACCAGCAAATGTATAAACAATTTGACCCAAGCCCAAAGTAAGAGACACACTCTCCTCTTTTCTTGATTAGGTTTTTCAGGTCACAGTCATTATTGCTGAACAAAATGTATAAACCTGTTCACTGATTTTCCTGACAAATAAATAGGCTGTCTACATGGATGTTTTAAGAGAACATGGACAGCTCTCACATAAATTGTATATTAATTTACTACCAGACAAATCAGCTCTATAAATATTGGCCCTCCACCAACCCACCCACATTCTCTTTTGTCTGTCCTCCCTTTTACCCCCACCCATCTCCTCTGTCTATCATTTTCTCCAGTCTAGCGCTTATTCTACTATTCCCTCTACTCACCTTCATTATCTCCCCACCTACATTTTACCAGGCAGCAGGTTCTTGTCTGTCTCTCTGTTTGTATTTTTTTTAGTGTTTGAAAAGCTCAGAGATAAGCATGAGTGGAGCTCTCTCCAGGCCAGGGATGTGGAAAAATGAATGTCACGGGCCTCCCACCAGCTTCATCTTTAGCATTTAAGGAAGTTTGGGGAAGTCTGCCTCCTGGTGATGAACAATGGTACTGCAATCTGAAGACAAATTAATACAATTTTTTTTAAATACCGCAACTCCAATATGTCATCCATACTGGTTGCTTTGGCAGAGATGCCAAGTTTCTGGGTTTCAGGCCCTTAAACAATGAAATGCTTTAGGATATTAGCAAGATAGTTCAGCACAGAATTCTACAAAAGTAGCCATTTATTTTTACAGGGTTCTGGGTTCTGCACAAGAAGTACCCCTAGCTGTGAACCCCTGAGTGGTTTACACACCTCACTTGCAGCTATCTAATAATTAACATTGCACACCACAAGAAATTGTGCCCCAATAAGGTGAATATTTAGCAGCCTTTTAAAAATGGAATTCTATTCTCCCTGAATCAAGTTTGCGTCATTTTTTTAGCCTTGTACCTGACAAAGATGCCACAAGGTAGTGAACTTGCTTATTAGAATACTGATAAACTTGTTATCATTTAAACTACCCATGGGCGAGACAATATTCAAACACCAGTGTTTGCAACATTGTGGGTAAGCCAGCTCTTTGAGGTGGTGCCATCTAATTACATATATAAATATCTTCCAGTGTTCAAATATTTGTGAGGAAATTTCTTAGGAGTGTGACTAATACCACCGGCTTAAGGTAGGCAAAGTACAGGTGGAGATTGTGCAAGCATTCCCATGGATCGCTGCCAATGCACCTGAGTAATTTCAGCTTTAAAAATTCCCAGTAATTTAGAATCTGGGCAACAAATGAATATCACTCAGAATAGCGACCGGAATGGCGTGCTTATGGATGTTATGCCCAGAATGAACACTTTGGTGGCTGAGAATAGGCAGGACATTGTGTTAGCTGCAGTTCTGATAGTACTCTGGAATCTATTGCCTATTAAAAAAGCTGATTTTGCTTATCTCTCTTGTCCTGCTGTTGACTCCAATGTCATTTTTTTCTTTCTAAAATATTGGTCATATTTCATAACATTTATAAACTATGAATGCAGTGACAACCCAAACATGATGGGGGTGTTTCCTTTTGCTCTTGTAACTGCTACCTGTGCCTAATAGGGGTAATGATGACAAATGCCATCATATGTTGAAAGAAAGGTATGAAGGTATTGTTACTCTTATCCATTGGATAATCCCCTGGTTTAAAATGTAGACTTCATCTGTCAGTTTGTGGCACAGGCAAAATATAGTTGTAAAGAGAGTAAATGAGGAACCCCGATATGCTTGGGAGACCCATTGCAGTGGTACCTTGTATAAAGGAATTAATTTGTTCCAAATGCAATTATGTTAAGCAAATTTTCCTTTATACAAATTTCCCATAAGAATGCATTAAAATGGAGTAATCCCATTTTTATGTTGTACGGATTTTCCCCATAGGTGATTCTGTTAAGCAAATTTCTCCTATCTCCAGAATATTTTTGTTGTACAAATTTTATGTTATACAAGCTGTTTGTTATACAAGGGTCCACTGTACATATCTAAAGCAATGGCTCCCACACATTTTTTCAGTCGTGGCTCCCTTGACTTACTGGCCACAGCTCTTCAGTACAGTATGACTGCCATGATTACAGGATCAGTACCCATGGTTTCACTTATCCACTGCCTGGAAAAAATAATCATATCATACAATTAAAAAATAAAATAGCAACCAAAAACATAAATACACCTTCCCTAGCTTAATTAAGAGGGGTGGCCACTAGATGGAACCAGAAACTCTGCTATACTGTATATAGTTGGCTTACTGGAAATGCGCTTATGGACTGTCTGTTTCAAGAGAAGCAGTTTCCACAAAAACAGAGAAGCTGTATATTTTGTGGGGATGGTCAGGAAAGGCTCTCTTGTGAACAATCTTGAGCCAGGGTTCCATCTCTCTGCATGGACACCAGAGAAACTGCAAACAAGTGGTGTAAATGATACTTTGGGAAGGGGGAAGGAAGGGGGTTAACAGGAGTCTGTGATGCCCCTGGGTGGGCTTTCCACCATCCCGTGGAGCCATGGCACATGGTTTGGGAAAAGACTGATCAAAAGGTCTACCTCCTTTTCCATGACCTTGCCACTTTGCAAGACCCTGCTTTCTGAACTGTGAATGATCGGAAAACAAGTTGAGGACATTTGTGTGTTCCAGGAGAGAATATGTGGCCGGCCTTTGAGGTGGCCAAAACCTGGTTCTCTGTAAGGTTCCAGAAATTTAACAGGGATAAGTTTGGACATCTAGGCAAAAGAAACCACACCCACAGTTAGGAGAGGAAGAATACTTGGCTCAGTAATGCTACATGTAAGTAGGTCTTGAAATTGTTGTAGTTCACAAACCGTGTACATGCCAACAGTGCAATGCAGCTGCAGAAAAAGCAGGTGCTATTTGGGCCTGTGTTAAGAGAGGTATAGTCTTCAAATCCTGTGAAGCACTATTTCCTGTCTATGTGGCATTGGTTAGGGCAGGCTTTATCTTGACTACAGTGTTCATTTCTGGATACCACATTTCTGGATACAACACTTCAATTTCTTTCTTTTTTTAAAAAACAAAACACCTAACATCCCTCACAGTACAGCTAAGCAGGCATTTTAAAAAAATGCCCCTCATGCCTTCCCATGTAACAAAGACACTCTAATGTTACTTGTGGTGCAGTCTTGATTTGCAAAATATCAACCACATGAGAACATCAATGTTTTCCAGGGTCCTGACTGTCCAGCAGCCTTATATGTTGCTGCACAACACTGGTTGTGGTAAACAAGGCATGTAGCTTGAATCTGTACTGAGGTATATCTTGTTTCCAGCCCAAAATTTGTTGATCCCAAAATCAAGCAAATGCGATTGTTACTGCAGTGTTAGAAATTGCTGTTGCAGAACGACAGCAACAATAACAACAACTGTGGTGGGTCCCCTCCCCCCACTTTGGGGGCTGTGTTCCCTAGAAGGTGCTGAGGTGATTTTCCTAACAGCTGGCTGGATGCCAAAACTTTGAGGAAAGAGTTTCATTGAGATCAGCAGGTGCTTTGGTAAAAGGGAGAGAGACACCCAAAGTGAAGTATAACTTGATCCTGTGGATGTGTATTATTCAAACAAGTTGTGCCAAGCTATCACCCAGTTAGGAATGTAAATAGAACTGGAGCAGTTGCTTTTTGCAATTTATTTGACCCGACTCGGCTTGAACTGTAGATGGTAGCTGGCCTAGAGAGGAGAGGTTGGGGATTTTTGACTCCTTTTAAATTGGCGCAGCGGAATTGATCAATGAAGTGGTCGGGGTAGGGTGATAGTAGAAAACGTTTGGCAACAAGAGGCAGGGAATAGTTTCTCAGTGAGACGGGGGTGGGGGGAATTTTAGGGATGTGCCGTTCCAGTTTGGCTGTGGGGGATTCAGACAGGCAAGCAGACTGACGGTGTTGAAAAGGCTGTGGAAGATAGCGAAGAGGACAGAATAAGCAGCTCATAACTCATTTAAATAGCACATCATTAATTTTTGAAAATACAGTGGCAAAATGCTGTTCCTTGGCAGCATGACAATAGGTGGAAAATGAGGGTGGGTGGTAGATTTCCAAGTGGAATTATGGAAGATGACGTATAACAATTGCCCACAATGTCATGTCAGGCAGAAGTGTTGAAACCTTCAGTAACATGGATGTACAAAATCACCGCATCACCATGGTCATAGAAGTGAGTCTGCAGTCTCAGAGTTGCCTATGTGGAGAAAAACTGTGGATAAAGGCACTGCTTGCTCCAGGGTGGCAGCAGATTTGCACCTGGCTCATGCATAGGGAATGGAGTCGAGCAAAAGTGGCAAAAATCGCTCCTTTCCCCCCCCCCACACCCCATTGGGTGGGGGGAAAGGCGGGATTTTTATTTTTTATTTTTATTTTCGGCTGAGCTCCAAGCACCAATCAGCTGTAGTGCAGCCGACTGCGGGTGCTTTTTTAAAAACAAACGTCGGCCGCACTACAGCTGATTGGCGCTACCGCTTTGGAAGTCTCCTCTGCAAGGGCTGGTCAGCAACAATGGTGGGGGAAGTAAAAATGAAACGAACTAAACAAAAAAATGTTCCGTTTCATTTCATTTTCCTTTGAGGGGGCAGTCGTAATGAAACAAATAACAAATAATGAAACGAATAAAAAATTTGATTCGTGCCCATCTCTAGTGCTTGTCAATTATAAAATGGGGGAGGAGGAGAAAAGATGAGGCCATGCATAGTGAAAAGTTTTCTTGGACCCTAGAGTCAGAATAATAATAAATGCAAAAAGACCAAAAAATACTGTACACCCTTTTCAAAATAAGCTGTATTAGTTGGAATAAAATAAACAGCAAGATATGCGATGCTAGGACGTCGGACGATCAAAGGGAATGAGCTGAATAGCCTATACCTATTATTTCAAATAAAATGAGTAACTCAATACAAAGGTGTTGTGACCACTTCTGATGAGAGGAGGGGGGGGACACCTTGTATGCATGAGTCAAAGATTCAATATCACACACAGGCAGTGCTGCTTTTCAATAATGGTGTGCAAGGTAGTATGCGGCAGCAAGGCTTCTGCTATTTTTCCAGATCATTTGAATGGAGATATTAGATTAGCTAACCTTGTGTCAGGTCTGTTAGTTATAAACCCTCCAACTGTTCCTGACTGAAGGGTGCATAGCTGGGACTAAAGCAGCTGCTGGTTTTTTCCCCCCTCATTCAGGGTTTTGTAAAACATTTTACTATCATCATGTTTTTAAAAATAAAATGATTTACAGTATTAAACTGAAAGGAGAAATTTCACAGCTTTGTCTTTTCACAGGAAGCTTTGTCCCAGTAGGAAATCCTTTTAGACGAACACCATCAGCTCGCCTGCATATGGTAAGGAGTTCTATTTATTCCCCTTTTTGCATATAAAAAAGAATTTAAACTTTTTAGAAATCCTTCTTCAAAAGTGACCATTGTGTACGAGCTTTCTTATATTTCCCTTCAGTCATAAAAGGAATGTCTTCCCCCAAAAAAAATCCTGTGTAGAATTTCTGTCTCCCATAGCTGCTGTCTGAAAACCAAAGGACAAAAAGATTCAGTATTATCTTAGCACAGTATGTTTGTAGTTCATTAGAATTAGGCATGAGTAGATTATAACTCTCTGCTTTCATTAAAAAAAAAAAGCTGACCTATCTGGAGATCAGCTGAAATGTTGATTGATTGTACTTTCAGTTGAAAGTCATTGAGGTCCATTCATCAGTTGTTAGATTACCTGGCATTAAGTAGCATTATTGATTGCATAATAACTGGAATGTAATCATTTTAAATAGCTTTTTAATTTTATTTACCTTAACATAATGAAGTACAGCACAAGAAGCAACTGCAGTTTTCAGTGCTAAAAATGTCACCTGAAAAAGTTACATCTCTCAAGTATGTTTCCTTTCTTCTGTTAAAATTAGAGAGTTTATGCTTGGAATGCTGTACTATTGTAGTTTTTGTGGGCAGAAGTGAGTGGCATGACTGTGGTGCCCAATGTCACAAGGAACATTGTTTTAAGGAACTGCTTTACCTTTACTTTACCTACTTTTGGATGTCCCAAAGGAAATCCGTCATATATCTTGATTTCTCCTCTGCATCCATTGTTATTTGTCCTCTCTTTCACTTCCCTCAGCATATTCTCCTCTTTCAGAAAATACTTGGTCCTATTAGTTGAAATTCTGTACCCGCATACAGTACTTACATGTAACACCATTAAAGACACTCAGGTGGCTTCAGGATTCCATTTGCTTGTTGTTTACCTGTGTTTATAATTTTGAGTGATGCAGTTAGGAATCTCACACAAAAGCTTTGAGTGTGCAGTAGAATCCCTATTGTGCTGAACACAAGATCAGGGTTGGAGGTACTGGTATTATATTTCAAAAACCGTTGAGTCAGCCAGTTTTCTGGGCTAGTTGTTCTCCTGGGTTAGAGGGTGTTTTATAATTGTATTTTTGACAGCTGTTAATGGACCAACTTTGGGAATGGGCAAAACAGAATGTAGGAGCTCCGAAACAGTCTGGCCAGTATAGCTTACGCCAAAGAGAATAAGTGGGTTGGGAAATGCATTATGGTATTCATTAAGCATTTTCTCCCTCTTTTTGTGGTAAAGAAGAGTTATCCTAACAGTATGTAAATTGGCATCCTTTACAGTTGAAAGTGAAGCATTTCTGATTAAAGAAGAATGGATCAAAATAGTGTCTGAATAAATCTTACAAGTTGAATTATTTCACCTTCTTTTCATTTCATCTTTTTTTAAAAAAAATCCCTGTGAGCTTAGTCGGAGCATCTGTGTTTGTGTTTCTTTCTTTGTTTCTTTTCTTCTTCTACTGTTTTTTGAGTGTGTTTGTACATTGTAAAACTCAGTAAAGTGGAGTCTGGCACAGCTTTTCCTCTAGGCACATTATCAATTCCCATGCTCATTAAATGCTTGAAGGGCTATAATCAAATAAGGATCATAGCCATCTGAAAGCCCAGGAAAGCAACTGTGGTAGCACTAGCAGTAATTAAATGATTCAGGCTGCTTAAAGACCAATGCATGGCAGTATTTTTTTTTAAAATGATAAGATTGATAGGACTTTAACTACTGCCACTTCAGTTCCTTTCCTTACCCACTTGGGTTGAATCCACCATCAGCATTCTGTCTCGGGAGACTTCTGAACTACAACAACAACAACTTCATTGATTAACTGTTTGGGCCATATCAAGTACTAAAACTACATAGGTCCAGAAAGATACAAAAAATACAAGTTGTGACTGAACAGTTTTCAAAGTTAGGGTGGCCAAAACGAATGTTATCATTCAAGAGTCAGTGTCGCCCCTACAGTAAATGCCAATTTGATCAATATAGGAAGATCTTACTCTGGCTGCCTTACATATGAAATTGGCGACACCATGAACAACCTGCACGTTTGAGCTTTGAAGCAAAAAGGTGAGCTGAAAGTTCACATTCTAATGAGCAATTTTGGCCATCATTTTTGATAAATAAGTCTGAGGGCTGTATATAGTTCACAATCAAATAAAATATGGGCAATATCCTCTATAGCGGGGGCGCTGCAGATACATGTTATCTCGTGGTAAGGTAGATTATGAAAACGGCCAAATTTATTCATAGATTCCAGTAATTCGAATCTTAATCTTGTATAGGCTCTCCTCAAAGAATAAGGTATTCTGTCTCGGGAGACTTCTGAACTAGGGTCTCACTGGTGGACCTGTGGATAGGAGTCAGATTGATCCCCCCCCCCCGTTCTCTTTCCATCCTGTATTGCACTCCTTCCCATATAGACTGATCTAGGAGAGGTCAAGAGACATTCCAGAGCAGTGATGGTACTGGATGTTGCACAGGAGGTGAAGCACTGGAGTGGGTGGGTGGAATCAACCCCATCTCCTTCCCATCTCCTTTGCCCAATGAGAACTTTCTGAACACAGTTCTTTATAAAGAATGGTCCCAGTAGCAGAAAAGAAGCTAAGCTCAAATGGTTGCTTACCATCTGGACATTTTCCACTGCAAAATGGAGTAAGAAACCTGGGCCTGCTTTCAGTATGATCCCAGGTGGCTTAGATTAAATTAATGGAACTTCATCTTGGGTCTAGACAATGATGATTTTATTTGACTGGTTTTCTACGAGTGTTGTGTGCATGAAATGTTGTCAAGAATCACCTTCCACTTCTGAGCATCTTTTATTTTGTACTTTTAGTAATATGTTTTCATGATGTTTAATGTGACTCTGGATGCTTCTGGCAGGAGAGTGGAAATCGAATTAAATTATTATTAATGATACCTAGGTAGAGTGGTTTGCCAGTTCCTACTGTTCCAACCTCACGTAGTTGCAATTACGAGCTTGCCAGCTAGCAGTTGTTTTGGTACTTGCAGGAGCAAAAACCTATACATTATCTATAAAACCTACAAATGGTATTTTGTAGTCATCTACAAAACTGTCTATATAACCACAAAGAACTTAAACCATTGTTCAGGGACAAGTACTTCAGTAGAGTGAAGTTGGTGTTCAGAACAGAACTTTATGTGAAAGGAAAAGTTATTGTTATTCATAGCTGGGCAACCCAATATTACATTTTTCTTTTATGATTGTGAACTGGAAGTATAGTGATCTCTGTGGTTTAAGTAGGATAACTTAAGTCCAGTGAAATCACCAGCACCAGCATCAAATGACATGTACAGAGCTCCTTTATTTGCTGCAGAGCATGGGTGGACACAGGCTTATCATCCTCAGGCATCTCTGTATCAATAATAGTCAAATGGCCAAACTGCTTCCTTGGGAACATAGTCCTGGTTCATCAGACAATCGGAGAAGTAGGTGCAAGACTTAACAGAATTACAAGTCAGAACCAGGATCCATTAATGGAAGTTCCAGAGTGCAGGGTACTTGACTTTAGAAGCTGTTATGTGGACAGCACTCCAGTTACCTCCTAGATCAGGCCTGCCCAAAGTCTGGCCCGGGGGCCAAATCCAGCCCGTCAGGCCATTCTGAGTGGCCCGCGGCTGGCTAACCCCTCCCTCCCTCCCCCTCCTTCGCTTATGGGTCAGTGGGTGGGGCTTTCAGTGGGATGGCAGGGTCGGGGAGCAACCGGCCCCTGACACATTCTCAGCCACCAAATCTGGCCCTCCTTACAAAAAGTTTGGGCACCCCTGTCCTAGATGTTAACATTGATTAGCAACAGTAGAACCTGTGGTTTAAATTAGGTCCAAACTGAAATTGAGGGATTTATCTGTGCAATCTGAGACCACATTATCCGTACTAGATACTATTAGAAAATGACTATAAAGCAAAGTGATAATTTAAGTAAGCCTGCCATGGGTCTGATGAAACAATTCACACCATATCCGGATATCCCTGTCTAGCATCCAACAGATTGTACATGCAGACACAATCAAGTTGCAAAGATCATTTTTTCAGCAGATCTTACAGTAGACTCACATCTTTTTCCCCATACTATAAATTCTGCAATTTTAGAAAACGAAACTACAGTACTAGACTGGAACACACACATTATCATGAATAAAACATAATAAGCAAGATATTACACTTCTCATTAAGCAGCAAAGAAAAAAGTTGTAATTCGGTCAACAAGCAACCTCAAAAGTACATAAAGTAGCAAGGTACCAAACGTTAAGGCAAGAAATTAATGGAGCGTAGAAGCAAGGTCAGGCCCATACTAATTTCAGCAGCTGGCAGTATAGCAGAATTTTTGGCTGCCATTTCAAAACAGATCCTGAAAACTGCTAATTTGGTTTCTGTAATATAAAAACCACTGATTTTGCAAACATAACTCCTTACCTTCAAATATTTAGGGTCCCTGATTTTTAGGCTTGGCCCACTGAAGTGGCCCCAGAAGCAGCAACACTGAGAAACAAGAAGTGCAATATTAAATAATGATGATGATAATGTCTTTCAGTCATTTTCCATAATAATCAGTGTAAGAAGTTTCTGATTTACAGGAGGAAAACAATATTGGTACTTCTGAGCTTCTTGCCAAACTTGTTCATTTCACATTCACCAAGATTTGTTGCAAATCAAAGCACACTTTGCCTTAGAAATCCACATATTTGAAGACTGCTGTGCATTGTGTAGCACACATACACTTTTAAAAATGAATGTCGAAAATGTGTATTGTTGAAAAAAGATGCACAATTTTTTTGTTCTGTTATAAAAACAGGTGCCAAAAATGTGGGTTTTAGGAAAGCAAATAAAAACATATATGCATCAGGAAATGTATATAGAATAAGCTATGCAGATTTCCATGATGTGAAAAAAAATATTCTCTGGCAGGGCTGCAGCTAGGATTTGAAGAATCTCAATGGCGTCAGGACTCAATGAGTTCTTTGTGGCATCTGTGAACTCACACACAGGGTGTTCCTTGCGCCTGTGCGAAGATTGCTGGTTTTCCCCAAGCTTCTAAAGAAGTCTAGAACCTCCTCCTCCTCAGTGCTTGCAGCTTTAGTTCCTCTTTTACTACCACTGCAAATGGTCGCTTCTCATCTTTCTCATGCAAAATCGAAACCAAATCACATTATTTTATTTTATTTTATTTTATTTTATATTACTATGTTTTCTTTTACTTACCTCCTCCTCCTCCTCCTGAATATTTTTTATTATCCCCTGATCAGTGAGCTAATTTTGACCCCCCCTTTTCCTTCCCCCACCCCGCACCATTTTGTGCCCCCTGCGGGACGTTTTAAGAGGTGCATGGCTTGCCCTAACAAAATCCTAGTTTCTGACAGCCACGAGCGGTGCCTTTACTGTTTAGGGGAGGCTCATCAGCCATCGTGCAAGGACTTAACAAAACCAACACTCAAACAACATCTTGGCAGACTTCAGGCTCATGTCTGGAAAAATTCTCTTCTTCCGATGGAGTCCCATGACCAGGCAGAAAGGTCTGCTCCACAGACTGCTTCCCCACCTCGGAAACAACAGAAGTCGAAGCCATCGCAGCCTTCTAAATCTACCCCGAAAACATCTGTTCCACCAGAGAAAAAGAAGAGAAACATCTCTTCCACCCTGAAACCAGATTTGAGACCAACTAATGTTGCCTCGAGCCTGAGCCCTCCGTCAGCCTGAGATTCCACACCAGCTCTGCCAGATCTTCGACACCTAAATGATGATGACTTGCCCTCTAGGCAGCTCCAGGCATTGTTTCCATGATCCAGTCAATCCCTTAGCTGGGGAGACAATTTGAATGAAACAACAGCTATGGTACAAGCACCTTTACAAAGCCCTGGCTTGTTACCAGGCTTATCCCAGGAGCATATATCTCAGCTAGTTGTGGTCGAACATTTCCCACACTGACCGTCGACATATAAAGCTCCTTTTCATCAGCCGCCTGACATTGATAGAGCGCATGGCCCAGAGGCAGGGTATGATTCACCGAATCAACATCGAAAGAGTCAACTGAAACGTGTTTGACTCCAAGAAGAACCATATTATAGGGAGGCTTCACCAGCACCGAAAACTCAACCTTGCCTTCAATATCGGGAACCTCCACATCATTCCTACTATATTTGCCATTCTTCACTATCACAGTCCCCTTCTCGGCATTGAGAATATATCGACACCTATGGACACACTCATACTGTAGTCGACATTGAAAATACATACAAATCATCTCTTGCTCTTTGGATGACAAGCCCTACAACAATAACAACACTCAGCACTGAACCAGGAAAACACTGCACACTTCATCGCAACCACCACCAAAGGACCATAGACAACTTTTACCTTCCTATGTCTTGGCATCAACAGACCTCCCAACGTTGTTCAAGCCTTCAAGGCCAAGGGGATCAGTACCAAGTCCACCTGCTTGCACCTCGTAACAATCGCTCCACGCCGAACACCAAGAAACATTGTCCCGTGCTGCCTCCCGACCTCAAGCAGATTCCCCAGCATCAATGGATGAACCCATCTCACCAGATGTTTCTGACACCGATGAAGACACTGAATGTACACTTTCACCCTCATGTCAACAACCCGAACATAACTCTCAGAGGTTCCACAGCAGTTCATTGGAGCCTACGATGGTGGGCATCACCAACTTACCTGGCCACAGGTTGTCCCTTCTGCCTCAGACAAACTTCGCTCCAGTACTGGTGGCTGGGGCGCCCGCTGTAATGGTCTTCATAGTCACTGCACCTGGAACACACAAGAGAAACATCACCACATCAGTAACTTGGAGCTATTAGCAATTTTCAAAGCCTTCAAATCTTTTGAACCCATTTTACTGGGACGAACTCTACAAGTCATAACAGATAACACTACAACCCTGTTCTGCATAAACAAGCAGGGCAAGATTCACTCTCCCACCCTTCTTCATCTCACGATCCAGTGTTGGGAATGGTGCTACACCAGGGACATATTCCCAGTGGCAATCCACATATCCTCCCAGCACAATCTGATGACGGACCATCTCAGCCATCGGACATAGAACACTCACAAGTGGTACCTCCTTGACTTGACATTTCAAACTCTATGTCAGAGATGGGCCACTCCACAAATTGATCTGTTTGCCACTCAGCACAACTCAAAATGCAAAAGCTACTGCTCCAGGGCAGGACTGGGTCGCCACTTCCTGAGGGATGCCTTCTCCACTCTGTGTCCCCCCAACCTTTCCTCTACTGCTGCTACTGCAGAGGACAACAGTACTTGGCCAATTCCATTCTTATCACTCAATGGTGGCCATGACAACCATGGTTTATGATGCTCCAGTTGATCGCTACCGACTACCTCAAACTTCCCAACAGGATTTACTGTCTCAGAACAACAGTCATGTTCTCCACCTAGACCTTCCATCACTTCACCTGATGGCTTGGTTCATTCTCTTTCAGTAGATCAAGTTCTAGCTCATGTTAGGAAACCTTCAAAGGTTACGCTGTACACCTACAAATGGAAAACCTTCCATTCCTTTTCTTTGAAGTATAATCTCCCAACTAACCCTACAACTCTGGACACTCTCCTACAGTTTTTGCTCCTACTTTTTAATAGGGGCCTTTCTCTCTCCACACTTTGAGTATATATTGCAGCATTAACTGCTAATCAACCACTGCACTCTCTGGCAGCTCTTTTTTTCAGACACCCAACCCTCACACAAGTTTTGAAGGGCTTAAAGGACATTCAACCTCAAACTGGAACCCCAAATCCACAATGTTCCCTCACCCTCATCCTGAATAAACTCACAAAGCCACCCTTTGAGCCTCTACTGAAAACACCTCTCTACATGTTAACTTTACCGGCTGATTTTCTTGTAGCAATCACCTTTGCCAGAAGAGCTGAGCTCTCCGCACTCCACGTCGACTCTCCATTTCTCCAATTCCACCTTAACAAAGTTGCGCTCTACCTGGACATTTCTTTCTTACCAAAAGTGGTTTCTTATTTTCATCTGAACAGCCACTCACACTACCTACCTTTTTTACATCTCCATCATCTGATCTGGAAAAGTTACTTCACACGCTGAACATTCGTCAGGCCTTGCTATTCCATCTATCACACACGGCTTCTCTGAGAAAGTCCAAAAGGCCCCATCCAAGGGCCTACCAGTCTCCTTCCAGACAATCTGCAAAGGGATTTCAACTGTCATCAGGCTGGCTTATGAAGCAGCATGCACCCTTCTTCCAACTGTTCCTAGAGGTCACTCCACTATCTCGTCTTCGACAGTGTTCCTGAGAGGTATCAATATCAATGACATCCACAAGGCTGCAATGTGGTCCAACGTTTGTAAACCACTACCAACTGGATGTCATAGCCAGAGCATATTCTGCCATTGGATGGGCTGTACTTTCTGCTTCAATGATGTGGCCACCTCCGGTAAGCTAGCTTGATAATCACCCTGTGTGCGAATTCACTGATGCCACAAAGAAGAAAAGGAAGTTATCTGTAACTATGGTTCTTCAAGTGAGCATCTATGAATTTGCACTTCATGCCCTACCTTCCCCTCTGTCCACCATGTCTCTCTCTATGCTTTCTCCTTCAGTGGTGAATAAGTGGGGAACCGAAGCTGCAAGCATGGGAAGGGAGAAGCATTCGCACTGAGGAGGAGGAAGAGGAGGCCCTAGACTTCTTTAGAAGCTTGAGGAAGATGAGTGGTCTTTGCGCAGGTGCAAATAATAACTTGTGTGTGAATTCACAGATGTGCACTCAAAGAACTATTGTTACAGGTAAGTAACTTCCTTATTTATTTATTTATTTATTTATTTTCACACTTATATACCGCACCTATTTCCCTCATAAGGGACTCAGGGCGGTATTTTTTTGGCATAGGTTTCTAATGGAGATTCCACATTGGCCTCAAAGTGAAGGGAAAAGTCACTTCACATGCTGAACATTTGTCGGGCCTTGCTATTCCATCTATCACACACGGCTTCCCTGAGAAAGTCCAAAAGGCCCCATCCAAGGGCCTACCAGTCTCCTTCCAGGCAATCTGCAAATTGCATCAAAAGCAATTTAATGTGAAACGGTCCATTGTCTGAAGTGTGACCCAAATCTAATTCTGTGTGTAGCCCTACCAGATTATTGCTTAGTAACGTGTTAGCAATCAGGGCCTGATTTTAGCATTAACGTAGAATGAATACCATAACTTTCTTTGAATCCTTAAATGGAGTAACAGATCATATGACACTTGAAAAATCATGTGCATTTCCCTTTTGCAGGAAGTGTGTTGGATCCATATTTTGATTTTAAAAAAATCTTTAATACCGCATCTGTAAGCATTCAAAATATCCCAGGGCATCTTAAAGTTTTTAATCTATTATTTCCTAAAGCTTACCACAGTTTAAAGAAGTTTAATGGGGCTTTTTGGAGAGCTCATAAATATCATCCTTTTTAAAGAATCATAATGAGAATAGCAATAGTAATCATCACTATGATTCATCACTAAGTAACAAGAGCCACTCCTTCCCTTTGGGTAAAACACGCTGCTTGCACAGTGTTGCTACTCTTTCCCTCACATGGGGGGGGGGAGCTGAGAAAAATAGGCCTCAACCTGCCCCTCTTGGATTGTAGCATTTAAAAGTCACAGCTAAATCGACAGATTCTTGCTTTAGGGGCAAACTCGGCTTAAGAGGGTAGACCTCCTCATTTGAGTGTGAATGAGCTTTGGCCTTTTAAAGTGGAAGATTTTAACAACAAAAGGGGTCCACGAGTGAGGCACGTGTTAGCTCTCCCATTTACCTGTGACTTGCCTTAGTTAATTCCTCTGGAAAAGTACTTCTCTCCCCAGCAAGACTTACCATATATACTTGAGAACATGCTGACCTGAGTATGAGCCAAGGACTTAATTTTACCCCCCCCAAAAAACTGGGAAAACTTATTGACTCGAGTATAAGCTGGGGTGTTTTTTTCGTTATACTTGAGTATATACGGTATGCTGGCTGAGCTCTAAAGGGGCAATATGTGGAGGCAATTAGGGAGTTAATACCATAGAGTAAACTCCCTGATAGCCTCCACTGTCCCACCACAGTTGTCATACTACCTCCAGCCCCTTTATTTATTTATTTATTTAATTATTTAATACTTATATACTGCCCGTCTTCCGGAGGAACTCCGGGCGGTTTACAGCAATAACTATAACAATAATAACAAACCAAAGAAACAAAGAAACAACAATAATAATAATAGAATAAACAAACAACAAGAAGAGAAAAAAATCATAATATAAGCGGCATGGTGAAGCCACAATAAGATCACTGAGAAGACAGCGAGACAAGAAGAAGAAGAAGAAGAAGAAGAAGAAGAAAACTTTAGAGCTTCATAACTAAGTCCGCTTACCCCTAAATCTTTCTAGATTTCAGGGGGTTCCCTAAAATTGCCTTGGGAAGGTAGCTCTGCTACTTTGGAGTCACAAGATCCAAAGGGGGTGTCCCTAGGGGGAAAAAACCCTTCTAATTGGAATTACAGTGGACCCTTGTATAACAAACAGCTTGTATAACATAATATTTGTACAACATAAAAAATCCAGAGATAGGGGAAATTTCCTTAACATAATTGCCTATGGGGAGAATCTGTACAACATAAAAATGGGATCACTCCGTTTTCAATGCATCCCTATGGGAATTTGCATAAAGGAAAATTTGCTTAACATAATTTCATTTGGAATGAATTAATTCCTTTTTACAAGGTACCACTGTATATGGGAAGTAGTGACAGCCTTATCTTCTCCCTGATCAGTTTTGGAGTAGATAAAATCGCTTTCTGAAGGTACCCATGCTATGTTGTAGTCCCAAAGTAAGTAAATTTTGATTGCATATTTTTAAAAATGATTTTCCATTGCATATTTTTTTTTAAAAAAAACATTCTCTCAAAAATTACTTACTTTGGGGCACCAAAGTAGCAGAGGTACCTTCAGAAAGTGATTTTATGGAATCCCCTGAAATTTGGAAACATTTGGGGGTAAGGGGGGCGAGTTATGAAGCTCCAAAGGAGTGCCCGTAAACGTTCTCATTGAAATCATATGGGAAATGGAGGTACTGTTGCTCCTCAATCAAGACTTGCCCTCTGCTGCCCTCCCCAAGCCGTTGGAGCACCAAATTTTACCCCCCAAAACGTGAAACTTACTGATTCGAGTGTAAGCCGAGGGCATTTTTTTCAGCCAAAACTAAGGGCTGAAAATCTCGACTTATATTCGAGTATATTCGGTACTTTAATTAATACTGGAGGGCTTGTGGGGGGGGGAGTGCATTGGTGGCTGATCGGGGAAAGGGAGATAAGCTGTGGATTGGGGAAGGTTCTGCACTCCTCGTCTCTCCAACAATTTGTTGTTAAAATAAGACGTTTTTCACCCCATACTCTGCATGTGTAGACATGAATTTGTTGCCATTGCATCTGGTTCAGGATCAGGGACTATTTGAGGTTCTGGATGTTGATGAACAACTGTTCCTATAACTTTCTTATATGTAGTTTTAAAAGAGGTAGCCGTGTCACTCTGTGCTAGCATGTTGGGCAAAACCAAAAAAATGAAGACAGAAATCTTGTGGCACCTTAAAGACTAGTGTGTTGCTTGTTTGTTTTAATGTGAGGTTTTCAGTTGATGCTCACATATATAAATATAAATAATAGCCATTCGACTTGAAGATGCCTCAGCATTGTTGTCTTCTTTACTCTTTATTCTCTTTTGGTTTTGCCAGATATCCTTCCCATTTGTGGGACACTCTTTAGCTTGTAGTGTCATTTAGTAGCATTTCCGTTTGCAGCACTACTATTTTTCATGGCAATTTTGAGTGTATAGGAGCAAGCAGATGGCACAGTAAAATATTATTAAGTGAGAGTAGATTTGTCTTATTATGGCTTGTTAGTGTATCTATTAATGGTAAATAATTTCTTTTAGAATTCTGAAGTGACAGCCGCAGCCTGTATGAAAGGAGATACAGGGTCAATTCCTGTCCAGGAAACAGTAAGTCCTATGCAAATTTTTAATCTCTTTGTTTTACTGTGTGTTGATTTTATTTGTTTAGCTTCCAGATTATCATTGATTCTAAAGTGGCCTTAAGTTCTTCTCTTATGGTTGTCAGAAATTATTGGCTTCAAACATTTCTCAGGTAATTCAGAGTCAAGGTTCAGTTTTTCATACTTGTGTGTAGGAATGTTTTAAGAGTGTAGGAGCTGCTGCACATCATGCGATTATATAAATAGCACATTATCCTTTGTTGAGTATGCACATGGTTTCTTGTTCAGCAATACATTCAATAGAAGTTAATAGCTTAAATGGTATAGCAGAAAATCTTGAGAATGTGACTATACTGATACTTACAGTTGGGCATATACCCGTGGTCTCTCTGTCATCCCTTTTTGTCCACTGCAAAAGTAACTATAAAAGGAACCTCCTTTGATTTATTTCTGGAAGTAACTGCCTCTTGTAGTGCTAATGTTCAATTGGAGAAGTCATAGTGTTAGACTTAGTTAGGTTAGACTTAGTTAAGGACTTGTCTACCCATTTTTATTATTTTGTTTAGAAACTTGGAGCTGCAGAGCTGGAAGGGACCCTGTGGATCATCGCCTCCCTTCTTAAGGAGGCACAGTGGGCATTCGAGGTTGTCAACATCCTTTTTAAATGGAGGTGCACAGAACTGGACACAGTCCTCAGACCCCACCTGGAGTACTGCGTCCAGTTCTGTCTGTCTCAATTTAAAAACAATGTTGACAACCTCGAGCAGGTACAGAGGAGGGCAACCAGGATGGTAGAAGGTCTGGAAGAAATGTCTTATGAGAGACAGCTTAGGGAGCTGGGAATGTTTAGCCTTTCACAAAAGAAGGCTGAGGGGGGATATGATAGCTATGTTTAAATATTTGAAAGGATGTCATATTGAAGAGGGAAGAGGTTTGTTTTCCATGGCTTCAGAGACTAAGACGCGGGACAATGGTTTCAAACTACAGGAAAAGAGATTCCATTTGAACGTTAGGAAGAACTTCATGGTGGTTAGAGCTGTTTGGCAGTGGAATATGCTGCCACTGAGGGGGGTGGGGTCTCTGTCTTTGGAGGTTTTTAAGCAGAGGCTGGATGGCCATCTGTTGGAAATACTGTGATGGGGTTCCTGCATGGCAGGGGGTTGAACTGGATGGCCCGTGAGGTCTCTTCCAACTCTAGGATTCTATGAATCAAACTCCCAACCTCTGGCCCAGCAGCCAGATACCTAAACCACTAAGCAACGATTCTAGTAGCCCTTTTAAAGCACCGTATCATCTATGGGACAGAAATTACGCAGTCATAGAGAGACTCTGAATTAGGGATGGGCATTTCGTTTCAGAACCAGTAGGTTATGAAACGAACCACGTGAACCCAGTTGGTCCTCGGAACTGGCTGATAAACGCAGATCCAATTGCTTTACCTTTCTCTGTCTCGCGCTGGGTTAAAATCCAACAAGGAAGCACACTGCAACGTCATCTTTCCTGCTTCGTGTTGCTAGCCAATCAGAGAGGGAGGCGGGATGATGCCTGTCCCTTCACAGTTCCTGATTGGCCAGCATCACAGATCTAGCACAGATGATGTTGCAGCATGCTTCCTCATTGGATTTTAACCCTGCATAAGACAGAGAAAGGATTTGCATGTATCAGCCAGTTCTGAGGACCACCTGGGCTCGCGTGGTTCATTTTGTAACCTACTGGTTCCGAAACAAAATGCCCATCTCTACTCTAAATGTTTATTTTGCCTTGATGGAACATCTTTAACACAAGAGTGTTCAGTTTGTTCAAGGTTTACCAAGGGACTGCTGTGAAACTGGAAACTGAAATTAAAATGACTTGTGTATGGAAAATCAGTGCAAGTAGCTATGACGATGTTACATGATTTTTCAACTTTGGTTTGCAAGGCACAGTCAATTTATAACATTGCTAACCGCAACCACTATCGCTGCTCAAGCTATGTAACTGGGACCGGTTACAACCCCCATCAGTGAAAATGTCCCATCAAAGTTCTGCCACTACACAAGAATCTGAAAGATGAAAAAGGGAAATAGAATGGAAAAAGAGAAGATGAAGATCACTGCTATGGAATTGTGTGCTTTATCATGTACTTTGACATCAAAGAAATCCACAAGTTTGGGGACAATGTATCTTGAAGGACCAGGCTGTGGTTGATTGAGAGATCCAGCTCAGCCTATGAGTGATTCCAAGGGCAAACTTAGAGGTTTGCTACTTCCTAATGATAACTATTTCTCCTTGAAACAACACAGAGTCCCTCAAGGCATGTGACTTACTGTGCTTCCAAAAGTATGTGAGCTTCATTTAGCCTTAAGGAGAAGCACTTGCTTAGGTCTTATGGAATTATGGAGGATAAAATCTGTACAACATAAAAAATTCCAGAGATAGGGGAAATTTGCTTAACATAATCGCCTATGGGGAGAATCTGTACAACATAAAAATGGGATTACTCCATTTTCAGTGCATTCCTATGGGAATTTGTATAAAGGAAAATTTGCTTAACATAATTTCATTTGGAACGAATTAATTCCTTTATACAAGGTACCACTGTACTGCGGACCCGCAATATACCGGGACCGCAGTATATGAACCGCGAAAGGGCGGGGAACAACTGTAGAAGATTTGCAGCTTGTTGGGTAGACACATTTTCAGTCATGTACAGATGAGATAATGGATCCGTCATTTCGTCCCAAAAGTGGACATTGATGCTTAAAGGCAATAGCAGCAATAATCGTATACTGTACTGCTATGGTTGGTGTTCATCCTATTAAAGCAAGCTACTAAAATATATTCAGTACAATCTCATCACGTTACCAGAAAAAGCATTAAGGCCATGCTAAGTATCCTCCATCATCCTTCAGTTCAAAAAGAACTTCCAATACATCTAGAAAGTGAATTGACTACAGTATATTAGAGGTGAAGATCTTATGGCAGGACATTAGATACCAGATAGTCCTGCATTCAAGAAAACCTTCAATAGCCTAGCTCAATATCTGATGCATTATTGTCATGAATGCTTGGGTATTAATCATCATGGCCCATGGGTATGGCATAGAGTTTGACATTCTCCTACTGCTCAGAAAAGTGTACTCAATGCTACCAACTCAGATTGTCTCTGAGGAAATATCTATATTACTGGAGAAAGACACTTCTATAGAAATATCTTGGTTATAACTTCATTAATTCAGATAGCTGTTGTGAGTTTTTCGGGCTGTTTGGCCGAAATCTGAGAGGCACAGAGAGAACTCCTTGTTCCCTGAGCTCCTTGCCCTCTGAAGATGCCAGCCACAGAGTCTGGTGAAACATCAGTAAGAAAAACTTCCAGAACACGGCCAAACAGCTGAAAAAACATACAACAGCTATCATTTTTTTAGAATTCAGAAGCCAGTCCTAAAGAATTGTGGATGTCATGATTCAGAACTTGGTGGGTGTGTGTGTCAGAGATGATTTGTCCTATGAATGGAAGGCATTCAAGGGAGAACAAAGAAAGTGGAAAGAAACATGCAAAAGGTTTTTCTTCATATTAGAAATAATGATGAACATTCTGCAGGAGGTAGCAGTGAATGCTTTACATAAAGATCATGACCGCTTTGAGTAATATATGCTAGAACGCAAATAGGAGAACTGGAGACATTTGATCAAAGTATGGGTTCTAGAGGAGCCCAGACTGATTGTTTACTCTTGACCGTGTTACATTCCTTAAAATAACAGAGAAGGTGTTTTGTTTTTTTCTCCTGCCCCGCTCAGACTGCAGCCCCAGCCTCCCATGGTCTACTGCCGAAGCATCACACAAATGGTTTATATGTGTTCATCAAAGGGGGGGGGGGGGAGGAAGTCACAGTGTGTTACATTATTGACATTTTTAAAAAATCCAAAAGCTATATTGCAGCAACGCTGTTGTTAGATCAACAGAGTAATTTTTTAAAAAATCCACAAGAAATAGGAATCACCATGTCCCTTCAAAAATAGGCAGGTCATGGCCAAGAAGGGGAAAAAACAGAGAAAGGCTTACTTGATGACGATGTCAGGAAGTCTTCACAGTAAAATGAAACGGGACAGGTAAAAGTTGTAGTCATTCAAATCAGGTTGCACCACTGGAGTGAGTGACGACAAAGGACCTGAGAACTGTATTCGCCACACTTTCCACCACCATCCTGTTTCAGAAAGTCACATATGGATTTGTTTTATTTGTTTTATGATAAGTTATTTTGGAACTTTTTAATGTGCACCTCCCCCTTTTTAATGTGCACCTCCTTTCCATGCCCATTAAATAGAGAAATAGGTCCTTCCTTTTTGCTTAGATTGTTTTGATGCTGTGGAGCTGAAGCGCTCCAGGAGCAGCACAGACTGTACCACCATGTGACAAGTAGCCCAAAGGCTCCATACCTCCCATACCTGCATCTAATGGTTTCACAGTGCTGTTACGATGAGAATAAAAAGGGTGATCCCACTTTAAAAATACAAAATCCACATGTTGCTCAAACCTGCCTCAATCTTTAGGTATGGCACTCGGGGGTCCTTGCTAGGAGGGAAAGAGGATAACAATCTAGACAATTCTAAACATGAGTAAAAGCTAGACATAATTTGAGATCTTGTCGTGTTTTTTTTTAAAGTTGACAGAAGACAAACTGGGTTGCACATTCTTTATTACTGCGGTACATGAGAAAACACTGGCTTCTGAAAAGCCACCTGGCACACTGCCTCAGCTCTAAGGCCTCTACTGAGAAAGGGAAGACATCCCACCCAGGTCTGCAGGAGGAAAGAAAGAAATTAAAACTTGCCACCTTTCTTTGAAATACACGCACACTTTCCTCTCAACCTCCTCTGGTCCTTAATAAATTGCACTGCTGCAACAGTTAGGTTCATAGCCCCATCTCTACCACATTTCCTTGCAAAAGCCCAGCAGGCCGGGAAACTGGAAGACAACACTGGGCCATTTTATACACCGTTCAGACTCTCTCCCCAAAATAAGGGCAATAAGCATCAGGCTGCTTTGCACTGTTGATGTGACACCCCTACCCACCCTTGTCTTGCAGCCACTGCCCTGTCTTCTTCAATTTTGATATAATCACTATATATTATCCTCTCCAAATGTGAAACTGGGAAAATATTTAAAGAAGACTTGAGTTAGACGTATTGGGAACTCTAATTCTTAATAATTGGGTGCCATCAAATCAACTCCATTTTATGGCAACTTTTTCTAAGTAGAGAGTACTCAAGAGCAGTTTACCATTTCTGCTAGATACTTGAATTCCAGATACCTAAAATTGTCACCTTCCTTGAAAGAAGCTAAAGTGATAGGCAAATTAGGCAGCCCCACTGCTCTATGCATTTGTAAGGTGCTAACTTGTATCTTTCAGTGTTTCTTGTCCAATGAATAAGGTCACATGGCAGCACATGACAACCTTGTTTGGAGAAATCATTTATTAACTCACTTTTAAGACCATGATTTAAAAAAATCTTTCAGAAATCCAGTGATGTAGTGTAGCTGTAACTTGGCAGTCCCATCCCTACCTAAAACTATTAATATTATGGCATTGCAGATGTTGTCCATGATGTTTGGATAGTCATCTAAATTATGTTACATATTCTTTCAACGTTTAGGAAAAACAAGGTTTCTAAACTTTGACTAAAAGTTGGCTAAAAGTGACTGAAGACAAGAAGTCTCTTTATATTATGACGCCTTTTAAAACTTGTCAAATTGGATCTCCATGGCTTCACTTCACTGTTAAACAGGTCTAACCGTGCATTGGCAAGGGCTGAAACCTCAAAAAAAAATAACACTTATAGTATTGCACTATTTAAAATGAAATGTATCAGATCATCATGAATGTTACGGTCTAGTAGTTGAACTATGCAAGTGTGATGTAGTTCTGAATCACTTTTTATAGATCAGTGACATGGCCTAATATCTGAAGCAAAATTCTTTGCATATCACCCGCTGGAAATGGTAGCTAATGTCATACTTGCTAAGTCATTCATAAAGTGAGCAAACCAATATTTCTTGTTACCAGAATTCTGGATTCCCCCTTTTTCTTTAAGTAGGTGACACTAAATATCATGATCTAATAATTCTAGTAATAAGATCTTTGAAAGACGCGTCAACATTTCTCCTTATAACTAGTGTTGCTACCAGTTCTAAGGCAAGTCAGCAGCAGCTAATCATGTCTAGCTATCTTTTAATGTTATTTGCAGATCCATTCTTCTTTGAATGGGTGAAGGCCCTAAAGGCAATTGCGCCAAGACATGCATGCTATAAAATGTTTTCTGGTGATATGATACAAATGCTGTATAGCCATTAGAGATGGGCACGAAATGAGTGATTTTTCGTTTTCGTTTTCGTTTTTCATTTCGTTACGCAACGAAAACGGAATGAAAAAAAATTTTCAAAACGAAAACGACCAATTTTGCCGTGTTTTTCGTTTTTGTTGCAGCAAATGCATTGAACTGAAAAGAATGCTAATGAAACAGCAAGTTTTCATTTTCGTTTTTTTCATTTCGTTACGTAATGAACACGAAAAATTTGCAAAAAAACCAACAGAAACGAAAACGAACCGAAACGGACCCCTAAACGACCAAACGACAAACGAAACACCATTTTTTTTAGTCGTGCCCATCTCTAATAGCCATGTTTGTACAAAGGTGTTGGTGCTATGTAGGTAGGTAATATGTAGCATTGTTCTGAGCAGTATCTTTTTTTCTATTCAATTCTGGTGTTGATTTTAAAAACTGTAATGTATTGTCTTCTGGAGTGTTGAAACTTTAAGCAAAGGTACTCTCCTAAATTTCTCCTAATTAGAAAACTTGCACCACACTGGCTCCTCGGCTTGAATACAGAGATGAGCACCGCCCCTAGAGTCGGACACGAGTAGCATGCATGTGCAGGGGCAACCTTTACCTTTACCTATCATGCAATTAGAGGAAGAAAGAGTGTGACTGCATGAGTTTCTATGTTATTGGGGCTCCCCAACAAAAGCATGAGTCAACATGGAATAAACTAGGTTACCTAAAAGACAGCCTCCTTTCCATTCTTCCATGAAGTGGGTAGCAAAGTAATTCAATGGCTTTAGGGGTCCATGATCTTTTTATCACTGGCTGTGTAAATGTGTAACAGGTCTGTGTAGCTCTCCTTGTGAACATGTTTCAAACATTCAACAACACATACAACAGTGACAGTACTAGAAATATATGTCGGGAAGCTGGAAGGCAGGGAACAAAGAGTGTTTGCGGAAACTTTTGTCCCATGTGGTAGATTTTGGACCATGTGGTAGATTTTGGAGAGTGAAATAACAGTGTAGTTTGTGAGTGTGCCCATTCTAAACATGTTTGATTGTGTCTAGATCGGCCTCCTGCTAGCAGAAATACGCTGCTTACAAGACTGTGCCACTACATTCATCTGCTCACCTCATTCATCTGAATGTCTTAATTATACTGCTGGTATCATTTGGAGGGACTCCTTTGAGGTGTAGGTGATGAGGAAGTCACCTTCTAGGGAGCTGATACAGTACTCTTGATTTCAGTGGAGAATATTTTCATATAGCCATGCTTCTTACCACAGCCTTCCGATTATTTAAGTCTAATTTGTACGTGGAAAATAATAGTTCCTTTAGGTCACCTCAGGAGTCTTTAAATTGAAAAAAGAAGTCCTTTGTTGGCCTTCCCTGTCTCATGCATACACAAGTTCTACAGCAGATATACAGGAAGCCTGGGTGAGCTAGCAGTTTGAAAAAGTTTCCCTAAAAATATAACTTTTGAAAACCACTGGTGTATACTGAAATGATACATTCTGTAAAATATCTATGAAGTTATTCTTCTTTAGAAATATATAAAGTTGAATGCAGCTGAATGAACCCAACTGAGGGCTCCATTCATCCTAGAACACATTCCTCGAGTCTCCTTCATTCATTTTATGCCTCCATGCAGACAAGATCACCAAGAAAATGAGCTCTGAGAGTGGCTCAACAATTCTAAGAAAGCACATGTATCACATTTTATTTGGGTATAAAACTAACAGCTGCTCATTGTTGTTTTTCAAGCTAATCTTGCTGCCTTTGAATGTTCTTAACCCCTTCTGAAATCCCACAGCCTCTTTATCTTGTTTCTCCTGCTGCGTTCCCACCAGCCCTCAAACCTGAGAGAGCCTCGAGGGTAGCTTTGGTTACAGGAACTTTTTCTATGAGAGGAAGTGAATGTTGGTCTTTTCTCTCTGTGGTACAGTCGTGATAAAGCTGTGGTGGTCTTATCTTTCTTTTAGGTAGTGGCTCTTTATGACTACACAGCACATCGATCAGATGAGCTAACCTTCCATCCCAGAGACATTATCCAAGTGTTATACAAAGATAATGATAAATGGTGGTTTGGCAGCCTGGCAAATGGACAGCAAGGCTATTTCCCAGCCAGCTGTGTGGTTGGTGAAAGTACGTATAAAGTTTCTGCTTGGTATGTTATGGGGGCTTAACTTATTGCCAAGGATTTACCATTTGGTGCTCAAAAGTATTTATATGTGCAGTACACATGTTACAAGTCACAAGAATTGAAGTAAGATTAACTGTGTAAATAGCATGAAAATGAAGCATATTGACCACATACTGACTCAGATATGAACTGGTGGATAGCTCAGTGGTTTAGGTACCATATTTGCATTATATTTTTCACTTCAGCCTACTCTTGGCTATTCAAGGTGACAGCAGCTTTCCAGAGTTTCAGGATGGAGCATTTCTCAAACTTGCACCCCATGTTCTTTTAATCAAAAATGCCAGGCATTATTTTTTTTAAGTATACAACTGATAATCCAACTCAAAACATTGTTATAAGAGAACAGGGGGATGGTAACTATTATTGGGTAAAATAGCAGGAACAGGCAGCTTTTATACAGACAATGGAAGAATTAAAAGATCAATAAAAAGTACCTTTAAATCCAATATTGTGTATTGTATTTCATGTGTCACTTTTTCTGGCACATGAAATACCATATACAATACTGTGCTCTATGTATCTGAAGAGGTGGATTATAATCTGTGAAATCATGTGGTGAAATCAATCTGTTAATTTCAAGGCTACTAGAAGACTTTGTTGTTGTTTTCAAATCCTTAACTAGAAATGTAGACTTCACATAAAGCTTCTTAATAACACATATTTTATGATCTCTAGTCTACGTCCGAGATATTGGTCTGCTGTCATTACAATTACTCTAGGTTGAGTTATGTAGATTTCCCCCCCCCCCTTTGAAGGAGAATCTAATGCCTCAATGTCAACATTGACTCAAATATTTTACCACAGTCTCTTATAGTCTACCAATGTCTGTTCTCTTCCAAAACGTTTGTATTAACTGTCACTGGAAGCAGGACCCACCAATGTTAGAATTAGTCTCCACACCAGAGGGCACCATATACAAATGTCCATTTATGAAATGCCTGCCTGTTCATGAATTATTTCCAGAAAGTGCTGTTAAATATCTAATATGTATGAATTTTCCTGATGTTTGTAAGAGGGCCATATGGCTTAAAACATATGATGAGCACATAGCTGAAAGCAGAAACAATTGGTTGTGTATTTCTCAAAGTTTTCATGCCCCCATTTCAAACATTAGAATAAATTGCGTACTGTTCCTCTGCATGTCACCACATCCCATCTATATAATGACCTGGGATTGGTTCAAAAATGAATATGCTTGAGTTCCAGGAATTGAAGTACAGTATGGAGGTGTGGAAGAAGTTTTCCCCTCCCAAATTTTGGATCAAATTAGGCAAGAGTTCGGAATACCATTTTAGGTCCTCTTGTTTAATAATTTGCAATTCATTTTCAGCACTATATGAAAAACAGTCCTCTCCAGGAGTAGCAGAAGATTCAACTCCTCTTCTACCCAGTGAACTGGCAGAAGTAGCATCACCAGCTATGCCTGAGGTAACAATCTGGAACAAAGGAACTGTTCTCTACTTATGCAGGATTAGAATGCATTTTCCATTGTGGTAAACCGTTGATTGCCAAGTGCTTCCAAAAATGTGTGGACTTGTCTGGCATTAACCAGTTCTCAAACAGTGCAAGCTTGGGGGTTATTATAGAAGCAAAACACTTCAAACACACGAGGGAAATATCATAAGGTAGAAAGGGATAGGTAAAAATTGACTGGAGTAGTATTGTTACAAAATTATGTGGCTTGATACTTCAGTAAACATGTCCAGAAATGGTAATAATATAATATGAAGATCCAAGTGGCTTATTGTTCCATCTGCTCACAAGTCATTTGTTTTTCCTGTCAGAAATATTTGCCCACCATTCAGGCACTCCTCTGAATGCTGTATATCTTCTGGGACGTGTGCTCACTACCTCAGTATGCACAGAAATATTTATGTTTTCAAACATTGACTTAATCCGTCTGAGCTTTTAGGCTGGAAAATAATATTAGCCCAATGAAGAAAAATATACATACTGTACATGCATTCACAGAATAAAATAAAATAAGGAGGTCTGTCAGTTAGAATCTAAGGGATGCTTTACCTTCTCTAGAATAGAGTGTGTATGTGTGTATATGTTTAAAATATTTATACCCCACCTTTCTCCTCAACAGGATCTAAAGCAGCTTACTATATGTTAAAAACAAACAATATTAAACAGACACGCCCTGCAGTCTTATTTTAGGAACTTTCTGGCAGCCAGTTACCAAGACAAAGTTTTCCTGAAGAGAAAGGCCTTTGCTTGCTTACAGAGGAACAGCAAAGGAGAGGCCACCCTGATCTTCAGTGTGAGGGAGTTCCAGAGTTTGGGAACAGTGAGAGAGAAGGCTCTCTTTCCCATCCTCAACAAACGAACCTGTGAGGGTGACATGATGGAGAGAAAGGCTTCCCCCTGACTATTTTGAGACTGAGCGGGTGCATAAAATGGAGATACAATCTTCGGGCTGCTTGGATCCAAGTTGTTTAGAACTATGTAGGTCAAAACCTGTACAGTGGACCCTTGTATAACAAATGGTTTGTATAACATAAAATCTGTACAACATAAAAGATTCCAGAGATAGGAGAAATTTGTAGGTTAAGGTCAGCTCTTTGAATTGTGCCTGATAGCTGATTAGGGATTACTCTGTTTTCAATGCATTCCTATGGGAAATTTGTATAAAGGAAAATTTGCTTAACAGAATTTCATTTGGAACCAATTAATTCCGTTATACAAGGGGCCACTGTACTTGGAATTGAGCCCAGGCCAGACCAGCAGCCGGTAGAGCTGTTGCAATATGGGAGTTACGTGATCCTTACAACCAGCTGTGGTTAACAATCTGGCAGCAACATTCTGGACCCCCTGAAGTTTCCAAACACTTCCCAAAGGTGACTAAGGGATTCAGGATGCTATCTGTAATAGTGGGTAACCAAAATCTTAACAAGAAAAGCAAAGTGGCTAAATTGCTGCAAAATGCATTGTGACACGATGTAGCAATCGTTTTTACTTTGACAGTTTGAACACCATAGTCTGGCTACAGTTGTCTTGATGGTCACGTGGGGAGCAAGAATAAAGGTGATACATAAAAGCTGTGCATTTTCTTCTTGAAGGCTTGTGCTTTAACCTATGAAATCTAGTGTGTCAGGACCAACAATTTACAGATGAAACACCTTTGCCCAAAGCATGTCTCCATAGCATGAAAGAACGCTATTGTGAAGATTAAATGTAGCTAATATGTACATTTTAAAAATCTAAATAGCAGCTATAAACAGCTCAAGGAGTCTCTGAACCAAGGAGATGTAAAGCAGGAATTCAGTTGTTTTTGTCTTCCATTAATCTCCCAGTTGCAATGTGCATATAAAGGAAAATCTTAAATACATTTCCCCTCACACCCTGGTCTCCCACGTTATTCAGACTTCCCTTCAACTGCTTTTTACGTAACAAAAACACTTGCACATTAATTGCAAATATATGTTATCAAGTATAGTTCAGCTTCCAGTGCACATTTTTGAACCCTCACATTCCTTCCTTCACATACCTCTGTTTCAAATAAACAGAAGGATACCTATATGAACAAGGCATCTGTGAACTTCTCAGAAGGAATGTTCCATCCATAAAATGGGAGCTGGGTGTTTTTTGGTGGAGAGGAAGAGCATAGGGTGCCATGGCATTCCTGGAGCTTCTGGGCCAACCATGAGCTCCAACAGAATGAAAGAAGGTGGTCCTTCTCTTCTGGCTGGAACAGAATGTGCAAGCTCACATTGTTGATCAGAAAGAAGATTGAAATCACTGTAGGAGATGCCTGATGAAGTGGTCCTGATCCACGAAAGCCAGCAGGTTATGTGCTGATGTTTCTGTGACCTAGAACAGCATCAGCTTGCATTTAAATCATCAGAAGCATCAGAACAGCATCAGCTTGCATTTAAATCACCAGGCCCTTCTCTGTTACATGCTAGAAGCATATAACAGAGAAGGGCCTCTTTTGATACTGAACCTGAATGCCTTTCAACCCATACAGAATGGAAAGAAGGGAATCAATGCAGTGTAACCAGGAGATAATGAAAGGAGAAGCTGTGACTTAATTCAGACAGTTTGCTCATACCAGAATATTGATCTCTTGATTAGGAGAATGATAAATATGTATGTATTTACATATTCATTTCTGTGTTTGTTTGTTTTTGAGTATGTTTACCCTGCCTTTCTCCTTGGAAAGGACCCAAGGCGGCTTACAGTAATGAGAGACAATTAAGACATTCAAGTTTGAGAACAGGGAATTGAGGGGTGTCTTGTAGCATTAAAAGGCAACATTAAAGCTAAAAGAGAACATGAGCAAGCAATTAAAGAAAAGAGTGTGAATTCCATGTAATCATGTATGCTAGACTATTTAAAATTTATGAGGGATGGAAACTAACATTGAAAACATAGTGCCAATGCAATTGCTCAAGGAGAGATATAAACACAAAGTTATAAGTGGTTATAAACACAACGTCTGTGTAGTCATATATGGTAGATTCATATAAAAGACACAATACTAGTCCACCATTCAGGGAAGGCCTGTTTCCGGAAAGACAGTAGAGATGGGGCAGTCCTGGTCTCTAGTGGGAGGGCGTTCCAGAGTCGGTGCAGCAGCCGAGAAGGCCCTTTCATGGGTTCCCACAAGACATACCTGTGAGGGTGGAGGGATGGACAGAAGGGCCTCTCCTGATGACCTTAGAACCCGAGCCGGTTCATACTGTGAGATTCAATCTTTGAGGTATAGTACTTTGTAGGTTAAGGTCAACTCTTTGAATTGTGCCTGATAGCTGATTAGTAGCCCGTAGAGCTGCTTTAATAAGGGTGTAATGTGATCTCTGTACCCTGCCCCAGTCAGCAATCTGGCTGCTGCATTTTGGACCTGTTGATGTTTGCTGAGATTTGTCATTGGTAGTCCCACATAGAACATATTACAGTAGTCTAGCCAGGATGTCACTAGGACATGTGTCACCATGGCCAGAGCAGGTTTCTCAAGAAACATGACTAACTGGCATACTAGCTGTAATTGTGCAAATGCACTCCTGGCCACCACTGTTACCTGGGCATCTAGGCTCAAGGATGGGTCCAGGAGCACCCCCAAGCTGTGCACCTCTTTTTTCAATTGGAGGGTGATATCATCCAGTACAGGTTGCATCCCTATCCCTTGGTCTCCCTTTCAACATGTTTATGTAATGAACAATGCCAGTGTATCATTAAAGCTGCTTCTATTATATCCCAATAAAATCACCTCTGTATAATTACATACACAATATCTTGGCAGATAATGAAGGAGAATTTTATGCTGGACCTTATTGGATTAGTCTCATCTAATTATCAGCCAGTTTCTGAGATAGAGCACAGAACTATATCTACCCTTTGGCATTCCTTACTTCCATTGAGGCAGAAGAAAAGAAACTTATTCAACTTTTTAAAAAACAAGTATACAGGCATGTTTGTGTGCTAGCATTTAAAGGATTTCCACTAAATCACTAAATAAGGAAACAAATTCAATTTAAAAAAAATTACAGCACCCAAAATAATAAAAGAAGCAAATGCATGTAGTATAGCTAAACATGAATATGTTGTTTTCTGGTCATCTGGTGTAGAACTTCACTTGTGAACTTCACATGTTCTACAGCCTTTTGGAACTTGAACCGTTTATGCCACCTCCGCACCACATGGCAAGTTAGGAGCAGTTTGAAAGCTGGGGGAGTTTATGAAACCTGGAGGAGTTTATGAATCTTTTGCAAGATCATATGAGAACCTGCTGTTTGAAGTAAACATACAAATTCAAAAGCCCCTTGAGTTATAACTACAGGCACTCTCTGGATTTTAAACTGAATGTATAATGTATACTCAAAGGCTTTCACGGCAGGGATCTAATAGCTGTTATGAGTTTTTCAGGCTCTTTGGCTGTGTTCTGGAAGTTTTTCTTCCTGACGTTTCGCCAGACTCTGTGGCTGGCATCCTCAGAGGGCAAGCAGCTCAGAAAACTAGAATTCTCAAAGGGTTTCACGACCAGGATCTGATAGCTGTTGTGAGGTTTTTTGGGCTGTTTGGCCATGTTCTAGAAGTTTTTCTTCCTGACGTTTTACAAGACTCTATGGCCAGCATCTTCAGAGGGCAAGGAGCTCATGGAACTAGGAGCAGTGAGAGAACTCCTAGTTCCCTGAGCTCCCTGCCCTCTGAAAATGCCGGCGACAGAGTCTTGCAAAACGGCAGGAAGAAAAACTTCTAGAACACGGCCAAACAGCCTGAAAAACTCATAACAGCTATCGAACTAGGAGTTCTTTCTGTGATCTGGGGTATAGAGTGAGATGTGAGGTGTAAATGTATAATGATTTATTCAGAAAGCAAGGGCAGTTTCAACACCTGGCCAAAATCGTGCTGGTGGCTCACACATGTGTAAATTACTGTAAATTGCTTTACCCACTACAGCAAGGTGATGCTAGATAACAAAATGGTGCACAAATCACCGACAATATTCTGACCCAGTGTGGCTGTCAGACTGAGAGGTTCTGAGTGTACATTGAGTTGTAGAACTAAGCCAGAATGCCTCATAACCCATATCCATTAACAATGACACTATGGGTGATTTGTACCAATACGTATTTTCTGTAATTTCTATATATAGATTTGTGTGTGTGTGTTTAAAAAATATTGACACCAAGTATAATATTTTTAAATATGGTGGCAAATGTTCTCTTAATGGAAGTTGTTACTTTCTTGTTAAGAATGTCTCGAAACCAATGTAATCTTGTTTATGACTGATTCACTCATAGAGTCAGCACTGTGTGTCTTTCAATGTTTGTGTTTATGTGTGTGAAAATGTGAGTGTTTCCAAACACACCTGAACATTTCAAGAGGTGCTCTTTTTTTTAACGCTGTGGAACTGTTTCCTCCCTTTTAACCACATAGGTTGAGAATTTCATGGGTGACAGATCTTCTATTTGAAGCGAGGTATATTCTCTCCTCATTCAGGAAGCCCGTGGGTTTTTCATTGTACACGTGTTGACCTCATTTTCTTCTTCCACCCCCCCCCCTTCATTTTTCTTTATTGATTAAAGTTTTTCCCCCTTTTTGCAGATGTCAGCAATCATTAGCAAGTCAGAAGACCAAAGATTCATTTCTGAAAAGGACACAGACTACCTGACCACACAGTAAGCAACCAGTTCTACAAAACAGCCTGTTCCATTTGTTCCATTACTTGGAAGGAGCCAGAAAGGTTTTTTTGTTTGTTTGTTTGTTTTTTGTTTTTGTTTTTTTGTCATCTGCAGAAATAACAAACTGGCAGTAAAATCCAGACTTGAATAGTTCCTTTACCAGGCTTTCTCAGCGTTAGGGCACTAAGATGTTTGCAAATGTATGAGTTTTCCAACACTTTTTCATCAAGTTAGATAGTACAAGAGAAGAAACAAAGAAATCTAAATGCTGGGCCAGATATTGTGGCCGTTGAGCAATGACTTTGTTGTTTCACCACTGGCTACTGCAGTGTGCTTTCGTGTGGCTGCCCTTGAAGAGCATGTGGAAGGAAATTGGCACTGGCTTCTAGTTCTATTTTATGGGTTCCGAATAAGATATTGATTGTTTTTCACCTTTGTAATGCTCTTTATGAACTGTTATAGGATTTCAGTATTCTGTTGCCCTGTAAGGCATATTCTGCAGACCCTAGAATATATGATACAGTTGCAGGATGTTCGTTGCAACCACAACAAAATAGTCAAAGCTTTAATTTCAGGCAAGATAATATTGCCAATAATAAATACTTAGAGAAAATTGTGTAATGAAGATTAAGATAGGTCATCTATGAACCCTCACAGTTCAGTATCCTACTCAATTATGAGTTTGTTTCCTCTGTCCCAATTCCCAACCACTTTAGTGACTGTGTGGAACCAACAGCCTGTGGATTTTCATGGCTGCGCAGCCACGATTGAGTTGCACTGTCTGTAACTCGCCAATGCACTCTGTACTTTCTGCTGCACAATCTGTGTTGCATCTTTTGAGTCTTTATGTCTTCCCTTGAAAATCTGGAAGTGGTTTCTGTGCCTGTCTGGGCTTCTCCTGTGAGCAGCAGGCAAGCTGTCAAAGGTTCCCAGTGAGAAGTGTGCATCTAGTCCCAGAGTCTTGCTTTTGAGGATCATGTTTCCTTCCGGCACAGTTTTCCTGCCGATGAATTGATGTGCTCCAGAATCATGAAATCAGTCCTTAGTAGCCTACTTAATTGAATTTAAAAGCTGGCTTTGGGAAAGAAGCCCAGTTTTGAAATCTCTAATCCATTTTCCCCTCTACTTTCATCATAGAGGCAGAAAGAGGAAGACAAAGAAGAAAGGCATACAAGCAGAGGAAAAGGAATACAAGGCAAATTTAATTACACTTGACAACTTCTCATCTAATGGTGCCGAGGACAATCCCAAGAAAAACTTGGTGATGACGAAAAAGAAAAGGTCTGTCAAAACCACAAATGCAAGTGGAACATCAAATGAGGCTTTCCAGCTAGACTCGTCTAATGTATAGCCTCCACTTCTTGTTGGATGCTTGGTTGAAGGGGAAAATATGGAAGTACTATTTGTTGTGGAATGATAATATCACATGTTTGAGGGTATGAAGCATAAACTCATAAATTAACCTTGGTAAGTAGAGATTTATTAACATGTTAGGAGGCCAGTGACCTGAACCATGGAAGATGTACTGAATCTTCTGCAGGAACTTAAGATAATTTAAAGGGCCAATTATAACTTCAGTATTAAGCTTCATTTGGTTTTTTGAAAGCACTTGAAAATATCTAAAACCTATTGGAATGCCTAGGTTTTTTTTCTTCGACCTGTTCCCATCCATGAGATACAATACAGGGTATTTCATAATGAGTGCCCATAGGGATAAATTTCAGACTCCTTCTTAAATGATACAAGCAATAACATTTTGGTGTTTGTTTATTAAATGAAATTTATATATATTGTATATATAAAGATAGATAAAATATATATTTTAGATGCGTTTTGTAACAGCTGTTTTGTATTCTGAAATTTTGCAAAATCTGCTTTTGTCACGCTTGAAGTAGTATTGCCAAATTTGTTCTACTTGTTTTGAAGAATTGTTTGACATCAATGTGTGGGTGGAGTATATTTGTATAGTATATGTTTATGGTCAGGTGTAACTGTTTTTAAACTACGAAGCATGAAGCTGTGAATAATTTCCGGAAGCTTTATCTACAGTCCCCTTGTGTACCTTTGTTGACTATGGATCGCCAAGTTATTTGTGCTGTATTAAGAAATTCTCCCCCCCCACCCCGCTTCCTTTTGAGAGCAATAAATAATATAAAATTAGAAAGTTCTCTTTTTTAACTCTCTCAGCATTTGATCCCATTTAAAAAGAAGAAGAAGTGAGAATAAACATGTCAACCACTGATGTACAAAACAGAACCAAGATGCAAGGGTTACATTTTAAACATTAAGGAATCATCTCCGCACATCCTCAGCAGACATGGAATTATCTAAGCATATTTCTCTGAATAAATGTTTTACCTTTAAAAAAATCTTATACAAAAGAAAGTGTTATGGTTCAAGTTGGACATGACTAGCTCATGAGTTTTTGAAGCCAAATCTACTTCCTTAAGACAGTGTACCTCTGAACCAGAGGTTGGGACTTATATTGCCTAGTGTGCCTCCTTGACAGCTGGAGCTGGACTTGAATGACCCATAGGTTCCCTTCCAGCTCTACAGTTCTAAGATTAGTATTCTAAGATTATTTGTGAAAGAGCCAAAGTTGGTAAAAGGGCTAGGACATTTCTCTCCAAATCAGCAGAAGCTCCAACTCATAGCAGTTTGATCTTTTTGCATTAAGCTTTACTTGACTTCATTAAGGCCATAACTGTCTTCAGACATTAATTCCAGAGTTTCTACATTCTACCTGGAATGAGAAACAGGGGCACATGTGGTCAACAACACTGGTGACAGAAAAGCACAAGCTAAACCCTTCCTGGATTCTCTTAACTACATTGTGTAGATGTTGGAAAACAGTTGAGGCAACCTGGAGCCCCTTTGGATCCTGCAAATGAAAAGAGCAATATTCCCATCGCAGCACCTGCCTTGAGCAAAATTCTGCCATATGGCTTTTTCAGGGCCATAACAGAATCATTTCCCATGTCCCATTGATGCTGTTTTAGGCCAATTGCTTTTGGTTATCACTGTTGATGCTGTCAAATAGGACTGAGAAGTTCAAGAGAATCCGTCGTGCCAAATTCCCCCTATCCATCTTGCAGTGTTGGGGCGTCTACCAAAGCTTCTTTCAGTTCCAAGACAAGAATCCCCATTCCCAGCTTGAGTTTTCTGTTTGATATTTGACACGTTCACTACTGGCCATGCTGGCTACTGTTTCTAGTACTTTGAAGTTTGGCAAGAAAACCCAGCTCTGAGAATCAGTGATATGAAGAAATAATGAAACTCTACTTCTCATACTTTACTTGTGTTCTTGAGGTTACTGGATGAATCTAAAGCAAGGGGAATTAATATAGGTGAAACTCAAAAAATTAGAATATCGTGCAAATGTTCATTTATTTCAGTAAGTCAACTCAAAAGGTGAAACTAATATAGGAGATAGATTCATTACATGCTAAGTGAGATATGTCAAGTCTTACTTTGGTATAATTGTAATGATTATGGTGTACAGCTTATGAAAACCCCAAATTCACAATCTCAGAAAATTAGAATATTTCATGACAACAATAACACAAGGATTGGAAATAGAACAATATCAGACCTCTGAAAAGTCTAAGCATGCCTATGTACTCAGCATCCCCATATAGCTTGTCTGTGGAAGGAAGCATGAAGTGCTCCAAAATCTCCTGGTAGATGGCTGCATTGACCCTGGACCAGCACAGTGGACCAGCACAGTGGACCAACACTAGCAGAAGACATGGGTCCACAAATCAACACAGACTATGGAAACTTCACACTGGACTTCAAGCATCTTGCATTGTGTGCCTCTCCATTCTTCCTCCAGACTCTGGGTCCTTGGTTTCCAAATGAGATGCAAAAGTTGCTCTCATTAGAAAAGAGGACCTTGAACCACTAAGCAACGGAGTAGTTCCCCCCCCCCGTAGCCTAGGTAAGATGCTTCTGATGTTTGTTGTTCAGGAATGCCTTGACAAGAGGAATACGACATTTGAAGTCCATGTCCAGGATCCGTCTGTCTGTGGTGGCTCTTGATGCACTGCTGTGATTAAGGAACCTTTTCACATTATTCTAAATTTCTGAGATTGTGAATTTAGGGCTTTCATAAGCTGTACGCCATAATCATCACAATTATACCAAAGTAAGGTTTGACACATCTCGCTTAGCATGGAATGAATCTTTCTCATATATTAGTTTCACCTTTTGAGTTGACTCTCTGAAATAAATGAACATTTGCACGATCTTCTAATTTTACGAGTTTCACCTGTATTTGTTCACATAGAGTTTTGTTGCTTTGTGCCACCAAGTCAGAACTGATTTACAGTGACTTTAATGAGGTGAGGTATTTAAAGAGGGGTTTTACTAGTTCCACCCTCCGCCCCAATGAAGGTCCATAGCTGGGCAGAGGTTTGCACTCAGACCTCCCGAGCCCTAATCTGTCACTCTATGCACTGCACCAGAATGGGTAAACATAAAGTTTGGAGGATTAAAATTCCTTTACTATGAAATAACAGGAAAGCACTCCCAATTCTGATTATTTAATGTACTCCCCCCCCCCCCCGGTTACCTGGTATGCTGCCTGGATTTTATTGTTTATCACGTTTGTACTGCATTTCCCCCTCTTATCTTTAAACTCAATCTTTACTCTTTGGAAGTCACAAGTCAAACATGACATCATACTACGTATTGGAGAGAGCAGAGAAGTAGCCAAAGTTTTGATGCTCCTTTGGAAGGCATTGTTCCACTGTTAATTTGACATGGTGGACACTGAAGGTAGAAATAACACTTCATATAAACACCATCGAGATGTGGTAGCCGTAATCAAAGGCACAGTGCCTCCTTTTATGCTTCCAAACTGGGGCTCCAATTATGTTCACTGCTCTGAAGCTGAATAGAGCTGCTTTGCCACACTTTCCAAATTGAGAGAGGAGAGGCAGCAGCAGTCCTCTTCTAAGGCACTGTTCCAAATAACAATTAAGGGGAGAAATCAGATAAAAGACCCAACATGACGATTTATGGAGTTGAAAACATACTGTCAAAAATGGTGTTGTTGCTATTGTCATTATGACAAAAGTAGGTTTTGCTTGCATTCATCTTTCCTCCCAACTCATGGGAGTTATAGTCTTTTTTCTTCTTTTTTTTCTTTTCACTGCTTTGCATTCGTTAGGTGAAAAATTAATAGCTATCTGCCTTTCTTTGTTACATCAAGTGCACAGATATGTTTTGAACAAAACAGCATGTAAATAATATTCAGTGCCAAACCTGTGCATTAATATCCCATTAATATGTTTTTTTACGTGCACTTGAATAAAAGTTTGCACACCCAAAAAAACCACAACCCTGTATCATTTTTTTAACTGTTCTTCTCAGGAATTTGAACAAGCTAAATAAAATACTCCTTTACCTTTTCAGAGAGGAAAACATATTTAAAGTTAGCTGAGGTGGTGAGTTAGGAAAGTGTGAATTAATGCTTGCTCTTGTTATATATACATTATTTTGCAGCATAGAAGAACATTTTCTGACATATCAGTATGTCAGCAGAGTTTTTTTTTATGGTTGGAGGAGGGGATAGCTCAATATATTTACTATGTGGAAATCAATCTGAAGAAATAGTCCTTTGTTACAACATATTCTGCTTACTTTCTTGAAGCCAAATACAAACAGCTACCAGTATATGCTCTTGATGTGGTCATTATGTTTTTGAGGTTTATATTTAACCAAACCTGACTTTAGCCTTCTCAACACAAGTTTCAATTCCACAAGCTCATATTATTTCATGGTTGGCATTCACAATCTTTCCTCTCACAGAATGAGACTTGTTACAGTGTGGGTATTATTCCAATCACCAAATGTGTTGCTTACTTCTCTTATATGTTCTGTATGGAACACCTATAAAATAAAGCAAACTGCTAACCCAATAAAAGATGGTGGACTGTTTAAAAGCAAACCTTGGTGCATCCTTTTAAAGGCATTGCAAAAATCCTTTGATTTACAGTGACTAGTATTTACGGTGACAAATATTAAGCTAGTATTGCATCAGAAAACAAGAAGAGCCATGCTAGATTAGATCACATATCTCAGGCTGCAGTCCCAAGCATGCTTACCTGGAAATGAAGCCAGCTGCAATTGGTCTTACATTTGAATAACATGCATAATATGTTGCTGTTGAAGTACTCATGTCTGTGGATGTCCTCTGAAAACATCATCTAACTAGAGTTAATTATCGGGCTTATGCCCAGAACAAAGTAGGTTAAATTGCATTGGTACAGTGGACATGAAACAAGCTGTTGAAGCAAAGCTGTGAAAGAAGGTGATCATATTTATGCTGTAGATAAATGCAAAGGTTGCAAAGCTGTGTGTTAGCAGACCTAGCTGCTTTGCTCTTTTCTGGGTTCAATTCAATGCCGATTATATCCCCCCCCCACCAACACTGAAAATTACTCATAAAATCTGCTTGCTCCATCCTTAAGAGTTGCTCTTCCCTAATGTGTGAATATTTTTAGCACAGGCACAGTGAACTGGGTACAGACAAAACCATTCCAGTGTAGAGGCGGAGATGACACCTTTGCCCTCGCTGTCTTCCACAACCATCATGTTGCATTTGGGTCTTGTCTGAATGTCTTTTAAGGAGCAGACATCACGAATCAGAAGCAGGGTACTTGTAGCATCACTTAATTCAAAAGGCAAAAGGGGATGGATCACAATCAAACAAGGGCTAATGAGAACACAGAGGGACATGACAATTGAGAGTCTCCGTTGAGTAGCGAACTAAGTCCGCCGGCTGGACCCAATTGTCTGCAGAAGAATTGAATGTCAGGATCATTTAGGGTTAACAATGGTCCAATACAAGCAAAAGCAGACAGCTATGAAAAATAGCCGGCATGGTAGCCATTCTGTAGAGAGCAGGGATACAAACTTGATAATGAGGCACTGCATTCACCATATCCTTCTGCTCTAATTACTAAGGTGAATAGGAAATACTTAATCTAAGGCGGGAAGAGGATAAAGAAACTAAAAAAAAACCCCAAAAACAAAACCTAAACCTTGTTTTGTAAACACAAATAGGGGAGTATTCTTTAAAGAAACAATTTCTGATAAATACGGACTTCTTGTACCCAACACTGCATTAGCAGGTGCCATTTATGAAACATTTGCAGAGCGAGCAAGTGCAATTTTGTTGTAGAAATGGCTAGTGGACAAATTGTAGAGTTAACAATTGTATGTATGCTGTAGCTCTTAGAATTCTTAAATCCTAACATGAATTCTAGGTGAATCAGTTTAAACATTAGATTGCCAGTTGAAGCAAGGTGACCAGTTAACGTCTGGGATTTTAAACATTTAAACTGTCTAAAAGTACATTGGCTGCAGCTAGACAAAATAAATTGATAACAAAAACATATATGAAGAAAACCTCTAATGGGTTATTAAATACAACACCAATCTTCAAGTTCAATCATTTAATTTGCAACAACTGGGGCAGGGCGAGAATTCAGGAATGTTCCACATAAGTTGTAGTTCTCCAGATTCCATATATTAAAGAATTTAGAAATGAGCTGAGGAGAAGCAAAGAAAAAGAGCGCAGTAAAATAAAATAAAATATCAGTGTTGAGGTGAGCATACAGCAGCAAATAACAAGGGAGTATTTAAGTGGAGCAAGTCTCTTGCATGGCTGAGCAGTTTTATTCTTGTGTTCTGAGGTAAAATCATTTAATTCACACAATTATTTCAGTTCTTCTGAGGCAGATACGCTGCCTTTTGCCATTCACTTTCTTTGATACTTCTGTCTCCAATTCAGAGCTAAATCCAGTTGTTTGATGTGACTAAGAGTAGTTAATAGACTCATCGAGTAAGTTTTACCTCCCATCAATTCATGGAGCTAAGGACTGGATCTTGTATCTGTCTCAGAGAAACTACTTGTGCAGATTTTGTTTCCTCTTCCTACTCCTTTTCCTCTTCTTCCTGCCAACCTTTATACTATCATAGAATCATACAATAATGGAACTATGATATTACTCAATGATGCTGTACATCTACTACATTCTAGAAGCTTTAAGTACCCCTTTTTTGCCTTGTGCCAAAATGTAGCATAAAGTTGGAGGAAGTGGTAAAAAAGGGAAAGGCTCCCCCTGCACATGCACACTAGTCGTGTCTGACTCTAGGGGCGGTGCTGATCTCTGTTTTCAAGCCAAACAGCTAGGGTTGTGCAAGTCCGTGGCCACGTGGCCGCCATATCTGCAAGGAAACACTGTTTTACCTTTCCGCTTTTTACAGTGGTACCTATTTATCTACTTGCATTTACATGCTTTCCAGCTGCTAGGTTGGCAGGAGCTGGGGTTAACAGCGGGAGCTCACTCCGCTGCGTGGCACCCGGGATTCGAACCGCCGAACTGCCAACTTTGCAGCCAAACTTTTCAGCGCCTTAGTCCGCTGAACCACCACACCCACTGGAGGAAGTGGACTTCTACATAAAAGCACAAGTTAAAATGTATAGACTTTAAGGTAACATATATTTTATATTTTTCTTCTCTTTTTTCCTGATACACTTGTCCCAAAATGAACAATCTAGAGTAGCACTTATGTTGCTAACAGTTCCCTGTTTCTGGGTAGATCTAGCTTTTGTTAAATATGTCCGAACCATAAATGTGTTTGCCAGGGCAAACAGTGCATTAACTGCTGGGACAGAAAGGCCAGCTTTATGTTCAGTACCTTATATGCAGAGCAATTTCTTTAAGAAGGTGACATAAGTGAGTAGGTGTAGGTTCCTCAGCTCCAGCTGTTTGGGAGGAGGTGCTGAGTTCAAGGTTTTTTTTCTGGATGTGAATGTTTTTTAAAATACAGTGGGCCCTCATATAACAAACGTTTTGTATAACATAAAATCTGTACAACATAAAAAATTCTGGAGATAGGGGAAATTTGCTTAACAGAATCGTCTATGGGGCAAAGCCATACAACATAAAAATGGGCACAATTAGGGATTACTCTGCTTTCAATGCATTCCTATGGGAAATTTGTATAAAGAAAAATTTGCTTAACAGAATTTCATTGGGAACAAATTAAATCCTTTATACAAGGTACCACCGTATATCCTTACACTGTAAGTTGGTCAAAAAAGACAACTGTGTCCCCTGAATGACATACATTGATGTATTATTATATTTGAAAAAGCAGGGTGATTCCTAAAACTAAAAAAAAAACTTCAATTTAGAGCAAACAGTTAATATTAAAGCCATACTGCCAAGAATAAAAAAAAATTAAACCACAAATCAAACACCTCTCTTCATTGAAGGCATGAGCATGGTGATGCACCTTTTGTTTGTTTGTTGTTTTTGTGTGTTGTTACAGTCATGACCGAGAGCTACATCTGGTGCCTTCACAGATTCTTTGGAATATGCCCCCGAATCAGGCCTGACATCCTTAGAAAGTTGCTAGGACCCTAATACCACCACTGTAGTCAAAATTTTCAGGTACAGTGCTACTTCTGCTTACGAGTTTAATACGTTCTGAATGCATGCTCACAAGTCAAACAACTCGTAAGTAGAGCAGCTGCTTCTAAAAAATAAAATAATAATTTTAAAAAATCGAAACAAATAAAAAATTGTAAGAAAAGCAGTTAAAATGTGTAAGGCAGCAGTTAAAACGCCAATGGTTTTCTGCTCTTAAGTCAAATTGCTTGTAAGTAGAGCCACTCTGGTCTCTGGGCTCTTTTACTGGTCCTAATAGCCATTGAAATTAGATCCCTGCAGGCAAAGTATTCCCTTTTTATGTAAGGGGATGGATTCATTTGGCACACCAGTAGTTGTCCATTGTGTAGAATCACCAAAATGAGCCAGAATACTGAAGATGTCAGAGAACAGCCACATGTGGTCTCTTTCTGCAGTTCCCCATAGGACCGTACCCTCTTCCTCATGACCCCAGCAATTAGATCTTTAAGCTGAATACATCTGTAATTTCTGTTCCGACTTTTGGCTGTTGGCTTTCCTCAACTGCAGCCCCAGGGAATTCTCAAATTGTATTTTCATAATGAAAGAGGTTATCCATCTTTGTGTTAGGGTTAATGCTGGATGGAAAGAAACCCAGAGCTACATCTGGTGCCTTCACAGATTCTTTGGAATATGCCCCCGAATCAGGCCTGACATCCTTAGAAAGTTGCTAGGACCCTAATACCTTGTTGGAACACCTAATTGACTCAATGCCCTTAAAAACATTGTCATCTAGAATACATATATGAACTCCAGTTCCAAAGGAAGAGAATGTGCTGTGTGGTCAGCCTTTTGTCTGACTTGTAGATTCAGCCATAAAGAGCTGAACGTAAGAAGCCAGCTACTCACAACCAATTTACTAATAGATTCTTCTGCTCCAGAAAGCTGCAAATATTATTTGTCGCTATATGTTGTAGAGGGAGATAACTGTTCCTATGACCCTTCTTTGTGACTGCAAGTGTTTTTAAACTACTATAAGTTTAATGGCTTCGCTCATCCTCCAGATGTGACTGGATTGCAGCTCCCATAATCCCCAGCCAACACAGCCAGTGGTGAGGAGTGCTGAGAGGTACAATTAATAACTTCTGCCTACACCTGGTCTAGTTGGTTGACTTGTTCTCTTTTAATAGCTTCAGTGTGAATCATGGTGTTTTAAGCTTCCATGTGTCTGTAATGGAACAATGCCTTTTACCCGTAAAGACATACATGAATGCATGCAAAAATACATCAATATATAGCAATATTTCCCTTGTTGCACAGACACTGAGTACAGAAAACTTGCTGCAGCAGCTGTAAATGTTTGGAGGATTTATCTAACCACAAATACAATGAAATAGGGAAACAGGGCTATATTAAACTGTGCAAGATGCTGCTGGAACTCAGCCATTTCTGCAACATCCTGTAATTAATTTATTATGACAGGTCTGGCAAACTGAACCTCCCAATTCGCTTGCAACAGACTTGTTATGATATAGATGTTTGAAACTTGGTGCTCATCTGCAGGGCAGGTTAAGGGTTGACCAAACATGGCTAGTCAAGGTGAGAACAAGAATGTGAAATAAACTGGACTGCGATGCTTTGACCAGCAGTGTAGACTCAAGGCATTTTGCTGTTCCAACTAGAGTCCAGGTGTCAAGTACTCGGGAGTGGTCTAGCATGCCTTTTAATACTGGGAGCACTCAGGGACCACGCAGCTTGCCCAAGATCCTATAGGCTGGCTCTTCTCCTGGGAGGCAAAGTGAGGAATCCAACTTCTGGCCTCTCCCTGTACAGCCAGGTGTCCCACACCCTGAGTTACACAACCAGTTCCTCCCCTAGTGGAGTGTGTGTTTGTTTTTTGTGCATCTCTTTCCCCGCTGGAGTTACCCATAGCAAGTTGCTTCACCATTTTGGTATGGCAGGGCCAGCCTAGTTTCCCAAACCCCTAGAAACAAGAAAGCAGTTGGAATAAAAGAATGTAGACCTATCAAATCCAATGGTTAGTCCCAATGAGAGTAGATCTACTGGGTCAATGAGATGTCTTCAGCCATTGATTCCATGAGACTCCCTTGGCTGGGCTAGTAATAGGGACTGGGTTTTACATTTTCAAAGTCTTCCCATGCTGTCTATCGGTCTTTGGTCAATTGGCCACATCTTGTTCTGTTAATTTTTTAAAAAAATCCAATTGTTTGAATGTATGGACATTTACAGAGCAGTCCAGCAGAGGCAGGAGAGGGGCATGAAATGGTGGAGAATCTATCTCTTCCTTTGCCTTGCCAGGTTTGGGACAGCAAGGACACAAGAGACAGGAAGTATATTTGACCTTTCTATTTGGCCTTTTAAATGTTTGCTTATTGGGGGAAAAACACCAATGTTTCTATTGCTCCCAATGGGAGAAAAACGGATGACAGCCTTAGAGCTGGAACAGGTTCCCATACTCTCACATGTAGCTTTGTCAGAACGTCTTGGATCCTGCCTCCTTCAATCCACTTCTGACTTAGGGTCTAACTGTATGCCTGCATGTGTCATGTATACAAACTTTAAATAAATAAATAAATGCTACAGGTAGCTTGCCACCAAAAGTGTAAATCCATCGTGTTCCAGAAACATGACGAATCATGCTTGGAAATGGAGCCTGTTATTCCTTCCCCAGTGGCCAATCAAAAAACAAAGCAAGCATATTTTGGAAGTTCAGAAGGCGAGAGAAGAGGTTTGAGAAATGTAGTCAGAGTTTGGAAGAATTTTGACCAGCTTGCCTGAAAGATTCTGGAAGTAGTACTCCAAAGCCAGTATTCCACCAAGCCTGAGGTTCAAAAGATGCTGTTCTTTCCTTTAAATAAGCCAAGGTGTGTGTGTGTGTATTCAATTAGTTTTGCATGTTTTTGAATCAGTTTTTAAAGTAGCTATTCATTCAGTCATTCATTCATTCATTCATTCATTCATTCATTCAATCGATTTATATACTGCCTATCTGGCTACCAATACCACTTGTTATCAAATTAATAAAAAGAACCAAACAGATACTAACATTATGAACTAGAATAAAAAAAGTAATATTAATTTAAAAATACAGCATGAACACAACACTGATATTCAATAAAAGCAGTCAAGATGACTCCATGGCACACATGAGAGCTTCTTGCCCCCACCCCACCCCCCGGAAGTGTGGTTGTGGTTGTTGTTCTTGTTGAAAAATGAGGTATTTTGTTGGGCAGCAAGATGATGATTTATTTAACTCACGTATGAAATCAGCCATTTCGGCATATGAATGGAGAACACTTCCCATTTTAGCAAAATGTGCAGGAGGCAAATGGGAAAGCCTAAGGTGCAGGGTCAGAGGCAGGAGGTCGGTGAAATGCATAGCTTAAGTGAGGAGTGAAAAGTGGGGCAAAAAAAATTGATCTGAGGCATGGATCCTCATGGAGACACATGATTTTAATGAAGGATCCACCCCAAACCTCTTCTCCAACCATAGGCACCATCTCTGTTCATAAGTTGGATAGTGGCTTGGGGACAACCCTACAATCGAGTGTATCCATGAGGTCCCCGCCTTGGGTTAGTGTTTTTGCCCCACTGAAAAGCCATGCCCTCATGATTCATGTGGTGTACTGTTGGGTACAAACGGGACTTCTGATCTGACAGTGGTTTGGGACAGATCAAGTCTTGCACGGTCTCCTGCTTGCCTCTCTGCAAACATCCACAGGCCATCCTGGGCTGGCATTCATTGGAGCCACCAAGGGCTAGGATGTTTTCAGGAGCTATGGAGTGGCTTCTTTCTCCTTCCAGTCCCTGGCAGCTCTGTCTTTCATTCTGTGCCTCCTTTCCTAATTACAGTTTATCTCTGCCTCCCAAGGAACAAGTGGAGCACCGTTAAAAGGAGCAGAAGCAGCCGTGCTTTCTAAAGAGACAAGCCGCTCTGCCAGCAGACCCTCCTTCTCCTTCTCTCTGACCACAGCAGCAAGGCAAGCGAACAGTGTGAGGGCAGGGCAGGTGGGTGCAGGACGAAGCCTCAAATGCCACAATTCTAAAAGCCAGAATAGCCTCATCAACCAATATCTACACAGGTTTAAATCCGACTACAAGTTTTCCAAAGGAATGCATGCACTTATCCAAATACCATGTGACTTTAACCTGGTTTCAAAAAACCCAGTCCAGCTACTAATTTATTTTCATAGTGTAATCCTGTTCTAAGGTGCATGTTTTTGATTGAGCAGCAGAAAATGAGCCCTGAAAGCCTGTGCAAATTATTCAAGGATGTGGCTGCTTCATTAAACTGCAGCAGCAGCAGAAGAAGAAAAAGAGCCTTGTAATGCCTTGTAGTGCCTTGAAAACCAACAAGTTATCGTGGGCATGTGCTTGAGTTTCAGTTCATGCCAAACAAAACAGCTTATCAAGTCGTTCATCATTGTGGACTATGCCTCCTAAATCCATTCCTGGGGGGTTACCAGCTAGTCCAGGTTATCAGTACAAACCACTATTTAAAATAAGTCATAAATGTGTGGTAGGGGAAACGAGGGGTTTCTAAAACAAGATAGCGAGCCAGGATCAGCAGGAAATTGTTTGTCAATCTTGGGCTGATTTGTTTTGACTTCTTAATACTTCTGCGTTTTACCTACTAAAAGTCTTGAGGAGACCAAATGAGTTGCAGCAAGTGAAATGGCTTTGGGTATAGCAGCAACTGATTGCAAACTTAAACAAACTTATAATCTGTGTTTAAATATTGATCTTCTTAATAAGGGCTATTTGCCTTCAGTCCATTCAGTGCAATTGCCAGAACATTCGTCTGCATATATAGGTTTAACCAGCGGAGTCTCAGCTGTTTCTGTAAACTACTTTGTACGTCATCACGGGAACTGCAATAACAACTTATCCATAAGCAACAAAGATAGGGGCTTTAGTTTTGTCTTTGCTTGTAATGAGTTGCTCTAACTTGTCTTGTCACCACGCAGTTGTGCCAATGATTATTGCGGGTGACATCAGCCTCTAAAATGATTTCTATAGAAAAGTTATTGTCACATGCATAAGCCTTTAATAGGCTTATAAAAGAGGGAGGAGGGAAACAGAGGGTTAATCCTCATTATGGTTTGATAATATGACATAATGAGAAAGTGACATTTGAAAAGTACACACAATGAAGGATAAATGGATCAAGAGTGTGCCATGGGCACCAGAAGAGTCCCTTCTTGTGCTTCCTTCCCAGTAAGGACATCCTCAGGCTTCCAGACAGCCTGTGCTCTAACAGCAGGCCCCTCTCTTCTTGACTCCCTCTCTTCTTTTTACAGGGATGCATGGAGGAACCTTGCTTTTATAGCCCAAAGGCGTTTCCTCTATACTTGCGGTCTGCTGAGCTCTCTATTTCCTGCTCACTGAGAGCTTGGTTCATCCTGAGATGTCTGTATCCACCTAAAACTGGAGTTTGAACATGCTGTTTGTTTGTGCAGGAGGCAAATGGGAAAGCCTAAGGTGTACAGTTCTCGGGGACAGACCCACAACTAGGGTCTGTTCCCATTGTGCCAACATGGATTACAATAGCACAAGGTATAAATAATATGTTGACATTTTGGTGCCCCTGCCCAGTGTGGCACCGTGCCCTGCCTTCCCCATCACCCAGTTGCAGCCCTGTTCAGGGACAATCCACCCACATGGCCACTGAAACTTTTCCAAGCTATGCCCCATGTAGGTGAGACCTAATAATATTCTAGGACGGTTACTTCACATCCTTCCTCGTTCCAAGATTACTTTCGTTTCATGATAACATTGTTCGCGGTCATGTGGTCTTGTCCCGGTTTTGTCCCTGTTTCCGTTTACCCACTGGCGTGATTGATGGTATCATGACAACTGTAACATCATGTCCTTGTTTTGTGAAAATTACTGAATTTTCCTGGCATTGTTTACTCCCTTTTTTTTTTTTTTGGCCCGGGCTTCCGTTTTTTGATATTTCGAATCTCTGCAACTTTGCCTTTCATTAAGCAGCAAAACTCCCAGTTTCATGCCTTCTTCCCTCTCTGCGATGCATTGTTTACGCCATTGGGATTGTACTGCAGAATGCAACTTCACATTCCTGCCACTAGATGGAGAATGTGTGCATTGCGTGACAAGCGTTAGTTCATGGGCACTTGTCTCCAAACAAGAACCGAGACAAGACAATTCCTGAGGCCAGGGAGAGGTATGTCTCATCACGCTCTGTTCCCAGTTCAGGGGGCGTGGTCGGGATGAACTCCTGCCATCACATAATGGACGTGGCGTAACCTTTTTTCCTATTGGTCCCAAGCAGGACAGCAAACCGCGATGAGAGGGACGTGAAGTAACTGTCTTTGTAGTAGTAATATTGTTTTTATTAGTCTCATAAATGGTTATGAGAATTGAATTCACTGATGCAGTTTTTCAGAAACACATTTTTCAGGCTTCTTAACTTCTGGAGGTCTTGTTGGATTTGCATGTTAAAGTTACAGTGGAACCTTGACTTACGTCCCGCTTGACTTGCATCATATTTGACTTGCGTCCACTAGGGGCGTGTTTGACTTGCATTGTAGGGCTCCGAGTTACGTCTCGGAGCCCCGGCGCAAGGCCCCCGCATCGGGTGGCAGTCAGGACCCAGCGTCCCGGCTGCCGCCTCCAAACTGCTCCTGCCTTTGGAGGGAGCTCGGGGCCGGCCTCGGTGGGGGCTGGCCTCGCCGGAAGCCGCTGCCGCCACCGGAGGAGAGGAAGAAGGGCCGGGAGCTCCTGCTTTCTTCCTCTCCTCCGGTGGTGGTGGCAGCGGCTTCGGCAAGTCCATCTCCAAGCACCCAGAGCTGGTCCTCGGCCTTGCCGCAGGAGGGCTTTCCAATCCAGGCTCCGGGTCCCCAATGCGGCAGTGGAGGCCACTGGAGCTGCCGAAGAGGACGAGGAGGAGGAAGATGGCGGTGGGGACGAGGACGAGGCAGCAGCGGCGGCGACCAAAAGGTTCCTTTTCAGCCTTCCCCACCGCAACAGTAGGGAGTTGGTGCCGCTGCCAGGAGCCGCTGCCGCTGCTGTTGTTACCACTGCCTGCGTTCCGTTGGCCGCCAGTGCAAGTGAAGGGGCCCCTCCGCCGCCGGGTCCTCCGGCCGCCCCGGCCCCTCGCCTCCTCCTCCACGACTAGCCTCCAAACATTGCTTCCACCACCATCACGGCGGGGGCGGTGGTTCCTTTGCCACCTTCCAGTGGGCTGGGTTGGGGGTCCTCCTTCTCCTCCGCAGCTTCCTTGGGTGCCGGCGGCTGGCACACACACCTCCCCAGGGAACCTGGGAAACTAGCGGGGGAGGGGGAGGAAGCCTGGGAAGAGGCCACAGGAGAACGGGGTGGGAGGGGGCACGGAGGGAGGCAAAGAAAAGCCAAGCAGCCTCAGCTGTGGGGGTGGGGTGAGGTGGGGGGGTCTGGGAGGGCCTCGTGGGCCACCCAGACTCCCTTGGTGGGCAGCAGGGTCTCTCTCTCTCTCTCTCTCTCTCTCTCTCTCTCTCTCTCTGTGTCTCTCTCTCACACACACACACACTCTCTCTCTCCCTCTCTCTCTCTCTCTCTCTCACACACACACACACACACACTCACACTCTCTCTCTCTCACACACACACTCACTCTCTCTCTCTCTCTCACACACACACACACTCACACACTCACACACACGCACATACTCTCTCACTCTCACTCTCTCTCACACACACACACACTCTTACTCTCTGTCTCTGTGTCTGTCCCTGTCCATACTACCTGGAGTCAGGCAGACTTTTAAGAGGTGAGTGTGAAATTCTGAAGAGGACTCTGTAAACATATTCTGCTGAAATGCGTAGAATATCCTTGCCTGATCACGAGTATGTTCCATTACACAGATGCATCCTCTCCAACATATGGAGGTCTCTGAAACCAGGAAGTGGGTGGGGAAGACAGACTTTCCCCAGTTTGGCTTAAAAGGATATTTTTCCCTTGTCACCATTTAATAGTAATGTGTTAGGAGAAGTTGTACCCACAGGAGTGACAGTCTGAGTGCTGTAAGCTGGCTGCATCCCTCCGTGAGTTAGGTTGTGAGTTTGATTCCCCACTGTGACTTTCAAGAGAAGAGTCATTCTATGTAGCCTTGGGTATGTTGCCATGTCCCAGGGCACCACTCAGGAGAAAAGACTGGTAAACCACTTCTGAGTACTCTGTACATAGAAGACCTTGGAAAAGGTCAACATAAATCAGAATTGACTGGGTAAAATGCAGTTATTATTCATTGCATGCATTTCTGCATGGAGGAAGGAGCTGGATTTGATGGCCTTAAGGCTCCATTCAACTTCACTAGTCTGTGATTCACCTGAAATAGAGGTGACTGGTTAGGTTGTTGGAGTTTAGGATTTTGCAGGTACTATTAAGTGGCCTTAGAAACACTGACCTCTGATTACTTTTTGTCCCGTATCATTATAATTACCAACAACTCACATTACTCCTGTCCTTTGTCCCCACCATAAATATAATTTTTCATATGCTTAGGCCAGTGTCTGAATAGGCCTGTATCCTACCTATATTGACAATGTTTTGGTTCATTCAATATTCTCTCTCCGTTTTGCTTTCCACTGCAAATAAAGTCATCTTGGAATTCACTGGGCCTCTTGTCTTCTGTATTAGTGCTATCAAAACCCACATTCAGAGGATCCACCCCAACACAGCTGGGAGAGGGGCATCTGTCTCACTGCTGTGCCCCCCAGGGTATCATGTTCAACATGCAGGCAGGTTGGAGGGTCGGGGAGGTGGGGTAGCCATTCTTTGTAGGGAATCTTTACTTGTCAGCAGGGCTGCGCCGTTGGTGTGTCCAGGGTTGGAATGCCTGCACCTATTGGTGGGACAGCAAGATAGGTTTGGCATTGTACTGGGGTACTGCACTCTCTGCATCCCTGCACAATCCCTGCCAGAGCTCAACGAGTTCATCACAGCGGCATTGTTGAGATCCCCCTGCCTATTGGTGGTGGGAGATTTCAACATGCATGCCGGAAATGGACTTTCAGGAGTGGCTCTGGCTTTCATGGAATCCATGGCCTATGAACCTATCTCAGCATGTTATAGGTCCCACTCATAGGGCTGGGCATACCTTGGATCTGGCCTTTTCCTCCATGTCAGCGGATCTTAATCTAATGGTTGGGGATATTCTTCCCCAACCCGTGTCATGGTCAGATTATTACCTGCTGACCTTTTCCCCTGACAATTGCTGCCCCACTTCACGGGGAGCCTAAGCCTTTGGTTTGGGCACTTCCCCAAAAGCTCCTGGACCCTGATCAGTTCGAGGACGCCTTTGGGGGTCTACCAGAAGGTCTGGCTGACGATCTGGTTGATGCCCTGGTGGATGAGTGGTATGATGATCCCACCCATGTAGTCAACTTGATCACACACACCCCCATGGGATGATTTGCAGGCGATGAAGCAGGAACGAAGGAGACTCGAGAGCAGGTGGAGGAAGGACGGGTTGGAGATTAATCAGGCTGTAGTTTATTTGCTGACCAGGCAATATGTTCGTGCAAACATGGAGACTAAAAGAATTGATGCCACCTTGAACTGCCGGTGTTGTTGTTCCGCATGGTTCGAGACCTCACCAATCTTGGTCAGCATGGGCCTCCTCCTGGTGATTTCACCAGTGAGTCTTTTGCAGCCTTTTTTAGATCCAAAATTGAGGCCATCTGAACTGGCCTGGATTCCGGTTGTATTGACCTGTCCCCGAGTATCTTGAATGCCGCACCCCCTTGGTCTCCTCGGCTGGTTGAGTTTGGGCCTGTGTCTTCAGCGGATGCCTCCAGGGCGCTGGTATATTACAGGCCGTTGGCTTCTCCTTTTGACCCTTGCCTGCCCTGGCAGATTAAAACCGCTGGAGGGAGCATGCCTGAGTGGGTTTCAGTGATTGCCACTCATTCCTTCACAGAAGGGATTTTTCCTTCTTGTCTGGAGGAGACGGTGGTGAAGCCCACTCTAAAGAAATCCGGCTTGGCTTCAGACAATTTGTCCAATTATTGCCCAATAGCCAATGTTCCTTTTCTGGGCAAGGTGTTTGAGACGGTGGCCGCCGTCCGGCTCCAGTCATTCCTGGAGGAGGATCGTGTCCTGGATCCATTCCAGTCCAGTTTCAGGCCACATTGTGGGACTGAAACTACCCTGGTCACACTGCAAGATGACCTCCTCAAGGGGGCTGACAGTGGTTGCTCTACCTTGTTGATTCTTCTTGATATGTCAGTGGCCTTTGATACCATCGACCATGGTATCTTATTTTAAACTGTTATAATTGTGTATTGTCTTTTGTCGTGAATATTCACTGAGTGGATCAGCTTCTGTAAGCCGCCCAGAGTTCCTTCGGGAAGATGGGCGGGGTATAAATTTAATAAATAAATAAAATAAATAAATAAGCTTGTTGAGGTGGGAATTGGAGGTCCAGCTTTCAGCTGGCTCCGGTCCTTCCTTGGGGGCCATGCCCAGTATGTTAAGCTATGTTGAGTATGTTGTCGGCCCCTTGGACACTCTCATGTGGGGTGCCCCAGGGGTCGGCAATCTCCCTGATGCTATTTAACATCTATATGAGACCGCTGGCTGAGGTCATTAGATGATTTGGAGTCTGCTGTCATTAGTATGCTGATGACACGCAGCTCTGTCTCTCCTTTACCACTTCTGCAGTGGAGGCGGTGCAGGCCCTTGACTCCTGCCTGGACGCAGTCACGGAATGGAACAGGACTAACAGGCACAGACTCAATCTGGAGAAGACCAAGGTTCTGTTCTTTGGGACGTCCTCTACTAGATATGGTGGCCCTCTCCCTATTTTGGAGGATTGTCCTCTAGCTGGTGCATCGAGTGAGAAGTCTGAGTGTGGTCTTGGATTTGGATCTGTCCCTGGAAGCACAGGTGGCAACTGTCTCCAAGCCAGCCTTCTTCCACCTTCAGTTGATCGCCAAGATTCGCCCATACCTGGATGAGGCTTCCCTAAGAACCATTGTGCAAGTGCTCGTGATCTTGAGGATATATTATTGCAATGTTCTCTACGTAGGGCTTCCCTAGACCCCTATTCAGAGATTGCAGAGGGTACAAAATGCAGCAGCCAGACTGGTGGTGGATGTGGGCAGATATGACTACACCACCCCAGTTCTGGCTCCCTTGCATAGGTTGCCCATTGCATCCCGAATAAGGTTCAACGTATTGATTTTGACTTACAAAACCCTCCACGGCTTGGGAGCTGAATATCTGGCGGAGCGAATCTCCTTAAGATCTGCTGCAGGTCGACCCACCAGAGCATTGTAGGCATTCTTACTCCGGGTGGCCACATGTAGAGAGGCCTGAAAAACCATTACCAGGAGTCGGGCCTTCTCTGTGGTTGCCCTGACATTGTGGAATCAATTCCTGAGTGAGATTCGCCTAGCAGAGTCTCTGCCTGCCTTCAAGAAAGCAATTAAAATGCTGCTTTTTAGAGAGGCATTTGGTGACCATTAATAGTTTTCTCTCTCTCTCTCTCTCTCTCTCTTGGGACCAGTAAAATAAGATTGCCTGCCGCTGCTGTTATTTATGGTTTTTATTATTACATTTTGTTGTTTTGAGTATTTTACTGTGATTGGCATTGTTGTTTTGGGTTTTTTTCCCCTCTTATTTTTTATTATTTTTGTATTACTGTAAACTGCCCAGAGTTCTGTTTAAAAGACGGGCGGTAAATAAATAAATAAATAAGTATCTGTAGGTTATTATACACCACTTAACATGATGCTTTGGAATAAAGCATATAGGTGTGACTGTCTTCTGGCAGCAAATGCTATGTGTGCAAAATGTGCTCACATTGCCTGTGTTGCTTTGTCCTCTTCCGGATAAATTCCTGCAGCTACCCATGGTTTGCTTTGCAGGCTGTCAGGGTCAGTGGGTGTGGGTGGATGGGTTTGCATTGAACAGCACAGGACTACCTAACAAGGCTGAAATGCTGCTTGACGTGGCAGGTTGGAAGGCTTACCTCCCAAATCAGCAGTGGGGAAATTCTGCTCACCCAATGTTTTGTGTTACAATTCCCATTATCCCCTACCATTGACCATGCTGGGCAGACCAGCCAAGATGTATGTAGAGTCAAAGATTCCTGCCTCTTCTCAAAAGTCTCTCCATCTATATCCGGAATCACAGATAACACGCATGAGATAGAGCCCTAAATACTTAGGACTCTTTTCATCTGAAGGGGTGAGAACATGGACCAATTCCAGCATCTGGGAGGAGAAAGGTTGTTCACATTCAGGATTTTGCATGTAACGTCAGGCGGCCCTACAAAAATTGGCCCCTAACTATACCTACCCTCTATTTAATTCAACTTTTTGAAATGCCTCAGCCCAGGTGAATGGCTTTGAGTTGTTTTCGAAGACGATTTCCCCACTGTTGCTATTGTCTTCTCTTCAGTAGTTACACCATTGTGGGTTGACTTTGCTTCAAGGCTGGGGTGGAGCATGGCCAGAACAGCTGAACGCCTTGCAGTCTTTGTTCTCTTGGAAAGAGGAAGGGTTCTGCTTTCCCCGGGCTTTACTGTAGCTGTAAATGAAGATGTAATTATGATCAAGTGATAAGAGGAACATGTTAGAGGGATCTGCCGGAAGATAGGTGGCCCCACCCCCCACCCTAGTCATCACAGAATGAGCTTGTACACTACCATAGATAGAGGAAAGTATGGGGAAAAACACTTGCCTGGTGAATTTTATGATCTGCTCCATGTATGAATCATTAAGCTGTAATTTACTTTTAAAATTCCATGTTCCATTTTGTTTCCTTTTTGCAGCTCCACTTCAGCAAGAAACTCAAGCAATGAAGAACTCTATTCAGAATTCAGGCTTAAACACTCGGAAGGATAGACTTAGCCTTCCTTCCTTCCGAGGTCAGTAAAATGAGTACCCAGCTTGTGTATGTGTGTGTGGGGGGGAACAATGTGTAGCCTGTATTACTATAATTAAAACTGTAAACCGTCCAGAGACTACTTGAAGTGGTATGGAGCAGTATATAAGCAGAACACTTTGCTTTTGCTTTTTTAATAGAGAAGACAAAAACATATTTTCCCATATTTGGACTTTTGGTACTTGTTTTGAAGAAGTGGATATTGTCCATGACAGCTTGCAATAATTTTTCATTTTTATTAGCGGCCTATAAAGTTATCGCCTACAGCCTGGCTGCTGTCTTCAAACTGGTGCTCAAATCCTCTTGTTCAGCCTTGTGAATGAGCTTCAGAATGTATTCCCATTCACTGCACCAGTAAGAGGTCAATGCTAGAAACCAATGTGCAGATTTCTTTATTGCTTCTTGATTAGATTATATATATCTCCTTCTTTCCTTCCAAGGAGCTCCCCTTCTCCCTACTTTCTCCTCATGACAGGTGAGGATGAGAGTGTGACTGGCCAAAGTTTAAAGCCTGCATCCCATTAAGTCCTGTTCAACTTTCTAGCCTGTATACTCACTTCCAGGGGCTGTAAATTAATCTGTTACAGAGGAGAGCAAGAGATTCTGATTCAGGAATTGCCTAACACAGATCCCTCTTGCTATGCTAGCATCCCCATGGCTCATTCAAGAGAGGTGACTGTGAAATTTGGATTCATTTGGATTTAGTATAGACATAGTCTATTAGCACAGACAGATTCTGTGTGTGTTCAGTTGAAAGTACCATTGATTTCCTAAATGCACACAGGACTGTGACTTCATTTTTTTTTTTTTTGTAACGTGTTGCTGCCACTTGAAAAACAAGGTAGCGGTGGTGTGCTTCATATAATTATTTCCCCAGGGGAGGGGAAAGCAAGGGTTGTTACTCTTCTTGCATGAATGAAGCTGCCGATGGTATATTTTTCATTCCCGGGCTAGTGACAAACCCTGCTTTGTCACATACCACTGAGCTGCAGTTCCTGGAGCTTGGAGGCAGAGGACATGCAGAAGGTCCAAGGTTAAACCATTCTTCACCTTGGAATGTTGAAAAAGATCAAGTTTCAGGTGATGGAAAATGCCCAATATCCCAGAGAGCTGCTGTCAACGCAGACATCCAGGGACTGCTACATCAGCCTTTCTCAACCTGGTGCCGGCTGTAGAAGTATATCTGAGGAAGTACAGAATCTTCCAGCTGTGCTAAGCAGAGGATTTCATGGGTTACAGTTCCAAACCTATAGCTAGTTCCAATAGAAGAGATCCATTGGGTCAACTTTTTAAAAAATGTGCTATCAACTGAAGATGGCCCTCATCGAGTATTCAAGGCATGTGGGATGTTTAAGAAGTGGCCTTATCAGTGTCACATAAGCACATCCATCCACAGTGAGTTTCTATGGCCATGTTCAAAGCCAGGTATCTTGAATCCTAGAGGGTTACTTCACATCCATTCTTGTCCCAGGAGGAAGTTCATTGCGTGTTGATGTTGGTCACGGTCACGTGGTCTTCTTCCAGTTCTGTCCCTGTTCCCGTGTACGCACAGGCGTGATGGATGATACAGGCATGACTGTTACCGCACGTCCTCGTTCCATGAGGAGATGTGAAATTCCATGCCTTTATTCTCCGGGGGTTTTTTTCCGGCCCGACCTTCCATTTTTTGATGTTTCAATTCTCCGAAGCCTTGCCTTCAATGCGTTACGGAGCTAAGTTTGAGGCATTTGTCTTTTAATCTCTCTGCACTGCATTGCTGACTCCATAGGGAATGTACTGGCAAATGGCACTTCGCACTCCTACCAGTAGCTGGAGAATGGCACGTTGTGTGACAAGCCTTACCTCACAGGCACTCGTCTCGGAACGAGAAGCATGACGAGCAGATTCCCGAGGCCAGGGAGGGGAATCCCTCATCCCGATTAAATCGCAGTTCAGGGGGCATGGTCGGAACGAACTCCCTTCGTTCCGCAATGGATGTGCGGTTAGATTACTTTGTACTAGTCCCAAGCGGAACCGCGAACAGCAATGAGAAGGATGTGAAGTATCAGCCCAGGTCTGAATCCTTTACTGCATGCTAAATCAATACTTATGTAAAACCCACTAATCCAATAGTTTTACTCTAAATTAGACTAGCTGTTAGATTTGGGGCTCCAAAGGAAATGTTTCCAAATTGTGCCTATTACCTTCCTGGTATGCTCTACTACAACGCACCATTTGCCCCAGCCAACCAGGACGATAGTTGGGAATTGCGGAACTTGAGGTTCAACGTTCTGGAGGACCAGGCTGGGAAACAGGTTGGAAAAGAAGTGAAGTGGATGAATAATCTGACCTGGTATGAATTGCTTCCTATTTACTTATAGCTGTAAGTCACATTTATCTGAGAGTAAATGCCTTTGAAGCCCATGGAACTTCTTTCTGAATAAGCAAAGGATTACATTTGCACATCTTCATGTTGGAAGGAGACCTTGTTCTGTTCTCAGTGCCGTCCTACTGAAATGTTAAACCCTTTGAAACCCTTACACCTTCTTCTGTGATGATGGAGAAGAACAATAATGTTTTTCTGCTCCAATCTCTTGCTCTCAGAAGAATTAGACTAGAGCACCAATCTTCTCAAATCACTAATATTTGCTTTTCTGGCTTGGGGGTGCTACTATGGGTACATCGGAAGCTACTGTATAGCTACTACCATTTTGCCCCGAATGATCAATGCTGCCAAGCAGCTGCTCTCTGGGGATTCAGGCAAGAAAACGCCACCCTTGGCTCTAGGTGTCAGAGACTGAACCTGAATCCTGCTGCCACAAAGCATTTCTATATGGTGGACTGGGAGAAGGCTGGTTCACTGTGGGCAAAGGAGATGTTACGTACAGTATTCTGAAAGGGAAGGATGTGAAAAACAAGACTGCACTGTAATCCCAAGCACCTGCACAACTCAAAAAAGACTTATTTGAATTCATTGGAACTTACTTTGAGGATACAACAAGTTGAGGCTTACACTATAAATGAAAGGCCAGGTGACAATTCTTCTGGTGTGTTAAGCATCTGTAATTGCACATGCACAACTAGGCCTACCATTAAGTTGTTGCATCTGTTGCCAAATGCTGGATGTTGTGGAGGGCATCTGAACTGCTCTTTCTGCTCCTCTTCTCATGACCAGAGGACAGAGCAGTGGACTGTAAGCAAGCTTGTTGTCCTCAGGAAAGCTGGACAATGCTGTCCCTTCAATGATGTTGACGCAAGATCCAACTGCTCATCCAGTTGTCTTCTATAGGTAGAACTGAACCAGGGGAGGTTGGGGGACAGATTCCCATTGTTTTCTAACTGCAAAACTTCTTGGGTTGGCTTTGAATGTACAGAGCACTGGCAGCTTACGGTGCTGACAAAAGCAAACATGTCCCCCTCCACAATGTGTTGTATTCTCACTTTTGTCAGTGGAGGGACAAAGCTGCATGCCACACATTTTTGTCCTCCAAGTAAGTCTTAACCACGAAGGTCTTCTTGAGCAAATATATGCCCTAGATCTAATCACTGAGAGCATCTTTAATAGTGGGCCAAATGGAGAGTCTTTCTGTAAGGTAGATCCTGCTTTGTTCACCTTGAGCCATATATAAAACTCTCTGACTAAATAATGAGGTGTAATGCTTACTGGCAACAGGGAACACAGGAAGGAATGAGAGCTATGAATTGCCATTTGTTAGAGCCTACCTAGGTGAGCTTGACAGTTTCTATTGTTCCAATACAATTGAAGAGTGTCCAAGTTCTTTGTATCATTAGATTATCACCATGGTGCCAAAGGTTCAGTTCCTGCACAAGCCATGAATTTCAAGGCATCGTGAAGCATTTATCTGTGTCTTTCATCTAATCTCTGTGAATGAAAGGCGCAAACCATTTCCTATATACTGAATAAAAGTTTGGGCACACCTGTTTATATGCAAAATGGCCTTGATTTTCTTATCACACGAGGGGTTGACATCTTACATTTCTACCCTCATGTTTAATATACCAAGTCAGTAATAGACACAGCTTGTTCAGATAGTGAAGATACTGGAGAGTTATAGCACAATGGGAATGTAAAACCTGGTAAATCAAATTGAAGAGTGTTTGGATACCAACACCTAATTGCTTATTTGTTTATGTTACCCATCAGGAAAGTGTGCAGTCTTCCTTTAAACCACATTCTCAAGATGCCAGAATTGTTGCCTGCATTGGATTTGATCCAGCAAACCTTCCTGTAGATGGAAGAGGGTTTTTTTCCCCCCTGCCTGTGGGCAGTCTAGCAGATCTTTCTGAAACTAATCCTAAAATCCACTAAACGCGCCTCCAATCTTGTCTTAAGGGTTAGATAACTCTTAAACGGGGAAAGTAGCACTTTTAAGGGAGGTGTGAAATGCCTTTCCATTAGTAGCCAAAATCCTCTTGCCTAGTTCTACCAGCAAAACACAAATGACTTAATATTTGGATATGCATTGCTTCAATTTAAGAAGTCACTGAAGGCATTATCTATTTCATAATGAGTTGTGTGGCTCAGTATGCAATTGTCTATAGTGATTTCTTAACATGAAGCAATTTGGCTCCAAAAGTTGCATTGACTGTGTAACTATGCAAGAAGATGTTGGCCAATGGGGGTGGCCTAAGCCCAACTTTATTAGGGGAGATATTTCCACACCAGTGGAATAAAACCTTGGGTTTCAATCAACTATTTCCTAGAATGCATCTCTCACTTTGCAATTCTGTAGCAGTTATTGTAGGAGTGGTAAAAGAATCTCTTTTAGTTGTGTATTAATTCACACAGAATAAATTTTCTGACTTTTTGCCCAGGTCTCAAGATGGCAGACATGGTTCTTTCCTCACTTTATCCTCTTAGGTCTGGCTGAGAGAGCAGGTCATAACCCAGGCAACCCGTGATTTTGGGGGCTCTGTAAACTAGAACCTGGATTTCTGACATCCCAGTACAAACCTGGAACAACTAGGCTACACTAGCCCTTGAACTTCTGGCTAGCCAAATCTATGGGGAGGCCTCAGCTGTCATTACTCATTGGGGGAAACCCCTAGCAGAAAGCGCTAATTGTCAGCATCACTGTCCCACTTCACTATCGCTCATTCCAGAGCCCAGTAAACAGACTTAAGAAGCTCTTAACAAAGTAAATGTTTTTAAACACCTTGTTCTGCTTGGTGCATCCTCATTATGCATCTAAGTATTGTGTGGTGTCACAGATCAATAGTGTTTTTTGTTCGTTTGTTTTGCTTTAACTTTATCCCTCCTTTCTCCTTTAGTTGGGGAGTCCAAAGCACATTAGGAAAGTAGCTAAAATCCACAAATAATTCAAGGTATACCAATGTAAATTTGGAAATATAATATACAAATAAAGGGCACGAAAGAGGTTTTAAAAGGCCTCCCCATTTCTATTGCCTGCTGATACCTGCAAGGCCCACTCATAGCACAACCCCCTGTTCTTTCTTTCCCCATGTCTCAACTGCTTATTCCTCCCCTTTTCCTACTTATAGGGCCAGCCACCTCCCTTTTTTTGGGGTCTGCAATTTCTCCTTCCTCTCTTCACAACCACAAACCTCTTTGAACTTCAGTCTTTCTTACAACATCCCACTCCCTCTCCCCCCCTCTCTCTTTCATGCATGCCATTGTGCTTTTTTCCCTCTCTCTTATCCCACAGAGCACATGTTCCGTCTTTCTATGCCAACCCAACGTTCCCTCCAACCAGCAGTCTACTATGGTGTTCCTCCTCTCTCCTTCCTTCCTCTCTCCTTTGCTCCTCCCCACTGCAACAGAATGCAAACATTCCACTCCCCCATAAACACAGTCTCTCTCGTGTGCTCTGCCACAGAGCTGCCAGGCTGGAAAACTGGTGCTCACTTTAATGTTGTTGTTGCTGTCGTCATTTGTTTGTTTGTTTGCTTGCTTGCTTGCTTGCTTGCTTGCTTGCTTGCTTGCTTGCTTGCTTGCTTGTGTTGTACAGTTGTGACCAACTCTTCGTGACCCCAAATCCATGGAGTTTTCTTGGCAGGAATACTGGAGTGGCTTGCCAGTTCCTACTCCAGGTGCCTACATCACCTGGTATTCCCTTGTGGTTACCCATCCAAATACTAACCAGGACCGACCCTGCTTACCTCCCTCTAAATCAAGGTGGAGGAGAAGCAGGCATTTATCATGTTTCCACTCCCACATCTGAGGAACCCTTGGTGTCTCTGCAAGGAGATGGAAATCAACAGCTAGTGCTAATGGGAGTAGGTAGGACTTCTCTGCTCTGTTCCCAAGCTTGACACAGACATCTTGTGGCCATGGGTGTTTTCAAATGGAACTACTGGTGAAATCTGCTTCTTTCCTATCTGGAGAAGCTCAAGCAGCTCCCCAAATGCTATACAGATGGTCATACGACTGCCTGTAATAGGATGAGTTAGGAATGCCTAAAAATTGAGTGGAGCCATCTTTTCAGTCAGAGTACTTAATATATTACTAAATTTCTGGAAACTTCAGTGGTTTAGGTATCTGGCTGTGGAGACAGAGGTTGGGAGTACTGGGCCTCCTTGACAGGGGCAGGCTTGATGACCAATAGCTCTGTTCCAGTTTTGCATTTCTAAGAGTAATATTATTTGAGGGCTATTCCTGGACTCATTGATCTGGATATACAAGCTGTATAAATGATTTTTACCCTTCAAGAGGACAAAGCAACATGCTGCCTTCAGATATTTTTATAACCTTTTTGGAACCACAGATCCCATAATTCCTAGTGTTTGACCCTGCTAATGTGAGTTGAGGAACGAAATACATTGCCTACTTCTGCCCTATAGCAGAGCCTTCACATATAACATACAAAAGTAGGCTCTTTGGTGGAAGTAGGCAATCCACGTGGCCCTAGAACAGCGGTGGTGAACCTTTGGCATTCCAGATGTTCTGGACCAAAACTCTCAGAATTCAAGCCTCTGTTGCCAATGACAAAGGACTGTGGGCGGGCGGGCGGGCGGGCGGGCAGTGGAGGTGGGGGCACAGGTGGGCGGCGATGAGCGGTGGGGGGGCAGGGGGCTGTGGCCAGCGGCGGGGGGCAGCGGGGAGGCAGCAGGCTAGCCAGCGGTGGCGGTGGGGGGGTGGCACCCCCTCTCCATTTTGGTGCCCTAGGCAACTGCCTAGTTCACCTTAATGGACGCACTGGCCCTGGGTTCACCATCCCTGCCCTAGAATCTCTCTAGGGACTTCCAACATGACTGAACTGCCATAAGCCTTACCACCACCAAGATACAGCAGGCAGCAACACTACTTTAAAAGCTCCTATAACTCCTAAGTTCCTTCCAACAACAACAACAACAACAACAACAACAATGTAAAGAGGCAGATGAAACTATTGACCATATATTGAGTTGTTGCAAGAAAATTGCTCAGACTGATTACAAACAGCATCATAATGTAGTTGCTCAAATGGTCCACTGGAATTTGTGTCACAACTATCATCTGCCCGTAGCAAAGAACTGGTGGGATCATAAGCCTGAAAAAGTGATTGAAAATGAGCATGCAAAATTACTTTGAGACTTCCGAATACAGACAGACAGGGTTTTGGAGCATAATACCCCGGATATTGTGAAGAAGAAAAAAGTGTGGATCATTGATGTTGCTATACCAGGTGATAGTAGAGTCATCGAGAAACAACTTGAAAAAATTACCTGATATCAGGATCTGAAAATTGAACTTCAGAGACTCTGGCATAAATCAGTACAGGTGGTCCCAGTAGTAATCGGCATGCTGGGTGCAGTGCCTAAAGAGCTAAGCAAGTATTTAGAAGAAATTGGAGTTGACAAAGTCACTATCAGTCAGCTCGACTAGTGATTTGTAATACAAAATCCAGCATAGTTATCTTGTCTGCTGTGTGATATTTTTATAATAATAAACAAGCAAAACAAATCATTCAAAAATCATGGTGGAACAAGGTTAAGTGATGCTGCAGAAATCTTTCATGTCATAGAGGTGCTCTGAAATTTACTGTGTGTGTTATCAAGTTGGCGACGCCTTCTAGTAGAGGTGCTTTACTAGTCCCTACCTCTGGGGGTAGTCTGGAATTATCCAGCATTCCTGAGGCTATATAGCTGGCCATACTTGCTGCTATATCTCAACAACAGCTGTTCTTGGTCCTACTCTCTCTTGTCAATCATAGTACAGAGTAGAACAGTCTGGCAATGGAACCAATTACTCAAGAGGTGGCGAGTGCTCCAACACTGGAGGCATTCAAGTAAAATTTGGACATCCACCTGGCAGGTATTCTTTGTTTTGTATACTTGCATGGAGCAGGGCGCTGGACTTGAGGATCTTATAGGTCCATTTCAACTTCACTAGTCTATGATTCTCTGTGCTCATGTTTTGAAATATTGTACTCTGGCATTAGATAATTCTAGTTTTTGCTGGAAGGTACTTGCAGTGTATCTATATTTAAACATCATTTTTAAAAACCCAGGAAATTCAATTTTTAAAAACTCTCCTATTTCTGAATGTAGTATATCATGCTTCTCTATCTATGATTCAAAATCCCAGGAAATGCAAATATTGCATAATATTATGCCTGCAATGCCAGCAGGAAAAAAGGATGCCAAGTCTCACATAGAAAGAGCAGCCGAAATATGGATGACACCCATGTCAGCATTCAAGATGGTTTACATGGATACCATCTTGTGCTCACTAAGGCTGATACTTCAAATCCATTTCATCACTGTTTGCAGTCCCGCTTGGGACCGGTACGAAGTAATCTAACCGCACGTCCATTGCGGGACAAGGGGAGTTCGTCCTGACCACGCCCCCTGAACTGCGATTTAAGCGGGATGAGAGATTCCCTTCCCTGGTCTTGGGAATCTGCTTGTCACGCTTCACGTTCCTAGACGAGTGGCTGTGAGGCAAGGCTCGTCACACAACGTGCCATTCTCCATCTAGTGGCAGGAGTGCGAAGTGCTATTCGCCAGTACATTCTCTATGGAGTCAGCAACGCAGTGAAGAGAGATTAAAAGACAAATGCCTCAAACGTAGCTCTGTAACGCATTGAAGGCAAGGCTGTGGAGAATCGAAATATCAAAAAACGGAAGGTCATGGCTGAAAAAAATGGAGAACAAAGGCATGGAATTTCACATCTCACCACGGAACGAGGACGTGCAGCAGTAGTCATGCCGGTATCATCCCTCATTCCTGTGCGTAGACGGGAACAAGGACAGAACCGGAAGAGGACCACGTGACCGTGACCGACATCAACACGCAACAAACTTCCTCCTGGGATGAGAATGTACGTGATGTAACCGTCAAAGAGATACCCAAGCAGGGGGAAATCCCGATTCCTTTTTTCATCACTTAACCATTTCTCACCCAAAAACAAAGCAATGGTTAAAAACAGCCATGACAATTGCTTTGTATCTGAGTAAAATCATTATTTCATGTCATTCTAAAACTTTAAAAAGAATAGCAACAGGTGTGGTGGGGAGGGGGGAGGAGAAGAAAATAAACCCATGGAGTGTTGATAGGATACAAGGAACTAGGGCTGGGATTGCAAGGAGCATAGATGCCATGATCAACTCCGCTTAAAGTAAAAGGCCCCATCACTTCATATATTTTTCATATTCCACTCTTCAGCACCCAGGCAGAGCGAGAGGAAGTGTTCTGTGCATCCCAGCAGTGAAGCTCCCATTGTTGGCATGGAGGGTAGATGTGCTGATTGCCGCTTAATTAATTCCTTTGAAATCATTCAATATATAGAATATGGCTCACAGGAAACAGATCAGCTCTCCATGGCTGGAGTCATACTCCTGCTCCCACCACAACAATGCTGTCCTTCCCCATTTCTGTCAAGCAAAAACACCATCAAGTTTAGCCACTGGTTTTCAGAAGGAGAAGCTGACCAGGCAGTGACAAGTGAATGGGTGGTCCTGGAAAGCCAGGCAAGACTATGATGTAGTCACTTGGCAGCAACATCCTGTGCATTGTTATATCAATTATCGGTACGCATGAAACAGACATATATGCACACAGGCACGCAGACGAAGTAGCAACACGCCAGTTCAAACACAAAGAAACCTATGAGACTCACATCACCTGGTTGCTTCTTTAGGTTTATAAAGCTCCACTGATCCAGTTCTGCTCATAATAAATTATATGTAGTTGCGAATTATCTGAAATACACTAAAATATTGCCCTCTCTTGATTATTATTTTTCAAAGCCAAGGGTTTAAATTTAAAGAGGAAAGCTTGAAAATCTCCATTTCCCCTTTGTTTTAACCTTTGCTGCTGCTTTTCATAGGAGAAACATATCATATTTATTTGTTAATTTGTTTATATGACAGTCAGCAATTGTTCAGTATTTGAGTCCTTCTGCTGCAGGCATTTCTAACATGTCATTGAGCAGTGGTTTCAAAAATAGCATATCCACTTTGTCAGTAGCCCAGCACTAAGAGTTCCCAGTTGATTAGGTGAATATTAAAACAACAGCAATTCCAGAACACTTTAAAAAAATAACCAGTTGATCTGTTGCATTGATCAGATACTATCCCAGTTAGTTTCTATTTGTGGAGTTGGATGGGTGGGAAGGAATCTTTCACCTAGGAAGAAAAAATGTATTGGACTAGGCTTGCTGTAAGAGAAGCGTGATCTCTATTCTGTATATTGAGGAAAACCTGTGTGAATTACCACTACAGTTACTAATATCACGACTCATTGCCACTCAGCTGCTGTTCCTTAACTGACCACAAATGAGGTGGATCACTGAACACATCACCCAAAAGGATGACAAAAGAGGAAACTGATTTCCCATAAAACCGAAGATGCCAATGAATATATTCAGATGCAAAATTTTAAAAAGATTATATATAAATATATAAATTATATATACAGAGGTGTGTGTGTGTGTGTGTGTGTGTGTGTGTAATTTATATCTATATCTATATCTATCTATCTATATATAATTTAAATTGTTTGTATTTATATTGAGTTGGTTTTAGTCTTTTTAATGGTTTTTTGTATTTTTGTAATTTCCTTATTTTTTTATTTATATGATTGTTCCCTGCCTAGAGTTCCCCTTGGGAAAGTTGGCTTGGTTAATAAGTGCAATAACAAACAAACAAACAGACAGACAGACAGATGGATAGATAGATAGATAGATAGATAGATAGATAGATAGATAGATAGAT
>JAHTLZ010000114.1:9409832-9435157 GCA_023846285.1 Phrynocephalus versicolor | reverse complement strand
TTGTTGTTGTTGTTGTTGTTGTTGTTGTTGTTGTTGTTGTTGTTGTTGTTGTTGTTGTTGTTGTTGTTGTTGTTGTTGTTGTTGTTTGCACTGTAGAAGACTTGCTGTAAAAGGGATTCATCAGGGGATGGAAACATAATTCATCAAGATTTAAAAATGAATTAGACGTACATTTGTGAATTATCCGAACAAATGTTTTCTTGTTTTTTGAATGACAGGTGGCATCCCCCTGCCCATTCTCTACACAGAGAAGCAAATATTCTTCCATGCAGGACAGCCAGTTTGGCATTTGCAAAAAATGCTGCAAATGAAGAAGAGACAAATCTCTCTGGATGCTGATGGAAGTAGAAATGGATATTTATTATATTTAAAGCAAAGCCCAATGTGTTTCGGCCACAAAGGCCTTCTTCAGGGGCATGTTTACAATCTAAAAGGTAAATCAAAGGACAATGAATTCATAAAATTCAGCTTTAAAACCTACCTAGCAGTGAGAGTAACAGGAAAGTTTATCTTCACACACAACTCTTTTCAAGGTTTTGAATACTTTGTGGTATGTATATGTTTACATAATATTGTAATGTTGTGGTACACACTGTGATATGTTGACTAATACTAATTTATGTTATATGTGGCATATATGAAAACACCTATTTTTTAAGAACTTGATCTTAGGCTTATGGTTTTAAATTATATATATTTTGGCATCACATTGTTAACTTATTATATAACTATTCATAATTACAGTACAATTATTTAATAATATTAGTTATAATTGCTAGATGTTTTTAAAGCTGTATTGTATTAATTCATTGTCCCTTTTTTATCTTTTAAATTGTAAACCTGTCTCTGAAGAAGGCCTTGTTGCCGAAACACATTTGACTTAATTTAAATATAACAAATATCCATTTCTACTTCCCTCAGCATCCAGAGACGTTTATCTCTTCTTCATTTGCAGTCTTTTGGGTGTACCAGTTTTTGCTTTGCAAAAAATGACAAGTAAAGACAGATGGAATTGGACCCAAGATTGTGCAGGAGAACAAATGTAATGTTTCCTAAATAAGCTCTCGCTGTATAATTTCCTTCAATATTTTAAAGTTGAAATCCTACAGCTCAAGGTGCTGGGACTCCTTTTCAAGTTCAGAAAGATTTTTGTGCACGTGCATTATATGAGATGTTTGCCAGAATGCTGACATCCCTAATTGCAATAGCATAACTAGTTTGGGGAGAATGAAGTTGCTGCAAAAGCACCCATCAAAAAACAATAAGCAGTTACAATCTTACCTTCTGACATGACTAATAAAATGTTGTGGTTCACTTTCAAACTTAACTCTTAAAGAGCATTTTAAGATGCCCTTTGGCAGCAGCACTTTTTCAAGTTATGTGCCATATTTTAATCCTTTCTGAATGTCAATGGAAATGTGGTTTTTGTAGTACAGTAGCTACTGTATATTGGTATTGGTTCGATAACTAGCAGGTAACACTAGGTGCTTTGCTGGCTGTAATGCAGGTTCATTTCATTTTTAAATAAACATTATGGTGTTGGGCAGGGCAATCCTGAAGGGGAAGGAAATAAAAACAGAGATGGAAGAACCACCAAATTCAATTATTAAAGGTAGCAATAATGTTCCTAGGATACATAATGAATATTTGTTTTAAATAACATATTATTTAAAGCCAAAAATAAACACCCTCAAGCTATATACACATAGTTCATACTTATTCATCATAACATGTTAATAAGCAATTTTATGTCTACTGTGTTGTGTTGTGTTTCTCATACACTGTGGTCTTAAATGTGATGACAATTAGATAAGAATAAGAAGGAAATGGGATGTTGGCAGAGCTTTGAAACCCAGGTGTTCCTGGAAGACATAACTTCGCTGGGCTGCCATCATTCTACATTTTCCACCTTTGGAGTTCAAGTCTGCATGGCTGTGAAGATGTTTGCTCTGTGACAGCGCAACTCAACTTCGCATCAAATTTGCCTAGACAGCTGTGGGTTTCAACAATGGGAGGCATTGTTAGGTCAATTTTAAACTAGGTCCTTAAAGTTAATGTGATTATGCAAATGTTACTCTAACTACCAGGGCTCTCACAAATGAACACATTGTCACATTTCATTATGTGCATCCAGTCCTGCTGGTTTAGTAGTATCATTATATCTCTCGGAAATAGACCACGGAAAAGGCCATTCACTGCTGGTATTTCGCCAAGCTCTACCATGAGCACAGCAAACCAAAACTGACCCACAAATGAGGATTTAGGAGCCAGCTTGACTAATTCACTGTGTTAGCTCTGACTGACTTCAGAGAGACCACTAGTGGTAGATGGAACTAATATAGCTGAATCTTGTCTGGTGACAGGCCCTAGAACTCTTGTTGGTTCCCAAGGAAACATCTACATAGAGACACTTCCTTCACATAGATCATCCACACAACTCATACAATTCATATACATACAATTCTTTTCAGAGTGTGGAAATACTTACTGTAGATAATTACTATCAATTCATTTCCACAGTAACCAAGATAGAACAATGATCCCCCGTTTTGATTTTGATTTGACTTGATGGTGCACAATTATTATATTATATTACTGTATCACCATAGTCAGAAAGACAGATACACCAGATATATAGCAGAGACTGATATGCATGTGTGTGTCCAGAGAGAGAGGGGGGAGAGAGAATGTAAAAAGGAGTGCCTGAGAGGGAAATGTAGGTCACAGGTATTTGGGAGTCAATCATTTCTCAGCACTAGAGAAATGCAAACACACTGACAACACACAGCTTTGGTGCAGCACCAGTCATTTAAAGCCAAAGGCTGAAGTGGATGTATTTGATGTTGACATGCATGAGGTATAGTAAAAATCATACTGCAAAACGGATTTCATTTATTTAAACAGCCTACAATTATGTCTTTGTTAAAAGTCAAAGTGCAAGGTAGATTTCAAAGGGGCACAGCCTGCCAAAATGGAAGAACTCAGAAAGACATATGGGGGCACGGAAATATTACTGAGAGACACTGAAGCTATCCATGTGTTTTGTACCTGTCAGTGGGAGTAGTCAATGTTTTCTTGCAATGTTTTAGGTGCACAGTATCACACCAAAAACTGGTTGACTATCTGGCATACAGTAGAGACATGGGAGGTAGGCAACCAACGAAGTCACAGTTGAAATACAGCGGTACCCTGACTTAAGAGCAGCTCGACTTAAGAGCAATTCGACTTAAGAGGGGAAAACTGTTGGTGTTTTAACTGCCACCTTACAAATTTTAGATATGGTCTGCTTGACTTACAAATATTTTTTTAATATTTTTCATTTTTTAACTTATTTTTTAAATTTTTTAGATAGGTACCCTAACTTAAGAGCAGTTCGACTTAAGAGCATGCATTTGGAACAGATTAAATTTGTAAGTTGAGGAGCCACTGTATTCTCATATAGAGGTGGTCAAAGATCATCTTAAAGTGTGTGTGTGTGTGTGTGTGTGTATTTCAGGTGGAGCATTTATTTCATCTTGTCTCCTTTTTGCTACTTGTGAATAGGAGATCATGGGATTTACTGGGGATGCACATTCTAACTGCTAGCTGTTCAGAAGGAGGGGGAGCCAAATGCTTGTTGCAACATCTCACTCATCCTCTCTGCTGGGCATCACAAACAAGAGGTGGCTTTACAGAGGTGGGGAAGGAGAGGGTTGTTTTCATGCCCAAGGAAGAAAAGTGCACGGGTCTGTCTGGCATTTTCATGCAGTCCTCCCACCATGTCAGCTGGCAAGCTGGCATAGGGGCAGCACCAGTGAGCAAGCAACTATAAGGAGGGTATATGTTGGTGGATGTGTTTTGTAATGCTTAACCTGAAGCCCAAGAGGTGGGGGGAAAAAACCTTTGATAACTGCTGGCCCTGAACAAGAAATGTTTCTTCCTCCTGAGAGAAATGGGCGCCTGCATTTGGAAAAGGAGGAGTGGTCTCAGTGCTGAACTTACAGTTGTCTGCTCAAATATCTGGGAAGTAGCTTAGCACGAACATCTGCCCCTGGTTTAAAGGTAGCATAGCACTAATGTCTGCCCGTGACAGAATATAACACAAGAGGCTTGAGAGAAAAAGGTGGAAGGATCTCCCCCCAAGATACAAAGTGAGATAAGGGGGGTATCATTTGAATACAAGGAAAAATTCCAGTAAAGTCAATGTAGAATTTAGAGTAACAGGCAGAAGAAATGCATCAGCAAGAGCCCCCTGTTCCTGGGAGTTTGTAACTGTTGATGTAAAATGTAGGGACTGCTTAAAATAAAAGATTAATGTGTTTATCAAAGTACAACACAGACATCTTTAACCCCTCGGAATAACCCCATTTGTTTTATTCTAGGGTTGGGTGGAAGAATATGGGGTTCTCCAGTTAATTGTTGGACATCAGCTCTCATAATTCTGTTGGACATACAGCAGGATGGATGTGAACTGACCCTTATCTACAAAACTGCTCATTGTAAAAACAAGAGTTCTCTGTAAGTGCACCAATGAGAGTATATCCATCCACCAAAGTCAGAACACTGGAGAGTCAGAGGTTCTCAGGCTGAGGCATACAGGCTTGTTGATGAGGACCAAGTAAAACTGCCTGCTTGGAGAACTCTGCCCTTGCATCATGGCTCTTGCCTCAGAAAGTGGTGGCTGACTTGGAAAAATGTAAAGAAAAAAAGAAAAAAGAAAAGAAAAGGTAATACTGAGCAGGCTCATCCATTAGGTTTTGTGAATATTAACAACATGGATGATGCCAAATTCATCTGAAGGGGCAACTGCTTGATCTCCACATTATCGTAAAGTTACATAAACAGTCTAGCAGCGGCAGCAGCAACAACAGCATAGCTTAATCTTGTGAGTCTGTTTTCAGAGATTCAGAGATTAAGCATTCCTGATGTAATGCTGGGAGCGTAAGATAGGGAGCTCTGTAAAAGCATGCCTGATTAAGATTAATGATCATATATACATGTGGAAAATAATATCAGATAGCAAACTCCTTCCCTTTTCACTGGCATGCAGCCACGGAAATGCACACAGGAGCTGCCCAGCTGTGTACTAAGTTGAACCTACTCCTCTCTTGTGCATCAACGCTTGCATTTTGAAGAGTCGTGTACTGCGAATTTGTTTGGAAATGTTGGGCTCTGGACATGCAGAGGCAGTGTTGTGTGCACACTGTGTTGCTTCATTGTTTAAGTTAGTGATGGAGAAGATATGGCCCTCAAGAATGTGTGAGACTGTACCTCCCACCATGCTTTACCATGGACTATGCTCACTAATGGGGTTTGCGGCCCGGCATCTGTAGGGCCATATGCTCCACAACACTGTCATAAATAACAGAGAGTGGGATGATCTAATCAAGAGCAACAATGGCATAGACATGGGTTTTTAATGCATTAAAATATGCGGGCAAAATGTAAGAGAGCACACTTGTAATACAGATGGCATAGCCCTGTTTCCAACATAGCAGGACAGTGTAAGGCTTAAATGTTCCTAATGCTGTCTCCAAATCAGTATCTTATCTTCAGTGTTGGACTTGTCTCACTGGCAATTTAACTCAGACTTGACTTGGGTTTTCTTTCCCAGCGACTCAGACTTAACTCGTAGCTCGGAACCATCAACTCCCTCCCTTTTTGTCTGAAGGGAAAAACTTGTTTTTGATAGGGACTCCAACTTGGTGCCAACGTCTTGGAGCCAAAGACTTGCTGACATCCTTGCTTCTGGGGAGGGGTGATTTGATCCAATGACACATCGCCTATTGCAGGGCATGAACATGGTCCTTGTTCACAAAATGTTAATAAGTGCACAAAACAAGAGCGATTCCATCCATCAAAACACACAAACAAACAAAAAACAACCTGTGAAGTGGAACACTTGTTTTGAGCAGTTAAGAGCAGCTCTTTTTTTTAAAAACAAAAGAGCAACTATAATACTAATTCTACGTTTTATGCTATTTCTGACTCAAAATAATAAAAATCTTGTTTTGAATCACCTATAGTGGGCAACCACAATAAAATTTAAAGGAAAACAGATGTTCTTATTTAAGGGTCTTTTAGGCTATTTTTTTCTACCTCAGTAACCTGGAAATTGAGTCATGGCAACTGGACTTCTTTTCTTGAGAGCCTGAAACGTTTTGCTGTTCATCCAAGCAGATTAGTCAGTCTGAGAAAAGCTAGTTGCGAGTCCTCCATTTTGTAGTTCACTTCAATCTCATGTCATCCTAGTCTGAAATAGGCTCATAAGATGGACAATGGCCATTAGGTGGACAATGGCCCAAGGTGCATGAAAGTCCCACCTTTAAAACCTTCCACTTTCACGCACCTTAGGCCTTTGTCCAAGTTATGAGCCTATTCAGACCAGTGTGCGTGTGAAATTAAGGTGAAGTATAAAATGGAGGACTCACCACTCACTTTCCACAGACTGATAAAGCTGCTTGGATGAGCAGCAAAACATTTCAATTTCACAAGAAAAGAAGTCCAGTTGCCATGACTAAACTTCCAGATAAACTCACCTGGATGACTGAATCTTGAAAGCAAAGGGATACCTGAACTTGGCAAGTTCTACAAGCAGCTCCTGTATTGATGCTGTAGCCAAGGTCTTGGGTACACAAAATTGTGGCATTTTGTTGTTTTTATAATTGCTCGTGTTGTCTATTATATGAGCATAAATAAGGGACTATTTTGGGGGAATTGTGTTGCCGTAATTCATCATCAATATAGTAAAAACCTGGTTTGTGAGTACCTTGTTCTGTGAGTGTTCCACATGATGAGCAAACATTTCTTATATATTTTAACTTAATAAATGAGCAATGTCTTGCAGTACAAGTAGAACATGTCATATATCACATGATCACAAATGAGCCAATGATTTCTCTCTCACTCACTGAGGGATTGTGGATGATAATCTCCCATGCTTGGTCTCAGGCTTCAGTGTTTGGCAGAAATCCATGATTTTTCAGAACATTGGAAGATGCCCACAACTGACACGAGTGTCTTTTTGTCACTTCAAAGCACCTATAGAAAGTCCTTTGCTTTCCCATACAAGAGTAAGCTTAGGGATGCTTTGCTTCATTCTAGGTCAGGCTGTCTACATAGACCCTTTCTTCTGCTGCCTTATGGCCAGTTACATTAAATACAGTATATGACACAAATTCCTTAATACATTGTTTTATTTTCCCCTATATTTTCTATTTTCTTTATTATTTTGTATTATATTACAGTATTGTAATCATTTGTATATGAATATTTTGGGGTTGTACAATGAATCACCTGAGTTTTTAGTATTTCTTATGGGGAAGTTTGCTTTGATATAAAGGGTTGTGGATTGCAAGCATGTTTCCAGAACAAATTATGCTCACAAACCAACTAAGCAAATGGCCCCATAGAACATAAAAGGGTTACCCTAGTAAATATCCCCCCAGTCGAGGGCTATTCAGCATTCCAGCCACCCTACAGACAATCACAGCACACTGCTGTGACAGTTCATGCAGGCAGCTATGTTTCACCCAGTACAATCATTGCAGGTTTTCATCTCCATTGCCCAAGTCAAAATGTAACAGTGGAAGTGTGTGTGTCGGGCGGGGGGGGGGTGCATGGCTTGTTCTGTCAAAAGGCACAAATGTGTTTCTGTTCTTTGGTTCACAGACCTTCTGACTATCCAAAACTGTTGAAAAAAATGTCTCCAACTATATTCTGTTATATGTGGAAATATTGTCAACACAATAAGAAAAGTCCATCACAGGTTAAAAACCATGATGGATATGTGTAATCTCCAGGCGTAAAACCTGGGTACTTCAAGGGCCAGATGCAGGGGAGTGGTTGCAGGAGACAGACATCTAGTCTCATGTGCTCCCAGATGCATCTGGTGGGGCCACTGTGAGATACAGGAAGCTGGACTAGATGGGCCTTTGGCCTGATCCAGCATGGCTCTTCTTATGTTCTTATGTAATAAAGGTGAACTATGAAACCAAAACCTGTCTATTTGTTCAACAGATTATTTGGTAATGTTCCCTGTGAGGAGCTCCTCAAACATTCCTAGTACAGTTTCTTTGTCCCTGGGTATTCTTAAATGATGTCTGAACTGTATGCTGCTCAGCTGCATCACCGCTCTCATCCCTGCCACTTATGATACTGTTATCTCTGTTGTCTTCTTAAACAGGGGCAAGTAAATACCGGCTGCTCTCCCATTGCTACATCTCCTGCCCCTTGGGCAGGCGCAGTTATCGTATCCATGTGTACCCGAAGACATTTCCAAAGCTTCGTCCAATATCTTGCTTTTACTTAAGGAACACTTTAAGAGAACATTAGAAGCTTTCAGCTGGCTCTACAGCAAAGGTCCTTTTCTTTACACAACTGATGTAACTTCATTCAATGACACAGAGAAATACATCCCTACTGTTCTTTACAGTACCCTTGGGCAGAAGCCTTGGAAAGTCCCCACAGCTTCCGATTTTGTATCAATGTGTCATTCAATGCTTTCACCTGTTCCTTATTTTCTGTGCACACTCGGCCTGATCCTGCACTTCCTGATTATTTCCCGAAATTTGCAGTGCTCTAACCTAGATCAGCTGTAATCACTGAAAATGCTGCCTATTTAACTATATTCAGCTACAAAATTAACCAAGCATCAGTGCAAAGGATAAGTTTGGCTTCTGCATGTGACTATTTTACATAGATTATGCAATGTAAAATATATAAAGGTGCCCTTCCTAGCCATCAAAGTCCAATGGCTTTGGATGAATATATTCCATTGGGCATGGATTTTGGTCCTTTAGAAAAACCTCCTAGCATGTGAGCAGGCATCCCTTTCACAAGGTGGCTCCTGAAGCTGGATCCTCAGCTGCTCCAGAATCCTTGGCCATTGCCCATGCTGGCTCATCTAGGAGTTAAAATACAACTGTATTTGTGGTTCTAGATTTCTGGAACATCGCTCTAACGGTTCAACCTTCAAGAATGTTGATTCTGAACCGAAGCACCAAGCAGTGCTCTGTGGAACGAATTCCATAAAATGGACTGTGTGGCATGGCTACTGGGAAAACTAGGCGAATGCTGGGTGTGTGTGTGTCAGAATTAGGAAAGGCGATAAGAGATCCTGAGAACATGGGAGATGCCGTACTAATTTGACTTGTAAACTTATAAATTATTTATGCTGTTGTTATTTGGGTTTACAATCATGCATGTATTTGAACAATCGGATTGTCCTCCTCTCAATGCCAAGTATCAACAGCCATAAGAAAGGAGGAAAGCTTTGTCATCTTGTTTAGGTGTAAATATGTGATGCTAGTGCCATGTGTTTTGTGTTGCTGTTGATTTATTGTGGCAATCTCTCATTTTAAGCAATAAAAGCTTGTTCTGCCAGTCCTCCTCTCACTGTATTACACTGTGTCTTCCCGTTTATTGGGCTCCTTAACCAGCCACTTTTTTGAACAGTGTGGTCCATTTCTCTATTACTATTTGGTATTTGTACCGGTGGGCCATTTTGCTATGTGCAAGATTTGGTCATTGATCCAACGTATACAGAGAGACAACATGTTTGACTAGTACACTTAAACTGAAGTACATGTAAGATACTAAAGCAAATTGTATGTTTTTACAAAAGGGCACACTTTATTTATCTACAAGGCAGTACAGTGTATCATAAAAAGTTAAGTGCAGACAAGGCTGCACCTAATTCTATTAAGGCAGCAAAGTCAGAATCTGTGATAAAGGGGGGCAGCCTTCTTTTAGTATTGAGCAAAGCTTGGAACACAGCTGTCCAGAAGACCACCACCACCACTTTTTTTTTTTTTTTACAAAAAAGGAACTCTGTCCCTAACTTGGCCTCTGTGGAATCCAAGGTAGGTCATATTTAGATTTAAACATGAGACAAAAATTGAAGACATAAGCAAGACTGCCTTCTCCCAAATGTGTGAAGTCTGCATACATATATAGGCACGTAAAATCTCCCAAGAAGTGTTTTTAAGTGTTGCTTGTTTTTTTTAAAGGGAAAACATAAAGGGTGGGTTGGATAGCAACAGAGAATGGAAAGATAAAAGCAGTACTTTTTCAAAAGTCAGAAATCCTAGTGCATAGCTAGCCCTCCCCCCATTTCTTCTTTCTTTTATAAACCTCTGTAGCTCCTTAGATAGCTCATCTACATGCTGTACATCTGTAGCAGCAAAAACAAAACAGAACACAAAATCCACAGTCTCCATTTGGCATTTACAAAATTAAATTATGGAATAAAAATATAATTTGTTCTCAAAACTATTTTTTTCATACAGTAATAATTTTAAAAAAGCAAGCTAAGTGAGACACGGACAAAACACACACATCAACAGTCTACTGCTCCTAACATGTGGGACAGTACTTCAAACGACATGGCTGTGTCAGCATTCATTGTCTCATGATATGCCTCTAGCAGCCTATGCCTTTTAGATCAGCATTTGCAGTAATGCTTTCTTTCAGTATTTTCTACTTAAGATGTTTGTTCAATGATTTAGAATATGCTACTGATTGGATGCCAGCTCTTAATAAGAGAAAGGTGAAAGCTTCAACAACCCTAATAAGTATCTTCACTGGCATGGGAACTTGTGTAGCCACCCCTCACTGAATTAATACTGTTCGCACCTGATCTCCCAACAATGTTCATTTGAAATAATCTGTAAAAAATTCACAACTTTTTAAAAAAGACGAGTACTCATATTAAAATTAATTGCATAAAATTCAATACCTAATAATTTAGGTAAACATCAGCAATGAAGAGAATTCTTTCCTTCCTTTCTTTTTTTTTTTTAAGTTGGGTAAATCCAACATGAATAATATATACATATATGCTTTTGTGACTATATGCACTTGGCGCTGCTCCCAAATGTTGTACCATAACAACAATAACAATAACAACAACAATAAAAGGCTATTCTCCCATGTAGAGGAACAGTAAATCCGAAATCAACTGGAAGTGTTTTGTAAAGAAAACATAATGCTTGGTAGAAGACCCTGTTCACATGACTAGCGTTCGAGTTGAGAAGGCATTCATGTATTTGCGGGCTGGGTCAGAGAAGGTCAGCTGATCCTCCGTCTTCCCACAGGAGGCTGAATCCCACGTGCTTGTAAAATGCTAAAAAATATAAACAGAGAAGAAACTTAAGAGGCACGGTTCAAATGCACAACCTCCAACACTCTTTTTTACTACCAGAGCAAAGCTTGTGGACTAGGTTGAGGGGAGATGAAACCCAATGAGATCTTGCATACAGCCATTTTAGCCCACATCTTTGGCCTACAGGATCTTGTCCGTAGAACAAAAAACTTTGGCAAACTTTTTGACTTTTAAAATATAGGCATCCTATCCAAACCCCTTTATTAATCGAGCAGAATAGTGACAAGAGGATTATGCCCTTATTGCAGTGCCTGGACACTTCTATCAAGATTATCGAAGGCAGCAAATCAATCATCACATCACAGTTATTTCAGATGGGTTATTTTCAGTTCATTTTAGGGGAAACCCATTCACACTTGCTAGTATATCATGAAAGCCTTTTCATACAAGCTCCAGTACTTTTCCACTTTGAGTTTTAAAGTTGAGGTATGAATTGGAATGAAGATTAGTTAACATGGACATGCTGAGACACAGAGTGGGCAAAGCTACATCACATACTCCTGGTAGATTGTTATGGAGTTTAACGTAAGACTGGCAGGGGTTTCCAAGTTGCACCAAATTCACCCTGAAGCAGAAAGACACCCCACCACAGTGGACACTTCTCTCTACTCCTGTGTCCTTCACCTTAAAAATATGAATATAAACCCAATGTCATGACTCAGTTTGATACTTCTGCCATTTTAAAGAATTATGAGTTCTTCCACATTAGAATGGGACCCAGTTGCCCAAGATGTATAATCATTCGCAGCTCTTGTTCAAGTCCCTAAGACATCACAGAAAGCTGTACAGGAGGACATGATTCATCTGCATCCATATGCTGAAGCAGAAAAACTGTTCCGAACAATTTTCTACCAAGCAGCATAATAACTTCCTCTTGAAATGTATGCCCTGACCAACCAGATATGCTTGTGAAACAGTCATTTCTTGAGTTTAGTGGTGTCCCTACAGCCATATTCCATGTCCTTTTGGCCTATTTTCAATGCCAACCTTCCCAAGGGCTATTATCATGTTCTGTTGTCACTCTGACTTATGGTGTCCCCATGAATGAGTTCATATATCCTATCCTTAACAGCTGTTCTTGGGTCTTGCAAATTGTGCTTTCCTTTACTAAGTCAATGTATCTCACATTTGGTCTTTCTTTTTTTTGCTACAGCAACTTTTCCCAGAACGATTGTCTTTTTCAGGAAGTCTGGTCTTCCCATGGCATGCCCAAGTTGCGGCAGCTTCAGTCTCATCATTTTTTGCTTCTTGAGAGACTTCAGGCTTAGTTTGATTGAAGACTCACTTACTTGTCTGTCTGGCAGATCAAGGTAACTTTAAAGCTCTTGTCTAGCAGCATATTTCAAATTATTTTTTCCTGCTAGATTTCGGCCTGGTCTATTATCTTTAACATGTATAATATTGGTTAGGAATAAAATAGCATGGATGATCTTGGTATCTAGTTATGTTTCCTAACACTTGATGATCTCTACTAATGTCTTCACAGCTGCCCTTCTGAGAGTCAGTCTTCCTCTGAAACCCCCAGCTGTCGTCCATATTTGGATTGCTGACTGAATGAGGTTGTAAGAATTCTTCTAACACAGGCCTGCCCAACAGGTAGCCTGTGGGCTACTGGTAGCCTGTGAAGGATTCAAAAGTAGCCCGCCGGCCATCAATAAAAAAAGTGAGGGGTTAAGTTCTCCCCCCTTTCCCCCCATTCCAAGGACCACCACTGCCCCAGCAAAGTTCTGGGTCTGCCATCCCACTGTCTCAGCCAAGCGGGGCAGTTGAAGGGCCATGGCACATTGAAATCTGTTCCCTCCGGAACAGATTAATTGTTTTTTAATGCATTCTATGGGAAACCGCTGCTCTATTTACAAAAGTTTTTACTTATGAGCATGTGCTCGGAACAGATAAAATTTGTAAGTAGAAGTTTTAGTCTAGTAGCCCTCAGGCACTTTGAGCCGGAAAAAGTAGACCTTGACCTGTTCAAAATTTTTTCACTGTCAACATTAAAGTTACGTAGTTCTTCAGTCATAACCTTTTCTTCTTTTCTTCTTATTAAAGCAATCCTGTTTCTGCACTTTAACCTTAATCAGTTGTTGTTTCAGGTTGTCATTTCTTCCAATGGGAAAGAAATGGTAAACCAAGAAACATGGCCAAGTACTGGGAATGCTCTATCCAGGAAGGGATATTTTAGAACAAGGCAAAGACCTTTATTTACGGAGTCCCTTCACATCTCTTCTTTCAGGTGTGTGATTTTAATCCCAGCATAACATGAGCTGCTGCTTATAATGTTATTTAACTATGCTTCACTGTTTGAACACACTGCTATTCTTGACAAAAGTAGCTGACTGCTCTTTCAGCCCCTGTGCTGCAGTGTGGCAAATATGCAGAAGAACTAAACAGTTTAGTAACACAAAGACTATTTTAGAGTAGGAACCGGCAAACCACTCCAGTATTCCTGCTAAGAAAACTCCATGGATATGGAGTCACGAAGATCGGTCATGACTGTAACGACGCAACACACACACACACACACACACACACACACAACTGTAGCAGGCACTGTGAACTATTCTAGAAAGCATGCATCTGGCAAACATCAACTATCTAGACTTGCTGGATTTGTGGGTTAAGTGTGGGATTATTTGTACAGCCTAGTCACAGGTTATGATTCAGCTCACTTGGCTCTGCGACTCCAGTAACAAAAAGCTCAGCATGTAAAGGTATTTTCAAGCACATAATGGCACATAACCAAATGTCAATTGTCCCCAGTGAAAAGTAGTGAAAAGGCAAGTTACTTCTTAAGGTTAGAAGACAAATTATTATTATTTTAACATCATGATTTGGGATCATTTTGTTCTTGTGGTATTTACAAAGGCTGAGAGACCTACTTAGCATATTGCTGCAAAGAGATAAACCTATCTGCTCCGAGGGCTGTATCCAGGACACTTGCTTGTACAGCAGACATGCAAAATAATCTCTTGGTGGCTCCATCCATCAGCATAGGGCACATTTCAGTTCTCCGTGGAATCTGTCAATACATATATCTATTTCTTCCCCAGCCCATTTTAAAGGTGTTGCTTTGCTCTCAGAACTAGCCAGGAGGCTGAAGCCATTAATGTCCCTTATTAACAAATGGAACTAGCCATCCAAGTCCCCCCCCCATGTTCCTAAATCACAATGATGTTACATCAGAACCAAGACTTTATAAGCGAATAAAAGGAGGAAGTGGTGGCAGTGTCATGTAGTAAAAAGAGGGATGGACTAGGAAGCCGGAGACCTGGGTTCAAATCCCTGCTCAGCCATGGAAAAACCAGGGTGATTGATGGTGGTTAGAACTGGTAAACCCACTTCTTATGTATTTTACATATTGCAAAAACCCTTTTAGAATTTTCATAAGTTGGATATAACTTGATGGAACATAATGTGAAAAGGGGCACACAAATGCCAGACATCTGTGAAGGAGGAAGTGACAAGAGAGATCTGCACTTAGTCCCTTGCCTTTGTAAAAATAAAAAAAATAAAAAACTCAGCATCATGTATAGCAGGATGATGGGAAGTACAGCCTTACCCACTAGGAGCAAAATTTCCTATTACATTCCTTTGAAAAAGTCAGCAGCTACTGTTGGAACAAAATGATCTATTGACAACCAAGTTCAGTGCTCAAGAGACACATGGAACCATTTGAAATGGGTGCTTCCCAGTCTTTTGCTAGTATATGGCAAGTATAAGTGTCATCACTGCTACCAGGCTATACGTAAACCTTTGAAGGCAAGAACTTTTCTTTTATTCATGATATTCTGTCAAATGCCATGAATATTGAAAGGGCTACATAACCGACAGCTCAGAAGCAATGTTATGTAAGTATTCTGAGGCTTAGATTAATTAAAATAAAAACCTCATTTCACTATATTACACTTGTAGCATTACCTGCCTCAAGCCTCTTGCTTAGATGAAAAATAATTAGCCATGGTACCATTTGAGCTTCAGTTATATCCATGCACTGGGATGAATACATAACCAAGTTTCTAGCTCAAAACTATTAGACTGTTTCAGACAACAAAAAGCCAGAACTAGCAAATGTGCATAAAATGTATTATGATGAAATAAAATGTGATGGTAGTAGATGGTTCTAGCTACGCTGAGTGGCCATATGGACAGGATATCAATAAAACTAAAACTAAAGCTGCTACTACTACTACTACTACTACTACTACTACTACTACTACTACTACTACTGACAGGATGCACCTATAGTAATTTCCCCTCGATGGATATACAGTAATACCTTGGTTTAAGAGTAACTTAGTTTGAGAGCGTTTTGCAAGTCAAGCAAACATTTCTTCTAATTTTTTCCTCAATCAACAAGCAGTCTTGATATACAAGCACTGGAACAGGTCACATGATCACAAGGAGCCAGTGGTATATCTCTCTCCCTCCCCCTGCTGGATTGTGGGTGATTATCTGGAACATTCTGTCTCAGGCACCCTCCAAAGCAGAGGGAGGAGAGAGGAATAGAGGACTCCCTTGCACCAGCCAGGAATGTTTTTAAAGGGGAGTGCAGGTTAGGGTTCTATTTTTATTTATATTTATATTTATATTATTTTCAACATTCTTATTTGGTTTACAAGCATGTTTCCGAAATGAATTATGCTCGGAAATCAAGGTATTACTGTACAGTGGTACCTCGGTTTAAGAAAGCATCGGTTAACAAAATAATCGGTTTAAGAAAAGAAATTACTATATTGGAAATGGGGATGCCTTGGTTTAAGAAAAAAATTCAATGGAATGCCCTGGTTTACATTTTTAAAAAAGGCATTCAAAGCTGATGTGTGATATTCACATGACGAGAAAAATGGGGATGCCTCGGTTTAAGAAAATTTTAAATAGAATGCCCCGGGTTGCATTTTTTCTGACCTCCAGGACCGATTAATTTTTTTTCATTGCATCCCTATGGGAAATCATGTTTCAGTTTACAAATTTTCTGCAATACGAAACGGCCTGGAGAACAAATTAATTACTTAAGCCGAGGTACCACTGTACTTCTTATTCTCCGCTAAGCGCTTTGGTTCAGGCTGAACATTCCTCACACTATGCAATCCATCTTCTGTCCCTCCCGAGTGATTTAAAATCCAGTTCCAAACAGCTGACTTCCAAACAGAACTGTGAATTGTATGTCTGTCAATTAGAAGCACAGTGTAGCCCATTGTAATAGATTTTATTCAATGTCGGCTGCTATGAAGCACAGCTTAGGGAAGGTGTAAAATGCTTTTCACTTTACAAATACACCACCCAGGACTGTCCACTCTTTAGATCCTCAACAAGCAAGCATTGACCACCCTTTTGGAAAGACTGCTGCACTTTGGACACTGTTAATAATCCCTGGTGTAAATCCAACCACACAGGGGAGAGGGCCGATACTGCCAGAATGACCAAGCTACTTTTGTAAAATATGACTGGGGAATTCCTTGAAAGATGGGGGTCTTTGATTGCATCCCCCCCATCTGTGCCACCCACCCACCCACCCCTTTGGGGGTGACCTGTCATCTGATTTTGTGATTACACTGCCAATGCTTATTTTGCGGGGCAATCCACTTGACTTACTTACTCTTGGATGCATGTATAGTTCAAACTGGTGTGCCAAAATATGGCAGGGACGAATGTTATTTGCCAAATGGGAGGGCTAGATAAAAAATGTAGGAAGCCTCAGAAAATGGATCCTACTGGTAAAGGCAAGATGGCTTGCCATGGGTGGCAATCCATAGTTTTTGTCTTCTGCAAAAGGAATTAGGGGCAGCGGGGGGGGGGGGGAGCGCAGAGGAGAAAGTGTTCCAATAAAATGGTTGAGTTTGGAACAAATGTCTACAGTACTGAGCTACAACATTTACTGGCCCCTTTGGGGGAAAGCAGGTGGGCAAGTCAATGATTACGACCATACTCTCCTTTAGGGCTGAGAAAAGTGGGCTTTACATCTTCTTCAGGTAGTCCAAGCAATGTGGTGGTCTCTCAACAAATACACCTCTTGCTAGGATTCCAGAACTCCAGTTTAAGCCTTAAAACAACTCCTGTGCATGCAGGTCACATACTTATACAGTCTATTTTTTTTGTAGCTGCGACTGACAAAATCAGTCTCGCATTATGAGCACCAGAGCTGTGTCTGATCACAAAACACCTATGAAGCCCAGCACTGTTTCCCACAAATGAAAACAATATATCTACCAGCAGAATGGGAGGACATTAGCTCTCTTTGCTTGCTCTTTTTACCCAGTATTTAATATCCTGAGAGATGCTACATAGGATACTGGAGGTAGACATGGGCACGACAGCGAAATTCCCGTTTCCGTTTCCGTTCCTCGTTTCCGTTACGTAACGGAAAAGGAAATGACAATTACTCCGCCAGAACTCAAACTCGAACCGACGAACGAATAATTGGGTCTGATTAGTTGTTGTCGTTCCTGGCATCGCGGCGATCGCGCGATGCCAAGCGGCACAGAAAAAAAGTTTAAAAAAAAAACCCGATTCCCTGCCAAAAAAGCAGGCGGAAATATGCCTGCCTGAGTGAGGGCACCTACCAGAGGGGTGGTTTCGGGGGGGGGGGTCCCCGGCCTCCCCCCCTCTCCTCCTGTCCTGTCTGGGCTGCTCTGGTGGAGTGGCGGCCGGCGGCGGGCATCCTCGTCGTCCCGCCAACGTCGCCTCCTCACCGCCGCCATTCAAGGGGCATAGAAAAAGTTTTAAAAACCCCGAATTCCCGGCCAAAAAAGCAGGCGGAAATATGCCTGCCTGCCTGAGAGTGCACCTACCAGAGGGGTGGTTTCGGGGGGGGGGGTCCCCGGCCTTCCCCCCTCCTGTCCTGGGCTGCTTTGGTGGTGGGACATCCTCGGCGTCTCGCCAACTCGCCTCACCTGCCATGCGGTGCGGGCGGGGGATCCAAAATGGGGCGGGCGACCGCAATCTTTTTTTTTGAAATCATGGTCCAAAAACACACCAAAGCACCACGGAAACATGCAAAAATTGCTATTTTAAAACTGCCAGATTTTTTACAGTAGCAGTGGGTTTTTCTTGCAACAAAATGTCTCCTGTCCTCCTCTCCATTGATTTTATTTTATTTTATTTTATTTTATTTTATTATTTTATTTACACCTGCGCAATGATGGGCTGGCCATGGGAGTAGACCATGCAAATTTTTGGAGCCATTCCACCAATTGCATGGCCACTTGGCCAGGTCTTGACCACAGAGACTTCTGGGATGTGCCAATCGGGCATAAAAAGCCCACTAACCCTAGCCCGAACCCTAACCCTAACCCATACGCCAGTACACTGTCCTTCTAAGTGGGTCAGAGAGGCACCCAGAGGTGCACCCCAATACTCACCCTAACCTTACCTGTAACCCTAAGCCTATCCCTTGCGCTAACCCTAACCCTAAAGCCAGATCTGTGTACTCGCATTGCACTACACGCAAGTACGCTTCTCTTCTTAGTGAGACACAGTGAGAGCCCGCATCTCTCTGACCGAATGATGCAGGGAAGGCACCCCCAAGAGGAGAGGAGGCACCCATGGGTGCCTCCAGGAGCCCACTTTCCCTTCATAGCAGGCCAGAGGAGGCACCCACCCCACAGAGGTGCCTCCAGGAGCTCGGTACCGCCCCCTAAACCTGTACTAACGACAGACGAAAAAACGACGAATGAAACGACAAATTTTTGAAAAATTTCGCGAAAAACGGAAACGAGCCGAAACGGACCCATCCCGAAAAACGACAACTCGGAAAAAAAATATTCCTGGTCGTGCCCATCTCTAACTGGAGGTAATGCAGAGCTATCATAGCTAATAGACAACATACTGTACCATTATTCTGCATGAATGTATTCAATCTCCCCTAAAAAGCCACTGAAGCTCGCACAAACGACAGCCTGAAGTATATTCCACAGATGAACTGTCTGTTCTTTTGTTTCTTCTGAACCTCCTACATTTCAGTTCTAGTACTTGGCTCTCAGTTCTGGTACTGTGCAAGAGAAGGAAAACTATGCTATTGGAAGCTTTATTTTTGATAACTTTCTGAACTATGCCCCTCCCAACAAGATACTTGTCTTCTTCATAGCAGCTATATACTGAGTGAACATTTTCTCAAGATGATCCTTGAACCTCAAAATCTCGTTCCTGGTTAAGTTGCTACCAGCTGAGACAACCCATTATGTTGCTACAGAATTACTTTGCTGCTGTTACTTTTCCTCTGGTGTGCTTCATTTTTGCATTTGCCATTAATACCGGCTTACTTATTTACTGGCATTCTCTTCTATCATACAATTGCCTATTCCAAATATTAATGAGAATTAAGATACTGTATGTAAAAATACCCAATTATCAGGAATATCTTTTTTAAAAACATAGAATAATTTCCCAGAATTTAAATATGTTCCTTGCACTTTGCCAACCTGCCCTGGGTCCGGTGTTTTGGTAAGAAGCGCAGACAGAAACTTGTGGCATAAATAAACAAAAATGTGCTGAAGTAGCCAGAACATTAGAGGCTCTTGTCTAGGTGCAGCTTCTTTTGGTGATAAGACAGCATATAAACATTGGTTGGGCTCCATTATCTAAAATACGCAGAAATTGGCAGATATCTGAATTCACTGGAAATTCACAGTGACCTGATAGTAACCAGCAGCAGTCACACCCTACTGTTTACTATAATACTCTGGGATTCTCTGTGTGTAAACAAATGTGCTTTGTTTATGAGAACTATTCTGAACAGTTCAGGCCTGATTCAGACAATGAACGTTTTCCATCCCTTCCTCTCTATACACGAGGTGGCAACAGTGGGTGGGGTGAAGATCAAAGCAGGGTTGTTGGGTTTTTTTTTTACATCCAGCACACATGAGGGCTAGGCACAGACTAATAACTGGACAGCTGACATATAGCAAATCCAACATGCACACCTCAAAAAAGTGACCCTATTACCATGAAAGAGGGGGAAGGAAAGCTACTGCCTCCTTGGTAGCTGAGTTTTCTTCTATTTGTCCCTTGTTCAGCCTGTTTTAATGCCTGGTTTTGCAAACATTGTACGTGTGTGTGTGTGTGTGTGTGTGTGTGTGTGTGTGTGTGTGTGTGTGTGACATTTCTATTCCAGTATGCATAGTTTTAGTATACAGTAATACTTTGGATAACGAATGCCCCTTATAACAAATTTTTCGGATAACGACTTGCAATTTCCAGGTATAGGTCTGCCTCGGATAATGAATTTTCCCTATGGGCTGCCTCAGATAAAGAATCACAATTTCTAGGTATAGGTCTGCCTCAGATAACAAATTTTTATATGGGCTGCCTCGGATAACGAATTTTCCCTATGGACTGCCTCGGATAACAAATTTCCAGCATGCATTGGGAAAAAAGAGTTATCCCGGGTGGTACTACATCTGTACCTTTAAAGTGCACTTTATAAAGAGTTTTCAGCAAAAAAAACAGGTGTCTGTGTCATTTTCCTAGGCTCTGGAACAGATTAATTGGTTTCCCATTCATTCCTATGGGAAACCATGTTTCAGATAATGATTTTTTTTTTGATAACGAATTGCCTCAGAGAACAAATTAAATTCGTTATCCAAGGTACACTGTAATGGTGTAAGCTAGTGTTTTACTAGTTTGTTTTGTTTTTAATCTTTTATAAACATTTATAAAATTCCTTTCCTAGAGAAAACACTGACCAGCCACTGAAAGATGGGACACAACTTCACTGACATAAGTAAATGCCTTTGAGAAGCCTTGACATGTAAGAGGAAAGCAAAGTGTGCTGCTTATATACTGCCCCATACAATTCAACAATATAAGCTATACATTGCTACCCCTCCCCCCCTAAGCAAGCTGGGTACTCACTTTATCAACCTTGGAAGGATGGAAGGTTGAATCAACCTCAAGCTGGCTGTCAGAATCCCCCTGGGACTGAATTGTGAACAGAATTTTTGGCTGTAATACTAAATAGTTTAACCACTGTCCCACATCACAGCCTCTATATGTGCTGATACCTCCTGAGGAGGAGCCCTGTGGTGCAGTGGTTAAATGGCTGTACTTCGGGTAAAACTGTGCTCACAACCTGGGGTTCAATCCCAGGTAGCAGGCTCATGGTTGACTCAGCCTTCCATCCTTCCCAGGTCGGTAAAATGAGTACCCAGCTTGCTGGGGGGCAATGTGTAGCCTGCATACTGTAAACCGCCCAGAGACTACTTGAAGTGGTATGGGGCGGTATATAAGCAGAACACTTTGCTTTGAGGGCAGTGTAATGGGAAGTGATCTCTTAAGAGTGCCTACTTAGGTAGCAGAGTTATCCAGCACTCTAGGATGCTCACCAGGAAAGGATACAGGAGCACACTCCCTTTATGTCCCTTCAGAGAAGCAGAAACCCTTAGTTAACATCTGTACCTTGCCCCAGCTTCCCCTGATCCAAAGCCAGAACTTACTGCCAGAACTGGCACTTTGTGAGGGAACGTGCTATGTAGAAAGGGAAAGGCCATCAAGCAAATCTGGTTGTGACTCCTCTTTCCATTGACTTCAACACAATTAAGTCATCACTGCTTCTTGTTTGGTTGTGCTGCAGGTTTCTGAACACATTATGCAGAGAATGTCACCTGAAGCTGAAACAAATCTATTGTCGCCTCTATGATTTGGATCAGGACCCTTAATTATACAATGCTAATCTACTATGAGCATCTCTAAAACAACATATTTAATTCTTTTATATCAGATTTCCTGTCAGCTTCACTTCCAATGCGAACATTATAGAGAAGAAAACTTAACATTTATATTAGGTTCATATATAATTATCAAACCATGGTATACTGTATTTTCAGATGTGTCATCCCAGTTCATTTGGTTACATTAGTAGTCCTACCAGCATATCCTTCTGCTGGCAACACAATTATGTTCTTCTGTTGCCTCGGGCAAGAGTGAACAGTAAACAGATGGCCAAAGCTTTAACTGGGATATCCAGTTAAAGCACTTTAAATAAAAGTGAACCCTCTAGGTAAAAACACAGAAGTAAAGGCAAGGCTGAGCAAAGGTGTGTTCCTCAGCCTGCTCCATACAAAAGGCTGGTTCATGTGTTATATTTTCCTGTAACGCAACTCTCAAGAAAAATCAGCGTGTGATTATATGAATCTGGAATACATACAAGTGCTAATTTTTGCCAGCTCCGCATTCAAAACGATGGGCTTCCATATGGAATCGAACAGAAGAAACACTTTTTAATTGGAGCTGGATTTTACCTCAGGCCAACACAAACAATTAGTTTCGTCAAGTGACTGCAATTACTGCATTGTCTTCAGTCACACTGCACTTGAACAGATGCAAATGAGCAGAACACTAACTTGATTGTTTTACAAAGATACAAACTAATGAAAACAAAATGGCCGCAGTCCATGGTTCCTGAAGTAAATAGAAAAACTGCCAAAAAACTTCAGGTTGTACCTGTGAGACTGGTCACTCTCTTTTTTTCACAAGTGATTTTCAGACAAGTTAACTGCCAAACCATTTATTAATTTCATTCTCCAGTAGCATTTCTCAGATTTGAAAATGGAAAGGTAATTTCTGGATTTTCTCAAACAGATTTTTTTTTTTGTAAGAGCTCTGGCCAGAATGAAATCTCACCTATCCATTCACACTACAAAATATGATCACCTTGATACCAAAATGGGACCTGCACAGTCAGGGTTCTATGCTAACTGGGACCTAAAAGATAGAATGTGCTGCTTCTTCTTCACTGATATATAGTTCTTCCCCTTTAAACATGCCCCTCCATAGAAAATGGAAATGCTCTCAAAAACCCAACTTTCACAATCAATGTCCTTTAATAATCACATCATCTTTAAGAAAAGGGTTAAGCTGCTACCATGCAATGGGGTGCCCTAATAATGAAACAAGCAATTGTAATCCATAAATAGCAACATGTGCACTAATATTCAGTTCTGTCACACCTGTGATATGCCTTGAAGAGCAGGTGAAGGAAAATAATCCAGTTTGTGTACCCAGCTCCCTTCCTCTCAAGGTTGCTCCCTAACTCTTCTACATTAAGAGGGAGCAAAGTGGCACAAACAGGGCAGGGTCAGGTCCTACCCCATTTCTCCCTGGCAGCTGTTCACTCTCTGAGGGAGAGGATGGCATCAAAATAGTTACAGATACATCTACAGTTCTTACGTTTTCCTGTGTCCTGTTTCCTAGGATGGGTGCAGCTCGTTTAATTTTTTAAAAAAAATCAAATGCAAATTTCAAGTTAAGAAAATAAACCTATTCTACTTCATTTACTTAAGGAATAATTTACTGAAGGCCCTAAAGTGCTTATTTGCTTAACTAGCAGTAATAAAATAGTCTACATATATTCTTGGCTCAGCTCTGCAGAGGTGATTTAAAAAGAACTTCTTAAGCCACAGCAGTAAAACTATCCTATGAGCAATTGCTGTTCGATTGATCTCTGCAGCTGCAAGAACCAGTGGCAAGCTACCCCTGCTCTGTGCCTTCCGAGTCACACATTCAAAATGTCACTCCAATTGAGTCTGTTTCTTCCTGGCGCAGAAAGCAATCTTTCATCACTTTGGATGAGAGAACTGCAAAGAGGCAGGGGTGTGAAGCTGCTCCCTGAAAAGGACTTCTTCCAGAATCTGAAGAAGCCAACAGTACTTCCATATGCTGATTGCTGGAGTGGGGGTGGGGGGGATCATTGCCAGCACAGGACCATTAGGGGAGGGGGGGAGGAAGTAGATGACAAAAGGCCAGGGGCTGACAATGTACAGCCAGACTATGTGTCACATACGGTCCCAAGAGGGCCCTCAGATCCCCTAATTAGAACATTTCTCTGCAAAAATGTACATTATTTGCCTGATTCCCAAAGACCCAAGAAACAAATGACTTCTCATCAGAAAAAGGCGCAGGCCTCCCATTTACATTGTTCCTCCGCAGCACCCCTCCCTCCAAGAATGACACCATTTGATGATATTAGGCCACTTCCAGCTTCAACTTATCCTACATTCTGGGACCATGTGATGTACCTTGGCTGCTGAATATTGGTCCCCAGACTGCAGACAACTGCCCGCCTCTGGCAGAGGCTCTTGGTTTGATTTGCCAGTTTCCATCTCAATTCTTAAGATTAGACATTTTTGCTTACTAGGAAGACTAGGGAAGCCTTGTTGCTACCAAAGAGAATGGCTCTCCAGGCCGCAGTAAGGAAACTTCTGGCCAAGTGCTCCCTGGAGATCTCAGGGAGTGGCTACCTTAAGATATGTGTTCAAGGGTGACTCAGCCTTGCCAAACAACAGTGAGTTTTCATGGTAGGAGAGGGATTCGAACCCAGATCTCCCATATCCTATTCTAGCACTCGTATCATAACACCAATCTGGCTCCCGCCTACTACCACTGAACCAAGGCCCTTGCTTAGGCTGAGCCTCTCTTCTATACTACAACCCCAAAAGAGTGATTTCTCTCTTGAGTTTCCTTGTTGAATTATCTAAATGCACCCAGTCAGCAGTTAAGAGGGAACTGAGGAACAACCACTGGGTGGAGTGGTATATTAGCTGAGAGGGGCTAAAGGCCCAAAATGTTCCTGAAATTGTTTGCACAGGCATAGAAGGACACATGTGCATGAACCACAGAGTTCAAGGTTGCGGGGGGGATGCCATCTCTGACCCACTGTACCAAGAGGTCAGCAGGACAGCTACTTCATTTTCCTGCAATGGTTTCTTGGAACTTTCTATTCCATCCAGCAGTGGAGTACGTTTACATTCAGCCCTTAGCCAAGCATAACTGAAAGTACCTTTTGGCGGTGGCTGGGGATGAGAGGATGCCATAAAATAAGGCAGAATTTTACCTGCAGTGGGCTTCCAGATGACTTGTTTCGGTGCAATGTTAACAATTTATGAGTGTTCTCCTCTTCTTCTGATAGAGGCATTTTTAGACCAGAACTAGTAAGTAGATTCTAAGGTAACAATGAAAAAAAGCCACAAAGTAAGAGAGAAGGGATGAGCACAGTAATGGCTGAAATTCTGTTTTCATTAGCATAATAAGTCGCACTAGGGTAGGCCTACTACATCAGTAGAGAATTAGTGAGTTAATATTTGTGTATGTTCCACTGATTCAAAGGGCCTATTCTAGTTGGAATTTAATTAACACAGTAAATAGTGAATAATAATAATAATAATAATAATAATAATAATAATAATAATAATAA
>JAHTLZ010000114.1:9383637-9404223 GCA_023846285.1 Phrynocephalus versicolor | reverse complement strand
GTCTTTTAAAAATCCTAGAACAGGATTTCATTGTTAACACACACACTCATCTTAAAACCACATTTCATATTATCAACATAGAATAAATTAATTTTCCCAAGATCAGTGTGCAAATTCTCAATAGCGACTACAGCGGTTCTACGTATGCTCCTTATGGAGAACTCTTTATGTATGCTTGATAGATACCAGCACTTGAAAACCACAAGCAAGCTAACGTGTCCTCGGAAATAAGTCTCATGTCATTCAAGAGGATGCACTGCCAAGCCATCTTGATCAGGATGGCCAGCAAGTCTTGTTTTTGTAGTGCGTAGCTCCCTCTCCCTGCCCTTCCCTAATAACTGTGCATCATTGATGAAAGCAACTACCACTTCTGACACTGGACACCACATACTTCACTGAAGGACAACAGTATATAACAACAACAAAACCCACAGCCCGATGCAATCCAGACCTTAAATTATGACCACTTGACTTACAGAATCTATTAGCTGAAGTGTTTCTGCAATTTCCAAGAGGTTCTTCACATTATCCAGGAAACTGCTCTGGTGGACAATCATGCACCTTGAAGGAGAGGCACTTTCTTCAGGCAAGCAACCATGGTCTACTGGTGGAGATGGAGTGCAGTGATGATGTTCCCCCAGAGAGGAAATGGCTGCCCTATTGCCACTAGTTCTGCCACTATCGGCTATGGCAGTGCTGTGCCATCCTGGGTAATCTGAAGTGTGATTCTGTGCCTAGAGGAAGGGGGGAAATGGGGTGGGGGTGGGGTGGGAGGAAGAGAGGTAGAGGAACTTAGCAGTGAAATTGCACAAGGCATTGCATGGCTGCTGAAGGAAAAGATAAATGTGGTTGCATCATCTAAGCACTTAAAGCCCATGAAACAGTTGTCAAGATGTTTCCTTTTATCGGTGCAGCAAGAGTTTTGTGTGAAAGGGTCATGGATTTATTGCTCTCATTTTGGCATTACCTCATCTTGTGCAACAACTCGGCATCCTGGCCAAGGATCTATATAGGATAATAAGCAATCGACACCTACACTCCTACACACTCTTCCTCCAAGGTCCATGAAGAAGCTGAATTTTTGTTTTGTTCTCTTTTGTTTTTGTTCTCGGAAGTACAGAATTAGTATGCTTTTTCCTGACATAAACTCAGCCTAAACTGTAGGATTTAAAAGAGGAAGATGGAAAAGTCTGCAACACGTTTAAGGTTGCTGGCAATCTTTCTGCTGATTTTTGTAGACTTTAATTAAAGGAAGAATTGTGTTTCCGTTTGCCCATCTCCTTGTCCACCTCCTATTCCTGCCTAAAACTACAGCTTACACCAATGCAGTGAAAAGGCTGTACAATCAATGTGGTTAGGAAAGCAGAAGAGCAAATTAACAGAAGTCTCTATCCAGGATGATCATGCAGAAAAAAGTTTGCAAAACATAAACTAGAAATCATAAGTAGCTAAACTAACATGTCATGCACACATTCCGTTGACGATAACTAGAAAACAAGTTAATGAATTAATTATGCGTTGATATCATCTGCAATTCCCATATTAATTTAACATGTAAGTTGGTTTGCTATTTTTCATAATCACACAGTATATGCGTAAACTGGTAAGAGTTAAGTAATAGCCAACTCTACTTCCACACATGCAGTTACAGAATCTAACTCTCTTCACACAGAAACATTACCAAACATGCAAAAATCATGACAAGACTTAGGCCGAGATTCCCAAACCACCTGGAGTTGGAATATTAAATCTTCCTAGCCAATTAAATTTGACTCTGCATACCCAGGCAGCAACATGTGTGCTCTAAGTGGTACCAACAGCAATAGCTTGTGAGGTTCCCACTAAAAGAGCAAATAGGCCTCACGTGTGGACAGACCCAGGCCTGTGGTCCTTATTTATCTATTCCATGCTGTGATGCGCACTGGCTTAGAAGTCTAAAAACAAAACCACTCCCAGACATTGGAAGATGGGGCAAGAAATGGCACACACATTTAGGCGACTTCTTCAGACTAGGCACCATTTCACACATGCGACCTGATTGTGGTGCATCTGCTCCCATTGAGCTGGAGTATCCTCAGTGGTTTGAGGATCAAGGCCAAGGGCATAATATACCATTCAAGCAACGGAACACAGCAGAAGGGAAACAGGTAAGAAAACAGGCCCTACATTTCCATAAGGAAAGCATTTCAAGCTGTCAGAAACACAGATTTTTACCCTCGGAGTATAAAGTCAGGTGGAGATTGATGGTTACTTTTCTGAAAAGGTAAAACAGTGGGTGGTTGTTGCCGCTCCCAATTATTTATTTGTTACATTTTTTATCCCACGTTTCCTCACATGAGCTTGTGATGCATCACTCTCTCCTTCCACTTTTATCCTCACAAATCTTGTAACGCAGAGAGAGTAACTAGCGTGAGGTCATTGAGTGATTTTCATGGCTTGGGGGGAAATCAGAACTCATATCTGCCCAGTTTTGTTATAGTTTGGAGGAGGGTGACAAATGCAGGCAGGTGGGGGAGGCATGCCATGTTGTTTTGTTCCATTCAAATGGAAATATAGAGCCTTGATTGGTGTCCAAAGAAAGAAAGAAAGAAAGAAAGAAAGAAAGAAAGAAAGAAAGAAAGCACTGGGGTAAAGCTGCTATCCCTCCATCCAAGCACATGGTGACATCCTTACTGGTAATGCCTGCTGCCCTTTCAGTTCATTCTCAGTCGACATTAGTAGCAACTCTAATTCCTTTATTCGCTTTTCTTTCTCAGGATCTTCATCATTATAGTGTCTCTGTAATTAAGAGGTAGGGAAAAGAGAAGGTAAAGGCCTGGTTGGATGCTGCAGTCAAAACAATAACGATGGCTGGCCACCAGGAAGAATTGCAGCTGACTAGCCTCTGGTGGGCCAAATCTGACACCTCTGCTAAACCTGCCCACAGACGTGGACGTGGTTTGCCCTGGCACCCACTGATTTGCGAGCAAAACCTTTTTACCCCTGGCCCCATTTTCTTTCTTTTGGCCCCTGTCAACTCCTTTTTCCCCTTCCACTTTGTTGGGATAGGTTAAAATTAAGTGTGGCTAAAACTAGCTAGGGTTTCTCGTGCAATGTAAATCCAAATTTTGGCTTTGGGAACACTGTGCTTAACCTTAACTGCCACAAACAACGAGGACGAACTGCGGAATCACACAAGCCCAGCACAGGCTGAACACCTGTAGGACTAAACAAGGGGGTAGGGACATGGGTACGCAAACAAGCTCTGCCCTCTGAACACCTGCGCATACCACAAAATAACCCGCACCTTCGTGCGCTGAGCATGAAGGCCTGCAAAGGGCTTTGTTACCACGTTCACCTGAACATATTTAAAAAGCTCCTATACAGTTATGTGGAAATCCAAACATTAGCACTCCTAGTCACAGGACACCCAGGAAATCCAATCGGCTATAACACGGTTCGGCAGATCTCCACGCTGAGCCTGTGAAGGCCTACAGTGCTGCTGGGTGTATGGGAGATCTCTGGGCAGGGTTAAAGTGTGAGTCTGTGCCATTCAAACCTACACACATTAAGGTGAATGTGTGAAGTGGGCTCTGGGTAGGGGCAGATTTATCACCTAAAGGGGAGAAGGTGTATGGAGAAGGACTGTGAGTTTTCTAGACTGGCGCCCCACTTGCTGCCATCGTGTTTGACCAGTGCTGCCTATGGATGGCCCCCTGTGTTAAAAAGCTGTGAATCGTATTTTACTATTGAGAGGTCTTTTTTGGGGGGGAGGTAAGGCTTCTGCATCCAACTTCCCTTAAGCAACATATAGCAAACAGACTCCTGAAATTATCTTTAAAATTCTCTACCTGAATAGCTGCAGTAGCTGGTTGAGGAACATTAACAATATTTACATGAAGTGCTACTGGATATGGCATCTGAGCAGAGACCTAGGCCAAAAAACAAAACAAAACAAAAAAGGCCAAATCATTTGTGTGGTCGACATGTTTCCTTATAACATCAAATATACTCAGGCCTTCCCTGAAATAAGAACAGTACAGTATCTCAGAGAAGGACACTGGCCACAGAAAACCATGAGTAATGACCGTGTATTTAATAAGCACTCACAGTCACCATTAAGCCAACAGAGGTAAGAGTCTGTGTCAAAAATTCAAAACACATTTGAAAGATGACATGTACACCAAATGCCTTGCAAGGCAATCCTATATATACCCTCAAAAATAAGTCTACCAGATTAATGAAGAGAAATTATTTTAAATTAAAAATATATATTTTAGGATTAAAAACATATCATGAAGTATGTTTTAGGTAATCCTATACAATTCTACTCAGAAGCAATACCCCTTGTTTAACTGGGGCTTACTCCCAAATAGATGAATAAAAGACTTCAGGCTCATACAGCCTGAGGTATAATTTACTTCTATTCTGTGTACAATTTATTTCGATTCAGTGCACCAAACTTCAGTCTACATTGAGAAACCCTAAGTACCTTTCCAAGACTAGCAGGCATGTACACAAACATATGTACAGTAGGTACGCATATATATATATATATATTTCAGTCATGGCCATGAATGGCTGTTACGATATCTCAGTGGCTCAGAATTCTAGCTGGTTCCAACCCAATAAATGTGTTCCATCTGCTTACATTTTGTGCCTCAGAAATATGGTAGTAGGAGTAGTCATTGGTAGCTGGGGTGGGGGCGTCTGTGGGCAGATGTACAGTAGGCGGAGTGTGGGCAAAGCCCATTAAGTGGTTATTCTTCGGGTAAGTTGTGGCTACTGAAGACGGGCTGATTTTGGAAGACTCCTGGAGATAACCTTCCTGCTCAACCTTTCGGCGCATTGTAGAATTCCAGTGGTTCTTGATAGCATTATCAGTTCTGCACAAAAACATGAACCCATGAAAAAAAAACAATTATACTGAATTTGCAGGCAGGATTCTGGCTAACTGACATGTACCATTTCCGTAGTCATGGAGGGATCTCTTGTACAATTTATATCATATTATACTATTATGCTCACACGGCCTGAAGGTCTGCTGCTGTTTTTAAAATATGCAGCTATCCATAATGAGTTCCAACAAGTCCCTGTATCTGTTTTGAGGGGCAGGAGCAATTAAAAACTATGGAAATAAAACACTGGCATGCAAAACAAGTCAAGTCTCACTGCACTTCTGATTCGAATTCCTGAAGTCAGCTCCCATTACTCTTCTGTCACACTGTATTCCAGCTGGGGAAATTAATCACTTCAGTTATGCCTCGTCTTACATGTGATGAAACAAGCATGTGGAGCAACTTCTTGGTTTTTCAGTGTATCAACCCCGTTGACCTTGTGAAATGCCTACTGCCATTCCAAAAGGAATCCAGCCACTTCCTACTTATGCAGAGACAGTGGGAAAGGGTCATTGTCAAAGTAAATGTTCTAGGAGCCAAGTTAAGACCTACTTGGCTTCAAGCTGGTGGATTTCAATCTTAACCAGAACACACAGCTTGATACCTTCTTAAACGCTTGAAACTAATTTGTGGTCTCATTTGCAATAAACAAACAATGCCAGAAGCCTGAATACAGCAGAGATTTGAAGATAGATAGGGCCAAAGAAAGGAATCTGACTTCAAACACTTTCTCCCTAAGTGCCATTTATCTAATGTTTGCCACTTGGAGTCCTTTCAATGGGAGAAAGGCAGCAAAGAACCGAGAGACCACCAGCCACAGATCTCTTCTGCCTAGCCTGGTTCTGAGCTACTCCTCCAAAAATCTTAGGGCAGATTTCATATGACACTGTAATTCATGCTAGAGGAATAATGTCATCTAAAGAAGCGTTTTGTTTTTGCAAAGCTCTTTTGAGAATCCCTCCAAAAGGTATTCAGGTAGAATCGACAACATCATAACCTTACCACTGTTGTGTGTTTTTTTTGTTGTTGTTACATAGGATGGATCTTGTGATGGTGCTGCTGAATTATGTAGAATACAGTTTATGTATTGCAGGTACTTTGTATGATACCATCCTCAAAAGGGAAGTCCTAAGTCAGTTATGTTTCCTCTTTCCTCATTTCCCCAGGAATTGGGTGATGGGAGGCAGCCCCTTCATATGGGAATAGCTGAAATCTCCATATAGGAGAGATCCACAAGTCCTGTGACCCATAAACCTCCATCATGGAACAAATGGTAAAGATCACATGTCCTGCTTTCTGCTACATAGGAGATGACCCCCCACATGGTCATATGCAAGGGCTCTATGGTCTCCAACAACGCATTCCAACTTTAATTGTTTGTTACAGTCCCCCCTCCCCACTCTTGACTCAAAAGCCTCCAAGCTACTTGTTCCACTGCACAGATATCATTTTGAAAAAGGTCATCAGAACAAAAAATATTAAAATCCAATCACCTAAAAAAATATGACACACCTATTTCACCTGGCCTGACTCTCACATCTGGCTCACAGACATTTCCCTCTAAACATGCAGTGTGTTTTTCTTTGAAACATAATACAAAGTTCCCACCTCCCCACTATATACCCTGTCCCAGACCTTTCTGTGCATTTTATTCATTACCTTCCAGGTAGCAACTTGGCAATTTCTGCCCATCTGTTTCCTAGCCTCTTGTGTGCCTGGTAAATAATTCTATCTTCTTCTTCTGTCCAGGAGGTTTTCTTAACTTCTGGATTCAAGTGGTTGTGCCACCGCTCTCTACATTGTTTTCCGATCCTTCCCTTCAAGTGCTTAGCGATGACAGACCAGCGCTTGGGGCCATACTTCTGCACAAGCTCTATCACCTTCAAACAAGCAAAAGCAAAAGAAGAAGCACTGCCTCTAGCTTCTAAATGTTTCTATAAATCACACCAAACGGTAATTATTTTCTGCTGCTAGAGTGAAGACTAGGGATGTCACCTTTCAGGATTAATTGCCAAACAGTTATTTTGGGCAAATAATCAGCAAATTCCAACTCTTCACAAACACACCTCCAACTGTTTGAGGGACTTGCTTTCCTCTTTTCCCTACAACATGCTCCTCAATTTATGCCGAAGAGCCCTCCAGATTGCATTGGGAGGAGAATCTGCTTCATCCACATTGTCCATTCTGTGGGCGGATGAGCGCTACTGAATCTCACCTTGGCCAAAATTCTGTTGTAAACTTGACACCGGCAGAAGGGAAATGATGTGACTTGCAGCAGTAAATTGCCACTCATTAAAAAGTCCCCATGCGGATTTGTAATCATGCACCAAGCATGCCTTTTATCCTGCTCCACATCCAATGATGAAGCCACACAAAGATTCGCTAATTAACAGTATCATAGTTTCCAATATCCCGTTTACCAGCATATATTTGTAACTGAGTTTTCAGTTTATTAAGGCTACAGATCTAAACTGATCAATCAGTCCATTGGAACACAACAACACTTACTCTTAAATAGTGGGACCGGATTACAAATTTAACCATGCATAGAATGATTAATTCTAATGAGAATTTGCCTCTTAAATTATATATACGTGCATCATAGCAGGCATCACCCTATAAGAAGTATTCCTTTTATCTGAAAGAGAGATAAATGCCTTTTTGAAAATGGAGATTGTTATCTGTGTCATCTCTCTACATATTTGTATCAAAAATATTAACTTAAAATTAGCAACCAGCTCGCAATTAATTGAAGCCAATCTATTAACTGGTTGAAAAATCTTATTTACCAATGTGACTGGGTCTTTGGATGAGAACTGTTGCCCTAGTGATAGTTCCACCATAATAACCATAATTTTCATCATCATCATCATCATTAATGGTCCACTTCTTAAATCTTGAAGTGTTGCATATACATAATTTCATCAAAAATGTTTACAAGTGCCTTGCGAGAAGGAAAACAGGAACAGAAAAACATATGCAGGTAACAAAGATAAACTGGATCCTTTTTGTCGCCTTGTCCTACAGCGTTCTCCAGGTGAATTTATTTCCAAAATTAAAGAAGAAAAGACTGAGGTTGAAGGATGGGTGGCTTGTCCAAGGACACCTAAATGATATCACAGTTGACTCAGGAACTTCCTGACTCATCGCTCAGACTTCCAAACACTGTCCATTGTGTCAGCTCTTGGGCAGATGATCCACTTGAGAAATTAAACATTGCTCAATTGTAAGCAAAATCCTAAAGGTTATACAGATTAATTATACAATTACTGTACGTGAAAATAAATCAAGCCTATGCATACGCAGAGGTAATATTCTGATACACACAGAAGCAGATTGGCAGGGCATACCACCCTTCACGTTGATGCGGCAATTCAATGAAAACTGCTTTCTTACTTACCCGTTGATCTTCTTCTTTAGTCCATGGACCTTTGATAAGTTCTGGATTTAACACCTTCTGCCACCGATGCTGGCACTGCACATCGGTACGATTCTAAGAGTATTGAAAAAGAGTAACCTGATTATGTGAATGTTACAGTTGTATAGAGAAGAAAAAGCAGCTTTGTTAAGTGTCCTCAATATGCGCTTCTGAGGCACATTATTTATGTGTAAACACCGCAACAGCCCGTAAGCCAGTCATTCCACTTAACACTACTCCAAATACAAACACAGTTCACTGTCTTCATACCACGGGTTCGAAGGGGCTATGACAGGGAAAGAAGTCCTTGTGACAGCCCTGTGCACAGTGGTTACTTCAGGTCAGGTTCTGAGTGGGGTTGTAACAGCCACACAGTCTTAGATACATAGCATCTCAGGAAATGATTTTATAACAACCTGCATTATTATCCACCCAATGTTACTTTTCCTGAAGATCAGGCCAAAGCAACATGGCTGCACAGCTCACAGCTATACTCTCACTGCAGACTGAAATGCTGTGCTGAGAAGGTTTCACAACAGCCCTACAAGGTAGTACAGTAGGACCCCGGTATCCGCTAGGGATTGGTTCCAGGCCTTCCTGTGGATAATGAAAACCGTGGATAAGAGAGAATGCCTGCCCACCCAACCCCAAACTGCTGTTTCCTGACAGTAGCTTGCTTTATGGCAACTGTTTGTGACAGTAGGTTGCTTTACAGCTGCTGTTTGTGACAACAGCTTGCTTTGTGGCTGCTGAATTATTTATTTATTTTCCCTCTCCCAACCGTGGACAACTGAATCAGTGGATACGGAGGTCCTACTGTACACCATTACACTCTGGACGTGAGGCAGGGCAAATTAAGTTGGACTAGGTTAGTCCAAACCAAGCACACAAGTGTAGGCCGATCTGCAATGCCAACATTTTTATCCATCAACATAAAATGGTTTATAACATACAGCAGTTGCGAATGGAGAAGAAACCCTGAACAGGGGAAGACAACTGGTGTGGCGGGAACCACAAACACAAAGTGCTCTTGCAGAGCAAAGACTTGTCTGTCCACATCATCCCCAGAAGCAGGGCGTTAAGTGCGCGGCTACTAAAATAGGTAAAATGGAGACTTAGTACTCAGCGGGAAGTTACGGATGCTTTGGCTGCTAATTCTTGATCGCGCCTAATCACACAGACACAACTATCCTCACATCTTAACATGCCAGTCATTATTTACAATTAAATAAATCATAAGCTTCATCCTCAGCATTTCGACAACTCTATCAAAATAAAATAACTAGCAACACAATATCTTTAATAAGCAGCAGCAACTACTGATCAAAGCCAGTTCCTATTCTGAGCTGAGGAATATTTTTTTTCCTGTTCCGTTCATACTGTACATATGATGTAGCAGCCATCTGCTGTACATGAAATTCTCCCCAAAAGGCTTTTAACATTTTTCTCTCTTCATTTCACATGAGAAGTGAAAGAAATAAATTTACATGGGAGGGTACACGGCAGAGAGTTCTGCAAACCTCCCCAATTGCTATTATTGTATTAAGTCCCTGTCTGCAATTATGAAACAACCTCTCCCTCTCTCGCCCACTGATAAATGTGTGGTTATAAACAGAAAATGAGGCTTACTTACAGGAAGGAAATTGGCAATAACTTTCCAATCTTCGGTGCCATTCTGCTCCACAAGTTTCTTCAACTTCTCATCCTAAGATGTTTCAAAGCAAGGTAACGTAAGCTTAAGTGAGCTTCTTGTTCCATTTTAGAAACATAAATTAAGCCAGGACTATGCGTTACTGAATGTCACTACATATTTGCTTTTGCAGATACGGAAAAGGAAACCTGCAGTTTGATTGCAACATGACATGTTAAATACTGAAGGAGTTCCCTGGGACAGTTCCCAGGACAAAATTCACCATTTTGGGATGGGGGAAACCAATTTTTGAGAAGTAGGGGAATTTGATGGGACAAGGCAATCAGCCTGGTCAGACCATATGCTGAGCAATGGGGACCCCCATCAAAACTTAATCCAAAGGCAAGGATGGGTGATACTTTTCTTAAAGGTAAAGGTCCCCACCCCCACCCCGCACATGCATGCTAGTCATGTCCGACTCTAGGGACAACTCTCATCTCCGTTTCTAACCCAAAGTGCCAGTGTTGTGCAAGTCCGTGGCCATGTAGCTGGCATGGGCGAACACATTTCTGAGCATGGGGCACCGTTTACTTTCTCACTTTTTACAACGGTATCTATTTATCTACTTGCATTTACATGCTTTTGAACTGCTAGGTTGGCAAGAGCTGGGGATTAACAGCAGGAGCTCACTCCGCTGCGCGGTACCCGGGATTTGAACCACTGAGCTGCCGACTTTGAAGGTGACAGTTTCAGCACTCTAGCCCACTGAGCCACCATGCCCCTTTTGATACTTTTCTTAGATGATCACTACAAAGCTAGCTGTTGATACCATAAGTTTTCATTAGGCTGGAAAGCACAGAACTACAGGTGGTGCAAAATAAATGTAACATTCTAAAAATCATGGTCAGAAGTGTGAACCAGTCTCCTTTCAACATGGGGGCTTCTGACCCAGATCAGAGGTGCAGGTTTCAGAAATATGAGCCTTGCAGCGGTATACAGGGATGAAATCAACAGCTGGAGTTCTGGAGGCACAGCACCATACTGATTTTAAAATGGACAGTTATCCCACTCAGAAAGATTCTCCAAAGCCATGCAATGAACTTTGTATGAGCAGGAACTCAAACATAATTGCCTCCATTCCAAGTTCTACACTTCATCCTACCTTGTCACAGTTAAAGAGTGCATCTACAAAGCCTAAAAACCTTAATGGGACAGTTTACCAATAGACGCTCTTGCTTACAGCAGATCTGTGACTGCCAATGCTTTGTTAATGATAGTAACAATGGAGAGACCAACCTTCTCTGTTGTGATGCCAGTCTTCACACAGCCCCACTTCAGCCATCATGACCAATACGCTCCACACCCATCCAGCTCAATGTGACTGAAGCCAAATTTAAAGAACTTGTCCTCATGCCAATACTACTGAAAAGCTACCATATGCACTGTTGCAATACATAGGAAGTACTTCACATTCAACAGATTCTCATGCAGGCCAGTTCCAGTGTGTGCATGGTGCACAATTAAGTCAATTAAAAATTATGGCATTTCTATGTATAGAGTACCCAGAAGTGTGTGTGTGTGTGGGGGGGGTGGCATTCCTTTCTTCTGGGGCACCCTGGGAATGTGTAACTCGCTCAAGGCGTTTCTTCCGAGATTTACCGTAGGTCAGGCATGTCCAAACTTCAGCCCTCCTGATGTTTTGGACCACAACTCCCAGAATTCCAAGCCTGTATTGCCAATGACAATACAGATGTTGTGGTCCAAAACATCTGGAAGGCTGAAGTTTGGACATGGCTGCAGTAGGCCGTTGAACTCCCAACCTCTGACTCCATAGAACTATCCAGACCATCAGTCATGGTGCATTCAACTGGACAAATGGACACAGTAAAGAAGTATAACAATATTATAAATAGAAGAACCCTGCAGATCACCCGAAAGGATAATATAGTCCAATATTCACCATTCCTAGAATGGTGAAACATATGAATTAGGGAACCCCATTTTCCAGCTATCTGTTCCACTCATGTTCTCCAGAAATGGTAGCAACAGGTATAATACCACTGATATTGGAGGTAATGTATTCATCTAATCCTCTTTAAAAGCTAGCCTAGCAGAATCACATCCTATAATTTAAGTGTTTGAAAAAGTACTTATTTTTATCTGCCCTGAATCCTCACTATTTGGCTTTCACCTATCTGCTCCATTACAACGTCAACTTTAAAGTCTCTACCATTCCAACCTCTTTCCCTGCCCCCAAATTCACAGAGGCGTAACCTTTGCTCACGAGAGTGCTGGTCCAACCTTTTGATCATTCAAGTCTGGCCTTTTCTACATCTTTTCCAGTTTTCTCATATGTTCAAGGCACAGTGATCTGAACTGCACGCTGCATGCCAAATCTCCTCTGATACGGAATTTACTTTTTTTCATAGCTGCCATTATCTTCATTATATTGTTCACTATGACCTCAAGGCCGCTTAGTCACTACTTGAAATGATTTAGAGAGCAACGGTCTCCAATCCCCAGGCTGGGCACAGGCAGCAAGGTTTCCTATAAGGCCTCTGCCCAAAGTGGCTGCACATACTTCTCCCTACTCTGTTTTGGGCTTTTCATCCCCTGCATACTTGTTGCAACAGAATCTACATGGTGTGTGTGTGTGTGTGTGTGTGTGTGTAGGGGTGGGGGGAGTTGTGCACAGACTCCCAAGAAAAGCTTGTATAATGAGAAAATTGGCCCCTGGTGCCAAAAAGGTTGGGGACCGCAGATTCAGAGGATCCCCAAGCACAAGCATTTTTGTGGTCTTTGACCTGCAGTTGAGATGTCATGTTGCAACTGACACCTATATTTATCTACACGCTTAGTAGTCTTATTGATCTGAGCAACAGATTGCAACCTCCAAACTAATTCTGACAAATATGGCAATCTAACGTAACTGTCTTGAGAATGGCTCCTGACAAGTTGAGCAATATCTTAGCAAAGAGTTTAGGAAGTAAAAAAAACAACAACCCAGTACTCTCAAAAGACCAGCAAAGGGAATTACAGAAAAAGGCAGCAAACAGTCCAAACTTTCAAAGATGCTTCTGGCAAATCACAATCTAATGTTTAAATAAGACAAAATACTATGGTGTAAACTGGTCTGCACATAAACAGAAAACTGACCCTACATCATTCCTATTGCAACACCTAGATATTAGTGACTCATCCACAAAAGATGAACCATTTGGGCTCGGTTATCTGTAGCTGTTAGATGCTGCTGTCTTTGCTTCTCACACAGCATTAGAAATGAGAAGTGGCATTAATATGAGTCAAAAGTTGAAGGTGACCCCAAATGCCATGCATCTTTGCTTGGTGGCCTGATGATATGAAATAGTGCAACTTAATTAGAGCATGGCATGTGAATCTAAACAGCAAATAATGTTCAGCAATGTTTCCAAGAGTTTCAGTCAACTCCAGATGAGCTGCTAATGCTAGCTGGGACATCAGTATTAAAAAGCCAACCCACTGTTTTTCAATTGTCTTTTAAGTGTGCTCACAAATAACATTAAAGAGGCAACAGATGTGTCACATCCAGAACCTTCCCTTTTCTTCGTATTCGCTAACAAAGGGATTTCTTGCATGAGGAAAGGTTTGCAATAATGGAAACAATGGGACACACAGACTGTCTACTCCAGGAATGCTGGGCCCTGGGCTCCTAAGTGAAGGCAAGTATGAGTCCCTCAATGTTTCTCTTGCATTCTTCTCTGAACCCAGCTGTATCTGTGTCTCCTTCTCTGCCTTCACGTTCATGCTATAATGACTACATTTAAAATAAAAGGTCCCCCTGCACATGTGTGCTAGTTGTGTCCGACTCTAGGGGCTGTGCTCATCTCCGTTTTCAAGCCAAAGAGCCAGTGTTGTGCAAGTCCGTGGCCATGTGGTCGATATGGCTAAACGCATTTCTGCGCACGGAAGTTTACCTTCCTGCTTTTTATGGCGTTAACTATTTATCTACCTGCATTTACATGCGTTCGAATGGCTAGGCTGGCAGGAGCTGGGGTTAACAGCGGGAGCTCACTCCGCTGCATGGCACCCGGGATACGAACCGCCAAGCTGCCAACTTTAACATACTTGATGGCTATATATGAGTGAACGCCCCCTCTGTGGACTACTAAGGAGAAAAAAACCATTCAAAATGTGGTGCTTGTTTTTAAACAACTTATTTGTAAGAGCAATAAACATTGGCCTTTCTAGATGCAACCTATCCAAAGCAGCTTTACAAGACATGCTCAGCCTTGCATTTACTAGCATGAGAGCAACTAACCCTTGAAAACCCTGCGACCACTGAAGTTTGGATGCTTAGTCACACCTTTTTGTTTATGAGACATGTGGAGTTCTTTACCTCTTCTCGCGTCCACCGGGTTTTGCCCAAATGCCGTTTTCCACCTTTGGGCAGCAGGCCGTCGTAGTCATGGTCGTATACCTCGATGTCTTCGTCCTCATCATCACTGCTGTAGATGCTGGGAAAAAGGCAAAGCAGGAGAGAACGCCAAGGCTTTTTAGAAGAACAGTAATTTTTTTTTAAAAAAATATCTAGGAAAACACGAGAGCCTTTGAAAAGGTTATGAGGGTAATTGTTCAGAAACTTGCACTGCAAGATTTTGTTCTACATTCTGTTCTAGTATTCGGAACTGGTTCTGCTGTTTTTGGTATCCACAGATACAAGCAAAAGGTTGGCAACCTTCTCATTACTGTGCATGTTTAGACCTGCTCATACTGTTAGATCAGTGGCAAATTAGACATTTGGCAGCCGTTCAACCAATGATGGTTTCAAATTAAAATACAATGTTGAGGACAATAAAAAGAGCAGAGGCTGTGTCCTTTGCCCAAGTACATACTCAGACTCCTTAACTTGCGCCTGAGCATTTGAAAAACACCCATGCTTTCACTCATAAAGAACCATACGTACTCAACCTCTGATTTGCAATGAGCTCTTAATAGTACAGGAGCAAGTGTTTATGCATCAAAAGAAAGAAAATACTTAATACAGTATACTACTATCTGATTACTGGAACACTAATAGTTTGATTCAATGCATATTTAACCAGACGTCCTACTGAGTTCAACTGGACTTAGTCCAAGTCAGATTTCTAGGCATTATTACTTGGAAGGAGGGCTGAAAGTCTGGAGATACTAATATGGAAGTATGTCTCTCACTTAATTCAGAGGCACTTCCTTACACACACACACACACAAGGGCAAGCTGCACATAAACACAGATCTACAGCTTAAAAAGTATCTGAGGGCACGGGCCTCTCACAACAAATCAAACCTTTAACGACATCAAGTGATCGGTTTGTTTTGTAAACGAAAAGTAATATCAACAAGCTCTGGCCGAGTGCAGTTACAATGGAGGAGAAATATACCATCCCAAGCGCCCACAACACTGAAATGAACAATCACATGACGTCATTATCAACAGTTTTCATATGTCTACCCCAATTGACATATTTTCCACTGGTAAATGACTGCCCCAGGATTTCTCCCAAGGCAAAACACGAGCAGAAAAAAGAGAGACAACAACCCAAACAAAAACAGCCACTGAATCCACCCAATTTAGTAAACTTAAAACCATGTTTTGCAACCGAAGTTGTGAATCTTATTGAGCAACCTCTTATTGCCAACTTTAAAACATAAACATAATGTTTGAAACCTCTGCTTACAGACTGTATCTGCAAGAAAAGAGCCTAATTATAATGGTAAAAAAATAGATTTCAAATACCAATTTAAAAGTGCCTTTGATAATTTTTTTCAGCAACCCTAATACTAGAACAATCTGATATTAAAGAATAAGACTTTTAAAGAAGATACAAAGAAGTCTCAGTTAGATCAATAAAATTAATCAGAAGTACTAATAGGAAGGTTGTAGTTTAATTGCACTAATATATTAGAGGGCATATTACTTTTCCAAAAGCTTGGCAGCTTCCAAATAAGTGCAGAAGGGTTCCAATAACAGTAAAAAGATCACTGTTGAAGCTATAAAACCTCTGGGATCTAGTGTATATTACAGACACACAGCTCCTCTTTGCAAAAACAGCAATTGTTTTTGAAATGTCCTAAAGGTCTAGGTGTACTGTACACTAGTTTTTAAAAGACACTGTCACTGTCATGCCATTCAGGGGGTAAGCCTGCTGCTTAGACTCTATGGTTTAGGAAACAAGCAAGTCATCTGTAAGGATTCAGCTCGGGTCACCTGAAGTTTGAATCCAAGCTTCACCATAGTCCTAGGACAGTGATGGCGAACCTTTTCAAGACCAAGTGCCCAAAATGCAATTCAAAACCCACTATTTTTTTTTTGCAAAGTACCAATACAGTAATTTAACCTGTATACAGGTGCAATGTTGGGTGCCCACAGAAAGGGCTCTGAGTGCCACCTTTGGCACCCGTGCCATAGGTTCGCCATCACTGTCCTAGGACAAAACACACAATCAGAAGACTCAGGTTGTGTATCAGCTGTTGGACTGCACCACTTAGTGATGTATGTCCTACTATAAAGCACTGTGCCAAAATGGTTTAAAAAACATCTCCTGCCATGTCAGTGGCCACACTACCTTAGAACTGTTTTCCCTGGCATACCTTGTAGGTACAGAGAGAATGGTACGTGGTGAAACTACCCCTATCATCTGTCTAAAGTGGTACATTTCAATAGCAAATATATCATGTTTGAGGTTACTACAGTATTTCTGCTGGGGCCCTGGGTAAGAAGCTAGCTTTTGGCCTCAGTCTCCTTGCCAGTACTGGCAATGGTTCACTTGATAAGGCCTTGGGGACTGTAAAACTGATTGCAGTTTGAGTACATGAAAATAATACTTAATAATACAAGCCTACCCTGGACAAAGCATTCCATGCTACATTTATCAATGATTGTGTCACCCAAGACCCCCCCCCCAAAAAAAAAGACTGCTTACCATCCAGCAAGGGTTTGGAAAAGTTAGACTGCACTGCTCAGAATCCCCAGTTAGTGTAACCAAGTTAACTGGATGGCTCTTTGCAATTATAATCTCCCCTTCCTTGGAGGAAAAAAAACTTTTCCAAACTCGGCCTTCCTAGCATCATTATATCACACTTTTTCATGGATTATACCACTAAACAGTTTTGTAAACCATTCTTGATTGAAGTAAAATTCAGCTAGGATTTTTTAAAAATTCAAATGTCACTAGCTGAAATCCTGTTGCTTAATGCAGTAAGTTGCAACTACAGAAGACCCACTGAATTGACAGAAGTTCTGGAGGTGATTTACCAAATCCCAGTGAATTCAATGGGCCTACCTCTAGCTGCAATGTACTATACTAAGTAACAGGATTCCAGCCACTGTGTTGAATAGAATTTCGCCTAGATCCTAGTTAGTTAAGAATTTTCCATTTTGAGTGAAACTCGATGAAACTCCGATCAGTTCTATACACTTACTTGGCAATGTGTATGCTCACGCCTGCAATTTCCGCTCAGTCCTACCAGGCCAGTGGGGCTTACACGCCACCCTGACAAGGCTTCAAGACCTCGCTGCCTGAGGCTGAGCCGAGTCATTTAAAAAAAAAAAAAACTAGGGTTGTGTGTGTGTTTGTGTGACTCAATCGGCGGCACGCTCCGCCAGCCGCCCAAGGGGAATCCAACAATAGACCGGCCGTTTTAATCCTCTCCTTTTCTTTGCTTTTCAGTCTCTGGAGCCAAAAGGGAGGCTGCAATACCTGCTCGGGACCCAGGCGGTCGGAAAGGCCCGAAAGGGTTAAAGAGCACCCCCACCTGCTCAGCCTCGCTTGCAAACACGCCGCGCTCACCCCGGCTACGCTCTCGCCCGGGAAACCGGATTGTGCAATACAATTCATTGAAACGGCGGAGGGAGGGAGGGGCCGGGGAGGAAGTGATTTGTCGCCGCCGCCGCTTACTACTACAGTAGTTAGTATCGCTAGCACTGTGATTGAAGAAGGGGAGGGGGCTGATCCGAAGCGTGCACCCCCAGGGAGCCACAGGGCAGAGGCTTTCACCTCGCCAAGCCCTCGGAGGCAGGTGTTAGAAAGAAGCAAGCCGGAGGGTCCCCCCCTTCTCTCTCCCGCCTCGCCAGTGGCCAGCGGGGGAATGGCACAGATCCCCTCCCCACGCCTAAGTCCTCCGCCCCAGGCGCCTCCAAATGCCACCTCGCTGCCCACGAAGTGCCCGCCACCTCTCCGAAAAGCCCGCGCCGGGTTTCAAAGGCCGCGCCTTGAGCACCGCCCGACTCCGACTCGCTCTCTCGCACCCCCCCCCGTCCAAACGACGGCCCTCCCCTTTGCAACGCCGCCGACCTGCAGGAAGGAAGCCAACGTGGGGCCTGTAAGCCGCCGGCGGCACTGCCCAGCGCCGTCCTTCCCCCACGACAGGGGTGACCCACGTTCCTGCGCGTCGAGAAAGTCCCTGCACGCGCCCTTCGGCCTCCCCCCGAAACAATGCCCGCGGGCAGCCTTTGCCGCCCTCCCCTCCCGTCTATATGATGAACCTTTCCTTCCCTCGAGATCGGGAGGCGGCGTGCGTGGGGCGGGAGAGAAACCCTTCGGGATGGGGCTTTCGGTGCCAAGGCCAGCCTGGGGCAAGGCTGGCCGGCGGGGCCCCCCGCGAGATCGGCCGCGAAAGGGAAAAAAGGGGGTAAGGCGCGGCTCGGCGCTGGCGCTACATGCACGCCGAAAGCGAAAATGCAAGTCGGGCTCCACGTGGAACGAGCGGCTGTCCCGAGATAAATCAGAAAACAATCCCGCACTGTGTGCCGAGCCGCCCTCCAGACCACGAGGCGCGGCGGCGGCGGCGGCTGCTTCTTCTCTGCCCGAGTGCTGCACGCCACGCTAGCGGAGTGCCAAGGGAGGGGTGGGTGGCCTCCGCCGCCTCCGCACAACCAGCAGCCTCACCAACCCGGGAGGACGCCTTCCGTCTCCCGCAACCCCCCCGCCCCCCAGTAATACCACCGGTCCTTCTCACGCACATGCCCGCCTTGCGATATTTCCTTTCGATAAAGTTGTCCCGTAGGTCCTACGGAGTAGGCAACGGGCGATCGTGCCAACTCAGGGGCAGCGTTAACCGACCAGTGACAGTTCTTGACAAGCGCCCCTTCCTCTCTTCCCTTGCGCTACATCTCCTCTGGCCCGAAGCCCCGGCCCGCACGGCGATGCACAGGCGGCTCGGGCTTCTCCATGTGGAGGACGGCGGGTGCATTGCGAACACCACCCCGGGACTGCACAGCCGATTGCCCTTCCTGATCTCAGCCCCTTGAGTTTTTTTTTTTTAAAGTAGGATCAAAACTTGAAAGAATCTCAAATCCCCAAATAACCCCCCCCGTTCAATTGCAAAAAAGAAAAAGACTTGGATAGCTTTCCACTCCGCCTGTCATCCACCTGACACTCACGCCGAGCGAGGGCATGAGTGGAGGAATGAATGAAAACGCGGATCTAGTACCTGCAGGTCTGCCGAGCAGCTCCGACATTTTGCCCCGTTTCTGAACGTTGCCGTGTGCCGTTGACGCTGGTCGCGATCGCCGAAGGCAAACGGGTCTTGGCGAGTGAGGAATAGGCCTGAACGTTTTTATGTAATTATTGAGGCCCGCGTCCAACAAGTAGACCGGGAGAAAAGAAAAAAGTTCCCCCTTCGCGGGCCCGCGCCGCTCGTCCTGCACGTTGCAAAGACCCGATATTTACCCACTCCTTCAAACTCGGCAAGGTCTCAAGTTGGGGCTGGGAGCGATGTGGCTACCCGAGGAGCACGTAAGCTCCTGCTGCACCTCTTACTCACGAGGTCCTGCATGCTCTTCCAGTGCAGCCGTTTTAATGCACGCGCTGACAGGTGTGCGAAGGGAACCGACCTCTCTCCAGCGTAAGTTTGCGCTGAATCTTCCAACTCCAACAAGCACCGCACAAACTGCGCCTTATTCCCCCCCCCCAAGAATCCTGCAGCTATGAAAGCAGACGCGCGCGCGCGCACAGACAGACAAATCTATCTAGAAAGTAGCGCGAGAGACAGAATTGCACCGAGCTGGAAACAGGCTCGCTATTATTATTATTATTATTATTGGCTTTTGCAGTTTACCTGTGCCTAGGTCTCCTGGCCATCCTTGCATTAGTCACTGGGGAAAAGGCGGAAAGTGGGAGGGCGGGTGGGGGAGGAGAGGGCTTTATGCGGCTGGAAGGAGTGCTTGGCGTTTCTTGCCTCTTAAAAAGAGCTCCTCCGCCGTAAAGTTCTCTGGAGCAGGAGAGGGGAGGAGGAAACAGGTTGAGATGAAAGAGTAAACTCTGTAAACAGATGCCATCAAACAAAGGGCTTTTTGGACACTCCCCCTCCCGCCAAATCTGGCGCCCCTGCAGTGCGCAGGCGCTTCTGGAGCCGCTGGCCGTGGGTCTGGCTGGTACAGGACTGGCAAGAACTCCTTCCAGCCTCATTCGGCGCGGTGTGTGGCTCGCGGGAGCCGCGCGCGCGGTTGTAGCGGCGGCGGCGGCAGGGGAAGAAGCAGCGGCGGTAGCAGCAGCAGCAGCCTCGCGCTGGAGTTCCAAGGCGGGGACCGAGCGAGGCGGCGGGAAAGGCGCCTGTCGCTGCACAGTGCCCGCTCAGGCCAGACATGTCCTCCCGACACACACACACACACACACACACACACACACACACACACACACACA
>JAHTLZ010000114.1:9359479-9379897 GCA_023846285.1 Phrynocephalus versicolor | reverse complement strand
AATAAATAAATAAATAAATACTTCAAAAAAATCTTGATAGGCTTGAGCACTGGGCCAAAAACAACGCAATGAAATTTAACAAAGTTCTACACCTAGGAGAGAGAGAAAACCTAAGTGCACAGTTACATAGGGGATACTTGGCTCATTAATATTATGAGTGGGAAGGATCTTACAGTAGACTTGTTGCAGATCATAAGCTGAATATGAGCCTATAGTGTGATGTGGCTACAAAATAGGCAAATGCAATTTTCAGATGCATTAACAAATGTAGTCTCCGAAGCCGTAAATGCCAGTCTATTGCACTTTTAGAAGGATGTCTGTCAGCAAACTGGAGTTAGCTCAGGGGAGGGAACAAGAATGATTAGGGGCCTGGAAAACATGCCTCATGAAGGGAGGCTGAAAGAACTGCATGAGAAAAGAAGACTGAGGGGGGATATGATAGCTCTTTTCAAATACAGCGGTACCTTGTAAGACAAACTTAATTTGTTCTATGGGTCAATTTGTCTTACAAAAAAATCATCTTATGAGGTATTGTTTCCCATAGGAATGCATTGAAAACACATTAATCCATTCCAGAGGGAATGGATTAATAGGTTTTCAATGCATTCATATGGGAAGGCTGTCTCAACCCCCCTCAATCAAGGGCAGCTGAAGGCTGCTTTCTGCAGCCCCACCAGACAGCTGACTTTGACAGGTCCGACCTGTCAAAATCAGCTCTGAGGAAGAGTTGCGGAGAGCAGCTGTTGGCTGCCCTTGATTGAGGGGACAGCCCTCCACCAATCTCTGCCAGGCAAGTGTCTGTCGACCACCGACTGTACTTGAAAGGCAGGGGAGGGACAGAATTTGTTCTTAATCATTGCAAAATGCAGGACATATAATAGTGGGCTCAAGTTACAGGAAGCCATGTTTAAACTGAATACAGTATCAGGAAAAAAACCTCTTATCTGTTAGAATACTACAAAAATGGAACCAATTACTTCAGGAGGTACTGACTGCTCCAGTGCTTGGAAGCATTCAAGAGAAAATTGGATAACTGCCTATCAGATAAGTTTTGATTTGGAATCCTACACTGAGCAGAAGGTTGGACTTGATAGCCTTATAAGCCCCTTCCAATTCAGTTATTCTATGATTTCATGGCATTGCCATCAATACATCAGTTTAAGTTGTACTTGATTGTTGCAGAGGGAAATTGACACTGGACAACTGGTTTTATCCACAGCTTTCTGCTTCATATTACGTGCTGTTCCAGCATAAAATTAATAAGAGACGGCAATACAGGTTTTTTTTTTTAAAAAAAGAAACACTTCTTATTATCTTAATAGTAAGAATGGCAGGATTTATTTTCTACTAGGTTCCCTTCTCAGTATTTGGTGTGATATTTTAACATGATATAGATTGCAATGCTGTGAAGGTACTGTATCAGAGATTATATTCCTGCTGAAAAATCTGTACTTTTGTTGCTGTTGTTTCTGTGTTTTTTCAATAAAGCTAAGAAAAGGATGCATCTTTATGGAACCAATTTCCACTGAATTCAGTGGTGTTTAACTGCAGTTAGAGTCCTACATGAGTATAACTGGAATGCTTTTTGCTCTTCTGATCTACCTCTTATCACCAAAGGTACTTGTGTACTATGAGAATCATAAAGAAATCACAAATATCTTCATTGTTTATTCTTTCACTATATATAATGTGGTATATTCCTGTCCTTAGAATGTATGTATGTGAACTGCTTAGCATATACCAATAAACACATCAGATTCTGATTTCATATTAATTAGAACACATCTGGTACATGTAAATTATGGTTTGCTTCTTTTTGTGTACTTATGCGTGTGTGTGTAGAAGGAACCAGTTTCCAGAACTGGTTGTGGTTTCTTTCTTTCTTTCTAGAATTGAATCTACAAGTGGGCTGCAGTGGAAAGTTTAGCATGTTTACTCACATGTCCACTAGGAAAATGCATATGGATAATACATTTTATTTCATCTATTTTCATTTGTGTGGACTTGCTTTTGAAAGAGTACCATTTGTGGGTTCAGAGGTGTTCTTTTCATATTGTCAAGCTTTCAGTGTGGGTGTATGTGTGTGTTTCTGCAACACATTTGTAGGAGTCGGGGTAGATTTGCAAGTTAACCTCCAGAGAGTCTGGGTACTTCTCATAGTATGTATAAGTCCTTGCAGTACGTATTTGTCTGTCATAATCATGTGCATGGATTTCAATCTGCATCTGTGAAAGAGGTTCCCCTGGCAGGCATATGCAACTTCAGTGGATGATACAATTCTCCCTTGTGTGATCATGTGTTTGAGAGATTTGTGGGCATATTTTCGATTACATGTTTCTCAAAAACAGTACAAAATAGCCCTACACAGTTCACCTCTCAATACATTTACCCTTTTAACCGTTCCGTATTATGCATTTCTGTGCAGAAGTGACTCCCACTCAGATATATTCAGTGGCCTAGGATTATGGAACTGCAATCTGTGATAGGTGAGTTATATTCATAGGCGGGATCTCCCCATTAATCTGTGCAAGTACAATCTGTAGGTGAGCTTCCATATTAGGGGTGGGCAACCTGTAGCCTCTGTAGTAGCCTTGCACCCCCTTGCAGCCCCCATTTTTAAACAATTGTTTGGAGGAAGCTTTTTGGTGCAAAAGGCCTCTTCTGCCCTCTAGGGGCATGGGAGCAGTATGTCATGTTTTGAGGAACCTCCAACACTCCTGGGATTCCAGTACTCCCCAATAGTCTCTCTCTGTGTGTGCATGTGTGAGTGTTTATGCGCCAGTGGTATAGGCCACAAGGTCCTTTTCAGCTAAAAGAAACCCCCTTTCTGTAAGGAATATTTGGGCAGGAAAATCTATGGAACAACCCTCCACTGTCTAGGCGTGAGAGCATGTGTTCTGTGTATCATAAGAACATAATAAGAACCATGCTAGATCAGGCCAAAGGCCCATCTAGTCCAGCTTCCTGTATTTCCCAGTGGCCCCACCAAATTCCTCTGGGAGCACATGAGACTAGATATCTGTCTCTTCATTCCACTCCCCTGCCTCTGGTCCTTGAAGTACCCCGGTTTTAAGCCTGGAGATTACACATCTCCCTCATGGTTTGTAACCTGTGATGGACTTTTCCTCCAGGAAGCTGTCCAATCCCCTTTTGAAGGCATCCAGGCCAGATGCCATCACCACATCCTGTGGCAGGGAGTTCCACAGACTAACAACATGCTGAGTAAAATAATATTTTACTCCCAGCACTCAATTTGAATGGATGTCCCCTAGTTCTGGTATTTTGTGAGAGGGAGAAGAGTGTCCCTCTATCCACTTTACTCATGCCCTGCATTATCATAGTTACTAGGAACTGCCCACCCTTATTTTTATATAAGTTGGGCAGACATTTTTGGTGACAGAAGGGGATATCACCCCATTTTCTCTGCACATAAGAGCTGAATGTAATGAGTTGTGGTGCAGGAGAGAGTGGGGGATCCTTTAAAAGCACTCGCAGGCACCATCCATGGGTGTAGCCTTTAAGTCATAAGGCTTATCCCACACCTCAGTCGTTATGTTCCTGTTGTTTAAACAGTATGTTGGTGTTGTTTGAAACCCCCACAATTTTTAAAAACATTACTATATAATAAGGAATAAAATCCTGTTTGGCAGTGGGGGGGTGGGGAGGATTGTAGCAGTATTGGTGGGGGAAAGTGATATTATTTTAATCTGGGTGCTAGTCCTTCTGGGATTTTTTAATCTTATTTTTCTCGGTTTATGAGAGAAGACTTTTTGTTCTTACTGCTAACGTAGGTGACTGTCTGATCTGAAAACACTTTGCAAAATACAGAGATGACTCACATTTTGAAAGAAATTGGCGAAATATGCAAACGTTCTTCTTTTAAGCTGTACAGTTAAAAACTTAGCACCTTTAAGTGGTTTAGGCTGTACAGTATTCCTAAGCCTACTTATCTGAAAAATATATTCTTACCCTGAAGACAGTGAGACTTCCTTCCCAGTACATGTACATAGATCTGAGGTGTTAGTTCCCTGAAGAGCCTTCTGTTAATTAAGCTAGTGGTGGCCCTAAAGGAGGACATAATAGAGGCAGAAGTCACAGGCCCCTGTCAGCAAAATAATTAGAATGGCTTCTAAACACAGCAGCAGGGCCGGCGATAGGTTTTTTTGCACCCTAGGCAAGGGGCGGGGGGGCAGGGGGCGGGCTGGCGGCAGTGGGGGACAGGGCGGTGGGCGGGCGGAGCGGCAGGGGGCAGCGGATGGCGGGGGACAGCGACAGGCGTGGGGGCGGACGGTGACGGGCATGGGGTGTGGGTGGCGATGGGCGCGGGGGGGGGGGGGGCCAGCAGCAGGGGGGCGGTGGGGGGGTCAGCAGGCTGGCCAGCGCCCTCTGTCCATTTTGGCGCCCTAGGCAACTGCCTAGTTTGCCTTAATAGACGTGCTGGCCCGGCACAGCAGGGACTTTCAAGTCAAAGAAATTGCATCCATTTGCTTCTGTCAAGTAGATCACCCTCCCAGAGTATAAGCAATGGAATGCACCACTTTCTGCTGAAATTATAAAGGTGACATAAATGTTAAGATGGGAAATGCAGAGCAGTACCAATATTTCAGCTTTTTGAGGTGTTAGGCTGAAGTCCTGTACTTACTTGTCTGGGAAGATGAAGAGCTGACCTCTCTGGGGCTTAACCTCAAGGCAGACACCAACAAGATTGCTCTACTGTATAATTCTATGTTTGTTTGTTTTTAATTGACTGCAGAATAGAGCCTAAATTCAGTTGGCGGTCCCAGCAAGAGTAGGCAATAGGCATGTTGAATCAATGGGAGTTACATAAATTTTTTAAAAAACATTTCATTTTTTAAAAAACATTTCAGTAGCTGTTAGGTATAGGCCTCGATCTCATCAACAGCTAATTGGTCCTGATAGATAATTGTAACCATGGATTATGTTCTGATAGAAATCTGTTCTCGCTTACCTTCTGCAGTATTGTTTTGGTGTGATAGGAGCTTATTCCCTCAACACTATTATTCAGTAGTATCATTCTATGATTCTTTTTTGTACTGTAGATTGGAAGGGCTCAAATTTGTCCCAAACCAAATATGTTGACGAACATGACGTTCCAAAATATTGTTCTACTGAGAAAGAAAAAACTATAGTACTTCACATGTTACACTGTTTTAACATGAAAGACTGTAGTGTGCAAGAGTAGATGGTAGTCTGCAGCCATGCTACACAAAGGATTTTAATGTGTGATGTCATGTCTGCTTGTAGACACCCAGTGTGCATAAATCTCTGTACTGTACATGCATCAAGATGTCTCAGTTTTGGACTGCCACGTACCTAATCCACACAATGTGATATAATTTTATATCAGTCGGAACAGCTCCTCCCAAGAAGTAATGTCCAAGTCACTTGTTCATCCCTGGCAGGCCACCTGAGGGTGCCAACACCATGAGAAGCTTGGAAGAGGATCACAAGGAATCAGGCCTTCTCGGTGGTTGCCCCACAATTATGGAATCAACTTCCTGTGGAAATCTCCCTGGCTTCCTCTCATTAAATACCTGGTTAGATTGGCATTCTCTGATCATGTTGTCAGCCGTGATGTTTAGTAATGCTTTATCTAATTGTGCCTCTGGTTCTGATCTCTATTATCTTTATTGGTTTTTTAATGTTATGATTTTATTTTTGGCTTATTATTGATGTTACTTATTTCTTGTTAATGTTCAATATTGTTTCGATGATACAGTATTTTTATTATATTATGTCCTGATAATTTTATTGTTGTTCACCACCCAGAGTGGCCCTGGCTAGATGGGCAGTATACAAATTGAAAATAAATAAAATAAATAAAATATAATCAAGAGGCTCCTGCTGCAGTGATTAAACTCAGTATTGCAGTCAAAACTCTGTTCATGACCTGTGTTTGATCCCAGTAGATTCAGGTAGTAGTCAGTTCGAGTTTCACTCAGCCTTCCATCCTTCTGAGGTCTCTAAACTGAGTACCCAGCTGAGTGAGGGGCGATATGCAGCCTGTGTAACTAAACTGTGAATTGCCCAGAGACCGCTTTAAGAATTGTGGGCTAGTATATAAGCAGCACAATTTGCTTTCCTACAATCATGTGATATATTAATTGCCTGTTCACCAAAGTGATTTGCATGTAGGAAGGAAAAGTACACAAAGTCACTGGATCATATGCAGAATTAAAGGGACGTTCCTCATGCTCTAATCCTAAACCAAAGGCATGGAAGGAGTGTGGCCTGTAAAGTAGTGTATTTTGCACTAGTAAGTCTTCTAGGAGAAGTGTTCCAGATAGAACAGCTCCAAAATCAGTCCTGTCACCACTGGCTTATCATTTAGTTATAATGCCAGATGTAGGCATTTCATGAAGTTATTGCTTCCTTCATGGCTTTGCAACCAATCCTAAATGTTCAACAACTCAAAAGGATTGGAGGTCACAGGTTTAATCACGGAGGAGGAAATGCAGCAAGAGCTAGGCTTTGCACAATTTGAGTAGCCAGTGCTGTGGTCACACAATGATTGCAGTGGCAGTAGGGTCTTTCACGTGAAACTCATTCTACCTCTGTCTGTACACAGTATCAAAATTCTTTTCTTTCTCACTTGGAAAGGCCTTCCTTCATATTCTCCACTTTTCTCCGTCTCTGTCCGGAATAGCTAACAGTCCTTATGTTATCCTTTTTTTAAAAAGGGGGACATGCAATAAGCAGTATCCTGGGTTATGAATACAGTACTTGAACTGAAAGGGGGTCCTGTGGATGACAAAGAATAAGACTAGTTCCATGCTCCAGTACATTAATTTTGTTTCTTTTCCACTTCATTCTGGTTTTCTGCCCAATAAATGGCAAGTACTGTACTAAAATGTAAGGTATAATTAATATAACATATAAAGAGATTGGCTTTATCTTTCAACAATTGAGACAGACAATGAAATCACTGGGGTTTGAATGAAGAAGAAAATAATCTGTTTCTTTCTCTTAACAAAAGGTGATGCTTGAAACCTTCATATTTTAGACATGCCACTTATACTACAAATGTAAATTAGCTGGGCAGATGTATATGAAAATATCTCTACCTCAGTTTTACCACCTGTATTTCTCCTCCCTCTCTTTGGCTGAAATCCTGTTGCTTAGTATAGCGAGCAACAATAGTAGGCCCGTTATAGAACACAAGACTTATTTTCTGATATAGATTAAAATGGTGTGAATGAACTATATCAGAGTATCTATTTCTAGGAATAGTCCTTTACGATTACTGTGTTATTGTTTTTGTTGTTTCCATGTTCATTCAATAAAGATTTTTAAAGGAAAAAATCAGTAAGAATTTGGTGAGTCAGTTCTGTAAGTTGCATTGATTCAGTAGGCCTACTCTAGTTGGGATTTACTTTGGCAAGCAACAGGATTCCAGGCATAGATAAATATCAGATCGCAAGGCTCTTCCTATGTTGAAATGTGTTTGCTTCTGCTTGATTTTCCTAATGTGCACATGTGTTTCCTTTCCCCCTCACAGGCTAAAGTATGTTGTATATGTTTTTTATTGCCCTAAGTCAGACATGTCCAAACTTCAGCCCTCCAGATGTTTGGACCACAACTCCCAGAATTCCAAGCCTGCATTGCCAATGACAAAGGACTGTGGGAGTTGTAGTCCAAAACATCTGGAGGGCCAAAGTTTAGACATGCCTGCCCTAAGTGCATCTGCTTGTATTTTAAAATGTGTGTAGTATTTTGCCCGCACTCTATTTTTCAGAAAAGTTTTTTCTTAATATGAGGCCAATTCATCTTCACAATGGGCTTTGGAAGTTGCAAAAGTATTACTTTTTTCAAAACCAAATCCAACAAAATCCATCTTCATCCTCAGTCATTGATCAGATTAAATGAATTTTGCTTTTAATGCTTCTTGCATCACCCTCAGTATAATTTTCTTTCTGCAGATGTCATTAAGATGTTCAACTGTGAACAATTTTATTTCAATAATTACTGATTCAAAATATGTTATTTTTCAAAATTGCATTTCTTTTTTTCACTCACCTAGCTCACCAGCAGTAAAAATAGGAAGCACCTTTTGACACAGAAAGCTTAAAATCCTACTGCCCAAATCAGCAAGCAAACATTAAAATTATGTTTCCAGAATGAGCTGGACTAAACAATTAAAGCCAATTTCACTTCACAATGCATTTATCTTCCTAGGTAAACACGAATAAGCTACATAGGACTAGTTCTACTCACGGATGAAACTGTGCCTATTTTTAAACTAGATGTGCCAGTAGACACACAGATTGCCTTCCAAAAGCCCTCAACCAGCTGTGAAAGTTGTCAGCCAGTTAGAGAACCCTGCTGAATTTGATAGCCGTACTAGACTTTTTGCCAGGTTTCTTCCACGATCTGTCCACTCCTGACAGGCTGCAGACTTCAGTTTATTCAGGAACCGTGTCTATCAGATATCATTTTAGATTTATCTCTGGTGTCCGAGTTGCTTGGCCTACACAGTATAATTTGGACCTTAAACTCTTTGGGGCAGGAGCCCTCTTTTGCTTTCACTTTTTTATAATCCGCGTAAATAAAATGATAGCACCAGTACTGTGAATGAAACATAATGCTGTACATTAACATCTGTACTGAGCCAGGATGCTGTAGTGAAGAAAGTATTGGGCTTGGACTCAGGAGACCTGAATTCAAATCCAGAGGAGGGAATAATAAAACCTTGAAAACCCTATTAGAACTGCCATAAATCAGATGTGATTTGAAAACACACAAGGTAACTATCTGTGTCAGAGATAGCCAAAACTTTTGAACCTTCTGAAAACAAATCACAGCCTTCAGAATGTTGTGCTCATAAAGTAACTACTACCACAATTTTAAAACAAAAGCTTTTCCATAGCTAATTGTTACAAAGGCTTTGTGAGCCTCTCTGCTAGGTACAGATATTTTGAAGTCTGAATGCTCAAGGAAGCATCTGAGAGGATGCTGGTTAATAGCAGTCAGCTCAACTGAGAGCGCTACAAAAAGGGGGAAAGGCCTAATAACATTATCTAACAACCTGGCCTAGAACGAGAGAAGATTAATCTTTCTTAGGGAAGTCTCCAGAGCTGAGGAGGAAGATAAGGCCCTAAAAAGCTTTAATTGAGCTCCTATAAGGTAGCCACACCCAAGTCTTGAACAAAAAGGGGGCCTAGCGTCCTCCCGTTTCTCTCTGCTTGAGACGTGTTGGTTCCTTCTTCCTTGTTTACAGCTCTGTGGCAACCAATGACCCCTTCCTCTTTTCCAGCCTTTCTACACTTCTTGGGCAGCTGCTTTTGTACCCTGCCTGTCCATGCTTCTTCAGTAATCTCAGCCCTCTTCTTCCTGCATGCTATTCATGCCTCTTCAGTTACTCTGCTCTACTGAAGTCCGACTCAGACATTAAGGAACCACAATGAAGATTCAGAAGTAGAGGATATTCTAGCCCCACCCTCTCCATCCTCGTCTCGTCCCTCACCTACATGCAAAGGTCAATGGGTCTGAAGAGGGAAAGGCCAGTACCTGTGAGGGCTCTCTCCGTGACCTGGGACTAAAAAACTAGAACCCTAATCCCATGGCTTGCAGTTCTTCCTCTTCACATTAATCAACTCTCCTTCCACGTGTGCAAAGGGTGATGAAATGGAGAGGAGGCAGTGGGCTGGAACATGTAGTGAAAGTGATTGCAATGACAGTGGGGAGAGAGGTGGAGGGCTAGAATGAATGAGACATCTCCAGAACTTCCCACCCTCAATTGTTCTGCTCAGCTCTTATAAACATAAGCTCATGGCTTCCTTCTTGGATGTACACCTTAACACGATGAAGGGGCTCTAGTGTGTCAGTAAAACTGAGAGGAATGCTGTCCAGTGTCCAGACTCCCTTACTTTTACCATACTGCTAATAATTAAGTGTGAGGACTAACATGTTTGTACCAATTGCTCTAGATTGTGTTCAAGGATGAATAACTTAAATAAAGCCTTCATTAGAAAGGTAGCTTTTGAAAGAAGAAAGATGACACTTTATATCCGTTTTTCATATCAAGTTGTGGTGGTTTTTTTTTTTTTTTTGAAAGAGCATTGATCTTTTTCACTTTGAGATTTTTGACAGGTTTCTTTAACTACAGCTTCTAACACTTTTTTAAAAAATGAAGAAACTTATTGGTGCATTTCTTCTTTATCTGGTGTTGGCTTATTTGAATCCAAAGCATACCTGCCACCCTAACTATTGCCATGTGGAGACCCAACAGGGCCAGATACTGGCCTAGTGTCCAGTCATTTTCAGATGTTAAAACAACTAGTGAAACTCTGCTGGAAAGCCACCTTTAAAAAGACATCCAGTCTCAGATGGGAGGCATGTAGAAAATGGAATTTGACTCACTGAGAAAGATAAGAGGGATGAAAAGACACCCCTAGCAAGCCTATATTAAAACTTTCCAAAAATTCAGAAATCTGAAATTAAATTTGTATGTAAATATCTGGTAAATTTGCTGTACAGTATTACAAATGATGAACACCTCCTTTCTGACATAAAACAAGGGGAATGTCAACATGTATATATAATTAATTCAGCATTTACTTTTTATATGTTTGTTTATTGATATGTTATTAATGCATTATTAATGTTTGCCCATCCCTCAAATACATGATCAAAGAAAGTTACAATGAAATATTTAAAACAGCAGAAAATTACGAGTACCTACCTAAACTAAGGAAAAGGGGTGTGGTGGCTCAGAGGACTAAGGCTCCAAAAACTGTTGGCTGCAAAGTCGGCAGCTCGGAGGTTCGAATCCGGGATGCCACACAGCGGAGCGAGTTCCCGCTGATAACCGCAGCTCCTGCTGACCTAGCCGTTCAAAAGCATGTAAATGCACATAGATAAATAGATACTGCAGTAAAAATTGGAAAGGTAAAGCAGTGCTTCCTTGCAGCCATGCCGGCCACATGACCACGGACTTGCACAACACTGGCTCTTCGGCTTGAATACGGAGATGAGCACTGCCCCTAGATTCAGACATGAGTGCGTGGGGGAACCTCTACCTTTCAACTAAGGAAACCACAACAATCTAAAAAAGCAACATTTCAATTAGACAGGTCAATGCCATGTTTATTTCCTTGGACAGCAATCCTAACCTCTAAATCCATGGGCCAGTGAGGGTTAGAATGGTCAGGAGTGCCTCTCCACTGATGGGAACCTCTGCCCTATATATACCTGCACAACACTTTATGGGTGTAGAGTTCACTGCTCCTGCTGTTTTTACTGGTGGCGTGTCATGAGTTACAGGCAAGGCAGTGGCAGGCAGCCTGGATCCGCAACTACGACGAAGTCCTTCATTTTCCTGATAATCAGGTGGCATATAAATGGAAATAATAATAATAAATAAATAATCAGCAAAACTGGGTTCCTTGAATACACCCTCTTTTGGCTGATGTAAACCATTAGGAGGATTTAAAAGGAAGGAAAGCCCACTCCCTATCTATTTTGGAGAGAGAAAGTCTTGGGGGTGTTGGTGGGATGGATTGTGTGTCAGTCCATTCACCATGCGGTTAGGATTGTTTTATTATCAGACAAACAAGCTGTCAAAAGAAGGGGCAGGAAAGCAGTGTCTCTTGCTTTTACATTCACATGGGCACCCTACCCACCTAATGTGGATCCAGGGGAACACACATGTAACAATTGTACATTTTGTAGAAAGCCCTGGACAGAGTGCCAAATAGTCAGGTCAGCTGCCTCCGTATCCTTGCAGAGAGAAATGCAAAAAGCCATTTTTCTCACCATATTCTAACAACCGTTAGCACTCACTGCCTACATGGATAGCTGTCACACAGTCTGCCATTAAGGAATCCCTGGTGAAACCCTTCTCCCAAATAGTGTTTCTTTTAACAAATTGCTTGTTTTTCATCCTGTTCCCTCAGACATTTGAGAATAAAAAAGCAATGGGAAAACGGGGAGTAGCATGCTGATTATGTTGTTTGGACCCCCATAAAATACTGCGAATGAAAGCAAGATTTCACCAGCACACCCATCTTCAATTATTGTCTGTTGCGTTGACGAAATTAAAGGGAAGCAAGGAGACGGAACCAAGGACAAAATACAGTTGGCACTATAACACATTTGTTTCAGTGTCGGCTATCCTGGCTCAAAATCCATGTGTCCGAAAAAGTAGATTTTGATCCATACTGTTTTTAAAGGGGCACAATGTTTTGTCCTTGCTTGTTTAGATCTTTTCTCCCAATTGTGGCAACTTGCTGAAATAAACTAACACAGACAGCTTTATCCAAATTTGATGTTTGCTTCATCCATGTTTATAATGACGGGATGAGGCTTAAGTAGGCAGGTACATGTGGCAACATTTTAGTCATGAAACTATTTAGGCAGGAGGTGGGTGATGGTTCTTGAGAGAACTCAAGGTGATAGGACATCAACATCATTTTCATGGTGTTGGTACTCATTCCTTTTGTCTCATATACCACACATGTCTGGTCAAATAGGATAACAACATATAAAAACCTTGGAAAGCTGTGCACACAGACAACTGAGGGATAGCACAAGCTGTAGCAGTAAGCAATGTTATCTCTAATGGGCATAATTCTTGAGAAGGTTGCTCTTTGTTTATACAGGTCATTACAATAGATAACATCTTAACCTCTCCAGAGTTTTATCAATCTCTATATAAGAATAGACAGAACCTCAATGGTAGGTGATGGCTAGCATTAACTGCAAAGGTGTAAAATTGTTGTTGTTCAGTCGTTCAGTCGTGTCCGACTCTTTGTGACCCCATGGACCAGAGTATGCCAGGCTTTCCTGTCTTCCACTGCCTCCTGGAGTTTGGTCAAATCCATATTGGTTGCATCGATGACACCATCCAACCATCTCATTCTCTGCCGTCCTCTTTTCCTTTTGCCTTCAATCTTTCCCAACATCAGGGACTTTCCCAAGGACTCCTCTCTCCTTATGAGGTGGCCAAAGTACTGGAGCCTCAGCTTCAAAATCTGTCCTTCAAGTGGACATTCAGGGTTGATTTCCTTCAGGATGGATAGGTTTGATCTCCTTGCAGTCCAGGGGACTCTCAAGAGTCTCCTCCAGCACCACAGCTCAAAAGAATCAATTCTACGGTGATCAGCCTTCTTCATGGTCCCGTTCTTACTTCCATACATCACTACTGGAAAAACCATAGCTTTGACTATCCAGACCTTTGTTGGTAATGTCTTTGCTTTTTAAGATGCTGCCTAAGTTTGCCGTTGCTTTCCTCCCAAGAAGCAGGCGTCTTTTAATTTTGTTGCTGCAGTCAAGGAGCCGAAGAAAGTAAACTCTGACATTGCCTCCATTTCTTCCCGTTCTATTTGCCAGGACGTTGTGGGACCAGTGGCCATGATTTTAGTTTTTTTTATGCTGAGCTTCAGCCCATTTTTTTCACTCTCTTCTTTCACCCTTATTAAGAGGTTCTTTAATTCCTCCTCACTTTCTGCTCAAATATGCCTCTCTTTGCGCATCAAATAATACAACTTGTAATAAAGGATACAGTGACTTGTTAACCAGTGGCAATTTGCTGCTGCAATTTACATTTGCCCTGGCTTTAACTAACCATTAGATCCTGTCCTAAATATCTTGCAAAGTAATCTTTCTGAAGAGTCTCCTGACAGTATCCTCTAATTAATTAGATATATATTTTGTAGAGTTTTAAAATATATACTGTATATATAAAGGAATCTGTATTCCTGTTTAAATATTCTTGGATTCATTCTCTTATTACTTTCATTATTTCTATACTGATTCTACATTCTGGGTCATGCTGGTTTCAGTTTTCCTTTTACTTTTAATGGCTTGATGATGACTACTTGCTTCCCATCTGTTTTTGGAAGAAACTACTACTTTCTTTTCCTAATTGTGTTTTCACTTGTTCTCAGAAATGCATGCCATGTTCAAGTGATAGCTCATGTGCTCCCCCACTTCTCTCTCTCTCTCTCTCTCTCTCTCTCTCTCTCTCTCTGTAGGATTCTCCTGTCTTCTTTCTGTGAAAAGTAGGCCATCTACTGTTGGTTTCAAGTATGATCTTTGGAATTAGTTTGGTATTGCAAGAACACCAAGCTCATAGTAGGCAGGTGTTGTGTGCATACATTCCATACACACCTATATTAAAATTTAGGTGTTGATTAGTTCCTAATTTTAATATACATCCCTGGATATTTTTCCCATTATATTTAAGGGGAATGTTATCTGTTTTGTTCTAATCTGCCCTCAAGTCACTTCTGACAACCCTATGACTCAGTGACCTCTACAAGACTCTGTTGTTAACAGACCTGCTTAGGCTTTCAAAACTAAAGGCCATGGTTTCATAAATCGAGTAAATCCATCTCAGGTGGTTTCCCTCTTTTCCTGTGGTCTTCCACTTTGCCTGGTATTATTTTCTTTTCCATTGAGGCTGGATTTAGATCCAGCAATCTATTTCTTAAGAGAGAGAAATGTTTTGCTGCTCATCCAAATAGCTTCATCAGTGCGAATACAATTAGTGCAAGTCCTCCATCTTATAGTCAGCTTTGACCTCTCGTCACCCTGGTCTGAAATAGGCTCATAAGATGAACAATGGCCTGAATAGGCTTGTTAGGTAGACCAGGCCTGCCCAATGTGTTGCCCATGGGTGACCAGTCGCCCACGGCACCGTTGGAGGTTGCCCGCTGGGTCCCTGCTGGCCTCGGTGTCCTCCCCACCTCGCGCACCAGCAGGGCACCCACTGGCTCCCTGCCGGCCTCCCGGCGTGTCACTTCTTGAGGCGTGTTGGGGGGAGTTCCCCCTGCTCGCGCACTGGTGATGCATGCAGGAGCCCAGTCCAGCGCTGGGCTGCCAGGCAGGGCTGTGGCCTGGGCTCCGACATGCTCTCCTGGGCCAGGTGCCTCCTCCTGGCCGTCCTCGGCCTCGACTGTCCACCAAGCTGAGAGGGGTGGCTGGTGGCAGGGGCGACCATCACTGGGAGGGGTAGGTGGTGGCGGCGGAGGAGGGAGACTGCCACCACCGCCCGGCTCTGCCCACCCTGCACCTCCTCAGCCTCTGGCGGCTGGGGCCCAGTCTGGACGCATGTGCGTGGAGCACGGGGAGCGCCAAGGATCTGGGGGAGTGAGCAGAGGTGAGGAGTGTGTGCGCGTGTGCAAACACTTCACAAAGAAGCCTGCCGGGACATGCGGTGGGCAAAAGTAGCCCGCGGACTGTTCAAAGTTGGACAGCCCTGAGGTAGACAATAGTATCCATAGCCCTAAGGTGACCAATGGCCTTAGAGAACAAGAGGTCAAAGCTGACTATAAGATGGAGGACTCGCACTAGCTGTATTCAGACTGATGAAGCTGTTTGGATGAGCAGCGAAACGTTTTTTCTCTCAAGAAAAAGAAGTCCAGTAGCCATGACTCAACGTCCAGATAAACTTACCTGGATGACTGAGAATCTTCACAGACATCCAGCAATCTACTTTTACTAACCTAAAAATAACATCTTCAGGCATTCCCTGGATAAGGGCAGCACCCTGTTTGCTGGCTCTTCCTCTCCAGAAGAATCACTGGACCACTTCCGACTTGAATGAAAAACAACTTAAAAGTAACTAGCTTAAAACCGACTCTTGAGGGATATCTAGCTCTTATTCTCCCCTCAAAAAAAAAAAATCATAAAACCCACACCCACTCTTTTTCTATAATATGGTGACTAGCCATGTTACATTTATCTTTATTTTTTTTAAAAAATCTCCATTTTTGGTAGTTGCATAGCATGCCAAATTGCTGTTAACCAGTGAAATAAATGAGTACTGTGTATGAGAAATGTGTCCCAAAAAGTCAGCATACTGAAATGTGGGGAAGGCATCCACACGCAGATAGGCCCTCTTTAGATTATGGCCCATCACCAGGAGAGACTAGAGAGCTGGGTGGGTGGCTGTGAGCAAATTTCCTTCTTTCCATGTTTATTTTCATTATATTACAATGCCTATTAAAGGTATATCTCTTGCATGTGTGTGTCCATGTTCCTTCATTACAATAAGGGGACATTGGGCCAGAAGGTAGATTCCTTCATTCAGATATAAATAAGAAAAGGGTTCTGCTGTACATAGGCAAGCCTGTCTTTGGGGAGTTTTTGTCTCTTGCAAAATCCACTGGATTGGGATAAATCACTTGCTCTACTTAGTGGCCTCAATCTCTAAGGATGTGGTAGGCAAAACATTGTGTTGCCCTTCTTCGTAGTGTTAAATCATACTGTACTGATGCCACCATGGTTGTCACATGTTTTTCAGGCCCAGTTGAAGGTGTTAGTTTTAATGCTGAAAGCCCTTAAAGACTTGGAGTTTGTCTGTCTAAGGAGCTTCCTGATGAACATGTCTGATCACTAACAGATTAAATTGGATGTCCAATTGATGGGTGTGCAACAGAGAAAATTCTCCAGTGTTGCTCCCAGACTGTTGAATGCATCCCTCTTGGTGTTGTGAGCACTTTCTATTACCATTGCTTTAATGAGGATGTAAAAGTGCATTTTTTCAATTTGGGTTTTCAAATTACTCCTACTACTACTACTACTGTACTGCTGCAGCTGCTGCTGCTGCTGCTGCTGCTACTACTACTACTACTACTACTGTGCCTTTAACAGTAGTTGTTTTTTATTTTCAATTATATTTGTCAGATGTCCCAAGCACTATTTTTAGTGGAGAGGCAGGTTAAAATGCAATACAAAATACATAAGCAGTAGATAATAGCCACAATACTATGGGGGATTTACTCTGGTATAAGTGTAACTGCACAAACTATGAGTGAGTTCCTGCAAGTTAATGAGCTGCCACTCACATTCCTGGTTGCATGCCAGCAATTTGCTACTGCAATTTAATTAAATTCACATTGGTATAAATCCTTAGTAGGATTCTGGCAACTAAATAAATGGATGGATAATATGTCTGTGAAGTTATTCAGGTGAGTTTATCTGGAATTTGAGTTATGGCAACTGGACTTCTTTTGAAACGTTTTGCTGCTCATCCAAATAGCTTCATCAGTCTTAATCAGTCAGACTGATGAAGCTGTTTGGATGAGCAGCAAAACATTTCTGTCTCTATCTCTTAAAAAAAGATGTCCTGTTGCCATAACTCAACTTCCAGATAAATGGATGGATAGGTACATATATTCTTTTTTTAAAAAATCTCATGTTGAGATATAAGTAAAAAGTAAAATTCCCCCCACATATGCATGCTAGTTGTGTCCGACTCTAGGGGCAGTGCTCTGTTTCTAAGCCAAAGAACCAGTGTTGTGCAAGTCCATGGCCATGTGGCCAGCATGGCTGAATGCATTTCTGCGCATGGAACACTGCTTACCTTCCCACTATTTATGGCAGTACCTATTTTATCTACTTTCATTTACATGCTTTTGAACTGCTAGGTTGGCAGGACCTGGGGTTAACAGCAGGAGCTGCATGGCACCTGGGATTCGAACAGCTGAGCTGCCGACTCTGCAGCCGACAGTTTCAGTGTGCCAGGCCGCTGAGCCACCACGCCCCGGCATGTTGAGATACAGGAGGAGGTAATTTACTACAGGGTAATTATTAATATCAGTTTATAGGACCTTCTATCAATATGGCAGTGCTGACTAGGGATGCTGGGAGGTGTAGCCCAGCATTAGGTTGAGGAAAGCTTGTTTTCCATGTAACTTTAGGTTTGAATGGTGTTGGCACACAATTCCAAAGTTGCTTTACAACGAGTGGTGCAGAAAATCTGGATAGTGAGCTGACAAAAATATGGCCAGGGATGTCAGCCCTAAAGAGCCAATGTCTGCCCTACATGTATGACTCGCCTACTTCTGATTCTTGAATTATTGTTTTTAGTGGTGATCTCCAAACAGGAACAAGGCAGCTACATTTCCTAAGTTCTATACACTTGTGTCACAGCACGTCTTCTGAGTACTTGTTTCAGCTTGTTCTGAACTTGAATGTGGTCATGATCATGGGCGGTGTTTGGGGAGGAGATACACAGAGTACTGTTTCCTGAAAATAATTCACAGCTTCAGTACTGTATGCAGGTGTTTCTGATACAGAGCAAATACTTCCATCAGCTTACCAGCAGAGAAGAAAAGATTCTGAAAAATTAAGAGGGAAATGTGAAATGTTGACTTGTGTGTTAAAAAAGGTACTGTATGCTCTAGCCACATATTTACTCAAGTTTGGTGTGGCATTTGGGGGATTAGAAATGCTGCAATTTGAAAGGAGACCCCCACCTCCAACCTGGTAACACTTTGCTGCAGCAAAAGAAGGAAGTCATCATCAAGTATAAGGAAATTGACAGCTGAAGCCCCAATGAAAGCCAGAACCTCCCCTGGTAATGCCTGTTGCTGAGCTCCTGGGAAGGACTCAGATGGACCTCTGTCAGGGCTTGTCTTCACAGCTGGTTGGAGTAAACACTAAATAGGGCCAACTAGGAGTTCTGACATGCCATCTGGATACGATCCTTCAAGCGATCCTATATAGTTCCCCCCCTTTTAAAAAGTCAGGTGTGTGCATTATCAGTGATCTTTAACAGAGGTGTATTAGGCAATACACTTTTCATAAACTTCCTGTAGTAAGCCTACCACAGCCTAATGCAAATCCCTAATATACAATACAAATGCAGTTCTTTCCCTTGTCTTGAAGAACCAGTCAAGAAACTGCTATGGTGATGGATTTGGCAGTTTCTCAAGTGGTGCTTTAAAATAAGAGAAAGAAAAGATTTCTATAAGAAAAAATTTAAAACTGGTACATTTTTGCTAATCTTCTTTTTACATCTTTTCAGTCACATCCAACTCTTGGTCACTTTGTGGTTCCATGTTCCCCATGCCTTTCTCTTTCTTGCAGCTTCTTTTGGTGTCAAGCCAGTGAGTCCTTGGGTGCCTCCTTCTTCTTTTGCCACTGATTGATCCCAGCATGAGCTGCGTAGATGCCCTAAGCACACCCGATCTCGCCTGATTTCGGAAGCTAAGCAGGGTCAGCCCTGGTTAGTACTTGGATGGGAGACCACCAGGGAATACCAGGTGCTGTAGGCACCTGGAGTAGGAACTGGCAAGCCACTCCAGTATTCCTGCCAAGAAAACTCCATGGACATGGAGTCACAAAGAGTCGGTCACGACTGTAATGACACAACACACACACACACAATCCCAGCATTATTGTTTTTTTCCAGTGAGTCAGCATAACATGACCAAAGCATGACAGCTTCTGTTGGGTGATTTTGGCTTCCAGAGATTTGTTTGGTTTAATTCTGTCTAGGATTTCCTTGTTGGTCATGCTTGCTGTCCATGGGATGTGTAGTTGTCATCTCCAGTACCCCAATTCGAATGCATCTGTCTTTTCCCGATCTGTCTTCCTCAAAGTCCAGGTTTCACAACCATACATGCCAACTGGAAGTATGATCAAATTAACTAGTCTGCATTGGATTGGGAGGGTGATGTCTTTATTCTTCCAGATGCTATTCATACTGATCATTGCTTTTCTTCCAAGCACAATTCATTTTCTGCTCTCTGGGCTGCAGTCACCATTTTGATTAATTTTAGGCTTCATATAGAGCTACTTCGTGATACTGCCAGATTGAAAAGAAAAACTTTTGATTCATTTTCAGTCATCGCATGAACTGGAAAGGGACAAAAAGAAAGCAATGGTACTTGTGCCAAAAAACCAGAATGCCCTAACAGTTCCAAGAAGTGTGCAGGAATAGTCCAGGGCTGTTCATTCATTCATTCATTCATTCAAAATATTCCTATCCTGCCTTTCTCCTGGAAAGGCCCCAAGGCTAAGCTGGTTTACTTTACTAAAGATATCATCTGATTGCTGCCTTTAGGCACAAATCAGCCCAGTACACCATGTACTGGGCTAAATCCCCATGTATTCCACCTTTCAGTCTGAAGTGTAAAGAAGACTCAGTGTAACTACCTTGCAGAAAGGAAAAAGGAAGGAAATTCCAGAACGCTCCTGATCTAGTAAGTGATGTAGCGTGTAGCACTCTATATGTTCTTGTCTATCTAACCAAGCAGAGTTTTCACATCGAGGCATGGCAAAGGGAGAGCGTTCCAAGCTGCAGTACATTACTTACTAGACTAGTAGCATTATAGAATTTTCTTCCTTTTAGCTAGCTAGCTGCACTGAGTCTTCTTTGCACTTAGGACTGTTTGTGTGTATGAATGGGATGGATGACTGACTCTTGCATAGACTTTGATCTGATAGGTCAAAGTAGTGCTATAAACTATATTTTCCCTCTTTCACTTCCTTTCCTGCCGCTGGCTGTTGTAGAATGAAGTTGTGGAAGAAGGGAGGTCAGTAATGAGTAGACTGCATTGCTCCTGCTGTGGTGTGTCTCTTTGTGTGTATGTGTATGAATTTTGAGATCTGACTATACATATGTGGGAATAACCCCCACGTGGGAAGCCCCAATCTGTGAGGCTT
>JAHTLZ010000114.1:9280984-9354071 GCA_023846285.1 Phrynocephalus versicolor | reverse complement strand
TAGATAGATAGATAGATAGATAGATAGATAGATAGATAGATAGATAGATAGATAGATAGATAGATAGATAGATAGATAGACAGACTTTCTTCCAGGATCATGTGATGACAAAGAGGGAAGCTTTCTAGAGGGAAAGAATCCCCAAATTAACTCCTGGGAGACATGGGTCTATAACATAGTTCATTTCTAGAAGGCCAGGGACATAGCATATTAATCCAGAAAAATTTAATCTCATGAGTTGTCCTCCAAAACGATGCATGGCCACTTCTTTGTTAAAGAGATGAAGAAAGCTACACTTACACTTAAATCATATTCTTGGCCTGTTATTATCTACAGTGTTTGGCTAAAGTTATCTGACATTTCAGAAAGGGGCATTTCGTAGTCTATCTTGAGTTGCTTGAGTTGGGCTTTTTGCAGGTAGAATGTTTGCTTCTCTGTCACTGGGTTTTGTTGCCTCTGATCCAGGTCATTAAGTTCTGAGATCTGAGAAACAGATAGTCTAGTCAAATGCCTAGAAGTAGGCACATGGTCCTCAACACATAGAGGTAACGTTCTGGAGTACGACACAAGGTTCAGAGTAGTTGGAGGCAAAAGTGTGTGAGTTCAAGTGAGTTGCAGGTCAAAACCAAGTCAGCCAAAAGAAGGATAAGAACAGAACAGAAGCATTAATAATAATACTAAAAAAGAGAGAAAGAATATAAAATTAGGTTCCCATAATTTCTGAACATTAGTTTGGTTAAAAGGCAAACAATCATTTAGAATTCATGAATAAGGGTCCTGTTTGGATGGTATTTTCAAGAAGATAGATGTATAATATTTATTAAATACTAAACAAATTTGATTTTTGTTTTGTTTTAAGTTTTGATGCCTATTAACAGACAATTTAGGGAGCTTACAAAGAGCTGCACACAGTACTGGTGATTTAAATGGTCTTAACTGTTTCAATATCAACCTTTTTCTGGTGTCACAAAGCAACCACTGTTCTTTAAAAGGGCAGAAAGGGTGGGGGTGGAAAGGCTGCACAGAACCAAGAACATACACGAAGCCACACAAATACTGAAATTCTCAGTACCAGATTCATGCTGAGCTTATGAACCTTATCCAGTCATTTCTTACCTGGATAAGCTCACTTTGCTTAGATGGGAGTGCCTCTTCTATCCCCTCTCTATTGTTTTCCACACACTGAAATCAACAAGTCTGCCAGGGGGGATATACCTGCTTGCATGTAGGCCCTACACATGGAAAACCCGGATTCTTGCTTGCACATAATACAACCCAGTCTCCTTTGCAGTCTCCTCAATTTCCAGACATAGAAAAAAACCAAGCCAGAAGGGAGGTGCTATTTGTTCCCATCTAAATATGACAAGCTCATCTGAAGAGGTAATATCTGAGTGGCGCTGCAGAGGCATGCTCTTTTGGGATGATGTTCCTGAGATAGCAGATTCTTATTTTATATCAATCGACCAGTCCCCCCACCTGCCCCATGCCTCTCTTACTGGCATGTACCCAAGGGAAGCACTTCACTTGCTTCACTCTTATTACAATTCTGGTCAGGAGAAACGATCACAAAAAGTCACAGGCAAACTGATGGTTCAAGGTACAGTGACAAACCCCCTCCGCCTATTGCGGGGGTTAAGGTCCCAACCCAACCCAACCCACAATAATTGAAAATCCACGATAGGCGGATGCAGGTGGGGGCAGGCCTGGGGCACCTAGCTGGGGTCTCTTGTACTTACCCCCAGCCAGGCGCTGTCCCAAACGGGCCTGCTAGGGCCTTCCCGGGCCTTTGGGGGCCTCCAGAAGGCCCAGGAAGGTCCTCGCAGGCCCGTTTGGGGCAGCACCAGTCCTGGGGTAAGTAAGGGAGGCCTGAAACAGGCCTTTCCCCCCTTATCCCAGGGGGCTTTTTTCATATACTGCAGTCCCGTGATATAGCGGGACTGCAGTATATGAACCACGAATGGGCAGGGGACCACTGTAATGCTTCCTCTTCCTTGCTCTATGTGTCTCACACTGATGAGCTGCCATCATCATCCATGCATCACAAAAAGGCTTGAGAGGAGTTTTGCTGTGCCTTGGGTGTTAACTACTGTTTATCATAAATGGTAAGTTTAGTAAAAGAATTCCAGAAACAGGAAGACGTCTTATTTCCTGATTTAGCACCAGGGCATGACATTATACTTATAGAATTGCCTTCCCAGGCATGACTGCTTCCAGATCTGTTGGATCACGACTCCCCCCATCCCTACATAGCACAGCATGACAGGTGGCAATAAGGAGTGTTGCCTCTGCACTTCTTCACTTAGAAGTTCAGTACACCTTTAATCAGGAGGCATCTGTAACTTTTCAAAATGGCTTTTTGTTCTGCTTTATCAACTAGCAGTAGAAAGTGTTGACTCCTTAGCACTGATATTTCCAAAATTGTAATCTTCCCCACTGCCTTTCCTGGATTTAAGTGTGTGTCTTCAATATTAGGAGAATGAGGTATCACCTCCCCCTGTAGAAGTTCCTTGATATAGGCTGGTGTGTTGACTGTGTGATATTTAACAAAAAGAACCTCTAACATTATGCAGCCACATACTAGCATGACATCTGTTTTAGAGAAAAGGTGTTGAGCAGCACTCATCCAGACTGAAAAGTTCCTTTATTACTTTTACAAACTTTTTGAGAGACAAAATGGTCTATGTTGTGATACTGTTATGGTAAGAACACTTCTGCCAGGATTGCTCATCTTCTGGCCCTCCAGATGTTATCAGACTGCAGTCCCCGTCGTTATTCACCATCATCTACATATATTGGCTGGAATGGCAGCTGCAGTCTAACATCTGGAGGGCCAGAGGTTGCCCAGTATGGATCTAGTTTCCTTGGTTTCTTGAATGGAATGCACGTGTGAGCATCTGTATGTGGATTCCTTGTTCATGGTTGGGTTTTTCCACTCCTGCACTGTGATTTCCTCCTCATCACTTCTCCTTATAGCCCTCCTTTAATCTGCTCCAAAGAGTCCTATAACTCTTCAGACCACTAGTAGAAGTTGTTCCATCAAGAATCCAGATAAAAAAACCAAAACAAGTGAAAACCAGGATATTCCCTTGCAGGACTTTTGTCAACTTATTTAAGACATGAGGTCACTGTGCGCACACCCCCAGTGTTATGGTTCTATTGCTTTTTCTCCTGTGTCTCCTACACATTGTTTATAGGGCATAAAGACCAGGCAGACTGTATTCTATGCTTGGGAGATACCACCCAGCTCAAGCACCAGCTTTCTTGATCTTCCAGATGGTAAGTCCCAAGGTCCATCTCAGGGCATCTGCTCCTGGAAAGCTCTGCCCTGTCAATCTTGACGATCGGTCAGAACAATTTCTTTGTTGGAGATCTCTGCCCAGCCTTTGACTGATACAGTGGTCCCCCACCCTTTCGCGGTTCATATACTGCGGTCCCGCTATATCACGGGACCGCAGTACAGTACAGTGGAACCTTGACTTACATACTGCTTGACTTGCATCATATTTGACTTGCATCAAGAAGGGGCCTGTTTGACTTGAGTCGCAGGCTTTGACCTACATCTCGGAGCCCCGGCGCAAGGCATCGGAATTGGACGGCAGCCACAACCCAGCATTGTGGCTGCCGCCTCCAAACTGCTCCTGCCTTCTTCCCCTCCTCCGGCAGCGGCGGCTTCGGCGAGGCCAGCTCAGAGCACATGGAGCTGGTCCTCGGCCTCACCGAAGCCGCCGCTGCTGCCGGAGGAGAAGAAGGGCCAGGCGCTCGGGGCTGGCCTCGCTGGTTAGACAGTCGGCTCAGTCTTGTAAAAAATCTGGCTGCAGAAGTCTGGTCCACAATGGAAGCATTTTAGTTAGGGAGCTGTAAAGTTGTGGGACTCTAATGGTAAGCACAGAGTTGTTCTGAACTTGGAACGTCACATTAAAAATCAGTAAAACTTAAATGTTAGACATTGTTGCTATGAACATTAAAAAGTGGAGGAATATAACTTGTGGACTATAATTCCACTGCCTCCTCCTCTCTTTGAAGAGACATTTCATTTACATCCCCAGAAGGAATCTCCTATCCCAGTCAAATTTGTGTTGAATTGCTGTTTTCAGGGGTCTTTTTCATCATCTGGAACGGATTAATCCGCTTTCCCATTACTTTCTATGGGAAACGTTCATTTGACTGAAGTCATGTTTGACTTAAGTCTAGACCACTGGAACTGATTAATGACGTAAGTCAAGGTTCCACTGTATATGAAAAAAGGCCCCTGGGGTAAGGGGTGAAAGGCCTGTTTCAAGCCTCTCATACTTACCCCAGGACTGGAGCTGCCCCGAACAGGCCTCTGAGGGCCTTCCTGGGCCTTCTGGAGAGCCCAAAAGTGGCTCCCTGTGAACCGGAAGTGACTTCTGGATCGCTGAAAATCATTTCTGAGGCCCCCAAGAGCCTTTCTAGGCCTGTTGGAGGCCTCAGAAATGATTTCCGGTTTACCGGAAGTCACTTCCGGTTCGCAGAGAGGCACTTTTGGGGCCTCCAGAAGCCCGGGAAGGCTCTCACAGGCCCATTTGGGGTAGGGCCAGACTGGGGGTAAGTACAAGAGCCCCCAGCTAGGTGCCCCCCCCGGCCTGACTCAACCTGCAACTGCATATCATGGATTTTCAATTATCGCGGGACAGGTCAGGTCCCTAACCCCCGCGCGAGCAGAAAGAGTGAGACAGAGATGGAAAGAAAGAGACCCCCACATTTATTTTAAAATTTCATAATCTTTTTCATATCCTCTTAGGGCTTTTCTCTCCCCCCCCCCACACCATTATCTACTCCATATTTTGTGTGTGTGTGTGTAAAGATTCTTCCATTCAATAAGTTCTGTGGTTCAGATCATTTGCAAATATATTTGGAGAAGTCCAACTGTTATTACTAAAAAAAGAAAAGATCCTCACCAGCTTGATATACTCTGTCTACAGCACGGCAAACCCAAAAGGATGAGGGGATAGAGAAGCTCTGTTTGAATAGTATAATACAGTGGGTGGGTCATTGTTAAAGAAGATCAACAAAAATGTCACATTTGAGAGGCAGATAATAAATCACAGACTAAGGCCGGGAGGTAAAAATCAGAAAGCCATGGAAGTAATTTTCACTGTTTGTCTAAACACACACACAAAAAATAGTCCTATCATGTTAAGACCTGAACAAGTGGGAAACTACAGTTCTGTGGTGTTAATTTTTTGCCCTTTACAATTATTATTACACAGTAACAAAAAGGGAGGCTTTATTTTTGAGTGAAACTCCTCCAAATTGTTCCAGCAAGTTTGTGAACAGGAAGCCAATTCTATGCCAAATTAGTACTAATATTGAGCCTTAACAGGTGTGCATCTTCCCTTTCTCTCAGTCTGAGGTGGGAAATCCCCAGAGGATTTGAGGGTCAGTCAGTTCCCCCAGGTAATGGCTCCCCAAGTGAACATGATTCAACCCACTGCACAGACCATACTTAACTGGATCACACTGATTCGGGCTGTCTCAGCCATGCTTAGATAAGAAATGAAGTGTGCTGAACAGTTTTGGAACTAGTCATAGTCACCTTGACCTCCTTTTGCTTGATCCATTTGGAGTTCTTTAAAGCAACCATGTCTCTGAATTGTGTATCACATGTCAGCTTTAAACTCCTTGTCCTCATACTCATGGCTCTCCATCTGAGACTGCGATGGGTAGACCAATGGCCCAAATCCAAGCAGAGGGAATCAAATTCAGATTCAGTATGCTTTGTCTGTACTTAGAAGTACCTGGTGTACATCCATGAAGCCTTCATTTTGACCAAGTTACCCTTACCATTGATGGATCGGACAGCAATTGTCCCACTCTCCCCCTGTGAACCTTTGTGACAATCTATAGATAGAGAATTTCACTGACCATCACGAATCTGATACTATCTGTTTTGAGGAAACACATGGCAGTCCGTTTCCTTTCAGGCAGGCTGAAGATAAGGGCCTTTGTCTGATAATGAAGTTAGTGTCTAAAAGAAACATTTGCAGAATTTACTCATGTAAACTGTGATGGTAGGTAGACTCCATTTTTCTTCAAAATTAGATAAACCACATTTTCATCTTTGCCGTATTTTCAACTTAAAACACTTGAAGGATTCCTTTCCCCCACAGCTACTCGGTTACCTCTGGCTCAGTCAACACAGGTTCTGAGCCATTATACTCCATATTGTGTTGACCGGATGAAAAAGCTGAATCATATCTCAGCACCAAACCCAAAACAAACTCTCATTTCCATTTACTTCCAAGCAAGTAAAACTTTCCTGATTTGGCTCAACTGAAGTAGAATATAAACACACACACACACACACACACACACACACACACACACACACACACACACACACCTTGGTAGGCTGTATAAAAGTCTTTTTTAAACTTCATTTTTAGGACTTCCACTTTGCTTCTGTTTATTGTTATTCTGCACTCAGCTACAATATGGCTGCTCACATTAACACCAGTAGTTCTGAACCTTGACCAACCATGGGGACTTAATCTGTAGATACATGAAACCCTAATCTACATGGAGAGCAAAAAAGGATGACTCATTCAGTCAGAGAGAAAGTGAGATTACAGAAAAGGTCACGGTGATGGAGCCCCTCAATGTTGCTTCCTAGAAGATATTGAGTATTAAATGAGTTCATATTAAGAAAACACTGACTGACAGTAACTGGTACTGGGAAGGGCTGGCTGGTCCACCAAAGGTCCCGGAGCCATATGTATACTGTTTTAAATGGCAGGTGGTAGCCCAGATAAGCTTTCAGCAATGAGGCAATGGTCCGCATAAAGAAAAAGACGGTAAGCTGCTGACCTAGACCCCTTCCTGCCTGTAAGCTTCACATTTCTCCTATATTGTCCTTCTTGAGTTTTCCTAGACTGGTTTTGAAATCTCATGCAGTTGCAACTAAATTCATTACTTAGGCTGCCCCTGTGACTTGACGTTTGTCTTAGGAGCCATTTTTCTTTTTCTGATTTTCTTGTAAATGTAGACATTTGGACACTCAGAATATGTATTGGGGTTTGGGGGGAATAGAGCATCGCTGACTGAGTCGACCCAATAAACTAGGCATCGGTCAGGCAGGCATTATATACTATTTCACTGTGCAGGCCCAGGAGTGGCCAGCAGTCAGATCAGGCCTCCCATCAGAAATATTAACACGGGCAAAGACTTGCTTCAGGAGAGAATTATAACTGTGAATGTGCAAATAAACAGCTTTAGATAGTCTGATAATTTAGAATTATGAGATGGATGATATATCTTAAGACAATAGAAAATAATTCCAATCAACCAGCCACTTCCAGTGTTCCTGTGCCGTCCGGCCTTCCTGGCAATTTTTTGGAAGATGATAGCACATATTACATTTGCCTATCCCAACAAATGCCTAGCAGAAGGCTCTCTTTAGTGTACAGCAGACTGCAGTATCTTTAATGCAAAGGTAGGACAGGAATTCCAGAATTTCTCTAGAACAGTGGTCCCCAAACTTTTTTTGAGTCACAAGCCCCTTTTATAATAGCCAAGAAACTTGCAAATCCCCCCTCCATATTTGCATTTATAGGAGCCTCGTAGTGCAGTGGTTTAATGCCCGTACTGTGGCTAAAAATGGTGCTCACGACCTGGGATTCAATCCCAGGTAGCTAACTCATGATTGACTCAGCCTTCCATACTCCCGAGGTCGGTAAAATGAGTACCCAGCTTTCTGGGGGTGGGGTGGGGGACAATGTGTAGCCTGCATAATTAAATTGTAAACCATCCAGAGAGGGCTTGAAGTGCTATGGGGTGGTATATAAGTAGAACACTTTGCTTTTTTTGCTTTGCTTTTGCATTAAAAGGCATTTTAATGGGGTAAATTCATCCCTTCTCAGAAAGCAGAGGCCTCTTTCTCCCTTACAGGGCCTGTTTCTCATACATACACATGTATACTAACTTTAGTATCTTGAAAGGCCAAGGAGGAAATTATTTAAGAAGGGCTGCAACACATATAAGGTGGCCCATAACACCCCCTGCCCCAAATCATTTTGTGACTCCCTTGGGTTTCATAAACCTCAGGGCTGGGAAACACTGCTCTAGAAGGCGTGCTCTTAAAAGATGCAACTACAGACCCTATAAACTGCTCTGTATGTTCCCAAACTCAAAAAGTTGTGAATTACCTGAGTATTGACTGACTGGCTGATTAATACTATTTAAATGCTGCCTTTCTCCTGATAGGGGACCCAAGGTGGCTCAAAACAACCAAAACTCTAAAACAACAATTTTTAGATGATTATTTAAAAAAATCAGAATGTGCAGAAATGGATAGATTAACTAAAAGGCTTAAAGGGATAAGAAAAATTGAAATTTTATCTCAGCTGGGACCTCTTTTATAACTGGTAGAAGGCTAAAGTATTGTAGTATAAAATAAAAAAGTGGGGGGGGAGGATGATTAGATAGTATAATGTCAGTACCACAGAATCTCCAAATGAGATATGTTATATTGTAAAAAAATGTGTACTATTTTAACTTTTTTCCTTTCTTTTTTCCTTCTTATGTTTCTTCTTATGTATATCTTTTTTATGTTTTAGCTGAAAAAACAAACCTAAAGGATAAAAACAATTTTTAAAATGCTTTACAAATATCATGCAAATTTTTTAAAAGATGTATTAATATTAAATACAATTTTAAAACTTTTTTTTAAAATCCTGTAAGGCAATAAATAAGCATTCCTGACTGAGTAATGTACTGCTTTAAATTCTGCCTGAAGAGGAATGTCTGCCAAACAGTAGGAAGGGCAGGCGGGACAGAGCCAACCTGGCTTCTTTGGGCAGTGCAATGCAAAGCTTGGGACTACTTTTCAAAGAAAAAATGCTTCTCGAATTTGCAAGTTGCCTCCAGTTCTTCCATGTCTGCTTCACAAGGGGAGGGAGTGGCGCGCATACCTGGTGTACACATTTCCATTCTAGAATCTTAATAAATCTGAAAACGTCCTGACTTCTTTACAAGTCACCCTCTAGAAAAGAACTTAATGTATGTCTTTAAATTGGGGTATAATTATTATTTTCACTCATAATCATCTGGCAAACGATTAAGCATGACATGTCAAAATGAACAACTAGAACATGCCTAGGGCAATGAGCAGAATGTTTATGTACTACACTTAAGTTTCTGTCTGTCAGTGTCTGACGGTGATAAATGGTGTAAGAGGTACAAATATCATATGAATATCATGGAACTAAAAGTCAATAGTGGCCAGTTAATTTCAGTGGGAATTTGCACAAGGTGGCCTAATGTATGCATGCACACACTGAGTCTCTGCAGTATCTTATGTGCAGTTCTATAACCATTGTCCATACTTCGAGGAACAATGTAAGAACTCCACAAGATTAGGACATAAGAACATAAGAACATAAGAAGAGCCATGCTGGATCAGGCCAAAGGCCCATCTAGTCCACTTCCTGTATCTCACAGCGGCCCCACCAGATGCATTTGGGAGCGCACGAGACTAGATATCTGTCTCCTGATACCACTCCCCTGCATCTGGCCCTTGAAGTACCTTGGTTTCTTCATCATGGTTTGTAACCTGTGATGGACTTTTCCTCCAGGAATCTGCCCAATCCCCTTTTGAAGGCATCCAGGCCAGATGCCATCACCACATCCTGTGGCAGGGAGTTCCATAGACTTACAACGCGCTGGGTGAAAAAATATTTTCTTTTGTCAGTTCTTACTCTCCCAGCCCTCAATTTGAGTGCATGTCCCCTAGTTCTGGTATTTTGGGAGAGAGAGAAGAGCTTCCCTCTATCCACTTTACACATACCCTGCATTATTTTGTATGTCTCAGTCATATCCCCCCTCAAGCGCCTTTTTTCCAGACTAAAGAGGCCCAAATGTTTTAGCCTTTCTTCATAAGGGAGGTGCCCCAGCCCACTAATCATTTTAGTCGCTCTCTTCTGCACCTTTTCCAGTTCCACTATGTCTTTCTTGAGGTGTGGTGACCAGAATTGTACACAATACTCCAGGTGGGGCCTTACTATTGCTTTGTATAATGGCATTATAATGTTGGCTGTTTTATTTTCAATCCCCATTTTGATAATCCCTAGCATGGAATTGGCCTTCTTCACCGCTGCCACACATTGGGGAGACACCTTCATGGAGCTGTCCACCAACACACCAAGATCTCTTTCCTGATCCGTCACGGATAACTCAGAGCCCCTGAGTTGATAGATGAAGTTTGGATTTTTTGCCCCAATATGCATTACTTTACATTTGGTTACATTAAAACGCATTTGCCATTTCTCAGCCCATTCCCCCAGTTTGGAGAGATCCTTCTGGAGCTCTTCACAATCTTCTCTGGTTTTTACCACATGGAAAAGTTTTGTGTCATCTGCAGACTTGGCCACCTCACTGTTTATCCCTGTCTCCAGGTCATTTATGAACAGATTGAAAAGCACCAGTCCCAGGACAGAGCCCTGGGGCACACCACTTTTCACTTCTCTCCATTGTGAAAATTTCCCATTGACACCTACTCTTTGTTTCCGGGATCTCAACCAGTTTTCGATCCATAAGAGGACCTGCCCTCTTATCCCCTGACTGTGCAATTTTCTCAGCAGCCTTTGGTGAGGGACTGTGTCAAAAGCCTTTTGAAAATCCAGATAGACTATATCCACCGGTTCACCCAAATCTATATGCCTGTTGACCTTTTCAAAAAATTCTAAAAGGTTTGTCAGAAAAGATTTACCCTTACAGAAGCCATGCTGATTTTCTCTCAGCAAGGTTTGTTCTTTTATGTGTTTTAAGATTTTCTCTTGGATGAGGCTTTCCACCATCTTCCCTGGGACAGATGTAAGGCTAACTGGCCTGTAGTTTCCCGGGTCCCCCCTCCTTCCTTTTTTAAAAATTGGTGTGACATCTGCTATCCTCCAGTCCTCCGGCACTGTGGCCGTTTTAAGAGACAAGTTGCATATAACTGTTAAGAGATCTGCAATTTCATTTCTCAGTTCCCTAATAACCCTTGGGTGGATGCTATCTGGGCCTGGTGACTTGTTAATCCTCAATTTGTCAATTAGTCCTAAAACCTCCTCTCTTTTAACCTGTATTTGATTTAATTCTTTAGTCAAGAGGGGCGGCTCAGGCAGCGGAATCCGCTCAAGGTCCTCTGTCGTGAAGATAGACGTAAAGAAGTCATTCAATTTCTCTGCAATGGCGAAGTCCTCCTTAACCTCCCCTTTTCCTCCCTCACCATCCAGGGGGCCAACTGGTTCTCTGGCAGGTTTTCTACTTCTAACATATTTAAAGAAGCTTTTATTATTACCCTTTATATTGCTAGCCATTCGTTCCTCAAAATCTTTCTTTGCCTCCCTTATCATCTTCTTACATTTCTTTTGCCAGAGTTTGTGTTCCTTTTTATTTTCCTCATTTGGGGAGGATTTCCATTTACAGAAAGACCTCTCCTTGAGCTTTAGAGCCTCTCTAACTCCACTCGTTAACCATGCCGGTGTCCTCTTGGACTTATATGAGCTCTTCTTTCTTTGTGGTATGCACTTGTGCTGGGCCTCTATTACCGTTGTTTTAAACAGGCTCCATGCACTCTGAAGAGATTGGATTCTTCTAACCTTCCCCTTCAATTTCTCTCTAACTAGTTTCCTCATCTGAGGGAAGTTTGCCCTTCAAAAATCAAGGGTTTTTATGTCTGATTTGGTTGACACTCTTCCTCCGACATGCATGGCAAAGGAGATTGCAGCATGGTCACTGTTCCCCAGAGGCTCAGTGACATTCACATCCCTGACTAGGTCCTGAGTATCACACAGTATTAGATCCAGAGTTGCCTGTTCTCGGGTGGGCTCCATGACAAGTTGCTCTAAGGCACAGTCATTCAGCAAGTCGAGAAACCCAGTTTCTCTTTCTTGCCCGGAGCTCGCATTGGCCCAGTCAATGTGGGGATAATTGAAGTCTCCCATGATTACTATCCTATCCCTCTTAGCCACCTCCATGATTTCTCTCCTCATTTCAAGGTCCCCCTCAAGTTTTTGATCTGGTGGACAACAGAATACTCCAACGATCACATCACTCCTTGGAGCTGGTAGTTTAACCCACAGTGATTCTATGGTGGAGTCAGACCCTCTGTCCATCTCCATTCTGCTGGATTTTACCCCTTCTTTTGACATAGATGGCCACTCCTCCTCCAACCCGCCCGTCTCTATCCCTTCTATAGAGTTTATAGCCTGGGATTGCTGTATCCCCCTGGTTCTCCACATTCCACCAGGTTTCCGTTATGGCTATTATATCTATGTTATCCCTAGCTGCCAAATATTCAAGTTCTCCCATCTTTGCTCGGAGGCTCCGAGCATTGGCGTAGAAGCACCTGTACAGTGGGTCCTGCAACAACAGCTGCTGCCTTGTTCTTTCTCCCGCACAGCTTTTATTTTCAGTAGACAAACTGTCACATTCCGTTATTCTCCCAGTGCTAATACCTGCTATGCCATCTCTATGTGATTCTCTGCCCTCTCCAACCTCATTCCCCGAGGATGAGGTGTTCCGAACCGGATGCCACTCAGCTCCTGTCGGCTTTCCCCCAGTTATCAGTTTAAAAGCTGCTCTGCTGCCCTTTTGAGGTTGAGTGCCAGCAATCTGGTCCCATCATGATTCAAGTGCAACCCATCCCTCCTGAACAGGTTTGGCTTGTCCCAGAATGTTCTCTAAAGCCCTGACAAATCTAAAGCCCTCCTCTCGACACCATCGCCTCATCCACACATTGAGTCCCAAGAATGCAGAAATTTTTCTTTTACACATTGAGCCCAATACTGTCAATTCTGATTGACAGTAGCATCCCAAGTTTCATCCAGCATCCATTCCTATTACTACCCAGAGAACCATGGCATTCTCTCATGACTCCCATACAAGTACCAACCAGGCTTAGATTTTGAAATTAGGCAAATCTGGTGTGTTCAGGGTAACATATATCCTGGCTTTGGATCTGGAGTAGGGATGGGCATGAAACGGAAAAATAATGTTTTGCTTTGTTTTGTTTCGTGCTCACCCCATTTTGTTTCATTTTGTTTTTTTATGAAAATTTAAAAAACATTTTGTATGAAATAAAATGAAACAAAATGAATTGGCTTCCCTGGGTCCTAGAGGCACCAGATTTGGTGCCCAGGACCCCGGAAGCCATTTTAAAGGGCTTCTGCTAAGCTACCATCGGCTGGACCCCTTTAAAACTGGCCCAGTTGGCACCAGGGAGATCTCCTGGTGCTGAACGGGCCAGGTTTAAAGGGGTCCAGTCATTAACAGAGCGGCAGGAACCCTCAGAAAATGGTGGGGAGGGCAGTGCAAACTGACTCCCTGGTAACTCAACCAAATGCTGCTTCCTCGTTTAGTTTAGTTTAGTTTTGTTTTATTATGTAACAAGACAACAAAACAGTGTTTCGTTTTTCATTTCCTGCCCATCCCTAATATGGAGGTTCTAGTCAGAGCTCCTGACTACTGTAATCTAAATGAAGGCAAAGTGTGTCTTTCAGGTCATATATGCACCCCTCCCATTCTGACACCAAATGAGGTCTTCTACCCCCTAGCCCTCCATACTTCTTCTTCTTCTTCTTCTTCTTCTTCTTCTTCTTCTTCTTCTTCTTAAGAGGTTTGAGAGGGCTTCATCTGTAAAAAGAGTCTAGCTAAAAGCATTTTTGGAGTGGGCAGAGTCCAGGAGCAGACCCTTAGAGGTTGCAGAGTTGATAAAGGCAGCCCTCAGACCTCTGGAAGTGGCCCACCCTCCTTCTTCAATCCTTCTTGAAAGTCTTCTAAGCAAACTGATCTCTCTTCAACTTGTGGCTTAGAAATTTTAGAGAAGTTCCTTCTTCTAAGATGTCTTTCCTGAATCTCAAGTCAATCAATTGCACTTGGTGTCCCTGATACATCTCAACCAAGTGCAATTGATTGACTTGAGATTCAGGAGAGACATCCTAGAAGAAGGAAATTCTCTAAAATTTCTAAACCACAAGTTGCAGAGAGACCAGTATTGCACGAGAGAGAGGGAGAGTGGGGATCTATCAACCCACTAGGAGAGAAACCAGGAGCTTCAGTTCTGAATGTGCTTCTGGCTCTAGAACTACCATTGCACAGGATTAAGACTCCAGTCATTTTGTTAAGGAGAGCCCTAACTGAAGCAGATCAAGGGCACAGTAAATGTGGTCTAGTGGACATTGACTGCTTAATGTTTAAAAGGATTGTGGCTTGATAAGAGAAAGGGGAGCGTAAGACCAATGACATTGTTTAGCAATTCTACACCCAAAACCCTGAGAAGGTTTGCTGGCAGAACCTGAAATCAGAGCCTGGACTTTATTAACTTTTCCACAAATCATGGAACCACAGAGCCACAGAACGGGAAGGGGCCTTTAAGTCAATTGAGTCCAAGCCCCTGCTTCGTGCAGGAATCCAAATTAAAGTATATCTGACACGTGGGTCTAATTTTCTCCTAAATGTTTGGAGCGTCAGAGTGCTCACTACCTCCTGAGGTAGTTGGCTCCACTGCCATACTGCTGTAACAGTTAAGCATTTTCCCCTTGATATTCAGCCTAAATTAGGGTTCCCTTAACTTAAGCCTATTATTATGTATTCTGCATTCTGGAATGACTGAGAACAAATCCTTCCCCTCCTCTGTTTGTCTGTTTTTCAAGTATTTGAACAGCGCTATCATACCTCCCCTCAGTCTTCATTCTTTAGGCCAAACATGTCCAGTGTTTCCTTTGTTCGTGTGAATCTGTTTCTACATGACAAGATTAAAAAGTCAGTAGAAATTAATCTAGTTAAGCACATCTATGTTGTATATATTTCAGTGCCTCAAATGTGGAACTTCTGAGCAATTCAGTGGAATTTGAAATAGTTAACCTTGACCAGCTTGTGACCTTTATTTATCACAAAACAGTATAGACAGCTTTAAAACGCTGCTTTCCTCCTTTCCTCTTTTCTTTGATAAAAAGGGCACTTGCTTCTGATGGAACAATGATTGTAATCTCACTGCCATTCACTCCCACTCCCACAGCTTTTGAAACCGTTATCTGCAAATGGATTCCACTGTAGATAAACTATATTTAAACATCCTTGCTTCCTGTCACCTAATTTAGGCCTTAGGTATAAGACCCAATGCTTGTAAATAGCACATAGTCCTATGAATGCTGCATTCATTGCTCGTCAGTGCACCAGTGGCTTTGCAGGCAGAAAGGCTCAGGTTTAGTTCTTGGAATTCTCAGCTCAAGTCGTTTCAAGTTGTCCTAGTGCTGGGGAATCCTCCGCCTGAAAGCATTATGTACCTTATTGACAGTAAATTGCACTCACATGCATTTGTAGTATAGTCAGAGAATGTTATGGAATGCCCTTGGAAATAACCCGTTGGGTGTTCTTGCCAGAATGCCTTAAAATATGGTGAGTTTCCACACCCAAGCAGGCCATTCTTTCTTGAAATGTGTTGCCGGTGACTTCAGGAAAAAGCAAAGCTATCCTATTTGTGGAGCCACCCTCCAGTTTAGAGACTAGCTCTCTGTATCTTCCATCCCACCCAGATGTGCCTTTGCCTGCATTGAGTCTGCCCAGGATGAGTACAAATGGCCATGCTCATGCAGCACAGGTCACTTCTGAAACCAAATACTGATGACCTCTTTGCTTACCTGGAGCTATTACTTATCACAATGTGAAGTCTGTTGCTGGCCCCCTCCCTGCCCGATGCCCCATCGGGACTGAAAAAGGGGCACTTTAAGTGGTTTTGAACACTCCAACTCCCTTTTATTGTGGCTTTTAGATTTAACAACGACACTCTCTCCCGGGTCCTTAGGCTCACCAGGCATGCAGGGAGTAGTTCGCCACACCCTCTTCTCAGTCCCGATCTGTTCTACATCAAAGTCCTTAACAAGCAAAACAGGCACAACTGATATAAAGTTCTCCAGAGTCTTTGCAGACGGCCTGGGCATGAAATATTCTGCTAGTATTTCCCTCGAAGTGGCTCCCAGCAGTGGGGGGTGGGATCCCAATGGCCTGGGGGTAGCGACCCACGACTCCTTGGGATATCCCCAGGGGTAAAGAGGGACCTGCTCCTCTCCGATTCCTGCCGCCTCCATACCTCTAAGACTTGAGCTTGCTTCCTCATCTCCTTCTCAGTACTCTGTCCCCAGAAAGGTGCCTTCCACTGTTTCCGACTTCTCCACTCCTGTTCGGCGGCATCTCTCGGTAGGCAGAAGGTGACCCACACCCCAGTCCATGGGTCCTCCTTCACCACCTCAAACATCTCCTCTCTTCCTGGTTCTTCCACTTCCACCCCACATGTGCATCCTCTATCTTCTCCTCCACCTTCCTCTCCTTTTCCCACCGACGCCAACTGCCCTCTTGCCAAGCCCCCCCTTTTTATCTGCTCCATTCCCTGCCCATCATTGGTCGGTTTGAAAGGAGAGGAGGGTGCACCCTTTTCAGCTACTTGCTCACAGACAACAACAAGAGCAACTCCATCGTGGGGTCTTCTGCTAGCATTGTCTAAGTTGTTCAACTGGAGCAAGATTTTCCAAAAATATAAAATCTTCTAGAGATGACTTGGGACAGTGGTGTAGCTAGAGTTTGGAGTGCTCAGGGACAATGTTAGTTTTTGTGTCCTCTCCTCCCCCCCCAACTGTGTCTCACCCACCCAGTAATGGGGGCCAGATCCTGGGGGAACAGTAGGGGAGGGGAAGAAGGGTCTCTCCTTCTCATGCCCTCTTTGTGGGTCTCCTTTCCAGTTAGCTCTCCTGTGCAAACCGCACAGCATCACTTCCGTAGCACGCTTCACCCTCCTCCTTTCCCCTGGCTAAGGCTTGGCGATCGTTAGCCCGGGGAAAGGAGGAGAGGGAAGCAGGTGATTTTTTTCCAAAGCAGCACCTCAGTTGCACACTTCCCTATCCTCCTTTCCCCAGGCTAACGATTGCCAAGCCTTAGCGGGGGTGGGGGGAAGAAGGAGGAGGGAGCAATTGATGGAGGTGCTGTTTGGAAAAAAATTGCCTGCTTCCCTCTCCTCCTTTCCCCTGACTAAGGATTGCCAAGCCTTAGCAGGGAAAAGAAGGACTGCTGGCAGGGTGGCACATGGCTTCCTCCTTCTGGCCTCCCCCTCCAGGTGCCGATTGCTGCATGCCCCAGGGCAAATGCACTCTTCCAACCCTCCCTAGTTACGCCAGTGACTTGGGAGCAGATGCTTTCAGACAAGCAGATGCAAATTCAACCTTGGCACAGTGTGTACGTCTTGGCAATTGCGCATCTTACTTCTTTTCACACAACAACCAGAGTTGTAGTTAGAGTGCTGTACTGTAGTTCTATGGACCTGGGTTTCAGTCCCTATTGAATGAAGTCAATCAATGGGAGAGCTTGACTCATCACACTCTCTCAGCCAGAATTAATACAGGCTGAGAGAGAATGTGTGAGGACCAAGTGGGCAGGAGGAAGAACCTTGTGGGGCAGCTTGTGCTTGCTTAAGGAAGAGGAATAAAAATATAACACCCAAGAGCTGATTTCTTTGTTCACATTTGGGTTTTGTGCTTTCTTTGTGATGTATGTAAGATAACCTATTAAATGCATTACAGCAGCAACCAATGGGGTAACTTAGATTGAGATACGGTGACTTCCAGAAAGCTACACAATGAGAATCATGGGATAGGCATGGCTTCCTTCAGTGATTGGCTACCTGAATGGAGTGTTAACTGTTGTGCTTGACTACATTTGAATGTCATTTTGGTGTTGTGTTGTTTTTGAGCCTTCTAGTAGTTGTATATCTACTGTTTTTAGCCTTAAATATTCCTGTTAGATGGTGCAAACCACCTTGGGTCCTTTTTCAGGAGAAAGATGGGGTATAAATATTTTAAATACATTAGTAAATATGTGGGGATAGTATTCCTAAGGCCACAAATACATAATCATTTCCCTCAACGTAAGCCCAACTGAGCTCATTTAGACTCAGATTTGAGGAGTCACAGATGGGATTATAACACAGGGTCAGTGCCTTAACTTTCCATCTGGAGATTCACTTTTGTGAACCCCATTCAATGCAGCAAAACTATGGAGGAGTTGCATGGCAAAATACAACCCACATTGTGCCAATGGAACTTTCTCCCCCATGCAATATAGGTATTGGGCTGTCTATGGTCCTAAATGCTCAGCTGGGAAACTCATTTGACTGAATAGGACTTACTTCTGAGTAAACATGGATGAGGTCCCACTGCATCTTTCAAAGCTACCAGATGTATTCATGTAGAACATGGAGGCAGCTGTGATCACTACAAAAATAAATCCCAAACTCCAAATTAGGGCTTTATCTTTACTAAGGTAAACACACACACTTCCTTTTCATGCAAAGCACTCCCTTTGCTTACAAAGCATCCTTTCTTCCTGCTTTTCTTTCCACTTGTAAGATGGAATGCATAGAACTTGGGGCCAAACAAAGATGAATCTGTGCCAATGAGCTCTACCTATCAGTGTTGCGTGTGATGCTCCTGAGGTCACTGTTGGCATGGTAAGGGCTCTATGACAGCTTCTTCTGGGCACAGTCTTAGTAAAGGGTGAAACAGATTAGTCCAGCATTTGAAAAACCAAACGAGATTACTAATACTGAATCTCAGCCTCCAGTTCAAAAGCCAGCCTGAAGAACCTGAGCTCTAAGGCCACAAAGTATCTTCTGCTATACCATGCCTGTCCATCAGCATAGGGATCCGAGCAGGGCACAGAAAAGAGAGAAGATGCTTGCTGTCAGAGCAGATGGTCAGTTGTGAAGCATTTACATTTTCCAAGGAAAGGACAGACCATGGGAATAGAGTGGCTGGGGGAATTGGCGGTTCCCTTTCAGTCTTTGTCAGACTAAGGGCACTTTTACACAACCCCTAAAATCCGAAGCAATGGGCTCCCAGATCCGGAGCTTAAAAATGTTTTCCCACCAGCTCCGGACTTTTAAAAAAAATTAAGTGCGACCACGCCCACCTAAGCGCGTCCCAGTGCACTTTTCAAGTACCTGGCCTCCAGGAGGTAAAAAAATCTTCCGATGCACATTGTAAAGCTGTGAATGCCGGGCTCCCTCACCTTCTGTTTGTTTTTTTGTCCCCGCCGCCCCTTTAAGAGACAGGAATCACTACGGGGCTGTTCGGGGCTGCTTCCACCGGCAGACGGAGGTGAGCCTGCATTTTTTTCTCCCTTTTTTTCTCCTCCCCTCACACAGACAGGAACAATGGAGTGCAGAGGGGTGGGAACACAGGAAGAGCGACAAACCTCCATGATCTGTGGTGCAAATCTAAGTTGCAGGCGGATTTTAGAGGTTGTGTAAAAGCGCCCTAAGATGCTTACAGACTTGGTAAGCGTATTCCTGCACTCAGAGAAGTTTACAGGAGCTCCGGTTTGTAGTCCTCTTCCATGTTCCTCTTTTTTTTTTCTTACTAGCAAAAAAGGCCATATAACTATTCAATGCCTTTTAATAGGGAACAGGAGCCCTCGGTCTCAATGCACCCCAAGCTGATCACTTGGAGCTTTCCATGGTGCTGCAGCTACCAACGATCTGTCAACTACTTGGCACTCTGAGGTCTTGCAGTGGAAGGACCGGAACACCAATGAAGTGAGAATCTCTCCACTTGGAAAAGTCATGGCGCATATGGCAAGAAAGCCATAGAGAATGAGTGTATGAAATGATGTATCAGCAGCCAATGATTTATTTATTTGTTTACTGGCTTTATAGACTGCAAAGTAAATGCAATTCAAAGAACAACTCCAGGTGGTGTACAAGTAAAGTTAAAACAATAAAATAATTCCCCCTCTAAATATTAAGTAACCATAACAAACACATAAAACAAACAAATCATAACAGGGAGCCAGGTAGGTGGCAAGTGACATGCAGCACTGCCAAAAGCCTCATGGTAGAGCCAGGTCTTCAAAGAATTTTTTAAACATTGCCACAGATGCAGCCAAATAGATGTCAACTGGCAATTTGTTCCAAAGAGCAGGGGCAGCCACTGAGAAAGCCTGGTTTCTCGTAACAGTTTTTCAGGCTTCTCTAGGGGTGGCCACCCTAAGTGCCAAAGCTAAAGAAGATCTAGTTAGACAGGCATTCATTAATCTAAGGGACAGGTGCTCCATCATATACTATATTCAGGTCCTAAAACATGGAGGGTTTTATTAATCATCACCTTGAACCTGATCCAGGATGCAACAGGTAGACAGTGCAGGCGCACCAGTATGGGAGTGATGCGGTCATATTTGCTTGCACCAACCACCAGCCTAGCCGCCATATTCTGCAACCACTGCAGTCTACGGATCAGATTCAAGGGTAACCCCAAATAGAGTGTGTTGCAGTAGTCAATCCAGGAAATCACCAATGCATGCACAACTGCTCTCAGGGAGGTCTCGTCAAGAAAGGGGCAAATCTGGGTGATGATTCGAAGCTGATAGAAAGCCGATTTGGGCATGGCTGCTAACTGGGAGTCCCAGGAGAGAGCCCGGTCAGGGATCACACCCAGATTCCTGATGCTCTGATGCTCTCCAGACATTTATCACTAAAGAGCCTCAACTGTAAATTCCACATATTCATCATGAGCCTTACAGCCTCACTCATTTGATTTATAAAGTATTGTCTTGTTTTTGATAGCAGTTGAGCACAACCAAACCTGGCAGAAAACCTCCCAGAAGAATCCAAATTCCCTTTGTCTTGATCTTGCTCTCTCTCTCTCTCTCTCTCTGTGTGTGTGTGTAGGTCTTATTTTTATCCCTCCTTTTAAAAAAAAATAAGAATATTTTTGTTGTAGGATATTTAGCTGTTTTATACAAAGAAAAGGGTATGTGGAGAAAAAGATCAGGCTTTTCAGATTGCAGGTGTGGGATAAGAGCAAGTGAAAGAAGGAGGCAGAAGATTTGAGGAACATTGAAAAATTCTAGCTTGGGGTGACAATAAAAAGCAGAACGGCTTATGTATTTAAGAAGAAAAAAAGCCTGGAAGGGCTTTTTTTTAAAAATAGAAAAGGATACTTCTTGTAATTACAAGTACCTTATGCTGCAATCAATTGTAGTTTCATTGGGAAATCTTCCTTATTGAATGGCCGATAACACCTTTTGTGATCTTGACTGACTGAAATAAAAACGTTTGTCTTTGCTCAAAGGTACTGCATGTACGGTGCAACTGGCATGGTGGAATCAATGCAAATTTGAGATACATACAGTCTTCTCTCTCTCCCCCCCACCTCCCCCCCCAACCAAACTGGAGGATGGGGAAAGGGAATGACAGAAAGAGAGGGATGGTGGCTCCCAGTAAAATGTTCAAACTGTCAAATTCCTTCTGAACAAATTACCTGATTCTAATCTTGTTGATAGTTGGCCATCATCCAGGATTTCTTTCACCCCCCCTCCCCTCCACATAAAAAGTGACATTTTATTGGACCAAACGTAACTTTCTTCCCTAACATCAGCTTTATATTCTTCACCCTGCAGGGCCAGGTTGTTTGTTATGGGAATCCACTGCAGAAGACTTCTCCTCAAACTCTCCCAGCGTATCAGGAACCAGTCTTTTACATGGGTCAAAAATAGCCACACACATTAAACAAACAAACAAACAAACAACACACACAGAGAGAGAGACCCACAAGTACACCCTTTCAGTTGCCCCTCCTGGGTAGCTGCCATTTTATGACACACTTCTTAAAGTCAGGAAATGCATCAATGTTTGACGAACACTTGATAACAGGCAAAGCAGTTTTATGGAGAATGTCTGGGGCAAAGGGGAGAGTCCATGCCAGATGATCCACTGCTTTCTAAGACGAGATGCAGGGAAGTGGTATCATGAGACAGATATCTAGTCTTGTGCACTCCCAGAGGCATTTGGTGGGGCCACTGTGAAAGACAGGAACTAGATGGGCCCTTGTCCTGATCCAGCATGGCTCTTCTTATGTTATGTTCTTCAGCCTGGCTTAGCTGGTCCCAGCAAGATCAAGAGATAGTGGGAGATCTCTTTCCTTGTTTCCTGCCTTTTCCTGCAGCATTTTTTCACTTCTTTAAATCCTCCCATTACTCTCAGTGGGATTGAAAATCAGTGCAGCATCTACAGGACCAATATATGCCCCCCTTGGGCCATCATGGGGAAGCATGGAAGATCTGATTCTAGTGGATTAAGGTCCCCCTTAGTGTGCTTTCCTGTATAAAAGAAACAGACACTACTCAAACTGCATTTTTTTGCTCCCTACATCTCTATATTATAAGCTTTTGATTTTGAGGAAGATTGTCATCTTGGACAAAAACCACAGCTGGGTAATAAGATCAAATAAAATATCAAAAATGTTTTGAGCAATCTTGAGAGGAGAGAATCTATATCTGGAGATTGACATATAGATCATAGGAGAAGCTGTCCGTAATGATGCAAACACCCCATTCATACAAAGACCGAGCCTAAATAATATGAAAATCCTAGAAAATAAGATCTTAAAGGTTACAATAAAACCTTATTAATTTCCTAGGTACCTTGAGAAATTTTACTTCACTGCAGGAGCTTAATTTGCTCTTGGCAAACTTGGGAAAATACTTAATTAAATGTAGCAAAAGCATTTTGGGAGAGGGAAAAAAGGAGCAAGAGGGACAGAGTGAAGAAAAAGAGTGACAGAATCTTGGCAGATCAACAAAAGGAAAGAATACAAAAAGAAAAGGATTAGTGAAAATAAAGATCAAGCGAAGATCAAAAACTTATATTGGCTAAATTCCAGAGAGCATTTCCTATATTTTATAAGCAACTCTATTCTTAACTGTTCAGAATAGAGGAACTACTTGATCTTCACCTAAAGGAATACTGACCACCCTCTGTGTTGGTGAACAGAGACCCTTACAGATACCAAAGAAATATATAGAATGTAGTACAATTGTCAACGAACTGAAGTGTCACATCCTGATGTACTACATGCAGAACAAAAGTTCCATACAGAAGACGGTGATCTGTTTGACTAGCATAGTGGATGTCAGGGTGTACATGCTCTGTATGCACGGTGAGGCCTCTTTCTTCTGTCTGCCTGCTGAAAGCCTCTGTGAATGACAGTATTTGGGGGCATTCTAGGACACACTATCCCTATGTATCGGCCAGTTCCTCCTATACCACCAACTCATGCTAATCCAGGAAGTCAAAGAGCAGACAAGAGATTTGCACCAAATGCTACAAAGGAAAGTTAGCAACTGCAAACAACTATGGACATCATGACCTCTTGTATGCACAGGATCCCAATGAAGCCCAAAATGGAACACCCCTCCCCCAAGAACTGCAGAGTAGATGCACAAGGTCTAAAGACTAGCCAGTCATATGAGTGGGCAGAACATCTTTCCAACCCCTACACATTTGCTCTTTTTCTAACACTGCAGAAAATATTGTATTGCGGTTAGAAATGAGAGAACAAACTCTTACTCATATTTGCATAATTCTAATTGTTAGGTTCATGGGGTGTATACTAACGGTCCAAATTATTGTTCTTCAATGAAATATTTCTTAAAACAACAATTGTCATCTTATAGTATATCTCTGTATTTCACATATGTGCTTGGAGGTGAGGCATAATGTCTGGTAAAGTTCCTCTTTAGGAAGCAAATTCTCAATATGTAGTGATTAGGCAGATGCATAGTAAAAAAATCGTACTTGCTTCCTTTTTAGAAGGTACTGCAAAACATCATTGCTTCTAATGTGAATTTAGGGCATGCCACAAATAAATTTCAGGAGCAGGGGATAAGTGGTTGGTATTTTAGATAAAATTTCCCAGAATAATATTGTCAGAGCTGTCCTCTCTTTATGCGTATGGTATGATCTAAATAAAATTCTCTACTTATTTTTAAAATTTAGAAAAGATTACTATGTCATATTATACATTTCCCCAATCCTTAGGAATAAGCCTTCCTTCCTGTCCAAATCAAATGCTGGTATCTATAACCAATGGACTTCACTATTACTGAAGTACGGTATTACTTGCCACAAGCTCACATTACAAAGGTTTGAAAAAGAATATGTCCTAAGTTATACAGGAAAGTACTGCTCCAAGCTGCAGTTTGTGGAGTTTCATAGCTGATGTTTTCAGGGCCTATTTAAAATCCACTTTCACTCATCAATACAAGGCAAAATGTAAGCTACTCCATAGGATTATGCAAATTGGTTGATTGATGTAAAGATTGCTTTACAATTTATGTGCAGCATTTCCCCCACATTTGGCAATGTGTTATGAATGTATGAATGTACTGGAATTATAACCAGTCATGCTTTGAATGATTTTTCATTAATAATGTACATTCCAGTATATTTTAATAATGGTTATAGTTTACAGACTATGACTAACCCTCTTGGAGCCCATCCACCAACAACATCTTCATCTTCTTACTTCTCTGATTCTCCTTATGTAAAAAGAAGAAAAATCCAAATACTGTACCAGCAAGTTGGAAACCGGAATGAAATAGAACAGCATTATGATTTAAACTTCTGTGCACTTCATTTTCTAACACCTCTTATCCCCCTTTTTAACCTTTTAGCAGCTGAGCTTGGATTGTCAACGATACTTTGTGAGGCTATAACACCCAGTGCATTTCTAGGAAGTTCTTGTAATTCCTCAAGTTCCAACTGCAAAATAAGACTGTGGCTTTATTTTAAAACAAATGCTTCACGCCAAGAGCATCTCTCTCCAACAGATTCTGTCCATTTATTTATTTGGTGTTATCAATACACTTGATGCTTAAAATAATCTAGGGAAATTCTCTGATTCAGACTTCAATCTGAATTTAGACAAGGAAGGAATAAAAATGTTTCTACTTTTTTGGAGGAATGCATAGTTTCCAAAGGTAACAATGTTTATCCATTAATGGCAAAAGGAGATAACAAAACAGCTGGCTATTGATCATAGCTCTGTTTTTAATTATAAAAACAATCTATTAGTCAGGATCTCCCCCCCCTTTTTTCCTTTTTTTTTTTTTGCTAAGGATATAATGCAAGGGAATGTTGACTTCAGACCAATTCTACATTGCTTCCAAGCCATGATAAGGAAATATACGCCACCAGTTGTCTATCACAATAATATTTGATTGCTACTTCCTTCCATGTAGCAATGCTTACACACACTTTTCTAACTCAGGAAAAATATTTGTTCACAAATTTAAGTATGTGAGAGCTGTATTCAGCTCTCCCAAAAATGTGAGATACTATAAATAGTCACATTGGCTTATTGCATCCCTCTGTATACAACATGTGTTACTCTGAAGTAATGCTTTCATCCATTCACTGCTTTGAACGGTATAGCTTTTCTCTCTGTGTTGCTGATTTAAAGAGCTTGTGTGTAAATAGCATTTACAAGTGCTTAACCTTGTCAGGATCTCTTTAGCTTTTGAGAGTTAATATTGCATGAACAAAGGAGTTCACATCTGAAGAATGTGTAAGTGATGCATTTAACAGTCTGCTCTGAAACAGGATAATGATATATCTATCCTAAAACGTTTTCAATACGTGGAAAAGGATTCGTTAAACTATTATTTAATTTCTACTTGTAACTTTTAAGAATGAAAGAAAGGAAGATTTCACAAAAATTAGGATACAATTAATAAGTACAATAATTTGAAGTCATAAATAATTATTACCAACAGCAGAAATGCAACAACATCGTAATGCCACACAGCAGCAATAAAAGAAATAGCATGGACATGGTTATTAGCATTAAATTAGCAGATGGGACAAATAAAACTGTATTGATCTGGCACAGGAACTAGACACAAGGTACAAATGATGAATGGTGAGAGGCAATGCTGCAGTCGCTCACTTCTTTTCCCTGGCCACCAGATAGGAAGCAGCTTAATACGTACGTGCTTAGGAGGCGGAATATATAAACATCAGCTACAGTCAGTGCAAGAAAGTTCACAATTAAAAAAAAATTATTATAGCTCATACTCCTTAGCAGTTAAGTGGTAGATGGGTGGCATGACCAGGGCAGGTGCCAGGCTTTTTTGCGCCTAGGCAAGACTAATTACTTGCCCTGCCCCAACCAACTTTCAAAAACAGACCAATTGTAGGAAAATATGCCTCTCTCAGGTCAGTTCTGTGACCTTGAGGTCAGTTTTGCACCCCTATGAAGTCTACGCTTTAGGCAGTCACCTACTTCGCCTAGTGGTAGTTCCGGCTCTGAGCATGACTGTAGACAGGATTCTGCAGAGTTGGTTACTAGTGGACAGTAATGTGGGGAGATGACGGTCAACAAGGGATGAGATCTTGCTTTCCCATTTCATTGAAAACCCAACGTATATGTCTGAGAAGTTGGAAAGAGAATTAAAACTAACCCAAGGAGTCTGAGACTAAGGTCTTATATAGACACAGTTCTACAACTATAATATAATCGTGCATATTCAATAATAATGATGTCCCATCAGTTCTGACTTTTGGCAACGATATCCAAGGTTTGCTCGGCACAGAATACTCAAATATGGTTTACCATTCCCTTTCTTGGGCGGGCTGAACTGTGCAGTTTGCCCATGGCTACACAGGCTGGCTCTTCTCCCCGGAGGCTCAGCGGGGAACTGAACTCCCAACCTTCAGCTCTCCAGCCACATACCTAAACTGCTGAGCTATCCTGCCAGCTACCATCCATGTTTGCTGGCAGTAAATTCTACTGAACTCTGTGGGTCTTATTTCAGAATATACACGCACAGTTTTAAGTGCAAGTCACTGGATCAACACCTGCTTATAGATTTTACCTTTTTTCTATTCTCTTACTATGTGATTACTTATTCTCACTATCGTTTCAAAAACACATGCAGGAGAAAAAGCCTGCCTAATTGCAGTAAGGATTACTTAACTGTGAACACCACTGGAGACAAGGGAAAAGGCAATGTTCTAATCCATTAGAACTCAATGGAATTATACTGTAGCTACACACCAGTCTTGTAAAAAGACCTAATAATTTACTTTGCTCTACTGTATTGGGGTTTCAGTTTAGTAGAAGTTGTCCAGTGAAGCATAATTCAGCTTCAGTGCACGCATCATGGATGAAATCATTGGTCTGGAATTGCTCCCAATCTGAATAGTTTTTATATTATATTTATCTATAGCTGACAACTTAATGCTATACATTTCCTTTTTAAAGTTATGTTCCAGTGACATCAATTGACTATTTAAACAAAGCCGTCTCTATTGTCTCTTCACTTTCCAGATGCCAAATTAAGACATGGTAGGTTATGTGTGACTGATTAGATAGAGTACTTCTAACTTTGACTTGTGTATATTGGACTAAGAATGAGAAGAGATTAAACATACACTTTGCAACTTTTGTAACATCAACATTAATGCAATATATGTACGCTGGATAGTTCTGAAATATTAGACTCTTGCTAAAAAAACACCTTCAATATAATTTTTTTAAAAATAATTCTGGGTGAAACCATTTCATTGCACAAATTCTGACAATACAAGTGAAATCTTTACTATTTTTTAAAAGGATGTTATTGAGTAAGGGTCGGACTCTTTAAAATACTCCTCCGGGTTGGATGCTCACCCAAGCTCCTTAACATCATTAGGTCTTTTCATGAGGATATGAAGGGCAATGTAGTTTTCGATGGCCTGGTGTCAGATCCCTTCGACATCCGAAGTGGCGTGAAGCAGGGCTGTGTCCCTGCGCCAACCTTGTTTGGGATCTTCTTTGCTACCATGCTGAAGTATGCTGTTGGAACTTCAACAGAGGGTATCTACCTCCGGACCAGATCAGATGGAAAACTCTTCAACCTCTCTAGATTGAGAGCAAAGTCTAAGGTACAGGTGAAGTGTTTGCGGGATCTCCTCTTCGCTGATGATGCCGCCATTACTGCTCACTCTGCTGAAGATCTCCAACAACTCATGGACCATTTTAGTAAAGCTTGCAAAGATTTTGGGCTAGAAATCAGCCTGAAAAAAACACAAATAATGGGCCAGAATGTGGACTCTCCTCCTCGCATTACAATTTCTGAAAAAGATCTGGAAGTTGTCCATGACTTTGTGTATCTTGGCTCAACTATCTCAGATACACTCTCACTAGAGTCTGAGCTGAATAAATGTATAGGTAAAGCAGCAACTATGTTTTCCAGACTAACAAAGAGAGTATGGCTCAATAGGAAGCTGACAGAACATACAAAGATACAGGTCTATAAAGCTTGCGTACTGAGCACACTTTTGTATTGCAGCGAGTCTTGGACCATCCATGCTCGACAGGAAAGAAAGCTTAATACCTTCCATATGCGCTGTCTTAGGCGAATATTCAACATTACCTGGCACGACAAAGTTCCAAATAGCATAGTCCTGAATCGAGCTGGAATCCCTAGCATGTACACTTTATTGAAACAGCGACGCCTACGCTGGCTTGGACACGTTGTGAGAATGGATGACGGTCGGATCCCAAAAGATCTTCTATATGGAGAACTAATGAAGGGAAAGCGCCCCAGAGGGAGACCACAGCTGTGGTATAAGGATATCTGTAAGAGGGACCTGAAGGCCTTGGGAATGGACCTCAACAATTGGGAAACCCTGACCTCCGATTGCACTGTCTGGAGGCAAGAGATACATCATGGTCTACATAAATTTGAAGAGGCATTTGTCCAACAGGCAGAGGAAAAGAGGCAGGCACGGAAAGAACGAAACTCGAGGATGAGGCAAGAAACAGAATACATCTGCCCCCAGTGCGGTAGAGACTGCCATTCCCGAATTGGTCTATTTAGTCACACTAGGTGTTGTTTTTAGGATCTCTACTCCAGGCATGATACCATAGTCTTTCGAGACTGAAGGATGCCAATGATGATGAGTAAAACACTTGTTTATATTTTATAGCAAGTTTACATTGCTCTTCAAGAAAATGGATTCTCAGAGTGGTTTATAAAGATTGAAAATAACCTAAAGGCACAAAATAAAAGGGATGTGGATTGGGTAAGAGGAGGAACAAAAGTAAACTCAGGCATCCAAGTGCCTCTTTATAATGGTATAAGATGATACACATAGAAGTTGATTATAAACCAGAGTGTACATAGGGTGGTGGAGCCTACAGAGATCTCTGTGATGACAACTTCTGAGAAAGTTGGAACACTAAGAAAGCAGTGAATGTCCCAGTATGTATAGTATTGGTTAACAGGCCCTTCTGCGTTGTTGTGAACCTTCAGGCACAACTCTGTTTGCAGCATGTAGAAATAGTCTTCCATTAGCTTTAAATGTACAGTAGTATCTTTTTAGTGTTGAAGAAGATGAAGAAGCTGTATCCAAAACAAGGCCACAAGCAGATAATGAACTGTTAATATCAAATATTAAAGTAAAGCTGAAAAAGAACATTAAAGTAACTGTAGTGCCAACATATACTTTAAACAACATTCCTGATTAATTTAAAGATGACATATAGAACAGATTTGCATTACTAAACTCAGCTGACCATGGCCCAGAAGAAGTGGATTGAAACCAGAGATAATATTAAGGAACAGTTAAAAAATACAATTCCTGTAGTAAAAGGAAAAACCCCTAGATTGATAACAGAAGAAACACTTAACATTGCAAAAGAAATATCAGAAGCAAAATTAAAAGATGACAGAATAAGAGTCACAACTCTAAATGTGTTTTTCCAGCAATTCTCATGTAGAGACAAAGAGAACTATTGCAATAACCAGTACAAAATAATACTGAAAAACAAATGGGGAATAATAAGATATGTCTTCCAGAATTCCAGCAAATAAAAGGAAATTTTAAGTCTAGATTAGTAATACTGTATTGAAAGACCAACAGGAAAGCACATTGTCTGACCAGGATAAAATAAAGAGATGATGGAAATAGAATACTGAAGACTGATACAGAAAAGGTAAAAGGATGACAGATCCCTTGAAAGAGGAATCCTCTGATTAAGAACTTATAATTCTAGAAAGTGAAGGTGGCTCTGAAACCAGTGGGAAGAAATAAATCACCAGGGGGAAATGGGATACCAGCAGAACTACTGTACAGTTTTTCAAGTAGCAGACATGGAATATCTCAGAATCATTCAATAGACATACCTACCCCCAAGAAAGGAGATGGGAAGGAGAGCGGTAAATATAGGACCATTGCAAGCAAAGTGACGCTCAATGTGTCGTTACAAAAGCGTTACAAAATTCCTTATATGGAATGAGAAATGCTTGATATTCAAGCTGGATCCTGAAAAGGAGGAGATGGTTGAGATCATATTGCAAATATATGCTGGTTACTGGAGGTTATCAAAGAATTTCACAAGAAATTCAGTCAATGCTTTATAGACTATAGCAAAGCTTTTACTGAGTAGATCAAGAGAAGCTATGGAATGTTCTGAAAGAAATGAGTGTGCTAGGAATGCGGTGCTTGTAATGTGGACAAGAAGCTGTTGTTAGGAAAGAATGAGAAACAGAATTGTTTCCTATAAAGCCAAGTGTTCTGCTTATATACCGCCCCATACCACTTCAAGTAGTCTCTGGGCGGTTTACAGTTTTTTTTAAAATTACAGTATGCCCCCCCCGCAAGCTGGGTACTCATTTTACTGACCTCGGAAGGATGGAAGGCTGAGTCAGCCATGAGCCTGCTACCTGGGATTGAACCCCAGGTCGTGAGCACAGTTCTACCTGCAGTACAGGCATTTAACCAGCAGTTTGAAGAAGTAGACACCTACTAGGGCAATATGATCACTTATCTGGGTAGGTTCACTTGTTGTAGTATGGTCACCCAGAATGGAGATGCAGAGGTGGATGTTAAGTGCTGCATTGGGAAGGTGATGCTATTTTTCAGAAGATGAACAAGTACTGGTCCTTGCCATCCACATAGCTGAAGATTAAGTTTACTTGTTCACCTCTATCAAAATCATGACAGCTAATTATGAGTGAGACTTGGAAGGCGTCAGCAAGTATCAACAAGAGGCTTGACATCTTTCAATATAACTGCCTCTGCTGAATTCAAAATATCTGCTGTTTCAACCGCATCAACAATGAGGAGGTGCTGGCCTGCCCAAGTGGCTGGCCATGCTTTTCTTATGGAAAATACCTAAGCAATGAACTAGACTGAAACAATAACAATGATGCCCTCAAATAACATGGCAATGAATACTGACCCAAGGCCCGAAGGCACTACATATTACATAGGAGGATGCCGAAACACTCGCATAAGACCAAATGAGCTAAAAAAAAGCTTTGCAATCCAATTTGTTATAGAGCATGAAGTGGATGAAAGTGTGTGTGTGTGTGTGTGTGTGTGTGTGTGTGAGAGAGAGAGAGAGAGAGAGAGAGAGAAGTAAAGGTTTTAGAAAGGGGTGTATTTTACCTCCCTATCTGTTCAATCTGTATGCAAAACATATCATGAAGAATAAAAAAGCTGACTAGATTCAGAGGAAGGAGGAATGAAAAATGGTGGAAGAAACATCAATGATTTATGATATACTGATCACACTGTTTTAACAGCAGAAAGTAGTAACATCCTGAAATGACTTTTGGTGAAAGTGGGACAAGAAAATGCTAAAGCAGGACTGCAGTGGAACATTAAAAAGACCAAAATCATGATTGCATTAGAACTATACAACTTCAATGTTGACCATGATGAAACTGACATTCTTCAAGATTTTGTATACCTTAGCTCAATCATTAATTCAAATGTAAATTGCAGTCAAGAAGTCCAAAGGACTGTTGAAGACAGGACATTTTGGAGATCACTCCTCATAGGATTGTCATAAATCGGAGGTGACGTGGCAGCAGATAAACAATACAGAAATGTCTAATTCATACACTACATTTATTGCATAGAAATAATCGCCATGTGGCTGTAATTCCCCCATTGTTTGCAGTTCCCAGTAGCTTGCCACAATGTAAGGGATCCCAAGGGAAGGAATCAGAAATGAATTATAGTAGACCCTCATATAACAAACAGTTTGTATAACATAAAATCTGTACAACAACAAAAATTCCGGAGATAGGGGAAATTTGCTTAACAGAATCAACTATTGGGCAAATTTGTACAACATAAAAATGGTCGCAATTAGGGATTAGTCTGTTTTCAATTTGTATAAAGGAAAATTTGCTTAACAGAATTTCATTTTAGAACAAATAAATTCCTTTATACAAGGTACCACTGTACATGTATTGCCTAAAAGTGGTCATAGATGAAATGTCATCAGCATTACATGATACTGCTGCATTTCAACTAATATGTTTGTTTTATGACAATTGTGCAGAATCTTGACCCACATTGTATTAAAGGATATCCCTAATAGTAAGAAAAGCATCTGAATTATTTCATTTTTTTCTGTGGATGGCAAGCTGTTTCTCTTGAGATTTGTGGATAAATGTCACCTTATCAAGTCCCTGCATATTTCAGTATCCACCCGATGTTGTGGTATTGCTACTTTTTTTTTCAAGTTTAGAGTGACAAGTACATTGATATAAAAGAATCATCATATTGCAGGCATGAACTTTTATCAGATAGGTTTTCAAGTAGATTTGTAAAATAGAGGCTACATCTGTAATAGAAGATTAGTCCTAACAAGATAACACATTTGTCCTAGCAATTGAACTTTACGATTCAGAGTTAAGAAATTAAAATAATTTGCCAATAATGACTTTGGCAAAAAAAATAAAAAATAGTTATCAGGTTCACTGGATGAAATGAAAATGAAAATGAAATGAAAAATAAAATATATTTAATGACTATAATAATACAACAAATTTGCAACATTTTAATAACATTTCCTATGAAAGCTTGCACTTTCCTTTCTTCTAGTGAAGAATATGAGATAAAGAATTGTCATGCCCATTTTATAGGCAAGAAATTTATGCCAAAGTGTTGGAAACAAGCTTGACACTTTTCCTTCCTCCTGTTTTGGGTCTTAGTATCAGAGCGTTCAGTATCAAAGTTCAGTGTAGTGTCACTATAATGGGAAAATAGCTTGAATTAAATCCTCACTTAATCTTATAAACATCTAAGATGCAAGACTCTTTGAATTCAATAATACTGTACTCCTAAATAAGTGGAGCACAGGCTCATCCTGGTTATGGTGGTTACTTCATGTCCGTTTTGTCTCTGTTAGTGCTGCGCTTAGGAGTGGTGCAAAAAATGTTACTTCACGTGCGTCACACAACTACTGAAATTTGTCTTGACCACGCCCCCAGAACAGGTGCTAAGTGTGACAATACTGTACCTGGTGCTGGGGTAGGGTTTTCCCTTGTCACTCTTTGTTCCCGCTTTCTGTTCCAAGACAAGATACTGTGTAGTAACGACTGTCACGCAACAAAGCATTCATTTCTCTCAGAAAACTGTGTCCAGGTGCTTTTTTATTTTGACTTTTCAGAACCAAAATATAAAAAAAGATTTTTTAAAAACCCAAACAAAAAGGAAAAAGGAAGCTAGACAAAATCAGTGTTTGTCACGGTACGAGACCGTGAGGTAACACTTGTCATGAGACAAGTTATCACAACCATGGGAACACTGAACAGGGACAAAACCACGTGATCACGACCAACTCTGTCATGGTACAAAACTAGTCATGGAACAAAGAAGGACGTGAAGTAACCGCCTCACAGGCTTGGGAGGGCCATGAATGCCGTTTCACACTGCCTGGTCAAGGATAGGATAATAATGCACCTCAACCAAGGATTTGGCTTATTAAGGCAGTACAGTGTGGGTGTTCATTAATTGGCACCAACGGATCCAACTGTAACATACTGGACGACTCTCGTGGCAAGTCAAAATGCAATAAACTTTTATTGTCAACAGCAGCGTAATAGTCTTTGTTTTCAACTGGGGCGGAGAGATCCAACTCAGGGATTCTTAACGGAGTTTGGGGAACAATATACAACAGATCGGACATGGCAATAGCATCTATAAACAGGTTCGTGGACCTTATCTGCGAGCGGCAGCTCCCTGAGAGATCAGCGTTCCCGCGCATCAGGTCCTGCAACACGGATGCCTCACCACTGTCTGTGAGTCCTCCCATCCCCAGCCAGGGATCCATCCTCTGTAGTCTCCTTGAGGGGTTCGGATGTAGTTGACAGAAGGTATGATTGCCCTCAGCTCCTGGGCTTTATGCTCTGCCCCAATGGGAGGGTAGGGAAGAGATAACCCTGTCTCCACTCTGGTGAGCATAAGAGCGTCCGTTTGTATTCCCCATTCCATGATCCTAATAGTCACTTTCGCCTTTCTCTAGCTAACTTGAACCCATTTGTCACTGGTCTCTGGTCTTTCTTCATATAGGTGCACCCACGCCTCAGCTGTGGGCCTCTTTATCTCCCACACTTGTACCCAGGCTTCTGAGGTGCCTGCTTTGCTGCCACAGACCTGTGCCCAGGCCTCAGCAGTCTGAGGTTTCACCTGGCAGCTTACCTCACACCAGCGCCTTATATATTCCCCCTCAGGCTGATAGCCCTTCCCCCTTTCTAACCCGCCTAATTCCTCTCCTTCTTATCGGGTTGGCGTAATATCCTGTCATCACTTTCTCGTGCCTGTCATTCTTCTCACTTTCCCTCACTGCCTCTATCCCTGGTGCTTGTTTTCCACCCATCTCTTCAATGGTGGTTTCTTTCCCTTCCAATTCTGTCCCTTCCTGGGGTGCTTGATTTTCCTCCTCCAAAGTCTTAGCTGTCTTCTCTATAATGGGTTTCTGCTCTTCCTCATTCCTCACATTGTCTTTTGCATTCTGCACACCCTCTTCTGGGTTACATACAGTATTTTGTTCATGCATTACATCAAGGACACGAACCAGCTCTTGACTTTATTCAGTGACATACATTTCTTGGCCATTGATTCAGTAAAAACCTGCAGAAACTACACCCACACACACAAATGACACAAGAAATATGCGCCATGCTGGGAATGCTACAACTACAGTGGACCCTCGGATAACAAACGGTTTGTATAACATAAAAATCTGTACAACAAAAAAAATTCTGGAGATAGGGGAAATTTGCTTAATAGAATCGTCTATGGGGCGAATCCTTACAACATAAAAATGGTCGTGATTAGGGATTACTCTGTTTTCAATGCATTCCTATGGGAAATTTGTATAAAGGAAAATTTGCTGAACTGAATTTCATTTGGAACGAATTAATTCCTTATAGAAGGTATAGATCTCTTCCTTTCCCCATGACACAGATCGCTTCTCTCAGAAATACTCCAGCTATTATAGAGAGGCATAAAAGGATACGAATCAACAAAAGAGGAAGACATACGCCCGTACTAATAAGAGCATATAAGGGCGGTGCGCTTGTACGCAAACCCCCGCGGACTTTATCCCGCATCGCTCAAAAGCCGGCAGCGACACTCGCCTCACAATCGAAGCGGGCACCTTGAAGGGCAAAGGGCCGGCTCTGATTGGCTTGAGCGCCGCGGCGGTATTTCTGACGTAGAACAAGCCAGAGCACACCCGCAAGGGCGACTCCAAGCCGTGCGGGGGTGATGGAGGCAATGCGTCGCCCCCCCCCGGCTGCGCGTCAAATTGACCCGTCCGCCGCGAGTCGTTTTGAAACGGGACGGAGGGGTCGCGCACGCGCGGTTGAAACGGAGCATGCGCGCTTGTGAGACGGGCAAAGGAGGGCGTGGCGTGGCGCGGTAGGCCCGAGCCCACAAACATGGCGCTTCGGGGGCGCGGGAGGCGCCGACTCTTAAGAGGGTAAACAAACCAACAAGCCGCCCTCCGGCCTTCGCCGGCACGCTCGTCATGGCCCGGCACAGGAACGTGCGCGGCTACAACTACGATGAAGGTAGAGAGCGTTGGCGTCCCTCAGGAGGGCCCGTTGGGCTCTCCTCTCCTTCCCCCCACCTGCCTCTTGGGGAGGCCCCCGCTGGGACCGGAGGCGGAAGGAGGGGCGGAAGGAGAGAGAGGGAGGGTCCCCGTGACGTCACTGCCCGGCCTCTCCGGGGGGGGGCGGTTGAGGGTCCGACGGGGAGAAAGTGGGAGACGGTTGGTGAAGGGGTGGTAGAAGAGAGAGAGAGAGAGAGAGAAGCGCCGAAGAGGGGCTGGCGAGGCTAGGCCGCCGTGGGGGAAATGGGGGGTGGCCCTCCTCAGGGCCTCCTAACGGTGAGAGTAGTTAGAAGGTGGTCTTCCAAAGAAGCTATTTAGCCTCCCATTTAGCCCTTTCGCTTATTTTAACGCTTCGTCGGACGAACGCCGAGGTTCAAGCCAGGCGTCGGCCTTGGGCGATTGGAAGCCCAGCTGACCCGGGCAGGCACCCGTCCATTTTGAACATTGTGGTGGTGGTGGTGGCCCGTCGTTCAGAGGTGGAGAATTCCGTCGTTTGCACTTCCAGCTGTTGGCCTCTCCTGAGCCAAGGAGGGGCTTCGAAATAATGGCGTAGAATGGCAGTGGTTTTCAAACTCCCGCCCCCCCACCCCCCAGTGTGATACTTAAACTTCTAGTTAGTCACCAAGCTGGCCTTTTGAGAGGCAGTGTCCAAAGCATCTGATAAATCACGGTGGAGAACCCCTGCAGGAAAGGATATATCAGCTGGGCAGATAGTGGAAGTAAAGTGGGCGTGCCTGTTTGCATCAGTGTTGTTCCCGGTCATCAAATCATCTCCAGGTGACCATAAGAATGGCTGATCTTCAAAATGTCCTGCTCTCAGTCATCCTGCTCCGCTCTTCCTGCTGTCTTCCACTTTTCCCAGTGTTATTGTCTTTTCTTATGGTGTCCCCAAAGTAGGACAGACTCAGGTGCAACACATTTTGCCCCCAGAGGTAAATGGATTGGCTCAAGGACTCAGTTGTTTGTTTTTCTGGTGGTTCAGGCTATCCTCAAAGAGCTCCAGCACTGCATTTCAAACAAATCAGTTTGTTCTTGCCAACTTTCTTTCCTGCCCAGCTTTCACACCCATAATGGTGATTAGAAATATGAGAGTGTGGGTGGTCTAGATCTCTAGTGACACTTTTTAACACTCTTAGCATCATGTACCCCTGCTATGGGTTGGCTAATGGCTTCACATTTTAATGTGGAAAGGAGGAGGAAGAAATATGGTGATGTAAACTTTAACAATTCGGCCTTAAAAACCCTTTCACAGCTTATGTCTGTGAAGATTCTCAGTCATCCAGGTGAGTTTATCTGGACTTCTTTTTCTTGAGAGAGAAACGTTTCGCTGCTCATCCAAACAGCTTCATCAGTCTGTATAAAGCTAGTGCAAGTTCTTCATGTTATAGTCAGCTTTGACCTCTTGTCACCCTGGTCTGATACAGATTCATAAGATGGACAGTGGCCTGAATAGCTTGCAGTTATATTTAAATTGTTCATTAAGAGACTTTTAAGCACTGGTTTTTATTAGTGATTCAAGATCAGATGTCTCAAAATATCTTTGCTGCTTTAAACATTTGCTTCACAGAATGTAATTTTCGTTATTGTTGATTAATTTCATATAAAGATTTTATTCATATATAAACCTCTGTGGAGTTTTTAGGTACTAAATAGTTATCTGAAAACAATGAAGAAGTATTATAGCTTTTATAAAAAAACCAAAAGTAGTTTTATGAAGGAACAAAAAGGTGGTTTTAGCCTGCATTAAAAAGGGTGGTCCTCAGACTGCATAACTTGAAGATCCAGCCTGTGTAGTTTTTTGGGCAAGCCACCACACACACATTCACATTCACACACAGCCACAACAGACATCCCCACGACAGAGAGAGAGCATCATAAGAAGGGAATGGTAAACTACTTCTGCACATGTTACACCTGGAAAGGATCATTCTTAAGTTGGGGTCAACTTGGTGACATGCAATTAATATATTATTTGCTGAGTGTATGCTTTATATCCTTAGCATTAAACTTTGGGCAGCAATAAAACTTTGGGCAGCAATAAAAGCTTACCAGAATGTTGTTTCATGACAGCTTTTTGTTTATAATAGCTAATTTTGCCTAAATTGCCTGTATTTCTACACCTTCATCACAATGGTCAAACTATGGTTATTTGATATATCGCTAGATTTAGACCTAAGCTGCATTTTGAAATCTTAATATTATGAAATACATAGCAGGGTATGATTAGTTCTCCTGGGCTCTGGACTTTATCCACTTTATATTGATCTCAGTAGAATCTATTTGAATCCATCATTTATAGGACTGTGCAACTGGAACAAGTTATGCATATGAAACAAATTGTGACATCACAGTCATTTCAAGCCAATTCATGGCTTGTGTGTTGTGTCATTATTGTTGTGACCAACTCTTCGTGACTCCTATGTCCATGGAGGTTTTTTTTGGCAGGAATACTGCTTAGTCCCCTCTATTTAAGTCTCTATATGCAACATAACACTAATAAATGAAAAAGTATTGCTTCTGTAGTTTAACTGGATACCATCCGTGCTGAGTCTGAAAATGCATAGCCATTGATGTAGTGCACCATATGTTAGGACAGTAACATTCAGCGGAGGCCAACTTTATTTTTAATGGCTTTTATGATTTAAAGCACTGCATCTCAATCTCAGGTCCCCAGATGTTCTTGGAGTAAAGAAGTCTTCACCATTAGCTGTCCTGGCCAGGATTTCAGGCAATTGTAGTCCAAGAACAACTGGGCAGCCAAGGTGATTTGAAGGGAAACAGATTTACGAAGAAGACCTAAAGACCTTAGTAGTTCCAGCATGCATTTTGTCTGTGCTAAAAATGGTGCTGACTTGTTTGGAGTACTGAATAATACTTCTGACCAGTGCAGTGCAGTGACAGGGTTGGTAGATGTTAAATTCTATTGTTACATATATTATACTAACGCCAAAAGCTACAAACTTCTGGTCCTGTGAGAGTAGCACAAGATTCATCCAATCTTCAGGTGTCTCTCTCTGAGGGAGAGGGAGAAAGGTTCACTCTCTTACTCTCAATAATGGGTCACCAGATATGCCAGGAGATACTGTAGCTCTGCACAATTATTTGATCCCAGACCTGTCTCCCAAATGTCTGATGATCTTTGTCAGTGCCAGTCAGAGTGCAGATCACTTTCCTCTCATTAGTTATGGTGGAAGGAAGTTTGTAAAAAAGGGGAGAATTCTTTCATAAAAAGATACAGACATAGGGCTTTGAATTTGTCAGTGGCTTTCATGTCAGAGCTCTATAGTAGCAAGTAGGGTTGCCCTGTCCATTATTTCAAATCTGTGTATCATTTCAAATACTGGAACTTGGTTCAGAATGTCTTCCTGAAGGGAGAAAATAGCTCTTTGCTTTAACGGACTATTTGAAGGTACCTGACCTTTAGAACAAGGGAGAAATAGGCCACCAAGTAATGGCTATAGTGAAGACTTTTTGATAAGAGTTGTTTTTTATGTTCCTGAAGTTAGATGATTTTAAAAAAGGAGCCCTCTAATATTTGTGCCTGCTGCACAGGGGTTTTTATTGTGCATGTAGGGACACCCCCCCCCCCGGATGCTGATTTCATTGTGACCATAGCAAAAATGGTTGCAGTGGGTGCATGGGGTGAGAAAAGCCCCTGCATGGAGAGGGGTTGAGGTGTATGTGTGTGCCTTAGAGGTAACCTTGATCTTAAGCTAAAATGTATCAAATGGCCCAGATTGCAGTGATGTTTGCCTATCGCAGTGGTGGCAAACCTTCAGCACTCCAGATGTTTTGGACTGGATACCCCTTGAGGTCTCTTCCAACTATGATTCTATGACCACAACCCTACAGTCCTTTGCTGATGGCAATACAGGCTTGAAATTCTGGGAGTTGTGGTCCAAAACATCTGGAGTGCCCAAGGTTTGCCACCACTGACCTATAGTGTATATTAATGTTGTAACATTGATCCAGATCCAGTTGCTTAGCATAGCAGTAGGGATTTGGTGAGTCAGTTTATCCATATACTGTATTTGAATGCTTCAGATGCTCCTATAACCATGACTGACTTTATCATAGCAATTTGCAACTAGAGTAAGCTCATTTGGATAAGTAAACTTCTGGAGGAGTTGGTTCATTAACTCTTTATTGATTCAATGTGTCTACTTTATGCTATGCTAAGCAGCTGGATTATGGCCAGTATATCTTAAACGATTTAAAATTATAATTATAAAAATCCAATTGTACTTCTTCTTTGACTTTGACTTAGACTTTGAAGAAGATGATCTCTATGGGCACTCTGTGGAGGATGATTATTGCATTTCACCCTCAACAGGTTAGTTTACTGTATTATTATTGCAGTTTAGTATTCTGTTTGATGCTGGTGTTATGTCACGTACCCTCATGAACTCTCTCTATAGTAGACAGACTGTTTCAGTTCAATGCAGAATTCAAGAATGTATTTTAATGTTATGTAGCATAGGGTAACCCCCCCCCCCCCGCATATCGCGGGGGTTAAGGACTCAGTCTGCAGTAATTGAAAATCGGCGATATGTAGATGCTGGCTCGGGTGCGGTCTGGAGGGGCCTATATGGGGCCTCCTACCCTTACCTGAGGCCTGGTGCTACCCCGGACAGGCCTCTGAAGGGCTTCTGGGGCCTGTTGGAGGCCTCAGAAGTGGTTTTTGCTGATTCAGAATTCACTTCCGGTTCACCGGAAAGCACAGGCCCCAGAAGCCCATCGGAGGCCTGTTTGGAGCAGTGCTAGGCCTTGGATAAGTACAGGAGGCCCAAAACAGGCCCAACCACCTTACCCCCTGGGGTCTTTGTTTCATATACTATTGTCCCGCAATATAGCAGGACCACAGTATATGAACCGCAAAAGGGCGGCGGGGGGGGTGTTACTGTACTACAGTGGCAAGTCAGAAGAAAAATACAGGATGTGATGGCTAAAGATGACTTTCATGATTTGCCTAAAATCACTTAGAATTCAGTTTTTATTTTGTTTGTTTTATGACAATTGTGCAGAATCAGCTTGGTTGCAAACTTGAATTAAAAAATCCAGCTGTTAGTCTCAGATTAAACCCATTGAATGTAGGGCTGGATAATTGATACAGCGGGTCTGTTCTAATTTGAAACTAATAATTGGATTTATTAATTATTATTATTATTAATTTATTTTATTTATATACCGCCCGTCTTCCCAGGGAACTCCGGGCGGTTAACAACATGGGTTGAAGCAACCAATTAAAATACAATACAATACGACAGTACATCAAAGTATCAGGAAAAAAATTAAAGGAGGAAAACAAAAGTAGGTAAAAAACAAAATCATTGGCAAGTGGCATCAAAAAATGAATTAAAAAAAAGATTAAAGGTCACCAAATGCTTCTCGAAAAAGCAGGGTTTTAAGTGTTTTTTGAAGGCGGGCAGGGACTGTGCAAGGCGCAACTTACTCAGAAGGTGGTTCCAGAGCGAGGGGCCAGCCACAGAGAAGGCGCGGTTGTGTGTGACTGATTTCTGTGCCTCTCTGGGTGTGGCCACTCGGAGTGAGTGCGCCTGTGACATTCTTGTGGGTCGGGCCTTAGTTGACCTTCGGAAGTTACTCTCTGACAGGTATTAATTGGATATAGCCCCAAAAACATTATTTTAAGCATTCTGAAACTTGCTGAAAAGCAGTGTTTTCTCACAGAGGGATTGTGAGATGTAGGGTCATTATATTTACCACAGCAATTGTTCTTCTCATTGGTTTTCATTATAGCTGCTCAGTTTATATATTCAAGACGGGATAATCCCTCTGCACTTACTGAGACATTAGAAGAAGAATATGGCTATGAAGATAAAGAACACCATAATTGTATCTCTAGTCATGAGCTAACTGGAGTTGAAAAGGGTAAGTATGGATTTTTTTTTAAAAAATCAGTGTCTGTGGGTCTTGCTGTCGCTATAACTAAATATAAAGGTTTCCCCTGACCATTAAGTTCAATAGTTTCTTACTCTAGGGCCTGGTGTTCAGTTCCATTTATAAGCTGAAGAGCTGGCATTTGTTTAGAGGCGTATTTCTGTGGTCATGTGGCCAGCATGACTAAAAGTGTAAGTGCACAGAACACTGTTACTTTCCCATGAAAATGGTACCATTTATCTGTTTGCATTTTTGTCGGACTGCTAGGTTGGCAGGAGCTGGGACAGGCAAATGGCGTTGACCCCATTGTGCAGTTTTGATTTGCCAGCCTTTCATTCAGCAAATGCGCTGTGCCACTGCATCCCCTCTCTTTAATTAGTTTGTATAAATGTTGGCTGCCTATTTGGGCAAAATACTGTTGAATTGGCTACCCCTGCAGAAGGGTTGTGATGTCAGTGTTAGTGATGATTTTCTGTAATTACAAACCTCTAACCTGTGGCTTTTTGTGCTCCCATGTAATCCTTTTCATCATGTTGAAGCTATGAGAAATACTGGATGGGAAGAGGAAGTATTTACGTACAGAAAATTGCCTCTGAAACATTACTGGCAGGTGGATACTTTCTGTAATTAAAGATTTCCCCATCCTGCCCTATGGATTCCATGACTTCCAAATAATAAAGGGATTCCAGAGGTATTAGAAAAGCTATGGGACCAAAGTAGGATTTTTAAGCCATCAAGACTTTCCCCCACTAATGACACTATTGGCCTTCTACTGGTGTAATTTTGCCTACAGTATTCCAGCTATTATAGTTTTGACTAATAAATTGATATAATTCTAGCCATCATGGTTTGCTGTAGAATGACATGGACGTTTTTGTCATAATACCTGAAATTGGCTAGAATGCAAATGAGAGTGAACAAATGGGGATTACTAAATGGTGATGTACAGATGAAGACACAAGATATCACATCATTCCCTTTACTCCCACATGAGATATATGAAACAGCTCATTGTGGATTGTGGTCCATTTGTTCAGATCCATGTGCTGTTTTATGCACACAAGTCTCCATTTTAGTCAGGAATCTGGTGGTGCATGATTCCGGATTTTTAATGACTTAAATTTTAAAAATTACTTTTGTATTTAAACCGTGATTTAAATCATTTATAAATGATTTTTATCCACCCAAATGACATAGAGGTACACTTACATACAAAACGAACTTGGTCTCCATTTTACATGGATTTGTGGCATGGACATGGAACGCCTGCATCATATACATGGCATCATGAATAAAGTGATAAACTGTGGCCTTACTTATAGAGTAATACCTTGGATAACAAATGCCCTGATAACAATTTTTTTTGGATAACAAATGGTAATTTCCAGCCCCCCCCCCCCAGCCCCAGCCAGGGACACTTTCCCCGGCGGGCCTGAGCCACCCCCTCAGCCCAACCTTTCAGTAGGGCTTCCCCCGTCCCGTGCTCCCTCTCCATTGCTCCCGACTCTCACAGGCTCCTGGTTCCCAGCGGCAGAGGTGGGGCTGGGCAAAATGGGTTAAGAGGCAGCAGTGGTAGTGGTGCGTGTCTTCAGACACCGCCACGGTGACTGGCAGGAGGAGGAAGAGGACCAACAGGGGTGGGGGCCGGGCAAGATAGGGGAGGCGGTGGCAGTGGTGTTGGTGTTGCGAATGAATTAAATTCATTGTCCAGATGGTGCAGTATAAAATCAAATAAATAAATAAAATAATAATAAATACTGTACGTCTGGGATAGTCTGGAGATAAAAGCCCTTGTGTTTTGCATCTTTATTGGAAATTTCTGCTCAATGCCTCTGAAGTACATAAGCTAACCATATCATTTTGAATGATGCTCTCGTTGATAATCTATGTGCAGCTAAATAGTCCCCTTTTTACAAATGCTTGAAAACACTTTATTTTGCTGCTCAATGAAACAAAGAGTGCTGTAAATGACCAGGGAATAGAAAAGGAGTTCTGCTTGGGATTTTAGATGGTAGTAATCTGCTAAGGAGAAATCTGAGCATTTGTCTTCTGGTATTTGTTTGAGGTAATTGTGTGAATGTCCTTTTCATGACTAGTTTTTTTTTATTGCTCTTGGATTTTTAGCTCAGCTTGAGACATGCCTTAAGCATATGAGAGAAGTGCTTCAAGACTCTGTGCCAGAACAGGTGATGGTGGAAGCAGTGTTGAACAGTAAATTCAGTGTACAACAAGCTTTGGATTCTGTGCTTGCACAAGGCAACAACCAAAATATGAAGACTAAGGATAACGTGATTGCAGGAAAGGCAGCAAAAGGTATGTTTACATGTGATTACCCATAATTTACCTTGTACTGTACTTCTTCTGACCAAGCAGCAAGATAGATATAACAAATATAATTGTTTTTAACTTTTCTGCCTGTAATTATATTGATTGGTGGAATCACTATTCAATATGTTTATAGATCTGTGTATGAAAAGTTACTTTCATCTTCCTGAGGTGCCTCCTGATTTGCATAAACATTGTTAGCATTAAACAATGTTAACTGTTTGTGAATGAAATAGCATAGCTAAATGATAGTTAGGTGTGATTAAGTTATAAATTAGCTACTTCCAATATAATTGCAGAAACAAGAGTAAGAATTCTGTGGCACCTTTTAGTGACTTCCTGCTAATTCTGAGCTGCTATCTATTTGGAGTTGTTGTTCAGCCTAGTTATTAGACTGATCCCATAAGCCTATTATTGACAACTATAAAAATTCAAATAAAGTTTGTTAAATAAATGCCTTTTTATGTTTTCTCCCCTTGATTTTGCTGTTGCCTTTCCTGACCCACACATTGGCATTGTTTTTGCTGTGGCCTTCCAATTGACTTGGAATTCTTGGCTTTTGTAAGGTAAGGCTTATTTTGCTCAGAAATATATTCCAATGACCATAGGTTGTCTGATTTGGTAGAAAACACTTCAGATTCTACTACTGCTTGTTTTAATCTCAGTGACCCAATAGTGAGGTTTGGCCCTTCAGCTGCAAGTGACAAAATTCAGCCCAGATCCAAATACGTCAAAACACCTTCAGTCAAAAAGCAAACATTATCATCATCTTCTAAATACTTGGGAGTGCCTCCTCTACCAGTCAGTGACAGTGACAGAGTATTTCATGACTCTGTCAACAAACACGCATCACTACCACTTGTGGGTGACAGCAGAACTACACCTTGGAGATCCGTTCATGAAAGTGGCTTGTTATCTAGTTCAGGAGATGAGGTGATGAAGGACAATGCGTCAGAAAGGTCTTGGAATCAGTCTGAATATGAAGACATACAGGACTTGAAGACCTTGTTTAGGCTTAACGAAACAGGTGACGCAGCAGATGCTCCAGACAGAGCGTCAGTCTGTCTCCAGAACAAGTCTGATGGTAGCAACTGCTGCTTGGATAGTCCCCCTGGTTTAATAAGTGCTTTGCGGGATACGATGCTACATAACAGAATGAGTAATACGTTCACTGGAAAGATGGGGCATTTTGAAAATGCCTGTTCTGTCTCACAAAATAAGAGCTCTCCCCAAGGGCACAACTGCAGCTTTTCAGAGTTTGATAGCTTAATGCGTCCATTTCCAGAAAGTCCATCTCTGGCTGATCTCTTGCAGGAACACCAAAGCCGTAATTCAGACAAGACGTACCCTTTGTCTGATCAGTATAATCCGCCAGTAGCTAGCATTACAGACATGGAATTGGGGTATTCACCATTGTCTCAATTAGCTGGCCTTCCCCAAGTCTCATCTGGAATGGCAGAACTTTCAGGATCTTTATCTTCCCTAACGTTCTCTAGGTCTTCTCCAATTAAAGAGCTTGAGAGTCTGTCACTTTCAGATTTAATTGCTAACTCCATTGAAGTGGCTAAGCCTGCAGCAGTCAGCAATTCTGAACTTAGTGTAGCTAAAATGATGCAACCTCCAGGTGTGAATTCAGATATTGATCTAAGTGTTCTTATTAGAAAATCAGCACTATCAGACCATGGAGAGGTGAAATCAGATAGCCAACTTCCAGAAACAGAAGTGTCATGCCCAGTGCAGGAGCAGCAAATATTGGTAGCTAAAGGAGTCAAGAAAAGCAAAAAGAGAGTGAGACCGCATATTTTAGAAGGCACTGTTCCATGGACAAAGACACTTTCTGCAAGACCTTCATCCTTTGCTATAACTTTATGTCTTCATTATCCCCCAAAGAGATGTAAGCGTGGAACTGTTAGCCTCCATGAGGCATTCTTATACAGCAGACAGATGCAAGAAGTGAAAATTAATGAAACAGGGCCCTTACTAACAATTACTCCATTTGACTTCAAATCACCATCACCTGATGACATTGTGAAAGCAGGCCAAAAGAAAGCTTTCACTAGATAACAGTGCAACAAAACAAGACTTTAAAACAAAAAGATTTTATACAGTGTGACCTTGGATTGTAAATTGGAAAACATTTCTTAAATGCAGACACCAGTTTTGATTAGATAATATTGTAGCAATTTTTTTAAAAAGATGCACTGAATTTCTCTACTTTTTACTGTTTTATTTCTTTATTAGAGGTAACTATTAAATAGCTCACCAACTTTGGAATAATGTGTTTTTGCAGGCAGAAAGTGTTAGTTTTGCTATAAAAACAATATCATTTATTTCTTAAATTGGGGAAATTTAAGAAATGTACAGGGGAACAAACTCTTGAACATATACTGCTGTGAATTAATGTTGTGTAATTCATCTTTTTAATTATTTTAATGATAATTGGTTTGATAAACAGCTATTGTTATTATAGCTGCCTTCTCATTCAGTATGTCTCTCCCGCCCCCACAACATGGACTTTTATATTCTTGTTATTATATGTTTTTCTTTGCACATAAGCCTCATGGCCAAAATGTTGGTAAGCTATTTGTAAACTGGTCGTGGTACCATTAATACCTTTTCAAACACATAGCCTGGGATTAGATTGTGGGAGGACAGTTTTCACAAGTAGCTCTTCCCTTCACAAATACTAATTTACATCCCATATTGCACAAGAGGAAGGCAAGGCTTATGTAGTGGATCATTTCCTCCTGTCTCTTCATCTTCTGAGAATCACCTTTTGAGAATTGAAAGACCTACCAGACATTGTAGTCTTTGTCTTACAGGGCTGTAGTAGAACTGAGAAATGGTCTCAAATTAGAGGGAGGGGTGTTTTACTGTTCAATCCCAAGTTCAGAATCTGCTCTTTCTACTGCAGCTGCATAAGACACAGATCCCCTGAAATGGCCTTTGGGGGCTGTAGAAAGAGGAGGGGGATTGTAAAGATCCATTTTATATACAGTATATTCGTCTTCTGCATGTGCAGTATTGGATATATTGTATTAGAATTGTATTTCCTGAATGTTTTGGTCTTAGAGTCACTTCACATATTAAACGAGACAGAGGTCATGTGTGTAGGTGACAGTGCGTAGGGCAGGAAAGCAGAATCTGTCCTGCTTTTCTGTTAAGGCACATTTATGTAGCCAGAGGCTTGCATGTACTTTGTGCACATTTTTGAAAAGGCTATATATGCAAAATATTTTGTATTTACACTTTAATCTCTGAAGCACTCAAAAAGATTTGAGGCTAGTAAAAACAGTGTTTCAGTATTGGATAGGAAAGATCTTTGTTCTCTATTATGTGCAAACTTATTAACCAAAACATCTAATTCTGTGTACTATATATGCTTTGATCACATTTGGACAATCTTATCTCCCCTTATTAGGTAAGACCTGCTTACTTGCCCAGGACCTTTGCTTCTTCATTTGCATTGTAAATGGGAAACATCTCTCCCCAGAAATATTCTAATAATAGTTTGTTTTGTCCCAAATAAGAAACTGGTTATCACCATTTGGTTTGATAGCTGTTGTGAGCTTTTCGGGCTGTTTGGCCATGTTCTGGAAGTTTTTCTTCCTGATGTTTTTCACCAGACTTTGTGGCTGGCATCTTCAGAGGGCAAGGAGCTCGGGGAGCTAGGATTTGATTTCATTGTTTATGCTGCAAACGAGGGAATGAAGTGGTCCCTAGTGTAGGCAAAAGTCTTCCTCCAAATACTACTTATGTAGTCCATATATGGACTAAACCTTAACCTGTTTATTGCACTGTAGAAGAGGGTTTTTTAAGCACATTGACACCAGCACAACTTGACATTACATTGACACAAGCAGGATAGTAGCCAGTATGTGTTTGTTACTGAGCAGCTTTCTAGTTCTTGTACCTGGTACTAGAACCAGGTGCCAAACAACAGTAACACAGTCTTATGAACATATTGTGGGCATTTGAATTCTTATGCCATTCATCTTTTTTTAAAAAAAATTATCACTGGAATGTATCCAGCGGTGATCATTCACCAGTAGCAGACACTGCTGGTGAAACAGACTCCCCGTGCAACCACTCCCCCCGCCTACCATGTTTGTAATACTTTGGGGCACATTTGAGAGAGGTCAATGGAGAGGAGAAGCAGTGGAGGTGTCTGTGAGGATGGATGAAAGCTACTATATGGATAAGATAACATGCATTGCTATGTTTTCAACAAATATCTTGCAGCTTTCATAACTTCATAGTAATTTAACAGGCAGCTATAATATATGATTTTGTATATCTGTATCTTTATATATTGAAAGTAAGAGATGTTTTAATATACTTTTTTTAAAAAAGAAAAGCTATGTCCAAATGCAGAATTATTGTGTTGTATATTTTGTTTATGTTGTAAAATACATTCCATTGCATTTGGTACAGATTGTGGTCTTTGTAATTTGACACTGTCACAGTTCAGGGAATTTGATAAATATCAATATTTTGAAATGCATATTGAATGGCTTTTATTTTATTTTATTTTATTTTGAAAATTGGATTTTTGTACCAGTTCCTTTCACTCAGTAAATTTCCTTTCCTGGCATTTACAATATCTTTTTGCAGTAACCGTGTGTATTCCTATGGGATTCTGACTTCTGAATTCTTAGACCTGCAAATACAGATTCTTTATGCGGGAAACTGTGCTCCCCCCCTTTAGTTTGGGGGACTGCTGTGGTGATCTGGGATAGACTTCTTTAGGTAGTTTTCACGGGTAATTACAATGACTAATTAGCTGAACCACAGCTTTCGTATGGGCAATGGCTCTTGAAGCATGCATTTAGTAAATGCAAACATACTGTAGATTTAAATAATAGTGTTGCACATTTCCCCCCCTGCAAGTTAATTTCAGCTCCTTGGTAAATGGTGGGTCATGACAGAGTTGAGGTAAAAAGAAAGCATGGCAAGCATGCTGTATTTATTAGCCATCTAGAGTGGAGTTTAGGGGAAATTGCATCCTTACAGAGATGATGAATGTATCATGCCTTTACATTTTATTGGTAGCTTACTGAGCAGAAGCCAGCTTATTATTTGCATATGGCATAGTTTTATTAAACAGTTTTATGAAATTCACTTTAGAACTTATAAAAAAACCAAACTATTTGTCACCTTGTATATTATGTATGTTAAACTATTGTAAAGTTAGGATATTAGTTTATTTTATATTCGTACTTGAACTCAAGTATTTTATAGTAAAAGTGACTTGTCATGTGTTTGTCATGATACAGTAATAATAAAACTGAAGGGTAGTCACCAGTGCATGCTGTCTATTTGTGTCTTGGTCGAAGGGTATGAATAGCTTCCTAATGGGGATTTTATTAAACAGAAATATGTATCTTTCGTAGGATCAATGAACTTGCCATTTTCAAATCTTACCGCTACACAACGGTTCTCATTCAGCAATGTTGTAGTAGGTTTGAAATGGGTAGAAGCTTCTTGGGTTGTCGGAGAGACCTGATAGCAGGATGAACTGTTAGCGTAAGCAGGTGTGCTTGCCAAGATGACATGGAAAAAGAGCTGAAAATGGCAGAGAAGGGGGCTGAGTGAATGAGGAGATTAGCTATGTCAAATCCATGCCATTATACCAACACAGAGTCATATGAAAGTGGGTGTCTTAAATCATTTCCGTCCTCCCCAGTGTGGAAGGAATTTAAATTCAGTACAGCTTCATGTGGCTTAGTGTGTCAGAGCATCTAGCCTTTGAAAATCATTTCTAGTTAGAATTGCTCACCTAGGTATTTGAGAGCAGTATGTTGGTACGCATATGATTTAAATAAAATGCTATGTCTTGTGTCCTGGTTGTAATTTTGTTCTGTAACAATACAAAAGAAGAAGGAAAGGGCTATTTAGTCATATGGAACATTACTGTTTACTTAGGATTGCTAGGCATAGTTTCAGTCTCCAGCAGTACATGCCTTTGAATGTTCCTGTGGCCCTTTATCCGTTATTTCAATTTCCATTTATTTTAATTCAGGATTGGACAGGCACGAGTAGCAGAACATTTCTTGTTTGCCCCTACCAATGGCAGCCCCCCCCCCAATGACTATTCAACATATGGCTAAGATACGATGGTTCCAACTAAATCTGTAATTAAAATATGTTTTAAATTTAAAACATAACATTCCAAATTACTGGGTACAGTATGACCGCCATAGCTGTGGTGGATCGGTTCTGGGCACCCCACCCCCCGCGCGCGGGGATAGTGAAATCCATAGATAAGAGCAAACATTCTTATCCGAGGATAATGGTGGTAGGGTTGGTGGGATGCCGGGGCAAAAGCTTTTGCCCCCGACACCCTCTCCCCAAATACTTGGTAGTGTGGAGGTGGTGAGGAAGGCTTGGCATTGGTAAGGTTTTTTGTTTTTGTTTTCTTCCCTCCTCGTCATCGCTGGGCTCAGTGGATGGCCTGTGGGGGCAGCGGTGACAGCTTCGAAGATGCAAGAAAACAAAAGAATTTACCAATGCTGAACCCTCCTGACTGCCACCGCCCAGCTGCCCTCTTCGCTAGCTGGCCTGCAAGGGCAGTGGCGGCTGCAAAGAGGGAAGGAAAAAAAAAAAAGAAAACTTACTGATGCCAAGCCCTCCAAGCCAGCGGGCTTGGGGGGGGGGCTGCGGGGACGGCAGTGGCAAGGAGGGCTCAGCATCAGTAAGCTTTCTTTTGTTTTCTCTTCTCCTCGCTGCCCCAGCCAGCCAGCCAACCAGCTGTCCTCAGCCTGCAGAGGTGGCAGCAGTGGCAAAGAGGGAAGAAAACAAAAGCTTACCAATGGCGAGCCTTCCTCGCCACTGCCTGGCCAGCCACTGTCTTTGCTGCCGGCTTTGCAGCTAGTTTGCGACAGTAGCCTGCTTTATGTCTACTGAATTATTATTTAAAATATTTCCCCCCTCAATCCGTGAATAAGTGAGCCAGCAGATAAGAGAGTCATACTGTATCAGCTCCTGTTTCTTACTAGTAGTTGAAATAAGTTAAAGCTGGGAAATGTGTTTTTCTTGCTTAGTTTATGCCAGCGATAAACTTTAAATTTATCTTAGTTGATACCGCTGGGTGTGTTTTAACCAAAGATACATAGAAGGGTTTGGTATCTGAAATCCAGGGGGAAATACAGGATATCGTCAGGTTATCCATGTGTTTTATCACTTGAATATAAATGCTAGTAAGATGGAAGATATTTTCCTTCCGTCAGAGAGAGATTGATTCACTGTGTTTCTCTTTGACATGTCAATTTTTTTTTCCATCTCGGGGGATTTTTCTCACCTTCTATTACAACTTTCATTATGCTTTTTTGAGAATTATTAGTAAGTTGTTGTAATTAAAGAAGAATATTTATCTCTAGCTGGAGATAATTTCAGTCATCCTTTACTGGAAAGTTTCTCAGATAACATTGTTGCAGGATAAATCACTACATTAAAGGTAAGTGAACACTTCAAGGGTATACACTGGCTAAAATCCAGTAGTAAGTTTCTGTAGGCCCTTTGCTTCAGTGGAACTTAGAGAAGAGTTGCCTCACCAATGCCCCATTGATTCAGCGAGCATAATCTAGTCATAGCTTGCTACTGGATTTCAAATATTGAAATATACCTCTTGTTCCCCCACCCTGAAAAAATAATTTTATTTCACTGAAACTTCCAGAATCCCAAGCCCATCCATACATTGTTCCCTCTAAGAGATGTGCACATGTAGAGTTTCATTGGTGCCATGAAGTGGCAGTCAAGGTCAATTTTGCTGTGTTTTGACTGAAATCTCGCCCACTGTGTATAGACAGACAAGGCTCCCTTGCAATGGAAGTAAAAATTATCAGGAGCATTGCCAGCATTATTTGACTTATAAGTCAAATAGGTAACTTTACCAAGCACTGGTCCTAAGCTGTTGTGTCCATATGCATGTGTTGTTTTAACCCACATTATGTGCATAATGTATAGTGGAACCTTGACTTGCATGCTGCTTGGGCGGGATATAAGCTCACAAATAAATAAAATAAATAAATAAATATTTGACTTGCAGCAAGAAGGGGCCTGTTTGACTTGAGTCGCAGGGTTTGACTTACAGCTCGGAGCCCCGCCATAAGGCACTGGAATCTGGCGGCAGCCACGACCCAGCATTGCGGCTGCCGCCTCCAAACTGCTCCTGCCTTCTTCCTCTCCTCCAGCAGTGGCAGCGGCGGCTTCGGCGAGGCCAGCTCAGAGCACCTGGAGCTGGTCCTCGGCCTCACCGAAGCCGCCGCTGCTGCCGGAGGAGAAGGGCCAGGAGCTCGGGGCTGGCCTTGCTGGTTAGACAGTCGGCTCAGTCTTGTAAAAAATCTGGCTGCAGAAGTCTGGTCCACAATGGAAGCATTTTAATTGGGGAGCTGTAATAATGGTAAGCATAGAGTTGTTCAGAACTTGGAACGTCAGGTTAAAAATACTGTAAGTAAAACTTAAATGTTAGACATTGTTGCTATGAACATTAAAAAGTGGAGGCGTATAACTTGTGGACTATAATTCCACTGCCTCCTCCTCTCTTTGAAGAGACATTTTATTTATATCCCCGGAAGGAATTTCCTATCCCAGTCAAATTTGTGTTGAATTGCTGTTTTCGGGGGGTCTTTTTCATCATCTGGAACGGATTAATCCACTTTCCCATTACTTTCTATGGGAAAAGTTCATTTGACTTAAGTCAAGTTTGACTTATGTCTAGACCTCTGGAACGGATTAATGACGTAAGTCAAGGTTCCACTGTATAATGGTGTGTTTGTGGTCGTGATGTCAGGCACATTGCTTGCTGCGTACAAATTTACATACACCTCAGGGCGAGCAGTTGTTTCTGAGCAGACATTCACATAGTTGCACTAGAGTTGTGGTCACAGAAAAGCTTTTCACCATTTGTGTTAAAGATATGGGTGATTGAAACTGAATTTGGAATTACATTTGAGAACCAGGGGTGATTAAAGGAGTACAACCCCTTTTACTATTACATGGTTATCGAGGTTTTGCCCACTCTGCACAGGACTTTTCCTCCCCTTGCACCCAAAGGGGCAGTTTTTCTTCCGGTTGCAATGGCACGTGTGCGTGAAGAGGAAGTTGTGCTTGCATGGTACACAGCCCCGCCTAGCAGAGCTGAAAATTTGTGGGCACTTTGATGCTTACTTGATCTTCCATGTGATCGATTTAGGATCTAAATTACTATCTCCCAGAGTTTCTGTCTTGATTTGTGTTATTGATGTAACCACTGATGTGTCTCTGTCCTTAATACTTTTGGGGGAAGTTCCACATATTCCTTGAAGTTGGTTTGTATTAAAATAATTGCAGAGATTTTCCATGGAATAGAATTCCTGGAAAAAGTTCTATATCCCCCTTCTGTAATATTTAAAATAATGGAACGAATGACCACCTTCATGCATGGATCTGTTCTATCTGTCTGGTAGCTCTGCTGTAGGACTTTTTGCACAACCATCTAGATATAGATGTTCATTTCTGCCGTTACAGGCCTTGCTTGATAACTCAGGAAAGTTTGTATCAACCTTTTTCTCCCCGCCCCGCCCCCAGGCCAAAAGGGATTTGTATGTCTCCTAGTGCCAAATGGAGCTAGGTAGGGGTTATCTATGTCCCATGTTCCTTTGTTTGAAGAATGGGGCTGTGACTTAAGAAGCAGCTTTTTACAACTGCCCATATTGCCTCTAACAAGACTCCTGCTCTGTCCTCAACATCACCTAGCCATGGACTTTAAGAACACCATCTAACCAAGGACTTTAAAAGTAACCTCCTGGTAAAGCACATCTTTTACCATGTCTGAACTTCTGGGACCTGCTTTGAAGATGGGTGATTTACACTTGAAAGCTTGCAGTGTTCCTTTTTTATTTTTAATAGTGGCCTATCAAGGTATCGCCTGTAACCTATTTTTACCTTTAGAGTGCATCACAGTGTGGATTATGTTGATACGTATTATAATTAATTACATATGGCTATATACATACAGCAGTAATAAACTGAAGTATGATGTTGGGTATACAGTTTGCCAAGAATCTCATTGTCCAAAGGGAAAACTTCTTCTTCTTCTTCTTCTTCTTCTTCTTCTTCTTCTTCTTCTTCTTCTTCTTCTTATTATTATTATTATTATTATTCTTATTCTTATTATTATTATTATTATTATTATTATTATTTCTAGACCACCCATCTTCCGAACAGAACTCTGAGCGGTTTACAATTAGAACAAGGCAACAAAAAATACAAAAAGGGCAAAAGTACTAATAAAATAAGGAGGGACAAAACCCTCCACGAAAGATGGCGTGGGTGGCAAAAAAAAATTAAGTAAAAAGGTCGCCATATGCCTCTTTGAAAAGGTGGGTTTTCAGGGCCTTTTTAAAGGCGGGCAGGGACTGTGCTAAGCGCAGCTCACTAGGGAGATGATTCCACATTTTTGGCCCCAAAATATATTTAAAATTGTGGCGTACAATAACTGCCAAATTCTTCAAATTTAGAGACATGCCTGATTTCTGTCAGTTGAGACTATTGCACATGGTGTAGCTCCTGGTCTCTCTTCATGACTAGGATATCCGAATAAATTATGTACCACGGTATCCTGCTGGATTGGCTTACTGAGGTAGGGATTGGAGGCACACTGTTTAGCTGGCTTCAATCCTTCCTTGGTGACCGACCCCAGCGTGTACAGCTGGGGGATGAGCTGTCGCCTCCTTGGACACCCCCTTGTGGAGTGCCCCAGGGGTCAGCAATCTTCCCCATGCTATTCAACATCTATATGAGACCACTGCAGAGGTCATTAGGGGATTTAGAGTCTGCTGTCATCAATACGCTGATGACACACAGCTCTACCTCTCCTTTTCCACCTCTGCAGTGGAGGTGGTACGCTCCCTTGATCTGTGCCTGGAGGCAGTCATGGAATGGACCAGAACTAACAGGCTTAGACTTAACCTGGAGAAGACTGAGGTTCTGTTCTTTGGGGCGCCCTCTACCAGGTATAGTGCCTCCCTCCCCTGTTTGGGGGGGTATTACCCACCGGCTTGCAGACAGGGTCAGGAATCTGGGAGTGATCTTGGATCCGGCTTTATGCCTGGAAGCCCAGGTGATGGCTGTTTCCAAGATGGCCTTTTTCCATCTCCGTCAGATCGCCCAGATTCACATGTACCTGGATGAGGCCTCCTTGAGAACAGTTGTGCAGGCTCTTGCAGTCTTGAGGATGGGTTACTGCAACGCCCTGTACATGGGGTTGCCCTTGTCCCTTGTCTGGAGACTTCAACGGGTACAGAACGCAGCGAACAGAATGGTGGTGGGTGCACGCAGATATGACTGTATTACCCCAGTTCTGGCTCGCTTGCACTGGTTGCCTGTTGCACTCTGGATAAGTTTCAAGGTTTTGGTATTGATTTACAAAACCCTCCACAGCTTGGGACCTGAATACCTGTCCGAGCGTATCGTCCAAAGATCAACTGAGGCCTTGCCCACTGGAATGTCACAGGCACTCTCCGAGTCACTACACCCAGGGAGGCACGGAAATCGGTAACCCAAAACCTTGCCTTCTCCGTGGCTGGCCCCTCGCTTTGAAACCAACTTCCGAGTGAGTTGTGCCTTGCAGTCCCTGCCTGCCTTTAAAAAAAAGCACTCAAAACCTTGCTTTTTCGGAAGGCACTTGGTGACCTTTAATATTGTAAGTGTCAGCATTTTGTGAGAATTGCTTTAAGTTAAATATATCTATTTAGTATGATGTTTCAATGGAATAATATTATAATAAGGAAAGGATCTTTATTTTAAAAAGCTATAAATTGCAACAGTGGTTTAAGAGAATGTGAGATTTGAGAGCAGTGTGTGTGTGGTGTCATTACAGTCATGACCGACTCTTTGTGACCGCATGTCCTTGGAGTTTTCTTGGCAGGAATACTGGAATGGTTTGCCAGTTCCTACTCCAGGTGCCTACAGCACCTGGTATTCTCTGGTGTTCTCCTATCCAAGGACTAACTAGGGCTGACCCTGCTTAGCTTCCGAAATCTGGCAAGCTCGGATGTGCTTAGGGCATCTAGACAGCTCTTGAGGGCTGTACCTCTGCATAAAAGTCTTTCTTGGGGAACATTTGGCAAGAGTCACTGAATCTGTGTGATACAGCTGTGTGTGGGCTTTAAAAAGGAAGTGGCTTATGTCAAGAGCAGTGAGAATAGTTAAATATTTTGAGATTCATTTTATGTACACCTACACTGGAAAAAGTGACACTCCCAAGACTTATTTGTCAAGTACAGTATCTTTGTGATTTTCTGTAACGTAAACAAGTGTAATCATATTTTTGATATCTGCAGACATCACTCAGTGTACATTAAATCACTGATATTTAATATCACCACTGAGCGTTGATAGACAGTCTATGCTTAACCAACCCTACTGGTATTTTTTTTAATTCAGTCCAAAGTAGCTTTAGCAGTTTCACACTTTGATTTCAAATGTTTCTTTCTGTAAATGTGTTACTTTTAACACATTTAGATAGCAAAGGCAGTGAAAGCATGCATTCACTATTGTCAATGTTTATTTTAAATTGACGCTGCTGTTATTGACATATTTTTGCATACAAATCAGAGTTAAAGCAGTGTACCTACACTAGAGAATAACAAACTGTGATTGGCTGTTTACCTCTACAGTACAGCAGAAGATAAAATAACAAAGCAATACTGTGATCGCAGAGATCTAGCATCAGAGGTACTATAGCTTCTTACGCCTGCTGGGGCAGGACAGTTTCCCCCACCTTTCTTTCTTGCTGCTGCCTGCAATTAACTGCATCAGCTGCAGGACTGACACATTCAAAGGGTGTTTTTTTTTTACGAGGAATTATTTTGAAGAATAAGTGAATTTCTTATCACTGGCAGCCTTCTAAGCACTCTGTTTTTCCACTCATGGTGATGGCACTTCCAATGGTACGCTGACACATACATGTATTTCTAGAGCTGTTTTCTTTTCATATTGTTGGGCTTTTGGCAATGTGAGCACCATCTTAACCGCACATCTTGTTTGTTAGCACTGCATCACTTGCATCTGATCCATTGTCCTCTGGAACGGTTTCATTTTCAGCTTGTGGGTTTTTTCCCAAATTAAAATGTGACTCTTTCTTTATACATGGAGTAATAAACCTCCCCTGTTGTATGCATCCAGCTTTTCAGAAGTCAAGTAGATTAAGAAATAGAAAGATTGCTTGGGGGTAAATTCAAACATAACCCTGAAATTACATCCTCTGTATTTCATCATGTATACAGATTTCTCCTAATCTTAATTGTATTCGTTCCTATTCAGCGCTGTTTGTCCATGTGTTTTGGCTCTCTTCATCTGGCTGTTGAAGAGCCACAATTATTAATCTGATCTAAGTTGAATGATGCCACTGGTACTCTCACAGTAATATTCTTTTTGTTTCGGTTATTTTTTAAAAGTTCTGGCTAAGAGACATAAAGAAGAAACCAAACATGGAAGGAAGAAACTTTGGTGCTAGATCATGAATCATCCCTCAGTCATCAGTTGGCAAAAAACTGATAGGAGATAAAGATGTTTTCAGAAACCTAACATTAATATGTTATAGTGCCATTGTTTATGGTATATACTTGAGTATAACCTGACCCTAATTTTACCCCCCCCCCCAACTGGGAAAACTAATTGACTTGAGTATAAGGCGAGGGTGTTTTTTCCGTTATATTTGAGTATAAACTGTATACCAGTCGTGCTGGGAGTGTGGAGGCAATTAGGGAGTTAATAGAGTTAACTCCCTGATTGCCTCCACAGCCCCTGCACAGTTGTCAATACTACCCCATCCCCTTTAGAACTTCATGGGTAAGCCTCTTTACCACCAATTTTTTTCCAAATTTCAGGGGGTTCCTTAAAACTGCTTTCTTAAAGTATCCCTGCTACTTTGGAGTCCCAAGGTAAGTAAATTTTGATTGCATATTTTTAAAAATAATTTTTGGGTGCATATTTTTTAAAAATATGCACTCAAAATTACTTCTGGGGCACCAAAGTAGTAGGGGTACTTTAAGAAAGTGATTTTATGGAGGACCCTGAAAGTTGGAAACATTTGGGGGTAAGGGGGCTGATTTATAAAGCTCCAAAGGGACTGCCCCTAGGAACAAACCTTCTAATTGGAATCATATGGGAAGCGGCAGCAATCTTATCTCCTGCCCAATCAGCTTTGGAGTACATTTTTTTACTAGTGGCACCCCCTTTGGAGCTTCATAACTCAGCCCCTTTACCCCACATGTTTCCAAATTTCAGGGGATTCTGTAAAATCACTTTCTTAAGGTACCATTGCTACTTTGGAGTCCCAAGGTAAGTAAATTTTGGTTGCATATTTTTAAAAGTAATTTTGAGTGCATATTTTTAAAAAAATATTTTTAAAAATATGCAATCAAAATTTACTTACCTTGGGACTCCAAAGTAGCAGGGATACTGGGTGCAAAGCCCAGGTGTTTTTTTTTTTGTCTGCAGCTGCCTTAAATACCTGCCAGCATAGCACCTGGGTTACCCAAGCTTGGGAACCACTGATGTAGATAATGGAAATAAGAACATGAGTGATGTTAACTATTTTTATATTTAAAGGTCATGAAATAAAAAAAACCCTACCTTATGTATATACAGCATGTATGTTTCAATTAATTTTTAAAATTGGCAGTGCTAGTGTTCCAGTTAACACTAGATAAAATGTGCCCGTCTACCATTGTAGAAACACTGATGTAAAAGATAATGGCCTAAATCCATTTGCTAGTCCCAGTTGCAACAGACGAATCAAATTTAGGTAAATTCCATTGATTCAGTGAACCTGTTGTTGGTGCACAAGCAAATTGATTTAGATCAGTAGGCGTGGGATTATCTTACTTAACATTAGGTTAAGTAGCACCTGTTTGCAACTACTGTATTGTATTAAAAATAAGATTTTGCATAGGTTCTTACTGAAAAGACAAGGATAAAAAAGTGAATATTTTTAACTGGTAGAAATAATGTGATTGGTTTTGCATTTTAGGTTGTGATTCTACCAGCGTCCTAGATATGAAAGAGGCAGACTGGGTTTCTGCTCCAAGTGAGTGGTTCTCACCTCTGGGCAGAGTGATCCATTGAGACAATGTGATTTTTATTTGATAACTTAGATTCTTCTGATTTTAATGGGTTTTCTCAGAGTATGATCAAGTTTGAATTCAGTCCCCAAATTCCCAAATGTTATATGACAGCTTCATCAGCCCAAGCCAGCATAGCCAATGGTGAGGAATTTTGGAAGTTGTAGTTCAGGCATTTGGAGCCTGATAAGATAAGGAGATACTGCCATAAGTAAGTTTGGATATTAACTTGCCACGTAAACATATATTAATTTATTCCATATTGCATTACGAGAATGCTTCATCATACTATGTTTATACAACAGTGGTTCCCGTTCTTGGGTCTCCTGATGTTCTTGGACTACAACTCCCAGAAGCCTTTATCACTAGTTGTGCAAGTAGAGGCTTCTGGGAGTTGCAGTCCAAGAACATTGGGTGACCCAAGGTTGGTAACTGTTACAGAAGAGAAAAAGTAAATCTGCTGTAATCTATCCCAACACATAGTAAAGGGATGGAGAGCTAGGCATGTGACTTAACCAGTAATTGCTGCTGATACAAACTTACACTGAATATTTGAATCAAGAAGTGTGAACCTGTGCAGGAGTATGCAGTATCTACATGGACTTGCTCAGGGAAAACCAAGTGTCCCTCCTTGTTCAGCTTTGTTTCGGGAAGGCCCCTGCACTTCTGTATTTGAGCCGTTTGTATTTTTTGTCATAGATCTCTAGTGCTCCGTTTTGCAAGACTAAATGTGCTGTCTTGCCTAAATGAACCTCACTTTCATAATTTTTAAATTCGTTGTGTGCCAGTGGGCTCTCTCCAACTGTTTTGTTTTACACAAACTTGTCAGAGAAACAAAAGACTTTTAAAAGTTACTACCAACTTTCTTTCAAACATTTAATGCAAGGTTTTATGATACTAGTGGGAGGAGGATGTACTGTATTCAGGGACTGCCTCCTTTCCTTATAATTGAATGGAAAATTCCAAACACATAGTACCAAGGGGGAGCATTTAACCACATACTGTACCTCTTCGAACTCGGACCTTGCCTTAAGAAGTATGCCTAGGAGGCTTTTCAGTCATGAACGTTGGGCACATTTGTTTGTCAGTTTTCTACAAGATTTTGACGTGTACTTGCAGAAGTATTTTTTTTTCCAAAAACAAAACAAAACAAAATACAAGAAAGCTCACACAGATTTTTTTTTTTTTTACTTTAAGTGTTCTGATAAAGATGATTGCTGACTGGGTTGCTCAGTGTTTTAGGTACCTGACTGCAAAGCCGGAGTTTTGGAGTTTGATTTCTCACTGTGAGAAGAAACAGTCTGTGTGATCATGGGCAGCTGCACAATCCTGGGATACTTCCAGAAGTAGGAATGGTAAACCACTTCTGAGTATTTTATAGTTGTTCTAAGTCAGAACTGATTTGATGGCACATTGTTATTATTAAAGGCATCGTGTCTCATGATCAGTTACTGCTTAGAAATGCATAAACAAAGAAATCCACTTTGTTGGAGTTGTTCCAATTAGAGATGGGCACGACTTAGCGCAATTTTCGTTTTCGTTTTCGTTTTTTCATTTTCGTTACATAACGAAATGAAAAACGAAAAACGGTTCAAAAATGGACCGAAAACGGAAACGAAACGACTAATTTTGAGCCAGTTTTCATTTTTCGTTACTGGAAAAGCACTCAATAGAGCTAAATGGGGAGAAACGAAAAATTTTTCGTTTTCGTTTTTCGTTTTTGTTACATAACGAAACGAAAACGAAAAATTTTGAAAATTAGCTCACGAAAACGGAAACGAAACAAAACGGACCCCCTAGCCGAAAGCGAAAACGAAAAATTTTTCTGAGTCGTGCCGATCTCTAGTTCCAATGTATATTTAGAACGGCTACTCATCCATTTGAAGTATCCTGCTAGATCAGCTGGGCACTGGTGAAGTTGAAAGCCCCACCATGATAGCATAGAAATGTGGGAGATCCAGCTTGAACAAGCACAGCCCTTCTACGAACAGAGATCCCGTTCTGAATAGTTGGATTAAATTAATGCAAAGAGGTTCTGGACACCTTGTGCAGGAGCTGAAGAAATCAAACTACTTGTTCTTTGACTTAAATAGAATCATTGTTGCTGCTACAAAAGGGGCAGGCTGTTAACCGTGAGTACTGGTAGATGTATATGAGGTTCACATTTGGTACTTGTGACAGAGCTTTTAGAAATAAGTATCACAAGGGGCTTTTTAACACAAAATAATTGGATTTTCATGTTGGATAATGAGAAGAAGAACTAATAGATGCAAGAAATGTTCAATACAGTATTTACCTAGGTAGGGGAGTTTAGTTATCTTTCTGTTCCAGATATTATGGACGCTATGTTATTTATAAAAGTATTGTTTCCATACAGTTTAAAATTTTCTAAGTATAGCATTATTTTCCACACTTTTCTCATTATTAAGCCAGTGCTAATAGTCTATGAGTCAGTCTGTGTGAAATAGTTTGTTATTTAAGGCTGCAGTAGCTGCAATCCGTGTCTATTTTTGCACACTTAAGATGTGTGTGTATCTTCAGCAAGTTTTATTTTGGACAGATTTCTGTGAAATCTTTAAGTACATTTACATTTTCAAATGATAATGAAGTTTAATCTTCTGTAATTTCCTGTGGGCTTTGTGCCTTTTTATTTTAAAAAAAGTATTCAGTGTTATAGCATCGCAGAAGGATGAATTTAATTTGCTGATTAAATTTAAAATCGCTGTGAGGTACATAAAAGTGGGATACTTCTTGAAGTTGTTTGGGTATCTCATGTTAATAGTTTATTCCTGTTGTCCCAGGCATAATAAAGTTATTGTCAAGAAGGAAAAGAATTATAATGAAATGAAGAACTGCTCTAAATTTGTATATACAGTGGTCCCCTGCCATTTTGCGATCCATATACTATGGTCCCAGTATATCGTGGGATATGAAAGGCATGCCCCCCCCCCCCCCGAGTAAGCTGTTTGAGGCCACCTGCACTTACCCCAGGCCAGGCGCTCTCCCAAGCAGGCCTCTGTCGGCATCCTGGGCCTCTCGGAGGCCCCAGAATTGGTTTCGAGCAAACCGGAAGTAACTTCCGGAAAACCGGAATCTGGCTCCGTGTACCTCTTTACTTCTCTAAAGATGTCGAGTATGCAGAACTGGCTTTCTCAGTAGCCATGCCTACAAGCACTTTGAAATGACTGATCGATATTTGGAGAGATGCCCATATTTTTTTAAAAGAGAGATTTATGCTTTATGAAAGAAGACAAAATGGAAGGTCTTGCAGGTCTCATCCAACCAGCAATGAGGAATTCTTGATTCCTACATACATAGGTTCCTACCATAAGCAGCAGAGGTATACCCCTTGGATTGCTCTTACAGGGTTTTTGACTGTGTTAATAGTTTTACTATATAATGGTGATCCAACAACAGTTTAATAACTATGCTGCATTACATCGGCCACTCCATGTCACGGAAACATAAGCATAATGTTAAGACCCATTAGGTTGAAGCTACAGATTGAAAGGCGCAAAATATGGCATACGCTTCCATGTTCTTTGGTTGCATTAGCTCTATGAAGGCATTTCAGTGGGGATGCAAATAGACTGGATCTCATGCATTTAGGGTTACATGGGTCTGTCAGCAATTGGGATATTCTAACTGTCAACTACCCACACAATTTGGAAAGAGGAAAGACAGACAGACATAACTGCTATGAGTGTCCCTAACACCTTTGGCTGTAGGCAATTAATTGATCAATGAAATAATCATATTTGGAGTTCTGAATCATTTAGAAGTAATCCCTCAACACTGCAGTGATTGGCAAGCATCCATAAGTGGTGCAACATCTCCTTTGCTGATTATCTGGAAGCTGAGTCATGGCAACTGGACTTATTTTCTTGAGAGATTGAAACGTTTCGTGACAAAGCTGTTTGGATGAGTAGTGAAACATTTCAATCTCTCAAGAAAAGAAGTCCAGTTGCCATGCCTCAGCTTCCAGATAACCTCACCTGGATGAGTAAGAATCTTCACAGCCATCCTTTGCTGATTGTTATTAAAAGCCTTGTGGTGCAGTGGTTAAATGCCTGTACTGCAGGTAAAACTGTGCTCACAACCTGGGGTTCAATCCCAGGTAGCAGGCTCATCATGGTTGACTCAGCCTTCCATCCTCCCAAGGTCAGTAAAATGAGTACCCACCTTGCGGGGGGGGGATGTGTAGCCTGCATCCTGCATCCTGTAATTAGAATTGTAAAATGCCCAGAGACTACTTGAACTGATATGGGGCAGTATATAAGCAGAAGCAGATTGTTCCTGCAAGTGACACCAATATAGGGATCCAGTTTCAGGCATCTTAGTATCATTCCTACTGTGATTAAAAGCAAAATTATAAATAACATTTTGGTTTCAGTCTAATGTTGCTTTCTTGCAGAATAAAAAAGCTGTATCTAAAACCTCTCTTCATGTAATTTTATTCCTGTTCATAGGGATTTGTCTGAGAAGTAGTAGCAGACACATTAATGTTAGTTTCCATCACTCATAACTTTACATGGAACTTTACTCCCCTTTAACTGCTTGCGTTCTCTTGTAGCTTTAATGTAATGTTGTTTATTAATGCTGTAAGATGTCCCTCAATTCCTTGTTCTCAATACTCGAACATGTCTTAATTGCACTGAACTGTTTATTATCTCTCATTCTGTAACCAGCCTTGGGTCCTTTTTCCAAGGAAAAAGGCGGGGTAAAAATACTATAAATAAATAAATAAATAAATAAATAAGGGCTGGAGTAGGAAACTCTGTCCCACTGGTGGGGAACACTGTGTTTTGCAGTCCAACCACAGGCAGAGTGCCACAGTACACCACCACTGATTTATGGCAGCAAGTCTGGATGCTACAGCGACTTGATAACTTGCTGCTTTGTTCTGGATTCAGCCCACTGGCAATTGACTGGGTAATAGCACCCTCCTCTGGTGCGGTAATGTCAGGCTTGATTTCTGCTGCTATTTCATTTCTGGAAACATGACTAAGTTGCAGTAAAAGTATCTGGTCTTGACATGTAGTACTTTCAGTTTTACATACTCATAACGAACCAGAGGCCCAACAGAAAATCTATTAATTGTGTGGTACGTTACTTTGGACTACATAAACTTTCGGGTTAGGTTAACCGATTAGTTGAGAAATGTTGTTTGGGGTATCCCATATTTAGTGCTGACACTGCTGTTTATGTGCTTGTTTATGGTCAGGAACCCCTGTGTTTCATTGCAGAATGTTTTCTTTTATTTGTCTGTGAAACACACATCAGAGTCATTTCTGAAAATACGTTGAAGAAGAAAGCACCACAAGCAGAGTTGTGGTTCTTGCAGAATGTGAGAATCAAATGAACACAGACTTTGTATGGAAACACAGCAAACAAAACTATACAGTGCATAAGAAGCTGACAAACTTGTTCTCAAAAATAAAAATGAATAAATAAAATCAAGGTGCTATTTCTCATTACATTGAATCATACAGTTTATCTTTCATAGCAGATTTCTTGGATGAGTCTTGACAGTTGGACAGTTGGGGATGATGGGAGTTGTCACCAAACACAGCAGGAAGACACTGCATTGGGGAAGGTTGTTGGGTTGCATGGACACTTTAGACTACCATGTTACATTTTACCTTTCTATCACCCTGTTCTTCTTGGAAGCTTTGTTTGCTGACATGCGTTCCTTTCTGTGTTCCTTGCTTGCTTTTCCATCCATCTTGTTATGGAGGAAGGGAAGTAGGGGTCAGGTTTTGATTTTCATCTCATTATCTTTTTTTTTTTTTACTTTGGTGTATTATATTTTCCACAGTGTCATAATTTATGACTCAAGTGTTGCAGTTCAGGAAAGACTCAAGAGAAGGAAAATCTCATGAAGCAGGCAAAAAGCACAGAAATGCAGTTACTGTATAAGCAAAAATGCCTGATTTTGTGTTACTCTGCATGTCCTTTCTTTTTTTAGTAACCAGGGCAACATTATGCTTCCATCAACTTCATGAGACAAATGAATTTCATGTGTGTCAATCTGGCACTGAGTTGTTAAAATAGTTCTTGAAGATGATATTGAAGTACAGCATGTGATAAATTAATTTTTCATAGCACTGGGTCTTCTGCTTCCAGTTAAAAGTTTTACTGGGGAAATGGAAAAGTTTAGAGGATGGCTTCAGAGGGCATTGTATTTATTTGCACACTCCTGAAATAACGGCATTTTACCTGGGTGGATTGTGGGTTTTGCAGAAGCAGAACTAGTCCTCTCAATTTCATCCTCCTTTAGGAAAAGCTGGAACAATTTTCTTGTTATATGTCCTCCGTTACTACTTTCAGCTTGGTTGTATTTGATTTCTAAACTTTGAAAAAAGGCTTTTATATTGCTCAGACACGATGCCTTAAATGCTCAGTTATTGATGAACATGTTCAGCGGTCCAGGTGGCTCTTGGTTAGTGTGGCTGTTGCGAGACTGAAAACTGCGACCAGTCTGAAACTGTTACTGGCTGCTTCTCTGCAATACACAGGCACATGTTGGTGCTTCCTTGGGGACCCCCAGAACAGCTCATTTTGACAAGAAATTGCAGTGTATGACCAATCTCTTGAGCTTTAAAAAGCAGTAGGAATAGTTGAAAGCAGCAAGCCTTGCTTGGAAATTCCCTTAAGTAACCCCTATTTAGGAAATAACCTTTTTCTAAATAACCCTTTCTTCTTACTTGGGGAATTATTCAAAAACAGTGTGCAAAAGTTGAACAACTTCAAATGGCTCATGTAACTCAAGTGTGATAATCTAGGACAGTGGTGGCGAACCTATGGCACGGGTGTCAAAGGTGGCACTCAGACCCTTTTCTGTGGTCACCCGACATCGCCCCTTCACAGCCACCTGTATTCAGGTTAAATTGCTGTATTGGCACTTTGCGAAAAATTAGTGAATTTTGAATCACAGTTTGGGCGCTCGGTCTCTAAAAGGTTTGCCATCATTGATCTGGGACATCATCGGGCAGGAGAATCTAAAAGGCAGCAGAGGTGCACTCCTACTCAGTGACTGATGCATCTTACCCACTATGCTCATTAACATATTAATACATCTCATTGTGTTGAAACATACAGTTGGTGTAGTCTACAATTTAAATAAAGCAGAAAAGCTGAGTAATACAACATAATGTACACAAGATAAAATACTGTCAAAGCTTTTGTGACCTGAGCTTACAGAAGACAAGAGACAGCTGTAAACCACCCTATAGCTATTATGAAAAAGAAGTTTTAACTAAATTGCTCCAATAGTATAATAGATATGTAGCTGTTATTGTCAAAATAACAGGAATAATATAAAAATACCACTTGGTCTCTCCCTTTTTTAGAACTTCTACCTATTACCTGTTCCCTTTCCTAAATAGATTCACATCTGCAATTTGAAAAAGAGGCTGTCAGGTTCTTCTGGATGTAAATCGTAGCATGATCTGAGTGGTTGCAAAAACACCTGAGATCCCATTACAGAAATTTACTAATCCAAATCCCTGGAAGTGTCTGGAAATCCATGGCATACATTTTTTTTTGGGGGGGAGGCATTATAGGAAGAAGAAAAATGAATTCGCTAAGACACCTATTGGAGTATATAAGCTTTGCATTCTAATTTTGGAGAATATGAATGAGTAGGGAGATACTTATAAAACAGCAGCTTCTATGGCTCAGTGACTAAAATCACATAGTAAGTTGCATTTAGAGTAGGTCCATTGAGTCAGCTCTTCCATAAATTCCATTGATTCAGTGGACCTATTGTACTTCTGAATTTCTATGGGATTTCAGCCAGTAAAAATGCTATAGAGTATATTTACACTAAATACTTACAGCAGTCTGATATTTTAACTGTTGTGGCTTCATCCTAAACAGTCTTGGAATCTGTAGTTTGGAGAGGGATTAAAAATCCTTGCTAGAGGATTACAGTAACAAATTAAAATTTTGATTGAAAATTAAAGCCATGCCTTTTTAGATTTTCTGAGAAAATTAAAAGGAAAAGCTTGTTAGACTTTGTTTTAAAAATGAGAAGTGTTGGATAATATTATGTCAACCTCTTTGGAATGGCTTCAGACTATAATTCTCTTGCCTCTTGAGTAGTCTCAGTTTTTCCAGAACTAGTTTTGTGGGAGAGGGTCTCATGGAGAGAAGGGGAGAGAAAGGCTTGGTGTACAAGTCACCTTAGGTGCAACTGGATTTTCCTTATTAAGATGTGAGTTCATGGCCAGTTTGGGAATGTCAATGCTGTACCTCATGGTTACAAACTTTGGCTCCATCCGTTACTTGAACAGTTGTAGAAGGCACTCTTTTAGGAACAAGTAGGTGTTTTCTTAAGAGTTGAAGTTATGAGCGGTTGTCCATTAATGCATCTGACTACCCTGAATGCTTGCTCAGTGCTATAAGTAATATTTTTCATTTCACCAGGAAAAATCAGAGATTCCCAGACAACTAGAATTGAATCTGATATTGTGCCAAAAGTTACCAAAATGACTGTATCTGGAAAGAAGCAAGCTACTGGGTTTGAAGTTCCATGGTAAGACTTTAACCCTTTTAAGGTATACTTGTGTTCTTCCTTCAGATGATGTAGCAGTAGCAAGATTTTTCTTCCGTTTCATTTGTACAGAGATTATGTCTCAAATATGCCACAGAACTAGGCAGCCCATCTCCCTGTTTGACTCATACTTGCTTTCAAAAGAAGGCAGCTTGCATATGTGAATGAATCTTTTCACTCTTGAGTAGCATGGACAGAACAGCTGGTGGTATCACACAGGTCACTGCATTTCCTGGAGGCTTCTTACAAATGCAACGTGGCGGACTTGAAGCTGGAAGGAGTTTTGAACATGTCCCTGGGCAGCTCTCAAAATCTTTGCTGGAGAACTCTAGGTTACTCTGCTGAACCATAGCGCTAGAGTCCTCTAGCATAGAATTCCAAGTTTGTTAATAAGTACTTCAGAGCTCTTGTCTAAAAAATAGAAATAAAAATTGTCCTCTTGGAGCTTTGTATAAATTAAATTACTGAAACACAAGCTAATCGAGGAAACTTTAGCCTTGTTCCTGACATGACAGTCTGAATCCTCTGTATGTTCAGTGGTGCTAACAATTAGCTCTATTACATTAGGCAGAGGTGTCCAAACTCTGGCCCTCCAGATGTTTTGGACCAAAACTCCCACAGTGCTTTGTCATTGGCAATACAGGTTTGGAATTCTGGGAGTCTGGGAGTTGTCCAAAACATCTGGAGGGCTGAAGTTTGGACAACCCTGCATTAGTGAATTCTGGCATGTCCAAACTTCGCCCCTCCTGATGTTTTAGACCACAACTCCCAGAATTCTAAGCTTAGTTGCCAAGGACTGTGGGAGTTGCTGTCCAAAACATCTGGAAGGCTGAAGTTTGGGCATGCCTGGACTGTTGCTGCAGAACTATGGCTGGCAATCTCCAGAGCTCTAAGGGCCACCCATCCATGCTTCTGGACCTTGGGGTGCAGCGTTTGCTCCCCTGCCCTGCCCACCGGCACATTGTCCTCCCCTGCTCTGCAGTAGTCCAGCTGTGGCCTTGTTACAGTCTCATAGCTTGCCCACTCTTCACTTGCATTGTAGTGTGACTAAGTAGCACATAGCATGTGACTTAGATAACCTCTAGCCTAATATAACTAGAAACATATTGCTCACAGAGCCCCAAAGTAAGATGCCTCAGGATGGCTCAGTGACACCATTTTCCTTTTAGAAATGGGATATACTGGCAAAGGGCACTTTGAAATGGAAGCAAGGCATTTATCTCTGAATCTCTCCCTTTTCCTCATCCTGTCATATTTAACACCTTGGCCATAATTGTCTGTTTCAAGACGTGAAGGGGGAGTGGAAAGGGGAAATGAAGAGCAAGTAGATACATAGAGTTAGACTTTTGGCTCACAGGCCACCAATTGCCAGCTCCTACAGTAAGGAGCTCACAAACCTTCTTGATAGATCACATTTCACGTGCACATAAGTAAGTCCTTCATCTTTGCTACATTTTCATATTTCCAATACAAGCAGAAACATAGCCATGGTAATGTAAGCTAAACAACGACGAAAGCACCATTTTTACTGATATTCCAGCTGATAAGCTCTTTAAAGTGGTAATTCAGCAAGATTGCATTTCTGTGTTGAAGTATTTTTAAAATTTGTTCAGGATGTTCTGCATGTTCTTGGTATGTGGAAATTTTGAACAGTTGCTGAAAAGTTAGCCTCTTACACTGATCTGTGTTTGAGATTAGATGGGGAAAACACCTGGCATAATTTACAGTCTATTTTGATGTGCACACTTCCTTCTTGGGGGTCTTCAAATCATGCATGTTATTTTTTTAGAAAAAGGCAAAATTCTGATACCAGTTTCATTGAATGTCTCATATGAATAGGATTCTTTAAAAACATAGCAGTGTAGCTCCGATGAATTTACTGTTCTGTACAGCTTAGGCCAGGTAACGTTTTAAAACAGATGCCAATGATTGAGGTTTCGTCAGTTAGTATAGAAATAATAGATGTCCGGTTATGTGCCAACACCACCCCACCGAATTTGTGGTTTAGGAAGTTTTTCTGAATGGATGGTTGCCATAGTATCAAGTATATTTCATGAAATCTTTCTTCCTTTCCCATCATAGTATACCTTTATCTGTTCTCTATAGAAATTTGAGACCTACAGCTTAAACTATGGTAAGCCATATACACTATTGTATAATTAATTTGCAGAAGATACTATAAACCTTTGTTGTTATTTATGTGCCATCAGAAGAAGCAGAGGTGATATCTAGAGGTTTTTTTTAATTAGACATTGTGAACGGCCACAAACTGAATACTAAAAATACCTTTTACTTTGATGTTTTAAGGAATATATAAGATTGAATTTATTTTGTTCAGTAATACTTGGAACTTCTGTTCTGTTAAACACCATCTTTGCTTTCTTTAGTGTGACAGTAGAAGAGAATGGTCACAGCACTTTAATGTCACAAAAAGGCCTCTCAGCTGGCGATGGTGATGGCTGTTTGGGAATATCTGAGATTCTGCCTAAACCAACTCTTCCATCCCAGACTGGCCAGACATCAGAAGAACCAACACTTGCACCAACTCCAGTAAAAAAGTATGGAAAAGGAAAACAGCAAATAGATGTGAAAGCTGAACTGGAGAAGAGGCAAGGAGGAAAACATCTGCTTAACCTTGTAGTGATAGGTAATACTCTGTGAAAATGAGATTAATACACATAAACTATTTATTTCCTTCCCTTCAACTATTGTATGGCCTCTAACATCTTTGCATCAGTGATAATACCACAGTTTTTTTTTAAAATTCTTAGGACATGTCGATGCGGGAAAAAGTACTCTCATGGGTCATTTGCTGTATCTTCTGGGACATGTGAACAAACGAACTATGCACAAATATGAACAAGAATCCAAGAAAGCTGGCAAAGCATCCTTTGCTTATGCATGGGTCTTAGATGAAACAGGAGAAGAAAGAGAGAGGTAAACAATTTTATGTTTTGGTTTTTGAGTTATTATCAGTAGTGATGGAAGTAATAGCAAATCTACATTTATTTATTTATTTATATACCACCTGTGTGGCGACAAGGCCACTCTGGGTGGTTTACAACAATTCAACATAAAACACCTAATACAATATGCAATAAAATATAGCAAACTGAAAATAATACAACTTAACAGTACATGCTCAAACATAATTAGATCAGAGTTTGTGGAAGCTGCAACTCCAAACGTCTTGTGGGCCCGAGGTTCCCTTCCATCTTCAGTATGCACAGTGTAACACTGGTGGATAGTTGTGTTCCTCTATGTTTTTATACTGGAAAAGCCATCATCCCTCATCAATCGTAGAGCATGAACAAATGTGATTATATTTTAACTAATAGCGATTTTAATGCTAGGACTCCTCAAAGAGAGTGCTCCAAAGTAGTCGCTTAAAGGCTGTGAGGGAAGGAAGAGGTCTGATGGATCTCTACAAAAAGTTGTTCCAAAGCTGTAGGGCTGCTACCATGAAGGCATGGTGGCTAGTGGATGCCTATTTTTGCATTTCTTGGAGTGCCCACCTGTTAAAGAGTCCAGCCTGGATGGAATGGATAGTGTGGGCAGGTGTTCTGACAAATAACGGGGTCCCAAACTTTGGGTACTGTCCTTACATTTGTATAAAGCATTTTGTCTAGTTGGTTTCTATCTGAAAGTACTATATGTGCATGACTTTTAGCTTTAGTATATCAACAACGGAACGTATCTCTCAAAGGTCAACTGGGACCAGACCCACGAGATCGGGGCAGGTGTGCTCAATAAGGGTGGCCACACCCAGAGAGGCGCGGAAATCGTGTACGCATGACTGTGCCTTCTCTGTGGTGGGTCCCGTGCTCTGGAACCATCTTCCCTGTGAGCTGCACCTGATTGAGTCCTTGCCCGCCTTTAAAAAAGCCCTGAAGACTCACCTCTTCAGGGAGGCGTTTGGCGACCTTTCTAGTTAGGGTTTTTTTTTGGAGGGGGCACCATTTTGCTCCTTTCCCTTGTGTTTTGTTTTGCTTGTTACCTGTTTTTTTTGTTTTTTTTTTTGTATTACCATTTTATTGTAAGCCGTCCAGAGTACCCATTGGGAAGATGGGTGGGGTATAAGACTAATAAATAAATAAATAAATTAAATAAATAAATAAATAAATAAGTACACGTGGCTGTCTTTGAGAATGACTATATAGAACACACTGTGTTATTTATAACACACAAGTAAATATTCACTGTGCTTTATTTGTAGGGGAGTAACAATGGATGTAGGTATGACGAAATTTGAGACAAAAACAAAACTTATTACATTGATGGATGCTCCTGGCCATAAAGACTTCATTCCAAATATGATCACAGGAGCTGCACAGGTAAAAAAAAATTGTTAGTAGTATTTGTCAAACATGAACCATTTATTGAACTGATTTTTGCAATGCAAAGCAAAAGTGTTCTGCTTATATACAATGCTTAATTTGTTAAGGTTATTAAGTGGAATAAAATACTCTTCAAACATTTTTGTTGTTGGAGAAGCACATGATGAACTTATATGATTTCTTGCTCTCTCAACGTGCTGTTGGAATGCAAATGTTGTTCACAAGAGAAGAAAGGAACAGGATTCCAGAATAATTGGCTGCCACTGTGTTATTTGTAGTTAACCAATGGCAATGAATGCATTTTAACCACCATTGTCCTTCCATAGGCTGATGTTGCGATATTAGTGGTGGATGCCAGCAGAGGGGAGTTTGAAGCAGGATTTGAGACAGGTGGACAGACCCGAGAACATGGCCTGTTGGTTCGATCTCTAGGAGTAACTCAGTTGGCAGTCGCAGTCAACAAAATGGATCAGGTATTTGCCCCCAGTCTTCATACCATTTACTCTCTCTTGTAATCACATGTGGGCAGAACATGCATACAATGAATGTGCAGATACTATCAGTAGGGATTGTAGTACCTTGGTCTGAAAAGATATTCCAAAACTATGGGGAGTTCATTTTTCGTTCCTAGAAAATAAGTCCTTGTAATGTTACCGAAATGGTTAGTAAGCAAATCTGTGTTGCTGTTAGCAACATGCTGTGTATACATAAAATCCATTTGTGCATTCCTAGCTTTTTTCCATCTTGCCATGGACTTAACACCTAAGAAATACAGTAATTCCTGGCAAATCCATCTTTTGCCATGTTGTTACCCATTGGTACTGCTCTTGAGGAAGGGGGCTTGCCCTCAAAATATTAGCAATGTTTTGTTATTTTTATAGTAGCCTAAAGGTATCACCTGTTCCACTTTTGTAACGAATGTGTAAAGTGCTTGAAATTTCAATCTGCATTTCAGTTTTGTGAAGCTCCACTGCTGAGATAGCGCATCAAGAATGAGAGTCCTATTATTTATTTATTTATTTATTTACTTATTTACTTATTTACTTACTTATTTGCTGCCCGGAATTCTTTCAGGAAGACGGGCGGTATAGAAATAAAATTAATATATGCTCTACATTGCATAGGAGACTGCAT
>JAHTLZ010000114.1:9250502-9267821 GCA_023846285.1 Phrynocephalus versicolor | reverse complement strand
AATGTATTTGAAAAATATATTGAATGTATTACTTTGATGAGACAGAATAAGACAGTGCTATAAAGTGATAGCAAAAAACCAACTTGACAGATTTCTGTAACCATCAAGTTATTGGGGGGGGGGACTGGGCTTGTGATCTCTTTTTTTGAGGAATTAAAATCCTGAGAAATACCAAATTGGAATTTGACCTGAAGAATCATAGAATCATAGAGTTGGAAGAGACTTCAAGAGCCATCTAGTCCAACCCCCTGCCATGCAGGAACCCCCATCACAATATTTCCGACATATGTCCATCCAGCCTCTGCTTAAAAACCTCCAAAGAAGGAGACTCAACCACCCTCCGTGGCAGCATATTCCACTGCAGAACAGCTGACTGTCACGAAGTTCTTCCTAATGATCAAATTGAATCTCTTTTCCTGTAGTTTGAAACCATTGCCCCGAGTCCTAGTCTCTGAAGCCATGGAAAACAAACCTGTTCCCTCTTCAATATGACATCATTTCAAATATTTAAACATAGCTATCATATCCCCTCTCAATCTTCTTTTTGAAAGGCTAAACATTCCCAGTTCCCTAAGCCGTTCCTCATAAGACATTTCCTCCAGACCCTCATCCATCCTGGTGGCCCTCCTCTGCACCCGCTCGAGGTTGTCAACATCCTTTTTAAATTGAGGCGTGCAGAACGGGGCACAGTACTCCAGGTGGGGTCTGACCAGAGCAGAATAGAGTGGGGCTATCACTTCCCTTGATCTAGACACACTGGTTCTGTTGATGCAATGAAGAATCGCATTGGCTTTACTGGCCGCCGCATCACACTGCTGACTCATGTTCAATTTGTGGTCCACCAAGACTCCCAGATCCCTTTCACAGGTACTATCCTCCAGCCAAGTATCCCCCATCCTATATTTGTGCAATTATTTTTTTTTTACATAAATGTAGTACACTACATTTCCCTCTGTTGAAATCCATTTTGTTAGCTTTGGCCCAGCACTCTAATCTGTCAAGGTCTTTTTGGATTTTCATCCTATCCTCTAGGGAAGTAGCAACCCCTCCCAATTTGGTATCATCTGCAAATTTAATTAGTGTACTCTCTATTCCTTCCTCCAAGTCATTAATAAAGATATTGAACAGCACTGGACCCAGAACAGAACCCTGGGGCACCCCACTGATCATGTATCTCCAAGCTGAAGAGAGGCCATTTATGGTCACCCTTTGGGTTCGATTAGTCAACCAATTACAAATCCACCTGTCAGTAGCACTATCTATCCCACTTTCTACTAACTTCTTAGGAAGAATACAATGGGAAACCTCATCAAAGGCCTTACTAAAGTCCAGATAAACAGTCCAGATAATTCTATCAAAGAAAGAGATCAAATTAGTCTGGCATGACTTGTTTTTAAGAAACCCGTGTTGACTTCTTGTAATGACAGCATTGTTTGTTAAATAATTGCATACTGCCTGTTTAATAATCTGCTCTAGGATCTTTCCAGGAATTGAAGTCAAGCTGACTGGGCAGTAATTATTTGGGTCCTCTTTTTCCCCCCTTTTTGAAGATAGGGACAACATTAGCCCTCCTCCAGTCGATGGGGACTTCCCCTGTTCTCCAGGACGTCTCAAAGGTTATTGCCAATGGTTCGGAAATTACTTCTGCCAGTTCTTTTAATATCCTTGGCTGTAATTCATCTGGCCCTGGAGACTTAAATTCATTTAATGTTTCCAGGTGTTCCTTTACCACCTCTCTACCTATTCTATGTTGCAATTCCCATCCTACCTCATCTAGTCTTTGTCCCAGCCGATCTCTTTCTTCCTTTTTGGAGAAAACGGAGGCAAAGAAGGTGTTAAGTAGTTCTGCCTTTTCCTTGTCTCCTGTTAGTAACTGGTTATTATCGCCACACAGAGAGCCTATCATTTCCTTATTTTTCCTTTTGCTGCGGACATAACTAAAGAAACCCTTTTTACTATCTTTAATCTCTCTGGCAAGTCTAAGTTCATTTTGCGCTTTAGCTTTTTGAACATACTTTTAAAATAAATTCTTACCTTAGGAATATGATTTGAGTACAGTGGAACCTTAACTTACGTCATTAATCCGTCCCAGAGGTCTAGACTTAAGTCAAACATGACTTAAGTCAAACGAACTTTTCCCATAGAAAGTAATGGGAAAGTGGATTAATCCATTCCAGATGATGAAAAAGACCCCCGAAAACAGCAATTTAACACAAATTTGACTGGGATAGGAGATTCCTTCTGGGGATGTAAATGAAATGTCTCTTCAAAGAGAGGAGGAGGCAGTGGAATTATAGTCCACAAGTTATATGCCTCCACTTTTTACTGTTCTTAGCAACAATGTCTAACATTTAAGTTTTACTGATTTTTAACCTGACGTTCCAAGTTCTGAACAACTCTATGCTTACCATTAGAGTCCCACAACTGTACAGCTCCCCAACTAAAATGCTTCCATTGTGGACCAGACTTCTGCAGCCAGGTTTTTTACAAGAGTGAGCTGACTGTCTAACCAGCGAGGCCAGCCCCGAGCTCCTGGCCCTTTTTCTCCTCTGGTGGCAATGGCGGCTTCAGCGAGGCCGAGGACCAGCTGCAGGTGCTCGGAGCTGGCCTCGCTGAAGCCGCCGCTGCCGCTGCCAGAGGAGAGGAAGAAGGCAGGAGCAGTTTGGAGACAGCAGCCGCGATGCTGGGTCGTGGCTGCTGCCTGATACCAGTGCTTTGCGCCGGGGCTCCGAGATGTAAGTCAAAGTCTGCGACTCAAGTCAAACAGGACCCTTCTTGATGCAAGTCAAATATGATGCAAGTCAAGCAGCATGTAAGTCAAGGTTCCACTGTACCAGAATTGAACACAGCATTGTCCACATGGAAATCCATTCCTCGTTATAAGTCTCATTGAATTCAGTATTTTAGTATGGAGTGGTAGTTACCACAGTCATCTTATAGGCACAGTGGCAACATGGGAGTTTGTTGTCCTTAAAGTACTAATCTTCTGATCATCCTGTGTGTGTGTGTGTGTGTGTGTGTGTGTGTGTGTGTTGTGTCGTTACAGTCGTGACCGACCCTGCGTGACCCCATGTCCATGGAGTTTTCTTGGCAGGAATACTGGAGTGGTTTGCCAGTTCCTACTCCAGGCGCCTACAGCACCTGATATTCCCTGGTGGTCTCCCATCCAAGTACTAACCAGGGAGGACCCTGCTTAGCTTCCGAAATCAGGCGAGATCGGATGTGCTTAGGGCATCTAAGCAGCTCTGATCATCCAGAGACCTAGCAGTAAAACAAGAGTCACCTTCTTCCTTTCCTGGACTAGATTACAACTAAATGTCCTCGTGGTGCAGTGGTTAAATGCTTGTACTGCAGGTAAAACTGCTCACGACTTGGGGTTCAATCCCAGGTAGCAGGCTCATGGGTGACTCAGCCTTCCATCCTTCCCAGGTCGGTAAAATGAGTACCCAGCTGGCTGGGGGGGGGGGAGGCAATGTGTAGCCTGCATTACTGTATTTGAAAGTGTAAACTGCCCAGAAACTACATGAAGGGGTATGAGGAGTTGTGTAAGCAGAACACATTTTACTAAATCATAAAATGGATAATCCTTCGCCACGAGACTGAATGAATTAACTCCTGTATTGAAAATGTTGAAGGTTACTGCCCCATCAGCTGATTTTGCTTCCCAACATGAGGACAACATGTACTAGTGTTGTACAAACAACCATCTGGCAGATGTCCTTGTATTCCTGAATTGACGTGGGATTGGAATTTATGGATTTATGGCCCCTTCCAACTTTATGATTCCACATTGTGCCATCCAGACTGTCACAACTAAATATCCTGGTTTTCAAGTAAGTCTCTTACAAATAAAGCAAACACACTGAAGGGAAAGGCAGAGAAATCCCCACCTCACTCCCAATGGGACCGGAGTGGTAGTGAAAATATTCTCCCTGGGTAGGAAGATGAGTCACACAGAAACCTAATCATTATGCTGCTTTTCCAAGGGAATACTGTACAGCCTGATTCTAATGTTCCTGCTATCAGTTCAGTTGGACTGGGGTTATGGAACCTTCCCATGCTTAGCTCTGGTTAATGAAATTTAACAGGAAAGGGAGGAGTTCGAACTGACACACTCAGGTCTGCACTATGAACCAGCAGTTCAGTGGGAACGCTTGGCGATGCAAACTGAGTGAGAATGGCCAGCAAGAAGGCTTACTTAGTTTTGGAGAACTACATAGGTGGCCAGTTTGTTGCCTCCTCCTCCTATTTAGACTCCTATGATCCATCTACAGGAGAAATCTATTGCAAAGTACCCGATAGTGGTCAGGAAGAGGTGAGTTCCTGCATGAATTCATGCTTGGCTTTTTTCATGGTAACCTCTAGAATGAACAGAAGGACATCTCTATTGTTGTTTGCAATCAGTTTTAAGATTACTTGTTAAAACTTTGGCAACAGTTTGCTAATCTAAGGAAATTATATTAGCTGTTTGGCCCTTTAAATACACTGTATATGTACTAGTAAGGTATTTGTTTGCAGAATCTCAATGGCAGTGGTTTTGGAGTCTTTAAAACAATGGTCACAAATGTATCCTTTTCTTTTCACTTAGGAAACAATCTGGGTCTGTGGTGCCCAGTGGAACATGCTTTCCTCTGAATTCTCTTTGCAATCAGGATTTCATATAGATGGAGGGAATTTGGGGTCAATACAAGGTTGACTTTTACCAATAATGAGCTGTGTCGTATGTGTCATTCCTTTAAAATACTTTTAAAATAACAGATTTAAATAAAAGTCATGTCTCCTGTGCCAGCAGTGACTGCTGTTGCAAATATAATATCTCTCTCCATGTACTCTTTTGCAGTTTGATCTTTCACCTTTAGCATTCAGAGTCCCTTGGTCAAATATTTGTACAGTACACATCAGCAGCAGTTGAAGTATAACTTGTGCTGCTTGCTAAAGTTTAATAAACTTGCACCCTGGAATCTTGCGCTTTTACAGTTCCTTTCTATATCTAAGTTGGGAAATTGTTGGCAGGCTTGTTGTGTGTTAGATATATGGAGTACATGTTTACAGTACAACCCAGAGTCACTCTGAACTCAAATCTTCCATCTGTTGAACAAATGGAAAAATAGTCTCTGAACTTATTGTTAAAGGAAAGGTCGGGAGACCCAGAAATCTTAACAAGAAAAATACTAAGTGGGCTCCAGTAATTTTGGGTCCTAGTTCTTCCACATATTTTCATAACACCAACGTTCTTCCCACCAGGTATGAATCCAAACAGGTATAATGTACTGAACCATAACAATATTAAGTTAAATACAGGAAAATGGACTAGTAAGGTTCCATTGCAAGGCATATGTACACCAGTGGAACAGATAGATTTCAGCTCTGGATCTTCCCAACCTGTTTATTCTCCCTCTGGATAACTCTACAGCTGGCCTAAGCCATTTTGTAGTCTGACAACAAATAACTTGAAGGTGCATACTTCAAGTTATTTGTCAAAATTGCTGGTCAAATCCCGTAGTCCTGTAAAGGCTCATAAATCTGCTTCCTTCTCCCTGTCATTAAATTACAACAGTACAGTAGTAGATTAAATATCAAACACATTTTCTGCCTGCCACAATAGCTGCACGAGTCATACAAGAATAAAAGAATTAGCTCCATAGGGGGAAGCCTTGTTGAGTCTACACATTTAGACAAAGCTTATTTACCTTTTATTCCATGTATTTTTCTATTTTACATAAAATGAGCCAATTCCTTGACTTTCTTTTGTTTTCTGTAACATGCCTTGAACCTCAAGTTTTCTTGGGCTTTTCTTCGATTGCATTTGTCTCGTATTTGAGTTCATTAATCCACAAATACTTCCTGCTGCTTGGTCCTTAAAAAGCTCACCTTCTCTCTTGAAGGCCTTTTTGAATGCCATTCTCCCTTGTTAATCAACAGCCAAGAGAAAAACATTCAGTTTCATTAACATAGGGATATTCTTTCAGATTTCCACCGCTACAATCCAAATGGTGCCCTTTGTAACAGGTTCCCTCAAGAATCCTCTCTTCCTGACAGTCATCCTTTCTTTTTATTCCCCTAATAAAATAGCTATTCAGAGTTAGCGATTTAAAGTGTATTCTGGGCAGATCGTGAAATAAAAATAGGCAAAAGACCCTCCACCGATTTCTCTGTTATTATTTTCATTTGTGCCTAGGCTTGCTTCAAGACCCCTAGCTTGGCATTCAATCCCGTGAAGTGCTGTGCATTTTTGGGACCTCATTGCCATTGCAGTTAATCTGATTTTGCTTGAGTGGAACCTAGTATAAAGGAATTAATTCGTTTCAAATGAAATTCTGTTAAGCAAATTATCCTTTATACAAATTTCCCATAGGAATGTATTGAAATCAGAGTAATCCCTAATCACGACTATTTTTATGTTGTACAGATTCGCCCCATAGGCGATTCTATTAAGCAAATTTCCCCTATCTCCAGAATTTTTTATGTTGTATAGATTTTATCTTATACAAACCATTTGTTATATGAAGGTCCTCTGTACTCTGGCATTAAGTCACCTCTGGCCTATGGCAACCCAAACATGGTTTTCAAGGCAGGTGAGGTGTCAAGGAGCTGTTTACCATGGCCACTCTACCCCCCCCCTCCCCAGTGAGTTTTTGAATGTTGAGGACACATTTGAATCGAAGACTTCTGAGCCCTGTAATAAGCTAGTATTTACGGCAAACTTCTGAAATACAGAATATCACCACCATCTTCTTTTATAGGTAACCCGAATTGTAAGGTCACCATCTGACGTTCTCTAGGTTCTTCTGAAGGCTGAGGTGAAACTGAATGGGTAGCAAAGGGAGGGTATTTTCAGTCAGATTGCCTTATATAAAAAAGGACAGTGGTCCTGTGCTTTTAATAGTTATGTGAAAGGGGGAATGTCAGTGGAATTTATTTGCGTAACAAATCCAGAAACGCTTGCTTTCACTAAAATGTGAAACGTGTGGGAGCTTTGTCTTTTACTTGTGGCCATTCACTGGTGCATTTTGATCTGTTTAATAACTGCCACCGATGAGTTCATTTTTCTCCCAGCATTACGTTCTTTTCAGTGCCAGGTGAGGACCTGTATCTTTTCAGAGGCATTTCAGGAATGATTTTGCTGCTCCTAGCTCTTTGCACTTTTAAATCTGTGCAGATGCCTTTAACTGAACATTCTCCTGTACTGGATTATTGTTTTTACTATGCATATTGGATGCATCTGTCCACCAGGGTTTTTTTTTTTAAGTGCAAAATGGATAGAAATGTAAAAAGAAAAACGACACAAAATGAAGCCTCTTTGGAAATATAGAAATAAAAATAAAGGCGGGAATGGGGGAGAAGAGAAAAGCTGAACAGCACCACCTAGAGGTATATAATGTTGAAAACATCATCATTTTGTGATTCCACCCCCCCTCCCAGGACTCACAAAAACTTTCCAATAAATTCTGAGTCTGAGCTGTGCTCAAATGAAATTCCGTAGAACAAATGCATTGCAAAATTGCAGAACAGTGCTTTTCTCCTTCTGCACAATTTCTATTAGCACATAGTGGGCTCTGAGTCTTGTCCAAAGCTTACTGGCTATGCATCTGTTTGTTGCCTTTTCAAGATAGAGGCCGCCGTCAAAGCTGCTCAAAAGGCCTTCCCAGGATGGTCTTCCAGAAGCCCCCAAGAGAGGGCAAAACTACTTAGCAAGCTAGCGGACCTCATTGAAGAAGACAAGGAATCCTTTGCCCAAGCAGAATCCAAAGATCAAGGTAAAGGCAAACCCGCCTGTGGGAGCGATCTGTCCAGCAAAGGGAACAGGGCACTTAAATAGACTATGAAACTAAAGCATTAATAGACACAGGTGTCAAGACTGAAATAGATAATGTTGGGGGAGTTTTTAAAAAATGTGCTCACATGCTTCATTGCAAAAGCTGTTTCTCTTTGGTTTTCAGGTAGAGAAGGCAGTGTTTCACTTTCTACTTGCTTCTGAGTTTGCACAATTAATACAAAATTCTTGTATGTCACATTAAGTGGGGCAGCCTGATCTCTCCACTTCCTCCAGGAATGGAATATATGAAACTGTCCAGTCAATTGGGGTCCAAGGAGAGCATATGCCGCTGCCCAAACTCCCTTGGCCATTCCCCTCTGGCCACTTTTATAAGTCAGGAAGGCCACGTGATGACATTTTGACTTCCAAAATAGAGTTCATTGTGAATGTGATGGTTGTGTTTGGTGTGCCAAAGGTGCCAGAGCATATTTACACCTCAACAAGAGGGCATCAAAGGAGTCAATGGCCTTTCTCCGGATCACTAGCTAGTAAAGACAGTAGGTGGAACGAATGTCTTCCACTCACACATGAGCTCAGCAAATCGATTCACAATCAAAACATGGTGCCACAGAATGACTCCCACAGAGCACTTGTATTGACTGTAATAGAAAGAGGTTTTTGGGAAGCAAGGGTTTTCAGAAAATGCTGGTATTTGTATCCAAAATAGCTGGAAGGTATTTAGAAACACTGCTCCAAAGAAATGGAACCAGGTAATATAATCATTTACGACAAGGGATTCCAACAAGAACAGATTAATACAATATTTAGAAACAGCGGAGATGGACATTTTGTCAGAAATACTCAAGGAGAAAGACCTACAGAAGGCAAGAGAGCACTGGAGACCTCTATATGTATGAGGAAAAAGTCGCTAATAGACTTTGACCCATAGTAGATTGAATTTATATTTAGAGTTGAGATCAAGATTGGTAATGAGGTTTTTTTTTATGTAAGGTTTCCTTTTTATTTATAATAATAAAATTTTAAAAAAAAGGAGAAAAAAGGAGAAAAGAGAAAATACACTTAGTTTTTCCTGAGAAGTGCAAACACGTGCCAAGCATATTCACATTTGTTGAGCAGGTGCTGTTGTAGGCTGTGCTTTTTGTGCCTGTGCAATTTTTTAACAAGGCAGGCAGGCAGGCAAGGTTATTTTTAAGTCCATGGAAATCAAGGACATTTTCACGAGGCAAAGTGTTGTCCAGAGCCTTCCCTTTTCTGAATTTTTCCATTGTTCCTTTTGTGGTGGGGCAATATTTCCCTTCTATCTGGTTATTTGGCACTTAAGGAACTCTACCCACTCTAACCCCTACAACAACTATGAAATGAGTGCACCTTCCTTTCATTCGTTCATTCTTTTTCTTGATGGTAAAACTAGAAAATCACTCTGAAAATTAAATTTTGAGAATCTGTGTAAAATTAGTACAACACTGTTGGCAATGCATGGGGCAGCACACATGAAATATGTTTCTGTTCCAGGGAAAACTATAACGTTTGCCAGAACAGTAGACATTCCACGAGCGGTATACAATTTCCGTTTTTTTTCATCGTCCATTCTTCACCAAACAACTGAATGTACTCAGGTGGACCACATGGGCTGCATGCATTATACTGAGAGAACACCTGTGGGAATTGGTAAGGCCTCTCCAAATGACTGATGCTGCAATTTCAAATAGAACTGATATGAAATTGGTTGGGGAGCATGTCATTTCAGTGTGCTGTATGGATGCTGTGGCAGGCTATACATTTCTTTATATTGTTCATACTGCAAGAGAGAGAGAAACTTCGGGCCTGCAATCCTCGGTCTGTTTTGTGGAAGTTCCTCATCTGGCCCACAAAATGGGAGACGTGAACCATAACACTTTGGCTGGGTGGGGACCTCAAGGCCGAGTGTGTGCAGCAATGCTTTCTGGTGCCATTTGGCCCATGTCCAATGTCTGTGATGCTATTAGAGTTTCCGACCTGCATTGTAAAATTACTCAAGTGCAGTTAGAGAATAGCAAACTATACAAGGTGCCGCAGCCGTAGTTTCAAACAGCTTTTGAAAGATGTTTTGCTTGTCATGTGCATTGCATTTGTCTCACTTCTGGTGCTGAGTGCTAATAGCTGCTTCTTCCATGGGTACAAAGTTATGTCCTATTTGTATGTCATTTGGGACCATGGTACAACCTGAGAAGTTCAGCGTTTGAGCCAGCAGACACCTTTAATATTGACTGCTGTGTTCCCTAGTTTCATTATTTATTTATTTGTTTGTTTGTTTCATTCATTTAGGAATGGTTCCACATGTTTTTTCAGAAAATACTGGTTAGCTAACCCCTAGTAGGTGTATAACAAATTATTTTGCCCTTTGCTCTCTTTCTTATAATGCCCAAACTTTGGTGGATGACATAAGAAGACTTGTTTTATCTAAACATGGGGCTGAGCTATCATTTAAAAATGTAAGCCATTGTTCCATATTTCGGACTGCCCAACAAAGTGACTAGATGGCAGCGAGCACAATGAGTGGAGCACCTGCCTGTAGAGCCATAGATCAGGAGATCCATTCCCCACGGTGCCTCCCAGCCTGTGTGGTCTTGGGCGAGCTGCACAGTCCCAGAGTCCTCCCCGGAGAAGGGAATGGCAAGCCATACCTCTGAACTTCGAAAACCTTGAGAAAGGTCACCATGCCGCCCAGAGACCTCTTGGTAGTGGGGCGGCTAAACTGTTTGGTTAATAAATAAATAAATAAATAAATAAATAAATCAGTCAGATTCACCTGGGAGCGCATTGTTTTTGTTTTTGTTGGGACTATGTTTCAATCTACTTCAACACTTATTAGAATATTCACGCTGTTAATTAATTAATTACCATGTGTGTGTTGTGTGTGTTGTGTCGTTACAGTCGTGACCGACTCTTCGTGACCCCATGTCCATGGAGTTTTCTTGGCAGGAATACTGGAGTGGTTTGCCAGTTCCTACTCCAGGCGGCTACAGCACCTGGTATTCCTTGGTGGTCTCCCATCCAAGTACTAACCAGGGCTGACCCTGCTTAGCTTCCAAAATCAAGTAAGATCAGATGTGCAGACATCAAATCAAATATGACTTAGGCCAACCCTTTCCAGGGTTTTCTAGGTAAGGAATACTCAGAAAGGGTTTGCCATTCCCTTCTTCTGGGGACACCCGGGGACCATGTAGTTTGCCCAAGACCACACAGGTTGGATCCTCTCCTACAAGGCACAGTGGGGAATTGAACTCCCAACTCTGGGCTCCACCACTGGATGCTTCCTCTCACGAAGCCATCCAGCTGCCGGTTATTTCTTTACTGCAAATCAGTCTAAACACATGTCCATGTGTGTGGGCATGTACAAAAAGAATCTACAGCATATGTTAGTACTTAGGTTTTCCAGTGAGGAGGAGAAGTCAGCACCTCCTTTTATTCACAAAAAATTGCAGGCAATTAAACATGTATTCTGCAAAACCTACTTTTCCCCACTTGTACATGTGTTCTACTTGTAGAATTATACAAATCAACCACCAGGTGGCAAAATATACAGTTGAAAAGATGATCATTGATGATGGTGAGCAATACTGGGGATTCAGTATCTGTCTGAGATTATATTCCCTGCTGTTCAAAAGTAGCGCCTGCAGGATTCTACTTTTTAAGGTTGCTGCTCTTTTTGTTTCTATGTCTCTCATCCAATTAGAAACCTTAAGTTAGAATTCCCATGAAAGAGGAATTAATTTGAGCCACCCTTAACCCAAAGTATTTTAGTTCCGAGAGTCGCTCATTGCTCATGTGAAGGGACTGTTAAGTTATATGCAGGGCATCTATTGTTTTTGATAGGAGTTAAAACAAAGAATGAATAAAGCATACAATTACAACTCAGTTAAAACGCTTCTACCAATTTCACGTGTGTAATATAGAGTTTTTCACTTAGATCTTCCGAGAATTCTTTTAGTTATCATAAAAGGTGGGACTGGACATACTTTGTTACCCTTAATATTAATTTAATGTCTTTCCTTTTTAAAAGCTGGCTTAATTAGTCCATGGAACTTGCCGCTTTACTTGCTGACTTGGAAAATTGCTCCAGCCATTGCATGTGGAAACACTGTAATTGCCAAACCCAGCGAAATGACATCAGTCACTGCTTGGATGATGTGCAAGCTTCTTAATAAAGCAGGTAATCCTGAAACTATGAAGAAGGATTAGGTATAGGCAGTTCCATATTTCTTAATTTAAATCACTCTGTTTAATGTTGATATAAAAAGTAACACAATGGAAGGAAATAAATTTCAGCATATCTCTTCTCTCAGATTTCATATAAAGGCTCATCTCCACAGCAGCCCAAATCCTATTTAATATACATTAGGAACCCCGTATCCACTGATTCATTATCCACTTTCAGTTATCCTTGGTTGCCAGAGGAAAAAATTAAATAATTCAGCAGCCACAAAGCAAGCTGTAAAGCAAACTGTTGTCACAAACAGCAGCTGTAAAGCAAGCTACTGTCACAAACAGTGGCCATAAAGCAAGCTACTGTCTCAAAACAGCAGTCATAAAGCAAGCTACTGTCAGGAAACAGCAGTATGGGGGTTGGTGGGCAGGTGTTTTCTCTTATCCACGGTTTTTATTATCCACAGGAAGGCCTGGAACCAATCCCCAGCGGATACCGGGGTCCTACTGTATTGTCAGGTCACTTAATATATTTAATATATTGTTTAATATATTGTCAAGTCACTTTCAATATATGACAAGCCCAATAGGAAGTACATGAGGGCACCAGCAGCCTCCCAGTGAAATTCTATCATGGTTGGACACAAATTTGAACCCAGAGTCCCTCAAACAGAGTTTGAACCACTACACTACACTGGCTCTTTCAAGAGTATGTTACCATTAGCAAAAACAGGTCTCTAGTGTACAGATCAAGCATGCTATCATATAATGCAATCAAGCATGTTATTATATCATAACTCCTAAATATGAATTTCATTTGTGTATGAAAGAACATTGTGTTATATAGATCCTGAAGTGAAGGAATGAGGTCACATGTAGGCAATGTTCTCTACATATATATACAACCATACTGTTTAAATATTTCAAAGGACCGTGTTCTCAAGTTCACAAAGAGTGCAATGATCTACACCTTTATTCAGAAGTTTTCCATTCCCATTCTTTTCAGTGGTATTTAAATCTTGTCTTATGGGCACATGAGGCTGCAGGCTGTGGGTATCCCATGTGTACTCATGTTTTGTGCATTTTGTTTCTCTGAGGGTTTCCTCCGGGTGTGGTGAACATTGTATTCGGGAGTGGTCCCAAAGCTGGAGATGCTCTTGTTTGCCATCCTGAAGTGCAGTTGATTTCCTTCACTGGAAGTACACTAACTGGCCAGCGTATCATTGAAAGGAGTGCTCCCTATTGTAAGAAGCTCTCCTTGGAGCTTGGAGGGAAAAATCCAGCTGTTATCTTTGATGATGCCAATTTGGATGAATGTGTTCCGGTCACTGTAAGATCCAGCTTTGCTAATCAGGTATGGACAAATAAACTCAAACTTTCGGATCACTGTGCACGCACACGCACACATGCACACACACACATACACACACATTTATTTTCTTGCTTGTGAAGCTCAGAATGTGCAGCATCTTCGTAACAGATCTGAGAGTAGTCAGTGTGCCATTTTGAACAGTTAGAATTGACTCCAAGACATTTATCCAACATGGTGGTTCTGGTGTGAATATTGTTTTTTGAATACTCAAAGTGATGGAGAGTGAAGGCACCAAGTTCATTGTGAGTTAGTTATTTCTCAGCTTTCTCATAATGCTCCAAATTGGTATAATGATTCCCTTGCAATTTCTTGACATTGGCATATCTATGTGTATGGTGTTTCTTAGAAGACTGTGAAATCATTGCATACATGTATTGTTTTTGTTACAAAGTCCCTTGGGAATCATGGCTGACTAAAACATAACACTTGCATTGCTTGGTATTTAATTACTCATAGTTTGTGGTGAATCATCTAAAGTGTTTTGAAAATACTTGTCTGAAGAAGTATGAGCTAAAACTGTGTGAAACCTGATCTGTGATTCTATCTTGTACCTTACTCTTTTTATGATTTTAAAATTTACACTAGTGAGCAGTGTGAATTGAATTGCATTTCCTTCTTACCCACTTCCCGTTTCATTAGGGTGAAATATGCTTGTGCACCAGCAGGATCTTTGTTCAGAGGAATATTTATGATGAATTTTTGCGAAGATTTGTGGAAGCTGTCAAAAAGTGGAAGGTTGGATGTCCCACAGATCCTGCAGTTGACATGGGAGCACTGATAAGTAAAGAACATTTAGCAAAGGTGGGTTATACTTTTGTATATATAGCTGAGGTGTACAGCACAGTTCCTGACAGCTAGAGACGGAACAGAGAGATAATGTTTTTCGCATATCCCTTTATATTCTCATATTAAGACACAACATGTAGATTGTAGGATGTTCAGGAACACCAAAAAACTCCTAAATAGGGATGGGCACCAAACGAAAAATGAAATGTTGTTTCATCATTTTGTTAGCTAACAAAAAACAAAACAAAAACCCAACACAGGGAAGCAGCATTTCATTAGTAATGAAACAAAATGACTTTTTTATTTAAAACCAACCAATTCGTTTCATTGTAAAACAGCTCCCCTGGGTCCTAGAGGCACCAAATTCTGTGCCTTTAGGACTCAGAGGACTTGTTTTACAGAGTAACAAATCAGTTTATTACTGTTTCATTTCGTACAACATTTAAAAAAAATTCATTTCTAGCAAAACAAAACAAATCATGGGGGAACGAAATGAAACAAAATGAAAACAAAACAAAACACAATTTTTCCATGTTGTGCCCATCCCTACTCCTAAAATTAAGCACAATGAATGTGAAGTAACCAACCCTTCAGATTTTTTCACAATCTCCCAAACATGTAGAAAAACTCCACATGCAGCAGATATTTTTCTCTTCAAACAATTCTATCTCTGGTGGAACAGTTCTAAGGGCAAGGGTAGAATTCTTTCCCTGTTCCTGCTTTCCCCTTGTTCACATGTTCAAATGAACCCTTTTTTTGAAGACTTCAACAGGCTTCATGTAAATGATAAATCAGTTCAAAAATATTCCCTTTCCCTACCATTTCCTTGTAGATCTGTTACTTGTGGCAGTGAGCAGCTTTGTGTTTTTGGACCCTCAACTCACAGCATTCCTTAGACCGCTATTCTGGGAATTTCTAGAATGGAATTTTGGGAATTCAGCTGCCTGGGGATTTCTGGGAGCTCAAATCCAAAAGGACAGATCTATATACTTCTAGTTATGAATAACAGGACGCTGCAGCTGCCTCTCAAAGATTTTGTGTTGATTGTTATTTGTAATCCGGCTGACCTTCTTCAGCTCTTTGTAAACTGCCCAGAGTTCCTTTGGGAAGATGGGTGGTATAGAAGTGTCATAATAAATAAATAAATAAATAATTTTCTGTCGTTGTTGTTCTTGCCATCCTCAGGTCAAGAACTATATTGAAAGAGCTAAGGCAGAAGGGGCTGAAATACTTTGTGGAGAGGGAATTGATGTGTTGGTACTTCCAACTAGAAACCAGCATGGATACTTCTTGCCTCCAACGGTGATTACCAACATTGCAGACGATTCCAGTTGCATGCAGGATGAGATTTTTGGCCCTGTAACCTGCATCACGGCATTTGATACAGAAGAGGAAGTAATCAAGAGAGCCAACAGGGTCAAGTACGGCCTGTCAGCCACTGTTTGGTCAAGGAATGTGGGGCGGGTTCATCGTGTCGCTAAGAGACTCCAGTCAGGATTGGTGTGGACCAATTGTTGGCTTATCAGAGACTTGAATTTGCCCTTTGGTGGCATGAAAGCTTCTGGGATAGGCAGAGAGGGAGCGAAAGATTCCTACGAGTTTTTCACTGAGATAAAAACTATTACTATAAAACACACTGAAATGTAAGAAATATTGTGAAATAAGGAACTATTTGATGTCACAATAAACAAAACTGCATGCACTGTTTTTGCTTCTCTCTTTCTCTCTTAGAGAGCAACTACATGGTCAAATAAAGTGTGGTTTGTGAATTCCGAAAATGTTTAATGGATCCCATGACACAAAGGCTGAATTGAATAGGTACAGCCGTTTTTGCTTCCAAAGTGGCTTATTTTCCTCTGGCACTGAGGGGCTTCTACTTTTTGTCCCCTAGCTAGAACCATTCAAGTAGTTTCCCCACACCACCCCGTGTGGCTAGCTGGTGTGTTCTTGTAAAGACAGGTGTGTATGTTCCATAACATAGACGGTTTGGGGCAGGTGGGCATGATGTCGGTGGCAGATAAGCAAAAGCACATCTCCATGATTATAGCATGCTGCCAGACTACTACATTTCAAAAAAAAAATCCTATCTGTAGAAAGGCTAAGAAAACTTGTGTACAGACAAACAAAATGGTGCTTGCTTCTTGCCCCTTGAGGGACGTCAAGGTGCTTCAGCACATACTTGCACACACACACACACAGACAGAGTGCCAACACACACACACCTCTGCTCCCCTATGCCCCTTCTTCTGTTTCACATAAGCTCCCCCCCATCTCCCACCCCCTTCTGGAAAGTCCAGTTTATTTCTTTACTTTTTAACAGCTTTAGGAAACTCTTCAATCAGCCAGATAAGATATGGGAATGGTTGCCTGGGAGGAAGTCAGTTCTTTTTAAGGCAATTCCTTTGAACTGAGTGACCTACAGGCATCAAATGGAACTGCAAGCAGAAGGATTTTTAACTCCTCTGATTCTGTGGCCACTTACGTATATTGGAAAGAACTGAATGCCCGAGTGCAACTTCACAGTGAGAGAATGAGAATTAATGTACCTCAGATATATGACAAAGATAGCTTTTCTGCTGCAAAATGAAAAACATTCTGAAATCCACAGTCACTTTCTGAATGGCTCTTGCCATGTTTCCCGCCTGCTAACTTGGCACTTGCTGGGGGGAAGAATGCACATGAAAACAATTATGTTGAATGTTCCAAGGGGGTAGCAAAGTAGTTCTATTGCAACAAAACCAAATGAATGGGTTTTTTGTGGCATCTTAAGGTTTTTGTTTTTGTGTGTGGCATCTTCAGGATGTGGTGATGGCATCTGGCCTGGATGCCTTCAGAAGGGGATTGGACAGGTTCCTGGAGGAAAAGTCCATCACAGGTACAAACCATGATGGAGATGTGTAATCTCCAGGCTTAAAACCAGGGTACTTCAAGGGCCAGATGCAGGGGAGTGGTAGCAGGAGAAAGATATCTAGTCTCATGCGCTCCCAAACGTATCTGGTGGGGCCACTGTGAGATACAGGAAGCTGGACTCGATGGGCCTTTGGCCTGATCCAGCATGGCTCTTCTTATGTTCTTAAGTCTTCAGCTGAATTCTATCCAATGTATTTCCTTCACCACACCTACTGTATTTTGAAACGGCTATAAAATTACATAATTATATACCTACCAATCTGCTCCAGCAAGCATTTTCCTTCATACC
>JAHTLZ010000114.1:9229940-9247502 GCA_023846285.1 Phrynocephalus versicolor | reverse complement strand
AATTTAAACTGTTTTTAAAGGGACATGTGACAGAGCCCATAGTCACCTGTATACAGGTTAAATTACTGTATTTGGCACTTTGCAAAAAAAAAAATAGTGGGTTTTGAATTGCAGTTTGGGCACTCGGTCTCTAAAAGGTTCGCCATCACTGCACTAGAGGCTAGTGCTGGTAAAACCACTCCTTCAATATTCCATGTATCTTGGAAACCTAAGGTTACCAAAAAATCCATGGAACACTAACTATTTCATCCCAGATTGCAAAGATTACAGCCAGAGTTTCATCACAGGGTTAAGCTTCCTGTTTCACAAAGTTACTGATAGTAATTAGTTTGATGGAATTGTACCTTAAAATCATTTTTGGAGGTAGTTGACATGGAGTCCACTACTATCTGCAGATTTCAGTATCCACAGGAGGGAGGGGGCTGCAGAATCAATCCCCCGCTGATACAGGAGTTCTACTGTACTACCAAACATGTTCCTTAGGAGAAATGATGCCCTATCATTGGACAGAGTATGGCAGCCATTTTAGAAAGCAGGGCATACACTGGCAGCAAGATGTTTGAGTACATTACTGTATTTCTGGTTTGGTTTGGTTTTGTTATAAACAATTTTTTAAAAACTTTCCAAAATGAAACGAAATGAACCAAAATGAAATGATTCATTACTCTATAAAATGGCTTCCTTGGGTCCTAGAGGCACCAAATTTGGTGGGTAGCTTCCTTGGACCCTTCCCTGTAAGTTTTCCATGTTTGTAAAGGTTCAGGGCTCAGGGGGCTGAGTTATTCAACTTCAAAGTGGGTCCCCCAGGAAAAACCATTTATAATTAAGGGAACCACTCGAGGAAGCTCACCCAGTGGGGAGTAACTCAGCCCCCTGAACCCCAATCCTCTCTGAATTTGGTGGGCTTAAAGGGAAGAGTCCAAGAAAGTTACCCACCAAATTTGGTGCCTCTAGGACAAATTGTTTCATTTTTATAGCAAAAAATGACAGTTCATTTCGTTGCATCATGAAACGCATTCAACTGTTTTGTTTTGTAACGAAACGCCGAAACAGCATATCATTTTTCATTTTGTTCCCATCTTTTTTGGCAACCGTCCTGTATTTCCATATCTGAGGAAGCGGACCTGTCCACAGAAGCTCACATTAAAATATATCAGTTAGTCTTTAAGGTGCCATTATGCTTTTGTCTTCTTTATATTTTTAACATTTATTTTGCTTTTGCTTGATGCACAATTAGTAAGGTTCAACAGGCCCAGAAATTCTCTAACACTGCTGCTTAGGTTTTGTTGCCCAGTTGCTGAAACGTGTCACTAGATGGCTGTACAGTATCACACTGTGGGATTATTTCCTTGCACATGAATCGAGGGGCAGGTCACAGGTTGGATTCCTTCCTCTCTGATGTTTTCTTATGGTCCATTAAGAAAACATTGTCTGAATCAGGAGGAAGAAAAGATCTGACCTCTTTCCTTCCATCTGCAATGCTTTTTCCTCTGTAAGATTTACATTTAAATGATTAAAATATAGTTTCCATTCTTCTTTTCTAGAAAGAGGGAGGAAAGAGCCATAGGGTTGTCATCATATTAAAGAAACCCAAATCACTCAATCAATTAAACTACATTTTTTTGCAAATATAAAAACAAATTTTGAAGTGCAGGAAGCATTAGTTGTTTGCTAGGTTATACGTAGGATGTATAGTATATACATATATATCTTGCTATGCAGCATTCCTACTGTTTTATGATTTATTACTACTGCTGGGACAGTTTTGTAACTCTGCCCTTCCTATTCTCTGTTGGCTCTGATCCCCACTACTAAGGCTGCTTTTACACGACCCCTAAAATCTGAGGCAAAGGGCTCCCAGATGCGGAGCTTAAAATTGTTTTCTCACCAGCTGCAGACTTTTAAAAAAATTAAGTACGACCACACCCACCTAAGCGCACCTCAGCACATTTTACAAGTACCTGGTCTCCAAGGTAAATTTCCCCCCGATGTGGATTACAAAGCTGTGGATGCCAGCTCTCCTCCCCTTCTGTTTGTTTTTTTGTCCCCACTGCCCCTTTAACAGCCTGGAATCCCTACGGGGCTGCTCGACGGCAGACGGAGGTGAGCGGAGGTGAGCTTGCATTCTTTTCTCCCTTTTTCTCTCCCTCCCCTCACGCAGACAGGAGCAATGGAGTGCGGAAGGGTGGGAACACAGGAAGCAGAACAAACCCCCACAATCTCTGGTCTGAATTTAAGTTGCCAGCGAATTTTAGAGGTTGTGTAAAAGCGCCACAAGTCCATCACAACTGTGGGCCATAAGTTTCCATTAAACAATATCTTTTCCCACCTCATATATGCCTAATGCCTCTCTGTTTAGAGATGCTTGAATAGGCACTTGTCACCCACCAATGACCTTTGAATAACTTCTCATGACCGTTACTAAGCCCTCTGTCATCCTAGAGGACTCTCAACAATCCTTGAGGAGCACTTATTAACCACCACTTTGCTGGACCTTTTATATTTCATTGTTCATATTGCCCCTCCACCCATCTTGCGTAAATCCTGTGCATGTGAAGAGACAGGCTACTCCCTACACAGGTTTTCACCCAATCAAACATGTTAGTGTTCAAGATGCCAGCCTTTGGCATCCTAACACATGTAGGTCCCTAGAAAGTTTTAGAACTGCAGCTCCCATGCTAGCTGGGAATTCTGGGAGCTGTAGTCCAGTAAGGCTGCTATCTCACGACCACTAAAAACTGCTTCAAACTGCTTGAAGATGTGGTTAATAAAATTGTGTCCCCACAACCAGCAGACTTTAAAAGGAAAAAATGTGACCACGGCCACTTGAGAGTGACTCAGTAAGTTTTACAAGTACCTGGTCTCGAGGTGGCACAAAGCTTGTCTCAGTTCTGATGCAGATTTTAAACCAGTACTTGAGTCCGTGGGGACTCAGAAAATCTGCATCAAAACCTTTTCATTCTGCTGTGTTGCTGTTCCTGCTCGTGGGGACACAAAAGGTGTGGTTCTTTAAACTGCGCCTGTAGGGACACAGAAACTGTGAGCCTTTTCACACGACCCCTAAGATCTGCTGGCCCCTTAAATTCGGACCAGAGATCTTGGGGGTTCGTTGCTGTTCCTCCGTCCCCACCCCTCCGCACTTCCTTGCTCCTGTCTGTGAGGGGAGGGAGGAAAAAAAGGGACAAAAGAATAAAGGCTTACCTTCCGGTGCCGGTGGAAGCTGCTCCGAGCTCCGTCAATTCCTGATTCCTTCTCTTAAAGGGGCAGGAGGCAAAAAACAACAACAAAAAGAAGCGAGGAGAGCCCGGCACATCCGCATCAAGGAATTTTCACCCTCCTAGAGCAGGTACATGAAAAGTGGACTGGGACGCGCTTAGGTGGGCGGGGTCGCACTTAATTTCCTGTAAACTCCGGAGCTGGTGGGAAAACATTTTTAAGCTCAGGAGCTGGGAGCCATTTGCCCCGGAGTTTAGGGGTCGTGTATAAACGCCCTGTGTTTTCAAGCATGTGACTGTTTCAGGGAGAAATCTGCATTTTACTTTGATCTGGACTTTCTGGCCATGGGATAGCAGCAAGTCCTTTTCTAGCCTCCGATGTTACACATCTTACTGGGTTTCCAGAAAGTGAGTAATCAAGTTCCACTTATTCTTCCACAGGCTTCTAGGAGGTTAGTTAAGGATCATCCTGAGGAAAGGAAAAACTGAGAGAAAGAAGAGAATGGGGATAAATTATCAGAAGCTGCTGCTGTTGCTGCTCCTAGCAATGCTGCTTCTGTAGTTTATTTAGCTTATGGTGGTTGTGAATCTTGGATTTCTAAAAAGAGGGTTCAAGCAATGATGATGAAATTACAGTGGTATCTCGAGATAGGAATGCCTCGAGATATGAAAAACTCGAGATACGAAAGGTAATTACTGTAAATGGGGTTGCCCCACGTAAAGAAAATTTTAAATGGAATGCTTCATATTACAGGGGCATCCATTTCCAATGATTACCTTACAATACAAAGCGCTGCCTGTGCATGCTGTGTATTGCGTTTCCGGAACCCGGGCATCCGTTTCCAATAAAAAAAAAATCATTGGTATCAAACGCCCCAGCATGCATGGGGCCGCGCTTCCTATTGGAATGATGCCATAATGTAAAGCTGAAGCCAGCAAAGTAGGGGAAAAGCTTCTTTGCATTGCTCAGTTCCAGGGAAACCCCTCAATCAACTGGTAGCTTTTGGAGCTCTTTTTGACAGCTCCAACAATCAATTGTTTTTGACATATCTGACAATCAGCTGATTGTTGGAACTGTCAAAATCAGCTAATCATCAGAGCTGTCAAAACAAGCTCCAAAAACTGCTCTTCGGTGTGTGGGGGAGAAATGCAGTTTTAAAAAAAACACCAATTAATCTGTGACCCCTGGAACAGATTAATTGATTTCCCATGCATTCCAGTGAGAAACTGTGCTTTGAGTTATGAATTTTTATGATGTGGATTAATTTCATATCTAGAGGTACCACGGTATAATGTCCCATCAGGAAGGATTCCACATACTCTTCTTGGACATATGATATGGCCCTTTGAATTGCTTACACAGATGTTATGTCCTACTAAGTTAAATGAGGCATTGACCTTACTGATACACCAGTGAAACAAAATAGCAGCTGATGATGTGAAATTTAGAAAGAATTTGTACTGAAGGAAAGTGACAGAGAAAAATGGAAAAGTACCGTAGTGCCATGTTGGATTGACATTTGCTCGAAAATATGGTAGAACCCCCATATCCATGGGGAATTGGTTCCAGGATTGCCTGAAACCTTGGATATGAGAGAACCCTGTATAAGACATACAAGCGGGCACTCTTTTATGTTCTATATACAACATACGGTACAAGGGTTCTACTGTATATAGCCATTACCTTCCCCAGGGCCTCTCAAATGTTATATTTTGCAGGGGTAATCCATTTTGTCATCCAGTGCCCATGACAAATGGTTCCTTTTCTTCTGTCTCACCTTCATGGCCTTTGGGATGTGTTTGTTTGTTTGTTTGTTTGTTTGTTTGTTTGTTTGTTTGTTTGTTTGTTTGTTTGTTTGTTTGTTTGTTTGTTTCATTGGTTTTGGAACATAAAGTCAAGTTGCAAGGTAGCATTTGTTATTTTAATTTATAACCACACATTTCTCCATTGCTCTTTTGGATTCCTTGTGCATTCACCACCACAAAAAGTCTTATGGGAGAAGTGTATTTTAATTTAAGCGTGGGAAGCTGAGGAGATGGGTGCCTACCATGGAAATGACTGCATAGTGATAGACAGGATGTTTACATTCTTCCTCTGCTACATTAATAAAAAGGTAAACACAAGAATCTGATCTTCACTCATGAGATGTTACAAGCTGGAGATCTGTTAGTGCTGCAGATATCTTTTGTAAAAAAGAACCTTACTTAAAAATGAAGCATGCCTTGCCTCTGGATGACTAGTTACAATGCTATGCCATCAACTCTGTGAAAGGCTGTCAAAAGCTTCGGCTGCAACAAGGTGATGTTTATAGCACTTAAGGAATTGCTTCAATTGTGGTCTCTCTGCAGCATCAGTTTGGCCTACAGATGAATCCATAACCACATGTAATGCCACATGATTAAGTGGTTTGGTCTTTTCATCAAAATGACCAAAGACCATCAAGTGAGGGTAAATTTTGGTAGAATCAGCAGTTCCAGGTCACTTCTCCCCTTTCTCTATTTAGATCTGGGGATTTAGATGGCTTAATTCATGCGGTGATGAAAGCTAGGTTTAAAGAATTCTACTGATAGAGCTCTACTAGTTGATTTTCACTGGTTCAGCCTGAGTTTTCTGATGGAGTTGTTTTGCTGCTGCAGCGGTGTGAGAGAGTGGGTGGTGTGCCGTCCGAAGTAATGATGACCAAGGAGGGGCTGGGGGCACCATGAGCGGATATGGGGAAAGAAGGGGAAAAGGAAGATGAAAAGGGGAGAGAAGAAGTGGGTGCAGGCATTGGGGGGGAAAGGGTTCACTGTGGATGAAGAGGCTGAAGGGATGTGGGTGTCGATTGGCGGGGAGGAAGATTCTGAAGGGGAAATTTGGAAGGAGAGAGAGCCAGTCAAAGAGATGCACGAGACGGGGGTCCAAACGGACAGTGGGATGTCGGTTGGGGCGGTTGAGTCAGTTGAGATCTGGGAGTGGAGGATGACGGTCACTCCGGCATGGAGTGGAGCCAGCCACCCGCCTCAGAGGATGACTCTCTGAGAACAGTGGTCCAAGCGCTGGTGATCTCGAGGCTGGACTACTGCAACACGCTCTACATGGGGCTGCCCTTGACTCTTCTCCGGCGCTTGCAGCGGGTCCAGAATGCGGCGGCCAGGCTGGTGGCTGGTGTGCGTCGTTATGACCACATCACCCCAGTTCTGGCCCGTTTGCACTGGTTGCCCGTTGCAACCCGGATTAGATTCAAGGTCTTGGTTTTAATTTATAAAACCCTCCATGGCTTGGGTCCAGACTACCTGTCGGAGCGTATCGCCCAGCGATCCACCTCGGCCCGACCTGTCCGGCAGTCGTGAGCGCACTCGCTTCCAGTTGCCACTCCTCGAGAGGCCCGTAAAACGCTCATGCGGAAATGGGCCTTCTCGGTGGCAGCCCCCACTTTGTGGAATGCTATCCCCAGTGAGGTGCGCTCTGCAGAGTCCCTGCTGGCCTTTCAGAAGGCTTTAAAAACCTTTCTCTTCCGAGAGGTCTTTGGCGAGTCCTAGTTTTTTTTTTTTTTTTTTTTACCCGCCATCAATAGCATAGAATAGCTGCTTATATTCTATTTACTAGGATTGTTGTTTGTGGTGACGCTGGGGCGTCCCCGTTTCTTAACTGTTTTATTGTGATATAGACTTGTTTGTCTCTATTGTATTCTGACCTGTGTTGTTAGCCGCCTAGAGTTCGTTTTTCGAAGATAGGCGGGATATAAATATAATAATAAATAAAATAAATAAACTTCCCTTACTGGGAGCAACGGGAACCACCCCGTTGGGCATGACATCCCTGCTGCGGGACGTTGTGCCGAACCTGTGATGAGCCTTTTAGGCATGTATGGGAGACCCCGTTGACGAATGAAATCGATGTTCAAAATAGTTCTCGTAACGAACCGGTTATTTATAACAGGGCTGTCCAGCTTTGAACAGGCCGAGGTCTACTTTTTCCAGACGAAAGTGCCTGAGGGCTATTACACTAAAACCTCTACTTATGAATTGTATCTGTTCCGAGCATATGCTTGAAAGTAAAAAAAAATTTAAGTAGAGCAGCGGTTCCTCCTAGGGAAAATCAATTAATCCTTTCTGGAGGGAACATATTTCAATGCATTCCTATGGTAAGGCTGACCATGCACATGCTTCCCTTACACCCACTCGAGCCGTGTGGACGGGTGCAAGGGAGGTGCATGCATGCTTGCGCAGATCTCCCCTTCCACTTCCCCGGGCTGCTGGAAGATTTTTTTAAAAAGGTGCACTTTCCCTCCCAAACCGCCCGGGGCCCGACTTGACTCTACTTCTGCTCCTGTTTTCCCCCTTCTCCCTTCCATCCCCCTCGCTGCCACTGCTGCTGCCGCCCATTGCTCTCACTCACTTCTGCCATGTTCTCTGTGCAGCTGCGATGGGCCAAGCCAGCAGTGGGGCAATCACATTACCACAGCGGTGCAAGGAGGAGGGAATGGCTCAGTAGGGGAGCAGGAAGAGTGGCAGCTCACAGTCTCTGTGAGGCAGCTGTGGGGGTTGGAGGAGGAGGAGGAGAATGGAAGGATGGGAGGAAGGAATTCTCCAGGGGGTGGTAGAAGAGGGGGACTCACCACACAAAGGAGGTGGGCACACCCATGACCTCACCCCTTGCTGTCCCCTCCACTCCCCTTCCTCCACTCTGCACCAACAACTCAATTGGTCACGACTCACGAGACAGTGGCATGGTGATCATCTGGCTGGTAGGGAGAGCAGGGGACTGTGCCATGGCCCTTGAACTGCCCCGCTCGGCTGAGACAGTGGGCTGGCAGACCCAGAACTTTGCTGGGGCAATGGTGGTCCTTGGGCTGGGGGAGGAAAGGGTAGAGAAATTATCCCCTCACATTTTTTATTGATGGCTGGTGGGCTACTTTTGAATCCTTCACGGGCTACCAGTAGCTCGCGGGCTACCTGTTGGGCAGGCCTGATTTATAATGTTCAAGAGAATGCGCAGGAGGAAGAAAAAAAGAACCCATTTGTTGTAAATTCTGTTAATAAAAGTTCATTAGAAATTCAGTCGCCTCCGTTTGTCAACTCGGTTTCGAGGATGAACAATCATCGGGAAGAACATGAACCCAGTCACAAGCACAGTAAACAACAGTTACTCGTTCCTTTTCTTAATTAAGAAAACCTGGTTTCTAAGGATGGTGACTTCATTTCAGTTTGGTGCTGGTACTGAAATCAAATGCTTCAGCTGAGTTTTTACCCAAAATGATGATGCACTATTTTCTTCAAAGTGCATGGGTCCTAGCAAAAAAGAGAAAAGAACAAGCCTTATGCAGACATTCCCTGAATAATTTGAGTTTTGGGACTCTGCAGTGGGATTCGGTTGGTGCTGTATAGCCCTCGCTTTCATAACGTGTCTGATATATTGCCTTGGCCCCTGGCAAAGTGAGGCTTCTGAGATGGAAAAGATTCATACTCAGCACTGCCATCTTAAAACCCTGATGGCATAGGATGATGGTTTTATATGGAAGGTGGTGTGTGGACACCTATGGGCATTTAGGTTTCTCCTTGGTAGACAGCTCAAGCTTCTGGAGGGCAGGATGGCACACCCAGCATTAGGTCAGGTGGCTAAACTGAGCAGTACAATCCCATGACCCCTATCTTCATATGACCAGACCTAGAAATACTAAACTAGAACTTATGTAGATTCCTAAAATGTCCCAGTTCAGGTCAGCCTCCTTCTTCCCAGGCTTCAGGAAAACCACTTCCTTTATATCTCAGTGAGCAGGGTCACTGGTTCATGTCACTGGGACATTCAAGGAGTTGCATTCCCAAAAGTAACTTTTTCAAGCTGTGGCCCTTGCCTTAGTGCTTGTAATAAAATTGTACGGAAGGCTTGATAGGTTAGTTATTTCCCCTTTGAGGACTTAATCTTATGATCCATTAATCTCTGCCATGTTTACAGGAAATCCCAAAGAAATCTGAAAGGAAAATGTACAAATTCTTTGGAAATAAAATTAATAGTGCTTATTCCTTTCTTAGATAATACTGGTATTTAGGAAGTCTCAAGGCACATTGTGTCTTCACAGATTAAATTTCCCGTGTAAGCATGATTCTTATGAAAGTTATGTAACTCCCCTTTTTTCTGGCTCTCTCTTGGCATCAGCAACAGTAGGAAATCTGAAGGGTAACTCTTCTACCTTTGTCAACATCTTGCCAACATCTTTTTCCCTTTTCTTGAACAAAGAAACAAACCAATTTATAGGTGAAGAAAGACAATGGGAATGAAAAGAGATAAAGATTTCCTTAGCATTTTATTACTTACATAATATTGCCCTTGCTCAAGTTTTATTTTCCTTCTAGGTTGTAGCATCATGGATGACCCAAAATGGGGTCTCTATGTTTTAATTTAGACTAAAATTGCCCTCCACCCTGATTTTGCTCAATGTAGGCAAAATCATCTTAATTGACCAACAGTTTCTCCCCCCCCCGTGCGTGTGTGTGTGTGTGAGAGAGAGAGAGAGAGAGAGAGAAAGAGAGATGGATTAATGATTCCATAGAATAATAGAATAATAGAATCCTAGAATTGGAAGAGACCTCAAGGACCATCTTGTCCAACCCCCTGCCATGCAGGAACCCCATCACAATATTTCCGACAGATGGCCATCCAGCCTCTGCTTAAAAACCTCCAAAGAAGGAGACTCCACCACCCTCTATGGCAGCATATTCCATTGCCGAACAGCTCTAAGTGTCATGAAGTTCTTCCTAATGTTCAAATTGAATCTCTTTTCCTGTAATTTGAAACCATTGCCCTGAGCCCTAGTCTCTGAAGCCATGGAAAACAAACCTGTTCCCTCTTTAACTAAACGGAGGAAGAAACAGGATACAGTTGGTCTTTTGGATTACATTTCCATGAGTCCTGCAACTAGTTCAAAAACCAATGTGACCAAGCCTTTCCCATATCCCATCTCAGATGGATACCAACATGCCCGGTGTGCCTGGTCAGTGGGCAGAAATATTGGGAGTTATGGGCCAGCAACACCTGGAAGGCCACACACTTCTCACTCTTGCCTTCAATAGCATCTAAACCATTCTGGAGTGCGTGGACACTAAATGTAAGGCCAAAATTCTCAAAATCTCTCATAATAACTTCTGCAGTTGTCCAATTTTTGTCTGAAAAGCTTGTTTGCTACATTGGATATAGATTGAGAAAGTCTATACAGTACTCCAAATTATGAGTACCAAGGTAGGGAAAATTCTGTTCCACAGAACTGGTAAGCTACTGGAAATTTTTCCTAATAGTCTTTTGCTGGGAAAATGTCCACTCAGTGTCAACAGTAAAATCTAGTTAACTATTTGTCAAAATGTCCTTCTAAGCAGCATTTCCTGGAACCACAGTAGCTTCCAGGCTTGCTTGGATGGACGCCAGCTGAAGAAAGCTTACTAGATTGTCTTGTCAGTTCGGTCTCCTGCCTGGTGTAGGTTTGTATTACTGAGTTCCTTCACTTCCCACCAATCCTAAGCACTTCTCCAATAAAGCTTTCCCCATCCCCTGCTCTTCCACTCCATTACAATACACTTCTCACCGAAGGGCTCTCAAAAGGTGTGCACACAACACAGAGACATGAGGGAAGTGAAATGTATGAGTCATGTACCAGCCTTCTACTTGTCATGGGCAGAAGACTGATACCTTTGGACACACCCGGGAATCTGCCCTTCAGACGCTTTCAGATTTTTTAAAAAATGGGATGAGATCCAGTTTGGGAATTTTGCTGGAACAGAGAACACCACCCTTAAGTACATTAACCTAGCTGACTGAACTAGCATTCTTGCTGATCACCCTAATGGAGCGTTGCCCTAAAAAGTGAGCTTGGCCATGGCCTTCAGTTTTATCAGCTGCCTTCTGCATCAGATTGGCTGACACCCAGCACACCCTTTGCTACTCCCACAGATTGCATGATGAAAACGACCTGGAAAAAGCACCGAGCCCAACTCTTAATGGCACCTGGCACTGGGCCGACTTGTGCCTGTGTGACCACAGGAGGCTGTTTTCCGTGCATCGTTTTTCCTATGCACCTTGCCAGAAAGGGAATCAATAGTAGATTAATTTGAACATGTGCCTCCCACCCCCCAGAGAGAGAGAGAGAGAGAGAGAGAGAGAGAGAGAGAGAGAGCAGTTTAACAAGCTGGATCTGGGCCTTTCCCCCACCGCCACCTTTCCTGCTGCAATACCATGTCTTGATCCCCTGTGGTGGGGCTCAGAGGTAGCTGCTTTTGCCTTCTAAGCACCTTCACCCAAGAGGTTGTGGTGATCCCACAAAGAGACAGGACTGAGACCAAAACTGAACAGAGATTCCATGTGAAATTTGGGACTCGGCAGCCGGGAGCACAGACACATTTAAAGGTCTGGTTTTGGATGCAATTTATTTCTAAAAGAAAGAGTTTCTTACAGATCTCCCACATGCTTCCTGACCGAGGACTGCTGGAATAGATCAAAGGCCTGTCTCCTCCAGGATCCTTTCCCCCAAAGTGGGCAACAAAATGCACCTAGGAGGGCCATGAGCAGAACACTGGGCAACAGTCTTTTCTTGCTCTTATTTCACAACAGATGATAAAAAATGGACACAATATTTTTTTAGTACAAACCAGTTTGAACCCTCTCTTCTTCCTTTTTTAAAAAACAAATCTATTTGTGCCTTTACTGTAATTGCATGGGAAAATACCGTCCAAATGATTTGTTTACAACAGAAGTTATATGGAATCGAGATATGATGGAGGTACCGTTGATACAGGGGCATGGTGGCTGATTGGACTAGAATGCTGAAACTGTTGGCTGCAAAGTTGGCAGCTTAGCAATTCGAATCCCAGGTGCCATACAGTGGAGTGAGCTCCCGCTGTTAACGCCAGCTCCTGCCAACCTAGCAGGTTGAATGCATGTAAATGCAAGTAAATAAATAGGTACCGCCGTCAAAAGCAGGAAGGTAAACAGTGTTCTGTGCGCAGAAATGTGTTCAGACATGTTGGCCACATGACCACAGACTTGCACAACACTGGCTCTTTGGCTTGAAAATGGAGACAAGCGCTGCCCCTAGAGTTGGACATGACTAGCACGCAAGTGTGGGGAGAACCTTTATCTTTTTACTGTTGATAGGTTGTTTATTTATCATTGCTGTATTTATTTTGGAAAGGGTTGCATTATCCCCTTTCAGGTGAGAAAGGCCACTGACTGATGTATCATCAAAAGGAGGGCATTTGTCACGAAAAGAGAAGACAAAATTTCCCAGTAATTTAAGCAAACACTGTACATACAAATATTGTCATAATGAACTGTAACTGCTCAACCGAATTGAAACTACAACTCAACAAGCATAGATGATTGAGCAGAAGACCACAAGGCCATTCACACGCAGAGCACAAGCATATGGCTTTTCTCACTGTTTATCTGAAATGTCTCTGTGAGGTAGGTCAGATAACAAGAATGACTGCCCTAAGGTCACCCACAGAAATGATAATGATGACAATGATATAGTTGTTACCATAGCAATAATAATGAAAATACTTGCAATAAAATCAGAATAAAGCTAGCATCGTCAATAATGCTAGTAATAATGATAATAATGTTGTGTTATAGAGATAGGCACACTACAGCTGTGCTTCTCAGACCCCACTTCCAGCTCCTTCCGCCAGATCAACAAATAAGAGGATAGGTTTTGAACTGGAAACCCTATATCTATAGGTACTGCTGCCAGGTATAATCTGACCTGAGGAGACATCTTCCACAGTAGTCCTTCCATACCGAATTTTAAAAAAAAAGATAAATAAGGAGGTTCAAATGGGTCAAGGGTATATTTGTCAGAATTTGTATGACTCCTGATGAATGCAGTCATATACAGGGGGAAGCTGTGAGTCCAGGGCCTTGGGAAACAATGCACTACTGCAATCAATAGACCAGCCATGTGCCTAAGGAAGATACAATTCAATAAGTATCTACAGCTCTTCTTGTTGAAAATGTTTGACAATGAAGTTAACAACGCATGGACACACAGCAGGAAAATAAATTTAAAAACTGGAAACATTTTAAAAGGACATGGACAAGTTCAAAAAAGAGAGGAGTGATAAGATAGTTCACACATGCAGCCAAACAATATCCCCCCCCAAAAGCAGCAACAACAAAAAAGTAGAAGCTAAGCGAGAAATTGATTCACAATTAGCATGCTTGCTGGGTAAATTATTTGCTAATGGTCATGCACCATGTGACCTCAAATATATTATACGAACTCCATGGGGGATAAGAAGGCAATATTTGGCTCTTGTGGTTGTAGCATTAGAGTTAGGAAAACTATAATTTCCAGAGTCCTGTAGACCACATGCGTACCTTTATCTACAGCAGATTGACTTGTCCTGATGTACAATACCAAGTTCTGGAGCGAGCAATGGCAAGCAGGGGTCCATACTCTATGTCCAGTTGCAGGTAATCCCCACCACGGGTTGACCTTGACCTTGCAAAGGCTTTCGTCCCACTCCCATTACATTATGCCATCAGCACACAGATGAGCGTTTGCTTGGCAAACATTTCTTTGAAGGTTAAGGTTTTGCAATATTGCATCAGCTTGCTGCCTCTGGTGTACTAGCGGTCATTTAGCACAAAAGGGTTAAGTACAGGCCAATTATAACTTTCCATTTGCAGCAGCCCCCACCTTATTTTGGGGTGCACTGGAAAAGTAAATAAGAAACCAATGTCAGCCCTAAAAGTGACAGCTGTTCCTCCAATCGCAGGCTCAAAATATATATATTTGTAAGAATTTGCTTTCACCTCCTTCATGCCCTGGCATCTTGCTGGCAATAAAACACACCTCAATTTGGTTCATGTTGAGTACCATGGTCTTGTAAACCAAAACAGGTTTTCTTTAGAACCTGCAAATGGCTGCAATAATGAGAATATGGGGCAGGGCAACATTTTTGTACATTTATTTGTGAGTGTTTTTTGTCTCCATTTTTCACTAATAATGTCTGCAATTTGCCTGTAACTTTAAACAGGAAAGTGACTCACCCACATATTAAAGATTTGGCTTCAGTCAGAAAAAAAAATACACACTGACTTCCCAGCTCTATCAGTCTAGAGGCCAGTGGGACCCGTCTGTTCTTAATCAGAATGAGGCCACTGTGATGATAGGCAGTAGGAGGTGGCTTTTCCTTAACTCTGAGGGCAGACGTGAATATTTCAGGCAACTGGCTTTGCCCCAAGCTAATCTTCTGCAAACCCCCACCCCCCCATGTGGTAGAAGATGCTGTTCCATTGCCAGTTTCAGAATAAGGCTGAACTGCCTGTCTTTATGTTGTGTATTTAGGTGGGACAGAGCGAGTCTCCTTCCCCCTCTGCTTATACACCCACCTCTGTAATGAGGCAGTCTTGAACAGTATTCCTTGAGGCAGCTCTTGCATTAGGGCTCCCCACTTGCCCTAATGCGAGAGCTGCTACTCCCTTTGCCTGAACATTCTCATTGTCCCTCTGCCTTCTTTTCTTTTATTTGAAGGCTTGGCATATACAGTTGTACCTTGTATAAAGGAATTAATTTGTTCCAAATGAAATTATTTTAAACAAAATTTCCTTTATACAAATTCCCATAGGAATGCATTGAAAATAGGGTAATCCCATTTTTATGTTGTACGGATTTTCCCCATAGGTGATTATGTTAAGCACATTTCCCCTATCTCCAGAATTTTTTATGTTGTACAGATTTATGTTATACAAGCTGTTTGTTATACAAGGGTCCACTGTACTTATTACTCTCTCTCTCTCTCTCTCTCTGTTCTGAAGTTATATTATGGCAATCTATAGTTAATCATGCAAATGGTAAGAGATGAGTTAGGTTGCTTTCCTGTGGATCTGAGGCCCTGCTTCCTTTGAGAGGGACAGGGTGGTGGGAATGTATTTGCAAAGAGGGCAACTGTGGGAGTGAAAATTACTGCTTGTGCAGAAGCAGTTAAAACCATATCAGGGAATGGCGCACTGTGGAACTCTGGAACGAGATATATAGGCTGCAGACAGAGTGCTAAATTCTAAGAGGGAAGTCAAGCGAGCGTATTCTATTCATTTTGTCTATATCTTGCTAGAAGCAGTACAGACTTGCGCCATGTTTCCTTGTGAATGGTCAGATGTGGTCTTTAATCTCCGTCAGCAGGATTGATGTTTCCATCTTGAATCACCTGAAGAAAAATAAAAAATAAAAAAAAATACTTGTCAGTTGAGGCTGCATTGATACAAGCCAGCTATGCCCCTCTATTGTTATAAATGGAGACAGGCTGAAGAAGAATGCTATTTGTGGCATGTCTACCTATGACTCACTCTTCTGGATATTTCCTATAGCACCGGATAAGGAAAATTACTTTCCCCTCAGCCATTTGTCAGAGAAGAGAGGGCTTAGCATTGTGGTAGCTCCAAAGAGGAACTTCATTCTCAGTAATTGTGTGGAATATTCCATAACAAGGAATGTACCAACATCAGGTTGAGGGGGGTGGGGTGGGGATACAAGAGACAGAATGTTGAAACAGATACAACAAACATAGTTTTATGAATGTGCTGCCAATGAAAACAACGCTGTCACTTTCTTCTGTTGTGCATCTGGAGGGGAGCTTCCTGAATACAAGTATTATGGCTCCACAGAGGAAACAGGAGAAAGTACTGTATTTCAAAGAAAAGACACCTGCTCCCATCATGACTTGGTGGGGACTCCTGTTGTTGGTTTTGTGCCACAGTTACCTCGACATCTTTTTAGCCTGAGAGTAAGTTGAAAAGTAAGTGCTTGGCAAGGTGAGAAATAAACTAAGGACAAAATATAGCATCTATCAGTGGATCACTATGCAGAATCCAACTACTACTGTACGTTTAAAAAAAGAAATAAAAATCTCAGTAGAGCATGAAGGTGCAAAAAAGGAAGTGGTCAGATATTTGTCCCACCGTTTGGTCCTTTTTCTGTTGATCAGATGAGTTAATCCGTGGAGCAAACCAGCCTGCTCCCAGAGTGTTCTTACTCACACCTTCTTGAGTCCCTGTCAGAGGCTATTACTTTGTTGGTGCGGAAAATATCAATACTAGAGATGGGTGCTCTCATTCCCTATGGGGAAGATCCCTTTAAAGAGACCCTATTCTGCCTCTGCATGAGCGGGGAAGATCCCTTTGGGACACCCGTTCAGTCCCTCTGCATGCAGAGGGGCTGAACGGGAGTCTCGCCTTCCCCGCGCCAGTGATGACAGTGCCCGGTGCTGTCATCCGGCAGGGGGAAGGCGGAGGGCAGTCGGGAGGGGGCTGCAATCTGGCCTCCGCATGCAGAGGTGGGATCACAGCCCCCTCTCCAGTGATCTCCACCCCGGTGCATGACAGCCTGTCGCTGTCATGACCGGCGCAGCGAAGGCGAGATTCCCGTTCAGCCCTTCTGCATGCAGAGGGACTGAACGGGGGTCCCAAAGGGATCTTCCCCATGTGGGTCAGGACAGTGCCCGTCGCTGTCATGACCAGCACAGGAAAGGCGAGACTCCCATTCAGCCCTTCTGCATGCAGAGGGACTGAACGGGGTCCCAAAGGGATCTTCCCCGTGCGGAGCGCGGCGAGAGGGGGCTGCTATCTGGACTCTGCACTCGTAGGCGAGATCACAGCCCCCTCTCCTGCGATCCCTTGGGAGATAGCTGCAGCCTTGGCTCTGCTTGCAGAGACAAAGCCGCGGCCCTCTCCTGACTGCCCTCCGCCACGGGGGATGACAGCCCAGCCGGCTGTCATACCCTCGCTGTGGAGATCAGAGATTGAGATAGCTGCGGCCTTGCCTCCGCTTGTGGCAGTGAGACTGTGGCCCTCTCTGGACTGATCTCCGCAGCGGGGAGGTGACAGCTGAGCTGTCAAACCTAACCAAACTAATTTGTTCTGGTTCTGTTCTGTTTGTTCCTAAATTACTCTGGGTGTCATTATTTGTTCCGTTACGTAACGGAATAAATAACGGATAATTGAACGAATTTTTTTTTGTTTCATACCCATCTCTAATCAATACATTTTTTTAAAAAAATTTCCACCATGTATGTTTGCTGAAAATAAAACAAAACAAGTGTCTTTCTTTGACACTCCAGCAGGTTTCAATATCCACATATTGATAGTGGATTGAACAGAACTCTTAGCTAACTCAATGACATGGGGAAGGGATTTAAAAACTTCCTTCATCTGGTCCTCACTCCTCAACAGAAGCAAGGGAAGGAAGCAATTTGTGTGTGTGTGCAGCAACACTTAGAGAACATCTCTCTCTCTCTCTCTCTCTCTACTTAATGGAAGGAGATAAGAAAGGACACACACACACACACACACACACACACACACACACACACACACACA
>JAHTLZ010000114.1:9167143-9229930 GCA_023846285.1 Phrynocephalus versicolor | reverse complement strand
ACACACACACACACACACACACACACACACACACACACACACACACACACCTTCCCAGAAAAGGGAGAAAGCAAGAGGGGCAAGGATGAATATATTTTTTCTTGCCTTTTAAAGAAGTCAGATCCAATTTGGTCACTTGAGGTTCACATGCCACTTGGATTACTCCACACAGCATTTCAGAGCTCTACTCCATGTTAAGTCACCCTATTTAGAACACTGAAGAGAGAAGCAGTGAGGCAAGTGATGATGACTTTTACTTCCATTCAGCCTTCCAAAGAGTTACACAGGCAGCAGACACTCCATTCTATGCAGCTATCAGAGAAAGCCTAATTTAATATGTAGACATATGGAGGGGACTTCTACATAGATACTGCAGAATAGTCATAGTAAAGGCTGATGGAATGGATGGGAAGCTGCTACTTCCTGAAGCCCTCAGACATGATGATTGCTGTTGTGTGATGGCTTGAGTGGAGATTTCCACTTCAGAGCAGAAAGCAGTCTGACCTGTCCTCAGCCTCAACGGTTTAAGAAACACCAAGCTTGAGGGGCTTCCTCTTAAAAGGAGTTTCACTAAACCATGGGAAGGCTTACTTCTTGGCTGCAGGAGAATGAAGGCTAAGAATTTCCAGAAGAGGAAAGGCATGCTGTTACCCAAACGGAGGGTTGGGAGAGTAAGAACAGACAAAAGAAAATATTTTTTTTACCCAGCATGTTAGTCTGTGGGCCTCCCTGCCACAGGATGTGGTGATAGCACCTGGCCTGGATGCCTTCAAATGGGGATTGGACAGATTCCTGCAGGAAAAGTGTAATCTCCAGGCTTAAAACCAAGGTACTTTAAGAGCCAGATGCAGGGGAGTGGTATCAGGAGACAGATATCTAGTCTCATGCGCTCCCAAACGCATCTGGTGGGGCCACTGTGAGATACAGGAAGCTGGACTAGATGGGCCTTTGTCCTGATCCAGCACGGCTCTTCTTATGTTCTTATATTATGTTCTTATGTACAGGCATTTCAGAGTCTTTTTGTGTGTGTGTAACATTCACAAAATGTATTCTTTTCCCCTATTATTTTGTTTTTTTTGGAGGCATTAAGAACATAAGAACAGCCTTGCTGGAACAGGCCACAGCCCATCCAGTCCACCATTCTGTCTCACACAGTGGATCACCATTTGCTTCAGGGTATTCCCAAGCAGATGTCTTCTCCTGCTTATGATTCCCTGCAAATGGTAGTGAGAGATATCCTCCTGCCTATCTTTCCAACCTGGAAGTTGTCCTTAGGCATCCATAATGATGGCCATTAATATCCTTGCTCTCCATGAACGTGTCCAATCCTTTCTTAAAGCTGTCACCATTTCTTCTGGCAGGGAGTTCAACAGACTAGTGATCCTCTGGGTGAAAAAGTACTTTTTCTTATTTGTATGAGATCAAGCACCCAAAGTTTCTTGGAGTGCCCACTAGTTCTAGTGTTGTGCTGTAGGGAAAACAGTTTTTCCTTATCTACTTTGTCCACACTGTGTATGATTTTATAAACTTCAATCAGGTCACCTCTTATGTGCCATGGTACAAGAGTGAAGAGGCCCAGCTGTTGCAGCCTCAGATGGAAAGGAAGGTGTTCCAGTCCCCCAATCATTCTGATTGCCCTCCTCTGTACTTTTTCCATTTCCATAATATCCTTCTGGAGGTCTGGTGACCAGAACTGTAGACAATACTCCAGATGGGGCCTCCTCACCATAGATTTATAAAGAGGCAAAATGACACTTGCTGACTTATTTTCTATACCCTTCCTAATGGTCGTTGTCACATTTAGAGATGCACGGAGTATAGGCTCAACAGATACCCATTGATACATGCTTATGTAAATGTTTGTAAAATGAGGCCAGACAGGAAATGCAATGATAACTGGCTAAGTTAACATGCAATACTTCTGAGCTGGACATGGCCAGTGAAACTCAGCTTTATTAAACTGGCTGGACAACCCTTTCTGAATCTTGTGACTCCAGCTGAAACCCTCAGACACTGCATCCCCTGGGTTTCCTATAGCAACCCCTTGTCCATATCCAATGGCAGAACTGTTCGGCCACCCTTGCTGTTCATGCCTCTTTAAAGCGAGTGTGGACAATGGGTGAACCACCTTTTATCCTCAGCTTTCAACATAGTGGCTTTTCCTTTATGAATCTTTCCTCCTGAGTTGCAGAGAGCAAAGTGTCTAATTTTGGGGCTATGTCAAGATCATGTGGGAGGGACTGCACATCCCTGAAGTGCTTCCTTGGTCATATCTGGAAGTTGAGTCATGGCAACTGGACTTCTTTTCTTGAGAGATTGAAACGTTTTGCTGCTCATCCAAACAGTTTTGTCAGTCTAAGGAAAGCTAGTTGCGAGTAGAGATGGGCACAAAATGAGCAATTTTTCGTTTTTGTTTTTGTTTTTTCATTTCGTTACGTAACGAAACAAAAAATGAATTTTTGCCTCCAAATAAAACGAACCGAACAGAAACACCAGAAATTTTGTCATCCGTTTCGTTTTCGTTATGGCAATACATTGAATTGTAGAGATGGGCACAAAACGAGCAATTTTTCATTTTCGTTTTCGTTTTTTTCGGTTTGTTATGTAACAAAACAAAAAACGATTTTGCAAATTTGCAAAAAATGAAAACAAACCGAAACGGACCCCCTAAACGACAAACGGCAAACGAAACACTTTTTTTTGACTCGTGCCCATCTCTAGTTGCGAGTCCTCCATTTTATAGTTCACTTTGACGTCATGTCACCATGGTCTGAAATAGGCTCATAAGATGAACAACGGCCTAAATGGGCTCATTAGGTAGACAATGGTCTCCATAGGCCCACCAACACAGATCAGTACTTACTGTTTGACTCTAACTATCAATTGCAACACAAATTAGGAGTCATCAGGGCCCTAAACTATAGAGCAGAGAGCATCCCCACCTCCACAGAAACCAAGAAGAAGGAGGACAGGCTCCTGAAGACAGCACTGCAGGCCTGTGGATATCTAAAGTGGGCCTTCAACAAAGCAGTGTGCCGAACAATGAATCAGCCTGAGACCCAGAGCCAACGGAAGAACCTGGTCATTCCCTACATGGCTGGAGTATCTGAAAAACTTAAAAGGATTTTTGGCAAACACCACAACCCTGTTTAATTTAAACCCACAAACACACTAAGGCAGAGACTTGTCCACCCAAAGGACCGGACACCAAATCACAAAAGGAGCAATATAGTATATGCGGTCCAATGCAGTGAGGAGTGCGAAGAACTCTACATTGGAGAAACTAAACAACCATTGAATGGGAGGATGGCCCAACAAAGGAGGGGCAACAGCTCAGGACCAGAATCAGCAGTATACCTCCACTTGAAGGACAAAGGGCACTCATTCAAAGATGAGGTACACTTATTAGACAGAGAAGATAGGTGGTTTGAGAGAGGAGTCAGGGAAGCCATTCATGTGAGCATTGAAAACCCCTCTCTCAACAGAGGTGGGGGGCTCAGACATAGTCTATCTGCTACTTATCGGGCATTCAACAATACCTAGACAAATCAAAAATACATCACACCTTCACCACCAATGCCATAGCTAACAACTCATATTTTATGGGTTTCAACACTTTAAGCCATTGTTCACCTAATGGTCTATGAAGACTATTGTCCACCTAACGAGCCTATTCAGGCCATTGTTCATTTTATGAGCCTGTTTCAGACCAGGATGACCTGAGGTCAAAGTGAACTATAAAATGGAGGACTTGACAACTAGCTTTCTTCAGACTGACGAAGCTTTTTGGATGAGCAATGAAACATTTCAATCTCTCAAGAAAAAGAAGTCCAGTTGCCATGACTCAACTTCCAGATAAACTCACCTAGATGACTGTGAATCTTCACATACAGTACATATTCCTAGGTCATGCTATAATGTTTAGTCCTTGCTACCATAATTCTCAGTCTTGTGCCTTTAATGTAGTTACTTTCCTTAGCCTTGAAGCAGAAATCCCCCCCTTTGCACATTGTAAAAATACTCCAGGGGTATGTTATAGGTTTGCTGGTATCTCAGCAGGCAGCCAACCAGTATGGTGCTTACTGTCCCTTATGTTCAGGCCAGAATACATGCTTCCCTTCTCTTGCATGGAAAAGATATGCTCACCCTCTTCTGTGTATGACTTAATCCCTGTTTTTCAGGTAGTCAAATGTCCTGCGCATATGGCAGTGGGACTGGGTTTGGAACCATGCCAGAGGGCACCAGAGTACAGTGGTACCTTGTATAAAGGAATTAATTTGTTCCAAATGAAATTATGTTAAGCAAATTTTCCTTTATACAAATTCCATAGGAATGCATTGAAAATGGAGTAATCCCATTTTTATGTTATACGGATTCTCCCCATAGGCAATTATGTTAAGCAAATTTCTCCTATCTCTGGAATTTTTTATGTTGTGCAGATTTTGTTATAGAAACTGTTTGTTATACAAGAGTCCACTGTAGTTTAAGGGGTGTCCAAGGTAGCCTCTGAAGTACATATATATATATATCTGTTGTCTAACAGGGAGGAAAAGCCCAAGACCTCATGTGGAGAAGGCCACTGCTGCAATCAGCATTTACCACTTGAGATGCAGATGTCTTGCTGTGCCTAACGGTAGGGCCGGCCCTGACTTCCAGCAGTGCTCTCATAGCTTCAGGGGAAGAAGAGAACAAACCTTAGTTAAGATGCTGCCATGGTGAAAAGAAAAATTGCTGACAAGGGATATGCTTCACAAAGTGAACTTGCATGTAGCACTCTTTTCCTACGCCCCAAACCAATAACATAATAACCCCGGGTGTGTTGGTAGGCTGCATCATTGCTCAGTGTTATAACTCGCTCCTAGAGACTGACAGCAAGTCACTGGAGTGATTTAGCTCACTTCCAATTGACCTTCTGTGGTGTGTCTTTTTTTTCTTTCATTTTGTTTCCCCAGCATGAATGAGCCCCACCTTCATCAAGGCGAGAGGGAAGGAGTCACGGCCAGTTTATTCAGCCTGAGCTCAGACGTGGGCAGTCCCCGCCATTCTGTGACTGTTCATTACATAAGGCTCTTAACTCTTTGCATATAGGCCTCTTTAAGGTGGCCAGCTGCCAGAGGACAGGAAGGAAATGGAGATTGTAGGAGGCAAAAGAGGATCAGACTGAACATGAACAGAGAATATGTCATTTTTAATCCCATTCAGTTTAGTTGGGAATCATGAACAGATATATGCATTTCAGGCTTTCTTTTATTGTTTAAGCAATCTCTCTCTCTCTCTCTCTCTCTCTCTCTCTCTCTCTCTCTCTCTCATAAAATGCTAAACAGTTTCTACTTTATTTAACAGATATGCTTGCCTTGGAATGGCCAGCCAGCTATTATTAAATTTGAGAGCCACAAACTGTGTGCCATATGGTGAATGTCACAGAAGGCAAGTAGAGGGCAAACCCAAGAGAACATCTGGTCCCAGATTAGAACAGTTAAAACTACTCAGCACAATTTATAATAACTACTGGGCTGTCCTCCCCCACTGTTCCCCCCACCCACCCGTGCATGCGTGCTAGTCGTGTCTGACTCTAGGGGCGGTGCTTATCTCCATATTCAAGCTGAAGAGCCAGTGTTGTGCAAGTCTGTGGCCATGTGGTCGGCATGGCTGCAAGAAACACAGTTTTACCTTCCCGCTTTTTACGGTGGTACCTATTTATCTACTTGCATTTACATGATTTCGAACTGCTAGGTTGGCAGGAGCTGGGGTTATCAGCGGGATCTCGCTCCACTGCATGGCATCTGGGATTCGATCTGCTGAGCTGCTGACTTTGTAGGCAACAGTTTTCAGTGCTCTAGCTCGCTGAACCACCACACCCACTGTAGCCAAAGCCAAAGCAAAGCCATCAGCAACAATTTGGCTATATGAGTCACATACGCACATGCCAGGAAACTCTCTTATTCACTGGCTTACATACAGATTAAGAGTCCAGTCCTATATTTGTATCTGGCTGCAGCAAGAACTCAAGGGACCCTCCTTCTGGCAGCATTGTCTGGCATGACTGGGTCTCCTACTGGAATCCATGGGATATACCAAGTGGTTAGCATGTTCTACTGATTTCAACTTTCTTTGAAATCAATTTGCTTTAGTCGAAATCAGTTTGTATTCTTGTAACCTGCTCAGAGTGGCCTTTGTTGCCCCAGATGGGCTGTATAAAAATCAAATCAATCAATAAACAAGCGCATATCAGGCAAACCTAACCAAGTCGCTTCATGTGAGACAAAATGCCCATAATGAATTTGCTAGTGCCATCACTTTGTCACGTTCTCTGAAGATTCTCAGTCATCCAGGTGAGGTTATCCAGGAGTTGAGGTGTGGCAGCGGGACTTCTTTTCTTGTAGGGCCGAAATGTTCCACTACTCATCCAAGTAGCTTCTTTAATCTGAGAAGCGTTGGTGGGAGGCTTCCAATGAATAGTTCACCTTAGAGATGGGCACAACTTAGTGGTATTTTCGTTTTCGTTTTCGTTTTTTCGTTTTCGTTACATAACGAAACGAAAACGAAAAACGGTTCAAAAATGGACGGAAAACGGAAACGAAACGACTAATTTTGAGCCAATTTTCATTTTTCGTTACTGGGAAAACACATAATGGAGCTAAATGGGGAGAAACGAAAAATTTTTCGTTTTCATTTTCATTTTTTCATTTTCGTTACGTAACGAAACGAAAATGAAAAATTTTGAAATTAGCTCACGAAAACGGAAACGAAACGAAACGGACCCTAGCCGAAAATGAAAACGAAAACGAATTTTTTTTTCTGAGTCGTGCCCATCTCTAGTTCACCTTGTTTTCACCCCACCCTGGTCTGAATAGGGCCCTTAGGTGGACAATGGCCTGAAGAGACTCGTTAGATGTACAGTGGCCTGGTGTGTGTGAAAGTCCCATCTATGCAACTCTTCCCAACACCATTAAGTATGCGTCATGAACAGTGGCCTTCCTGGTGGAGGTGTGAAGTGGTTCTGATGTCATTTGCAAAGAGGCCTTAAACTCTGGTAATCCTTTTTCATTCGTCATATTGTTTTAAAGCAGAAAGGGGACGTCCAGCATAGACAACCGTAATAAGAATGCAGTAATAGTAATTTTAAAATGTGTGCCTGCTGTACAGCTATACCTGCAACTTCCCCAGTGTACTGTATTGCATTGAGTCATGAATGCCAGCCCACAGCTGAGGACAGAGCTGTTGGAGCATGCTATTGGTTTCCTTGCCATGGGGCAGAGATGTCCCTTCTGCATACCTCTGGCAAGGAATAAGCTCAGCTCCGTGTCCTTGCTTCCTGCCTTTGAATGTTAGAGCTAAAAATGCACAGTGAACAGACTTTTTCCTAAGCCGTCCCTCAGACCTGTCAGCAGATTCCCAAATTAAGCCCCTAGACAAAGCCAACAGATTTTTCTAAATCAGAAGAAATGGGTCAATGGAAAAAACGTCATCCAGGGATAACGGTGGGCTTCTGGCAGCAGGGCTGTGCGTGGCTGATTCATGTGTAACTGATTGAGCAGCAGCTGTTAACTTGATCTGATCCACCATCATGGCAGATTTTGACACATGACACGTTCAAACTGTATGGAGAAGAGGCAAACTGTGATTGAAAAAGGAAAAAGGAAGGTGAACTCCAACTTTAGGATAAGTTACACGTACCACACACAAGTCTATTAAACACAGAACAGCGACACACTCATGGCATTTAGTATGATGTATATGCCATATGCGATATCATGCTAAATACAGAGGAAACTTTGAAAATGACACCAAAGAATTAATAAATATTAGTTAACGTGTACATGTGCAGTACTGCAACAATATGAACTGACAGATCATTATTAACAGTGTTTAAAAGAAAAAAATGTTTTATAATCCTTGTCTCAATCATCCTGCTTAAGAAACCTGGAAGACTGGTTACTTTTGTCGTCCTTTTACAGGTAAGGATTTGTTTATTTATTTCTATACCACCTTTCTCCCCATGGGGGACCCAAGGCAATTTACAACAATTAAACCTATACAATCCTCACAGGGCTAAAATACAATACAAATGCTATATTAAAACAATTAAATATTAGTCAATGTGAAAACTAAGGCTAAAATAATTTAAGAAAATGTTGGAATACATCTCAAGATATCTAAATTTAATAAATACAGCATTCACTGGGAACCCACCCTCCCTATTGCTTAAAATACTGCCTGAAAAGAAAGGTCTTGGCCTGAGGATGGAAGGGCAAGAGGGAGGGGCCCAGCCTGGCTTCTCAGGGCAGTGCATTCCAAAGCCTGGGAGCAGCCACCGAGAAGGCCCTCTCATGCCCTTATCAATTTTTAAAAAAAGTAGTTTGGGAAGGTGGTTGAACTGACAGAAGGGCATCCCCAGAAGAATCTTAAAATTTGAGAAGGCTCCTAGGGGATGATGCAATCCTTCAAACAGCCTGGACCCAAGCTCTCTCTCTCTCTCTCTCTCTCTCTCTCTCTCTCTCTCTGTGTGTGTGTGTGTGTTGTGTGGTTACAGTCATAACGAACTCTTCGTGACCCCATGTCCACGGAGTTTTCTTGGCAGGAATACTGGAGTGGTTTTGCCAGTTCTCCAGGCGCCTACAGCACCTGGTATTCCCTGGTGGTCTCCCATCCAAGTACTAACCAGTGCTGACCCTGCTTAGCTTCCAAAGTCAGGTGAGATTGGATGCGCTCAGGGCCCAAGCTGTGTAGGGCTTTAAATGTAATAACTAGCAAGGATGCCAGCTGATTACCTCAGGAAAGGTAATGAGACAGCTGATTACCTCAGGAAAGGATAAAGGCAAAACACATGTTGTGTGTGTGAGGCAGCAGTTCTAGGACATAGCTGCCCAAAGTCCAAATAAAGAGGGCTGAGGGCCAATTTTAAAGCTAAATAGACACAAAGGAATAATAAAATGCCACTTTTCCAGCTTTTTGGCCCTAGAAACTCTTTCTCAAAATACCTTCCCCCCCCCTCCACCACACCCTGGGGTTGTTCCTGAGAATTGCTGTTATTCCAAAATGCTGCCTGATGGAAACGGTAAAGCTTCCTGTGCTCCTTACTCACACATCCCTTTTGCTTTGATAAAATTGGGCCCTCACACCTCTTTAAAAGACCAAAGTAGTTCTGTGCTTTAAAACATGGGCCGGATGTCGACATTTAGATTTCCTGGATCTGAAGCCAGTAGTCTGTCTAGGGCAAAAAATCAGAGGCAAATGAAAAAGGCTCTTTTGGCTGCCGCACTGCAGGCAAAGGACAAACTTTTCTATTCAACCAGACATTTTGAGTACTCTCAGTATGTGACTCGGAGTTTCATGGTTTTATTGGGGCTGTATTTTAATTGCTGTCTGACTGAATGGCTGCTGAATGAACTTTTGATAAAAGATAGTATAAAAATAAGTCAATGAACAAGATCCCATAATAGGGAAAGATGGCATGAGGAGAATAGTGGTGCCACAGGCAACAAAGTCTTTTCATATTACCTTCAGGTTTTTGCACAGCTATTATATGTACAGAGCCTAAGAGGTGTTCATTATTTTACATGAATAGCTTTTGGAAAAACTTGCCCCTCTGAAGCTTTGTTCCTGTGAACAAAGAATGCCATGTTTTTACATTATTTGCCAGCAGTACTGGTTATATGCTTATTGATAATGAATAAAGCATTTTCTGTAAGAATGCTCACTGCAAAGCTTCCTTTGAATTGCAAAGTAGAATTGGCAGCCGACTCTGAACCTTTACTAAGACAATAGAAGGAAAACCACTCTTCTTTATATCAGCAACAAAATAAACTGCTTTGGGATCTTCTTTCTGCTTAGTCTCTTTTAAAAAAAAACAAGAATTGGAAATAAATGATGAACGGTAAAAGGGTTTAGGGAGTGGCTTCCAAATGTGGAAGGATGCACTGGGAGCACTGGTGCTAGTGGAAGAAGATGGCAGAAGGCACTGGGTAATGGAAGAACACTGGTGCAGTGGTGGGGTAGCAGAACCCACCAGATTCAAGCTTGGTGCCTGATGGAGCAACTGATATTTTGTTCTACAAGACAAGGTGCAACTAATATGACGTTTGCACACTTATGTGGACACTTGAAGCAGAAAAAGCCCAGTAGCACTTATCTCTGGAAGTAAAAATGCCATGAAGTACATAACAAGCCATATCCTGCCTTCCCATGACACCTCATTCCCGCCTCCCCCCCCCGCGTGGCTCTGATCCTGAGAATGTCAACAGTCATGAAGACTGGTGGCACATCAAGTAAATGTCCAGAATTATCAAACTGCATTACATAATTCTGAAAATGACCATTCAGCAATCATCTTTATCATTAGAGTGGGCTAAGAAAATATGGTACCATTCTGATGTAACAATAGACCATGGTTTGTTTAATTAAAAACATGGAAGAATTCAAAGAGGCCAGTAAAAATAATTCAGTGAACTTTGGGCTTTTGGGTCTTATCCCATAGAAAGGATAAAATGTAAAACTTGCAAAAGCCTTTACTTTCTTGTATGATATACTGTATATGTTGGCATTTTCTTTTTCATTCAGTCAAATTCTGATTAAATTACTGCTGCACAATCATACAGCAATAGAAGGAGACAATACACACATTTCCGCATTCCGTAAGGCCATTCAAAAGCCGGAGTGACCCTGTACAAAAATTGTTACTCTGAAACTGGAACTCACATCAACACCAAATTTGATGCTGATGTGGAAAACATCTGCTGTTCAAGTTATGAGTTTTCAAAAGTATATCCAACTTAAGAAAATAGGACTTTAACAACTTTAATTTTCCTTCATTGGAACAACATGGATATTACCATGTATTGCTAAGTAAATGTCTATTATTTTTTTTTTTTGGTCTTCACATGATTAGACACATAAAGTCTAAACTTAATGTTTTCATTTACTATAAAAAGCTACCTTGCAGCAAGTCAGACCACTGGTTCATCTAGCTCAACATGGCCTATAAGGAGTGGATTTCATGCTCTGCGGGATGCATGGAGCTCCCCCACTCCAAGGAATTTCATTGTCCCAAAGGACATAAGAGAGTCTGCAGTGCAAAAATTACATACATACAGTAAATATGCTTAAAAAATCCCTATTTCTGATCCTGGAGATTGCCAGTGGTGGCAGTTCCTTGCTTTGGGGCCTTAGTGGGGTCCCCAAAGCTTCCCCAAAGATTCATCATTTACATGATTTAAAAGACACCAGATAGCTATTTCTGCAGCTGGCACAAACTAGGGGAGGGCCTGGAGGCCAAATGTGTGTATATGGTTGCCAAAGTTATCCAGATCAGGGGGCCTATAGTGACTAGACCTCCATGTTTTGAGGCCAGAGTATTTTCCAATCCTCTTTGGGTATACAAATTCTGAAACTAGGACCTTTGCAACACAAAAGCATTTAAAAATCTATGATCCACTAATCAGGACACACTTATAGCCAATCAGAAGTTTAATTAATTAAACCAATTAATTTAGCATTTAGTAAATCAAAGCCCTGCTACATAAAAGGGAGGAAGACCATGATTGAAAAACATATACAACAGATGGGAATAAGGTAATGAAACTATAAAGAGCTAATTCCAACTGTAATCTCAAGCACATCCATTGAATGCAAGGCGCCGGTACAATCAGCATTTATTTACATCTGGTTGATTCAGTGGGTCTGTTTTAATTGGGACTAACTCCAGCTTTTAGTTCAATGTTCCTGGAATGTGTCATTCCATCAAAGCATTGCAAAAGACTTTTCTTAAACATAACCAGGCTAAAACTGCCAGGAAACCCCATATAAGGTGAAAATATGAGTTTATGCATTGTCCTGGAACAATAATAAGAGCAATGAGCAAATACTTTTTTTACTGGAAATATGCGGAGAAGCGTTGCTGAGTAATTTATCCATCCTGACTTACTCAACCCAATTTTTTAAAATTACACCTCACAAGAGCACTGCCTCCCAGAGAGACCTAGAGTTACTGTGTCTCTTTATATAGAAATCAATTGCCAGTTGGTTTGCAAAGAAGGATGTGGGAGTTTTACTGACTAACAAGGTAGGCATAACGTGGATGCAACAGTGACGTAAAAGGCCAAAGGTAGAGAGGGTCACGAACCGAAAAAAGGCAATTCATTCCGTTTCGTTTAAGGCTTTCTTTCGTTTTGTTTCATGTTTAATGATATTTTTCGAAAAAATTCATTTCGTTGGTTCATTAATTCATTATTCGTTTTTACCCGCTTTGCACGATTTAAAGCATTTGACCATGCACGGGCGTCCCAACGCCCCAGACCAGACAGAAAAAAATTAAAAAAATTAAAAAAATTAAAAGTTGATAACTGCACAAACTTTAAGCCTCCCAAAAAACGTGATATGAGAAAACACATAAATAGATGTTTTAAGCACTCCTCACCCCCCTGCTAGGTATTATCAGGCAGAAAAAATAATACGTTAGAATATAAGAAGAGCCCTGCTGGATCAGGCCAAGGACCCATCTAGTCCACCTTCCTGTATCTCTCATTGGACCCACCAGATGCCCCGGGGAGCACATGAGACAACTAGATATCTGTCTCCTGATAGCACTTCCCTGTGTCTGGCATTTTGAAGTACCCTCTTAATCCTGGAGATAACACATATCCTCATCATGATTTGTAACTTGTGATGGACTTTTCATTCAGAAATCTCTCCAATCCTCCTTTAAAGGCATCTAAGCTAGATGTCATCACCACATCCTGCAGCAATGAGGTCCAAATTGGCCTTACATCATGCTAGGCTCAGTCTACTGAATGATTACACTCATTCAACTTCTCTAGAATGTAATATTGAAGAACGAATTCCTGCAGTAATTAGTGGAAATGAAGTAATATTCACTTCCTCTGCTTTCAACACAAGTTAAGTTGCATCTAACTTTTCTGGACCTCATCCTCTCCTTTGTAAATCCCAAATATAATTTATGTGGCTCTTTTATAAACTTGTTGATCACTTGCCTTCCCCTTCCACGAAAAGCCTTGTGTGTTTACAAAAAACCGGGGGATTGATTTTACTGGGTTCTTTCAATTAAGCTATTTTGTTTAGACTCCTTTCCCACCACAGGAAACAAACAGACATGTTTGTTGGTAAACAAACATGTCTACCAATATCACATTCAGTCTGGCTGTAAGACAAAGGGCCACCATATTTTTGAAAAATATTTTTACTTTTTTAAAAGTTCTTCCTGTGAATCTATGTTCTTCTCTTTCTTATTGCCCAACAGTTGTTACATGAATGTCTCCTGGGTTTTTACTAGCAGTTGAAGAAGATAACCACACAGCTGCAAAGGGAGAGGTCAGCAGAAATTGCAGCTGTTGACATTTCTCCATCTGGTGCCTCAGAAGAAGGTTGCTGCAAATTACTGTGAGGAGCCACTCTCAAGCAAATTCTCGCATTTCCATGAAATTGCCTCCAGTTATCATTAATTCTGACAATACCTCCTGAACTTGCCAGGGCATTATTTTCTTCTACTTGGTTCACTTAATATTCTAACCAGAGATGGGCACGACATGAGCGATTTTTCGTTTTCGTTTTCATTTTTTCGTTTCATTACGTAACGAAACAAAAAACGAATTTTGACTCCAAAATGAAACGAAACGACCCGAAACATGAAAAATTTTGTCAACCGCTTCGTTTTTGTTATGGCAGATACATTGAATTGTGTTAAATGGTAACGAAACAGCAATTTTTCATTTTCGTTTTCATTTTTTCGTTTCATTACCTAATGAAACAAAAATGAATTTTTTTGCAAAAAACCTCATGAAAATGAAAATGAACTGAAACGGACCCCTAAACGACCAAACGACAAACGAAACACCATTTTTTTTTTTAGTCGTGCCCATCTCTAATTCTAACAGTGGAACCTCCTCTTGTACACCACGGCACGGGCTGAAAGCCAAATAGCTCCATCTTCTGAAATCTGAGGGCACAGAGGTTCAAACCTACTCACTCACATTGTCCTCCAACTTAGAAGGAATTAAATGGAACTATTCCCGTGTGTGTGTGTGTGTGTGTGTGTGTGTGTGTGAGAGAGAGAGAGAGAGAGAGAGAGAGATTTAAGAGCATTCTCAAAAATGGTGTATTTTTCTCTAATTTGCCACCCATTCTGTTAATTTGCCACCCACTTCTGTTAAACACTAGTGGCTGCTTTTCCCAGTTATTTATGCAGGTGGAATCTAAGCAGCAGTTCTATTAAATTGATCTAGAATGTATTGCCTTCAGTTTCCTTTCTGGGAAATGGGTGAGACATAAATTTTAAAAATACAATAAAAATAAATCAAAGAAGTAAGCTATTATGTTTCCTTGCCAGGTGCATTTTTGAAAACACAAACTAGTTAATAGACCTTCACTGGGAAGAATCAAAGCACGTTTACGCTGTGAAAATAAATTGGGAGATGGGCCAGGGGGTTTGAAATTGAGTGAGTCAGGTGGTAGACACATGTTATTTGGGTCAAAGTATATGTGCATCCTCTTGGGAAAAGCTTTAATCCATTTTAAGCTGTTTCAGATATTAGCCAAAAGGACTACACAGACTCTTAAAATTGCTCCAATTAAGGCTTTGTCCCACATGCATCTGCCCTTGTCTGGCCACTCACTGCTGCTGCTGTGGTGGTGCTCTTTTTAATAATACTTGTTTTATTTTTTAAAATGTCTTTCAAAATGACAAACTGATATGCCAGTATTGCATGGGGATAGATAGATAGATAGATCGATAGATCAATTTCTTTGTTGGAGCTATTATAAGCAGTTGGAAGTCAGAAATCCTCATGATTGCTCTCATAGTACAACTCTTACTGGAATGTTCTAATCTTTACCTTCAGAACTTAGCATGCTTTTTTTTTAAAAAAAAATAAGAACACTTCCCTACAACAGAGCCAAATTAGACAAATAATAAGTATTTATCTAGTAAATAGAATTCAAGTCTCCCATACAATGCTAGTTGTAAAATGATGGCTGAACTATTCACCTCCTGCCCAGAAAAGCAACTCCCCCCTACATGTGTGTGTTGTGTCGTTACAGTCGTGACCGACTCTTCGTGACTCCATGTCCATGGAGTTTTCTTGGCAGGAATACTGGAGCGGTTTGCCAGTTCCTACTCCAGGCACCTACAGCACCTGGTATTCACTGGTGGTCTCCCATAGACCTGCATAACTATAATTTCATGGTGCCATTTGTAATGTTGCAAAAAAAAAAATGAAATAAAACAAAAACTTATAATTTTTTTTGGAGGAAAGATGCTCTCTGAAATACTTTAAGGAAATGAACAATGTGAGTGGTAATAAAAGAGATGATAGGATAGTAAGTTGAGTTTGCAGTGCTCTTTGGAGGAAGTTCACATTGAAATGTACTTATTCTGTCACCCTGGGAAGTTTTATGGTAGGAAAGCGATTGTGAACTTTATCATCCTGAATTGTTGCAGGTGCAAGTTAAGGTCCATTGAGTCATAACCATAAATCACTATGGACAGGCAAAACAGAATGTCTCCTTTTCCCTTTCAGAAAAGATGGGCAGGCCCCTTTGGGGAATGCTAGGCCACCAGTTTCAGAGTTGGGAAGAATGAGATCCATTGGATTGCAAAAATGGCTAGGGAAAGAGGGTCTGCAGCCCACCTTCCAGTGAAATCTGTGGAGGATCTAGGGCAGCCATTGCCCATGCTGGTACCTCCAGAAATGGTTGGAAATACCACCCCATTTGTGATACTTGCAACACATCTCTGATTTTTTTCATCTCTTGCCTCAAGAAACTTCAACGGGTCCAAAATGCCCTCCTCACCATTTTCTGAGGGCTCCTGCTGATCTATCAATGCTGAGTGGGATTGGTTACAAAGACCACATTACACCCCGATTAAAGCAGTTCCACTGACTGCCAATCAGCTGTCAGGCACAATTCAAAGTGCTGATCTTAACCTACAAAACACTGTACGACCTGGGTCTTAGCTACCTCAAAAATCGAAACTCACAGTATGAACCGACTTGGATGTTAAGGTCATCAGGAGAGGCCTTTCCCTCCATCCCGCCTCCCTCATAGGTATGCCTTGCGGGAACACATGAAAGGGCCTTCTTGGCTGCTGCGCCCAGAGTCTGGAACTCCTTCCCAGTGGAGGCCAGGACTGCCCCATCTCTGCTGTCTTTCCAGAAACAGGCAAAGACCTTTTTATGAATCGACCATACATGGCTACACAGACTTTGTGTTTATAACCACTTATAAACCACTATGTTAGTTGTTAGTTTTAATGTTGCCTTCTGATGATGTAAGATACCCTTAAATTCTCAGTTTCTCAAATGGAATATGTCTTAATTGTAATGGACTGTATATTGTCCCTCATTACTGTTAGCTGCCTTGGGTCCTTACTAAAAAAATACTGTCTCTTCTTCTGGGGGCATCTTGGGATTCCGATGCTTGTCCATTGTACCACAGGTTTGTCCTTTTCCTAGGAACCACAGTGGCAAATTGAACTCCCAACCTCTGACTGTGCTGCCTGATACCTAAACCACTGAGCTATGGCTATTTAGAGGAGCCAACTTTAGCTAGCTCATGCCCATCTCTCTGCAATGCAAAGGTGTGAGTCCATCCGCATTTACACAGAAGTGAACCCCACTGAGTTCAATGGTGCTTACCCCTAGGTAAGTTAGTATGTGATATAGTGGCATGAAGCATTGGAAATCCAAATAATGATACCAACTTGTCTTTCCATCACATGGGCACCATTCAAAGCATTATGGATGCTTTGAATAGTGAGCGAGAACAGCAAGAAGTAATGCAACTTTAACCCATGTGTGTTGTGTCGTTACAGTCGTGATTGACTCTTCGTGACCCCACGTGCTCCATGGAGTCTTCTTGGCAAGAATACTGGAGTGGTTTGCCAGTTCCTATTCCAGGCGCCTACAACACCTGGTATTCCCTGGTGGTCACCCATCCAAGTACTAACCAGGGCCGACCCTGCTTAGCTTCCAAAAGCAGGCAAGATTGGATGTGCTTAGGACTTCACATCACATTGGGCACCATGCAATACATTATGGATGCTTTGAACAGCGAGCGAGAACAGCAAGAAGTAATGCAACTTTAACCCATACCCTATGTTTATTAGATCAGCCTGAGAGCCGGCTAAGCCTAGAAAGGAGGCTTTGCATATTACAGATCAGATATCCCATGCGTTGAAAAGGGAAGAAACAAACACAATGGGAACACTCTATCAGATTAATAAGAAACCACAGTGGAATGTCAAATATCATGTGATGCTCGTCTTAGCTAGTTCTGGTTTCTTCTAGATCGCCTCAGAGTTGCAGAAATGCTTATCTCTCTTGCTTATCAAGTCAAGTTCTGTAGGCTGTTGGACTGCATCTTTAGGGGTGTAGTTGCTCTGAAGCATTATGGCTTCATCTAGGGCACAAAAGTTAAGATGCAGGAGAACTGCTCACAGGGGAGATAAAGCCTCAAGAGGAGAATGTAGCCAAGGCAATGCTTGTGTATTTACATGTGTACATTAATATCAAACAGAAGGAATTTGCCAGGAAGACTTTTATCATCCTTGGTAGGATTAACTGAAACTGTTTACTCAAGCCAGGAAGAACATGCAGTAAATCTCAGCACCAGAAGTAATCAACAGCCAAGTGTTCCTAGCTGCTGAACAGAGGAGATTCCCATGATTTCTGAGATACAAAGTGTTCAGACAGTTGTGTGCTGCAATAATAAACACACAGAATAATTACCTTTGGTGTCCAAATTTGGAAACACGAACTGTCAATTGTAGAACATTCCTTGTTCTTCCTGAGAGGAATGATGAATGGAAGATTTAATCTTTCCTGAGCATTTAAAAGCTGGACCGTTGAATGCACGAAGTCCTATAAGAGCGATGAGAAACTTGTAGCCTTTCAGATTCACCAAATTATAACTCACATCGTGTCCAAATTTGGAGATACAAATTGCCATTTGTAGAGAACATTCCTTGTTTTTTCCTGATAGGAATGACGAATGGAAGGTTTAATCATTCCTGGGGTTTTAAAAGTTGGGCTGTTATCCAGGAAGCCTTATAAGAGGGATAAAATACTTGTAGCCATCCAGATCCACCAAATTATAACTCCCATCATGCCCCACCATTTGCCCCTAGGATGTCTGGGGTTTGATGGAAACAAGAATTCAACAAAACTGGAGGCCAGAGATCCTGCATGACATAATATATTCATTTTACAGTGCTAAAAGACTCATGATTGCTTTTCTGAGAACAGTAATTGGTGGGAACTGCTTGGCTGCATCTTCTTCCTCTTTGCAAATTACTTTTACCCATGGGCTACACCGCTAGGAAGAGAGGGACAGAGGGAGTAGTTGATAGAAATGACAGTCAAAACAAGTGCTTATGACTTTCCTGCCATTTCATTCAAAACATCCCATGCAACTTCACCTTGCACACTTATTTATTGTAGCAAAAGCTTTTGTGCCATCATGCCTACTAGATCAGATGCATGATATATACAGTATTTGTTTTATATCTTTCCCATTTGGAAATCGCTTAAAGATCCACTGGGCAGTAAAACTGGAAAGCCACACATTTAGCTTTGGATCAATCATTCAATTATTCATGTCCTCATCTTTAGAAACAACATGAACTGCCATTCTATTAAAGGATGCATTTCTGGGAAAGATTGCTACCAACATTCCAAGTTCAGTACCTAATCGACGGACAATAAACAATTTTTCAGCAATCACACACAAAGTACTAGAACTGATACACTGAAGAGAACAAGACCTAATCCTTCCCAGTCTTCATAAAGAAACTTAATTGGGTTGCCAGTTCAATACAGCTTTAACAAAGGTGTTCATTATCATTACCAGTCTTAGGTCTGGTAAACAGGCTATTTTAAAGGATCAAAAGAGTCACAGTGAGTTCTTCAAAGGGGGATGCAAGATGGTCAGAGGATTGCTGTTGCTGCCCCTCAGTGTCTGTTGTCTATGGTGGTTACCTCACTCAGCCTAATGGTGGGGCCAGCCAGGGCCGGCGCGTCCATTAATGCAAACTAAGCAGTTGCCTAGGATGTCAAAATGGAGAGGGGCGCTGGCCAGCCTGCTGCCCCTGCCCCCCCCACCGCTGGCCACCACCGTCCATCCCCCCGCCGCCCATCACTGTTCATCCGGTGTGGTGCCCCCCATGCCCATTGCCATCCCCGTCATCCGCCGCCCCCCTGCCGCCCCGCCCCCCGGCCCCCCGCTGCCATCCTGAGGCTTCCTTCCTACTCAAATTTGACCTTATTTACAGCCTGCCTGTTGGAGAAGACACGGTTAGGCCAATTGGGCAGTGATTTGACTCCACGTGTCTCTTCATATGTGTTTAGTGTTATCCTATGTAACTACAACATGGCATGGGGCACCGAGGTATAAGACCTGCGTAATTCTTTTATAAATCTGTTTACAGTAAATGTTTTTTCTCCGTTCTCAGCCTGAGCCTGTCCTGCTGTGGCCGTCCCTTTGACCCTCTAATAATCACAGCTCAGCAGCTTTGTAGCATTTGTTGGCTCTGGCTTTCACTGACTGCAGCTGGGACGCAGTGGGACAAAAGGAATGATGATGCTCTTTCCATAACATCGGCATAAATCCAATTTCAGAAGATTCCCCTTCCCCTTAATCTTATCATAACACTGAAAGCACAGCTCTACAAAATCACAGAATAAATGGTCTTTGGGAAAGGAGGGACCAGTGTGTGAAGTGCTGGTTATACTTTAATGATTATGCCCATGGCTCAGAACAGGTTGTTTCCTGTTTTAAATAGGATTTGATTATGCAGTTTACAGTACATTGTGGATGGGCTGCCGGGGCAAACTTTAACACTTTGCAAAATTGAGTTTGGCCATATGAGCAATTCAAGATGGATGCAGGATGATGTTATTAAAATAGCATGATAAAATATTGTGGAGTCAGCTGCACAGCATTCACCACCACCAATCGACTGAATCCCAAATTTTAGTCTTGTAAATGCCATTTTAAAATGCAATTTGAGGGTTCAATCTGCATTTCAATGTTCCTTTCGATGTGACGAAATGCCTTCTATTTCTTGTTGCTCACAACATGTAACAAAGCACCACTGCTGTGACAGCTTTTTCGGGACCCATACTGGCTCATGGTTCACATTTCTGAATGGTACAGAGATTTGTTAAGTAATTATACACAGGCCCTGTCTAGGCCAGCCCTATGGGAGATAGGGTTGAATTGATCTACAAAGGCTCTGTTGAAGTTGGAGGGAGGTGTGGTGTGCCGTTTGGCATGCCCCTCCTGTCTAAACGGCACAAGATCCCTTGTAGCCCAATCAGTTGTCAATTAAACACTTCCCCTGATTATCTGTGCAGAGTCACAGGAAGTGATTTTTTTTTATCTTTTCCGATAACTCTTCTCTCCCCCTATTGGTGCCATTCCATTTGCTATCTTTTCCCCTCCCTGCTTCCTTTCCCTAAATCTCAGCTGGAAGCTGAACCTGCTGGAGGCTGCGAGCTAAATAACAAGTGTTCCAAAAAGAATGCATGCCCTACCACTGGGCCAGAACGATACATGTACGTGTGCGTGTTGTGTCATTATAGTCATAATTGACTCTTCATGACCCCATGTCCATGGAGTTTTCTTGACAAGAATACTGGAGAGGTTTGGCAGTTCCTACTCCAGGTGCCTACAGCACCTGGTATTCCTTGGTGGTCCCCCATCCAAGTCCTAACCAAGGCCGACCCTGCTTAGCTTCTAAAATCAGGCGAGATCGGATGTGCTGAGGGCATCTCAGTTCTTAAAAGGGAAGAATGGAGAATTCTAAAGAACACTTGTGGACATGGTCTTTTTTAAGATTCAAACTTTGCTCTCATTGATATATCATATATATATGCCAGTGTAGACAGGACCTGGCCAGATTAAGACTGCACCATACACAGCCAGTATGCAGTTCAGTCTCACTTCAGAGGCCATGGTTTTGAGTAGCAGCATCATATTTGCTGCTGCTGCTGCTGCTGTTCTCGTCATCATCATGGTCATGGTCACGGTCATCATTGCTGTCATGATCATCATCACCATCACCAGTGTTTATAGTGCTTTTCAGAGTTGAAGTGGACACTCTGTTGTCCTGATAAGCTTGCAATGAAAGTTACAAATATTTCAGTTCAGACCTTACAGATTCTTTTGGCAAGAATGGGCAGAATATAGCTGAGTGGATATCTGGGTGATTCGCCATATGCCCACAATGGATTGAAAGCTGCAGCTTAGTGTGTCTATGTGTTTCTTTGTGTTTATAGCTGGCTATGAAGGGCATTTGACAATGCAGTGATTTCAGTGTTTGAGAAGGCAGAGTCCAAGGAAGGAGCCAGTGGAATAGTAGTTTTATTACATAATTTAGAGAAGGAATGAGAACGGAAGAAAAAGAAAACTCAGATTTTATCACTCATTTCTCTTTCAAGTTTGACCCGAAAGAAAAATCCATCACATCATGTTTTTGGGGGGTGGGGGTGGGGGTGGGGAGTCCTGTTTATTGTTTCTGCTCTAAACTCAATATATATGTGCCTGTTTGAGAAATATAATAGACCATAACTTGAGAAGAAATTGTGGATGTCTGTTACCCTGGCTGAAGGTCTACAGGATTCAGTGGGAGTCTCATTTCACTGGCAAAACTCAAAATATGCAGCCATTAAAATATGCTAGTGGAATGCCTTCAATAACTTGACAGCTTTTTTGTCAGGGGGTGGGTGGGTGGGTGGGTCTTCTGACTCTATTGGGTAGAACATGCTGGCCTGAGACACAGACAGAAACTACCACCAGGTTGCCTGTTAGGACTGCAAGGGCTGGCTAGTGGCTAGGTCTGAGGAGAATCACAGCCATTAACATATGAAGGACCACACATCCACCGCTGCTGCCTAAAGAAGTCAATACGTCACCTGTACTGTATCAGGAGGGATGCCCAGTGTGTGATGGAGTGGATAGAGTGAGGGGCTAGGACTCTGGAGAACAGGGTTCGAATCCCCAGTCAGGTGTGGAAAGTGACTAGGGGAGTGGAACTGGTAAAACCACTCCTGAGGTATCTCACCTATTAGGGCTGCTACAAGTCAGGCCCAACTTAACAGCAAAAAACATATACAGTCGTCCCCTGCCATTTTGCGGTTCATATACTGCAGTCCCGGTATATTGTATATGAAACTCAAGGTCCCCTGGGACAAGCTGCTTGGGCCCGTTTCAGGCCTCCTGCACTTACCTCAGGCCTGGCACTTCCCTGAATGGGCCTCCAAAGGGCTTCCCGGGCCTGCCAGAGGCCCCAGAAGAGGCTTCCAGCAAACTAGAAGTCACTTCCGAAAAACTGGAAGTGACTTCCGGATCGCTGGAAACCACTTCTGGGGCCTCTGACAGGCCCGAGAAGCCCGTTGAAGGCCTGTTTGATGCAGAGCCAGGCCTCGGGTAAGTGTTGGAGACACTCCCCAGGGCCAACCCAACCCAGAGGCTCCCCAGGGCCAACCCAACCCAGCATCCTCATATTGTGGATTTTCCATTATTGCGGGTCAGTCAGGTCCCTAACCCCAGCGATAGACAGGGGATTACTGTATAATGTATCAGGATGGGTGGGTGTGAGTAGGGAAGGGCATCAAGAGAAATTAACATTCAGTGGGGAGGGGGATTTTTTGTTTCTGGCACAAGATGGCGGTTCACTAGCAGTGTGAAAAAAATGTGACCAAGCTCTACAGTAGCAGGGCCATTTGCCTATGCTTTACATCACATATGGGCCTCTTGCCTTATCCAAGAGTGCATGATTTTCACACATTCTACAAATAATTCTCTTCCATGTCATCCTCTGCATTAAAAGCTTTTATATCCCTCAGCGTAGGTCCTGGGTGTGGCACATTTGCCAGCCCCTGTGTTCTGCTACCTGTAGTGATCATCTAGTGCACCTAAAGGCAGGAACACCCTGTTTATATACTGTATATTGGCTTTATTTGATAACTCCCTTTGCTTTCCTCCATATTTTCCAAGTATCTTGGGGTTCCTGTACATCTCCTTCTCCTGGTGTCACTTTTGCTACATACGAATCCTCCTTCAGAGTGAGATTGGTGTTAGTACACACAGTAATTTCCATTTTCATCAGCACTTTCTTTTGTGGAGTAGCACTCTTGAGAAGTTCATATTACTAAGCCTTTAGATCAACCTTTGTTAAGCACCCCACATCAATGCTATCAATCCTTGAGGAGGGCAGCGTTGGTTATATTGGAAAACCCAGCCCAAAGTAATGAAAGATCTCTATCCAGGCGCCTATTCAAGAGGTCGCATTGCCAGCATTGCATCTCTGTGTACTTTAATTTATATGTGAAAATAACATGCTGTCTGCTGCAGGTGCTTCACATTTCCTTTACGTAGGGTGGATTCCTAATCTGCAACACAGGGTTACAATAAAAGTGTGTATGTTTGTTGGGGAAGTGGGTGATGCTTTCTGTAGATTTCAGTATGAAAAGTATATGACCTTCATAGAAATCTTTTGAAAAGGAACAGTTTAGGAGGCCACATAATAGTTAGAGCATCCTCAGATTTTAAACCATGCTTCCTTCCTTGATGGAAAAGGCCTTTGTGGGCTCTTTGCAAGTACATTCCAGCTGGTGATGACACATGCTGGGTAAGCAACAGTTTTGTCTACTGTCCAGGTTGTAATGGGGTAAATCTTACACACCTACATTCCATTCACCTGTGGCTTGACTAGTTTTGTGTCACCCTAAGAGAATATCCAGACTGTGTGTAAACAATTGTACATTACTGTGTGATAGGCGAGGCATGCTTGAATCCCTGGGAAACTTCCCCACTCGTGTGTGTGTGTGTGTGTGTGTGTGTGTGTGTGTGTGTGTGTGTAAGAGAGAGAATGGTAAAAACTTACAGGAAGCTGATGCCTAAGAAGACTACCAAATCAAGACTGCTATCTGGCAGAGTGGATCTCTCAGAGGTCAGCTTTATCCCGACCAACCAGAGCCTCTCTCTCCTGTTTGTTTCAGGTGGCCACCCTGAGGGAGGACCAATGGGTTTCTACCCGGAGTCGGGCCTTCTCAGTGGCCGCCCCAGCACTCTGGAATAAACTGCCATTGGAGATTAGGCTGGCTGAATCTCTGCTGGCCTTCAGGAGAGCTTTAAAAACCTGGCTCTTTAGGGAAAGCTTTCGGTGATCGCTGAGTGCACGATGGTTTGTTAGTTCGTTGGTTGTTATTGTTTGTCCCAGCCTTTTCTTGCCAGTTCTTTGTTTGTTGCATGGTTGTTTGTTGTTTTGGTTTTTATTTTCCCATTGATTTATTGTTGGGGTCATTCCTTGGCCCTGTCGCTTCGGACTGTCCCCCCGAGGCAGGTCCGCAAGGCGAGCACGCGCGGGCGCGCCTTTTCAGTGGTGGGGCCATCCGCCTGGAACAGTCTACCTAGCGACTTGCGGCAGGCCCCTTCCCTGGCATCATTTAAGCGAGGGTTGAAGACGTTGCTCTTCAGGGAAGCTTTTGACACCAACTAGCTTTCCCCCCCACCTCCTCCCAATGAAAGTTTGGATTGCTGCTGCCTTTGCCTTTGCCCGTCTATTAATCTTTTAATCCTGTAACCTTTTAACCTTTTAACTATGTATGTTAACCGCCCTGAGTTCCCGGGCCGGGAAGAAGGCGCGGTATATAAATATAAAAATAAATAAATAATAAAATAAATAAGTTGTTTATTCGGCAATTTGTTGTACACCGCCCAGAGTTCCTGAGGGAAAGTCAGGTGGTCAATAAATAAATAAATAAATAAATAAATAAATAAATAAATAAATAAATAAGCAGTATTCAATTCAATGAGATTTTAGAACTAAAACATGAGATCACTGGGTTGCCTGTTGTGATATGCTGAGCTGGTCCTTGTGTCATTCTCAGAGGAAGAGATAGGCAAGGGATGTCAAGGGGACAGCATTGCTTCTGGCCCAATAGATTGTGGGAATGCTGAAGGTATTTGCAATCTATTATTTGGAAAATGGAAAAAATAGACAAAACACTCAGTGGATGCTTCCTGATCAAAGGAAGGAAAAACCTTTTACAGTACTTATAATTCATGATTTGATATACAATATATGTGTATACATATGTGTAGATGAAAATGGGGGAATGAGAACAGAGGGGTCAGAGTAGGAAGGAAGGAACAGTCCCAAAAGACGACTGTGAGCAATGGGAATGACCCTTCTAAGTGGGTAAAGAACATTCTTCCTTCAGGTGCTCAGGATTACAGGTGAACCATTCAAAGTTCAAGTTTCCAAAGAGAAAAGGGATACAAGAGGAATTTGGAATCTCAGTACGTGGTATTGCGTTAAAACATGGCAACCCGCTGCTAGGAATGAAACATTTCTCGCAGATGGGCAGGTGGCAAATTGCACCCAGCAGTTGAGATGGGTGTTACTAATCATGTCAAGGCTTTTATCCCCTTATCTTTCCTAAAGGACATATGATGTAGTTTTTCCAAGGCCTACAAAGGCCTTTACGGTGAGCCCTGGTGTCAGCTGCCGATGGCTGGAGAAGGACATCCAGGCTCTAATGGCATGTCACAGGTGAGAAATCGAGATGGGCATGAAACAAAAAACAAAATGCTGTTTCATCATTTCGTTAGGTAACAAATTACTTCTTTACCCGACAAAATGGTAAGATGCGTTTCATTTCGTTTTGTCACAAAATGCCATTCCCCCCTAGAATGAAATGATTTGTCCTAGAATAATCCATGGCAGGGGAGCTCAAGCTCTTCCCTGAAAGCCCCTGAAATTTGGAAAGGTTTGGGGGTTGGGGGGCTGAGTTATGAAGCTCTAAAAGGGATCTCCTAGGAAAAAAATCGTTCTAATTGGGCAAGCCATAGCTTGGCTTCCGATTTCCAATAGAAATATTTTTTTTCCTAGGGGCATCCCCTTTGTGGCTTCATAACTCAGTCCCCTGAGTTAAGGGAGCTGAGTTATAAAGTTTATAACTGAATTATAAAGCTCCAAAGGGGGTGGCCCTAGGGAAAAAATCTTTCTATTTGAATCACTTGAGGAGGTTCCCCAGGGAGCATATCCTTTCATTTCGTTTTGTTTGTTTCGTAATGAAACTACTTTAAATATTTGTTATAAAAGAAACAAAATGAAACTAGTACAGAAACAAAATGAAATGAAACACTATTTTTTTTTCTGTTTTGTGCCCATCTCTAGTGAGAATCTAACATTCTACTCCTGCAACTCAGCTTCTCCAAAGGTTTGTCTCCCCTCTGGAAAATGCGAGAAGTACAGCAATTCTTTGAAACTCCAGTTAGTTCTTTGAGACCTAGCAACTCTTACTGCTATCAGTCATGGAGAGAATATTGAATTAAAGGGATCAGATTATATATAAGTAGCTTTCTACAATCCTGCCAAATGGGAAAGTAGTCTTGAAACCCTCTTGAGTGTGTAAGTCAGGCAGGAAGTATTTTATATACGGCATATAATATTTTCAAATAAGCATGTAAACACTGGTCAAAATTCACTTGCTAGTCCCAACTAGAGGAGGTCCGTTAATGCATTGGGTTAGTCCTGGTTGGCACTACCAACTGGATTTAGCCCATTTTCTTTGTTTGGGGGGTTAATGACTTACTGCCTCAACTCAACAGTAAGGCTGATACTTCACATCCATCTCATCACTGTTCGCGGTCCCGCTGGGACTGGTATGAAGAAATCTAACTGCACGTCCTTTGCGGGATGAGGGGAGTTCATCTCGACCATGCCCCCTGAACTACGATCTAAGCGGGATGAGAGATTCCCCTCCCTGGCCTTGGGAATCTCCTCATTTCGCTTCTTCTTCCGATACGAGTGCCCGTGAGGTAAGGCTCATCACACAATGTGCAATTCTCCATCTAGTGGCAGGAGTGTGAAGTGCCATTTGCCAGTACATTCCCTATGGAGTCAGCAACGCAGTACAGAGAGATGAAAAGACAAATGCCTCATAATCTACCTTACCACGAGAGAACATGTATCTGCAGCGCCCCCGCTATAGAGGATATTGCCCATATTCTATTTGACTGTGAACTATATACAGCCCTCAGACAGTCTTACTTATCAAAAATGATGGCCAAAATTGCCCATTGGAATGTGAACTTTCAGCTTGCCTTTTTGCTTCAAAGCTCAAACGTGCATGTTGTTAATTGTGTCGCCAATTTCATATGTAAGGCAGCCAGAGTAAGATCTTCCTATATTGATCAAATTGGCATTTACTGTAGGGGCGATGCTGACTCTTGAATGATAACATTCGTTTTGGCCACCCTAACTTTGAAAACTGTTCAGTTACAACTTGTATTTTTTGTATCTTTCTGGACCTATGTGGTTTTAGTACTTGATATGGCCTGAACGGCTAATCAATAAAGATGTTGTTGTTGTTGTTGTTGACAAATGCCTCAAACTTAGCTCCGTAACACATTGAAGGCAAGGCTTCAGAGAATCGAAAGATTGAAAAACAGAAGGTCGGGCCAGGAAAAAAAAACGGAGAACAAAGGCATGGAATTTCACATCTCATCACGGAACGAGGATGTGCGGAAACAGTCATGCCGGTATCATCAATCATGCCTGTGCGTACACGGGAATAGACACAGAACCGCAAGAAGAGCACATGACCACGACCGACAACAACACATAATGAACTTCCTCCCAGGACGAGACTGGACATGAAGTAACCGTCTAAGAAAGCAAGTATCCCAAGGTGCAGTGGGTAAATGCCTGTTAAATGCCTGTTTCTGTATCCTTCCCTCCAATGGCCCTGAAATCATGTTTCTGTATATTTCACTCTTGAAGAATGATGGCATCTCTCATGTTTTTGATGAATTATTTGAAGGCCCATTCCTTTAGTTCTGTTTTATAAGTGTGTAAATGACATACCAAACATAGTCTAACTGGCTGGAAATATTTAGACAAAAAAAAAGATGATATGGATAGAAGTGCCTTTTCACCAGTTTTGTTTTAAGATTTTTGTGATGGACCAAACTGCCAAACCCAATGATAACATGCTAGGCAAGCCTTTTTTGCTGGAACATTCTGTGCATTCTTTTCTGAGAACAAGGAAATGCAACAACATTGTTATAAAAGGTGAATACCCCATGTAGTTTTCTAACTTTTACCATGAATTATCTGGTTAATTATTTACTCACAGTGTGAAAGTGCTTGAAAGAGTATAAGGAACCATACCTAAAGTGAAACAATTACTGTCTTGTATCATGTTAGAAACCAGGGGATTGTGATAGTGGCATGAGCTTTTGTAGTAAGTAGACATGGGTGTTTTGTTTCAGAAGGGGTCCAGTTCTGAAATGAAACATAGCAGCACAGCTACCATTCGGAACTGGGACCCACCCTCCAGAATGAAAACAACCACTGACTTACCTTCCTTTGGGTCGTACAGGGCAATACTCCAGTGAGGAAGCAGCCTCTGACACATCATCTCCCCTTCTTCCTGGTGCTGGCCAATCAGACAGGGAGGTGGGATGATGCATGTACAGTAACCCCCCGCCGATCGTGGGGGTTATGGACGACCCCACCTGCGATGCACAAAAATCCACAATATGCGGAAGCAGGGGTGGTTGGGGTGGTTGGGGGTGATTGCGCGGCTCGCCGGTGGCGGCAGGGGGATCTTACCTCCCGCCCCCGCCGCCCACCCGCGTGGCCCCGAGGCTTCTCGGGATGCATGGGAGGGCCGCGCGGAGCAACCGGATCCCCCGTCGCCCTCCCATGCACCCCGGAGGCTTCTCGGAGGTGCAGGGGGGCAACGCGGAGCAACCCGCCCCCCGCCCCCCAACGGTTCCGGTACTGTGGTCCCGCGATGTAGTGGGACCCCAATAGCGGAACCGCGAAATGGTGGTGGGGGGTCACTGTACTTGCACAGCACCTGATTGAACAGCACCAGAAAAAAGAAATGATGGCATATCAGAGGCTGCTTCCTTGTTGGTGTTTCACCCCGTGTGACCCAAAGGAAGATAAGTTAGGGGTTGATTTCTTTCTGGACGGTGGGTCCAGGTTCCAAACGGCACCTGTGCTGCCATGTTTTGTTTCAGAACCGGACCTGTTCCAAAATGAATCACCCATGTCTAGTAGTAAGCTCAAAATATGGTGCATATGTTTATTTTTCAGTCTCATAAAATTGTCTCATGGCTTTAAAAAGAGTTAATAAAAAGCTTCTTCCTTTGACATATTTTAACAGTATGGTACAAAATCTCCTAAGATATGGGCTAAATCCTAAGGCTGAATCTGAAATTAAACCCAGATCCACATTTTATTCTTAAACTAACAGTCTAGATGTCTAGCTTTATTCACAAACTACATCCTAAGTCTGAAATTATCAGGAGACTTACTCATTGCTGCATTTTCCATGCACATTTTTGCTTTGGATATTCCAGTCTTAGCTGTGACCCACTCACCTAGTTTCTATTTGAACTTGAAGGGCACAAGTTTTTCAAGGTGACCTAAACAAATAAATTGCAATGGGGTCTTATTCAAGGCTAGAATCTAGTCAATGAAACTTCCCCATCTGGCAACTAAACCAAGGTAGACTCTAGGGTCACAGTCATACTGTGCAATACTGCATATTTAAGGACAGCTATGCAGTTGGGTTGCTGGACGTCACCGTGCATCTTGACACGCAACCAAAAATGCAACTATTTCTGCAGTTCAGGCCCTAAATGGACTAGGGATTTTCTGCTTTAATGGGTCAGACTTGATGACCTAGTCTTCTGTGGTTCTACAGTTCAACTTCTAACATCTGGCTGCATGTTATAACTGTAGGAATATTTTATAACCAATGCTGGTGTGGATGAGGTGTAGGCTCCAAGCTGTTGCAGATATGCAATGGAAGTGTTCTGCTTTTTTGGACTCCAACTTCCAGAATTTCCCAACAATTCTTCAGGCAGAATTCTGGGAGTTCAGGTTCATAAACCCATACCTCCACACAACTTCACTTCACTCACCTGGACAAGGCTGCTTTCTGCTGTGCTTGGTGTTGAGGAAGCTGCCACAGCACTTTCTGGATTCGTTGTCTCATTGCCCTTCATGCTGCATAAAGGATGATTCCTGAAGAACTACCCCCACCCCAACCAGGAACCATCACAACTTTAAATGAAGCCCTAAGGCCTTGACCTTAACCAGCTGAATGAAATGACAAGTTCCGCAGAGATGTGTATATAAGGTGGAATTCCCAGAATTCTGTGTGAGGGAATGGAGTCCAACAAATATGAATGGTGCATTCCTAATAATCTGATGCAAAGATATCAGGTGGCAGCAAGACTGGGAGACTAACAGCTTGGGAGTGTGGGAGCTTTCTTGATTCTGCCCTGCTTTGGTTCATTCTTCCTTTTCCTCCCTTGGCTGGGCACAGAGAGGTCTTCTACCAGCAGTGTGAAGAAGGAAAAACTGGTAAGGTCTCCCTGAGTAGAGGGAGATGTTAGCATCATCTGTCTGCATGGAAAGAAGGAGAAACTGGTACGGAGTCTTTATTATACAAGATCATGCTGGTATGAAACTAGGCTTAATATATTCCTGGCAATGAAACAGCTAAGCTGAGTTTTATGCCATGTTCTTCAGCACACGTCTTTCATTGGCTGAAAATGAAATTAGGCTCCCACTCTGTGATACTACTTGTCTTTTTTTTCATCAATACAGTGCACATGTACCTTCAGTTGTTGGCTGTTTGGGGCATTGGGGTTGGATCTGGACAGCTTAAGGTTGAAGACACAAGCCTACTCACCCAGAACAGTACATGAACATCCATATCCAAAGAGAATGGGGCAGGGTCAAGGTCTGACCCAACCCTTGCCCTAGGCGTATGAGATCTTGACATGGGATGTGCCCTAGTGGCACAGGGTGAGGTGGTTCATGCATACAAATGCCACTTCCTTTCTGAATGGATGCTTTTCCCGAGTGGCGGCTCATCTACTTGGGCTAATGGGGCGCTGCTCCCCAACGTCAGGCTCAGGCAAAGATAAGTCAGTCCAAGCCTGCCAGTCTTTGTACTGGGGTAGAAGCAGAGATGTGGCTTGGGCGTTCCGTGCCCAGGGATAATGTCAGTTTTAGCAGCACCCCAAGGGTCGAGGAGGGGCTAAGGCACCGCAGAGAAGGTGATGCAGCCCTCCGAACCGGCCCTGGCAGTTTCCCCAGGAGATGATTGTAGATGATAGGAAGTTAAGCTTTTCTATCAAACTCCTTGGAAGTTGCTGAGTATCAGAAGGCAGCCCTTGATACCTCTGAACATATGCACAGTCTATTTTTTTCTCAGTACCGTGTGACTGTTCTCAGCCTTAGTAAATTGACAGGAAGGACTTTTAGCCTGGAGGGAGAGTTTGCTTTCTGGGAGGCCCAGACATTTCTCTTTCTAGAAATAATGGAGTAAGTGGATTGAGGCACTTGTGTCTGGCCATGGATTCCAGTTAGAGGAAGAATCCTACAATGTGCTACTTAGCCTTAAGCACTGAACCATAGGCAATTTGCAAAAGATATCTTTGCGTGTTTGTTAATTGGAAATAGTTAGATTTAGAGAAATTAGAATAAGCAGTGCTTTCTTCATACAGGCGGACTATTTGCATTTTAAAACCATCTGGCAAATCTCTCAATGCTTATTACTCTCTCATGTAAATATCTTGATTTACTTGGTTTCATTTGCAGCGATCACTTCCTCTGAAACTGCAGCATTATACTACGTGATTTATATGCAATGGTTTCAAGAAATCTCAATTTCCATGTTAATGTTCCATTAGCTAATTGCACATGAACCTGGACTGGATCCATTCAGAACACAGAGAAATTGGAAACATTATTACAGACCCCTATAGTCAGCATGGCCAGGGGGAGATGCATTTCCCCAAATGTAAGGGTAGGTTTTTTTTTTGAATATTTGGGAATGATCTAGACAAAGTTGAGCACTTTTATGACCTACTAGTTTGTGAACAAGTGAACATCTAGTTTAATGGGTCTTAATGGCCCTTTATTTTGACTTGATTGCATTCAGTGTTATAAATCATGAGAATGGTCTATGTTTTTTAAAGTAAGTCTTTCCGTTAGGGTTTTAATGATGCAAGATGTTTCTGGTGTCATATGTCTTCTCAACCATAGGAGGCACTCTTGTAACACTATGGGTCAGAGCTGTGCCCTAAGATCTAAACTTTTCCTTGCCATACCTGCAAGCCTATTACATTTCAGACTTTCATGTGCAAGGGGAGTTAGTGAGAGTACTTTGACTTTAAACCTTGTTAGTAAAAATCTAGCCAAAGTAATATATTGCATTTTAGTCAATACACTGTACTGTGGGAGGAGTTTACACTGAAAACATATATTATGTACTAAGCTGCAAACAAGATTGACAAGGACAAAAAAAAATCATCTTTGGGGGCTCATCTTCTGAATGGTTCATTCATGTCCACAGTCAGTTGCCTAAATCCTATTGTGTAACTATGTGTGCACAATTCAAGGTGCCACGTCAGAGAGTTGCACTGGATAGAATGAGTGCTATCCCTGAAGTGCGTCTGTTGACACGTTAGTCATGCCAAACATGTTCAACAAATTGCCCAATTTCATAGTGTGGTTTCTTGGTTCAAGGCATAATACCTAATACATGTATGTTTTCAGACAAATCATGCCAACATGGATAGTATATGGCCATTTCTGTCCCCCCCCCAACTTATATACCAGCACATAGTACTAATGCAATCTCTGGGTTGTGTATAAGATAATTATGCAGAAACAATGTGCTCCCCCAACAAGCTGGGTACTCATTTTACCACCTTCAGAAGGACTCAGATCATGAGCAGAGTCTTCACTGCAGTACTGCAGTTTCACTACTGCACCATGTGGCTCCAATACTTTCCTTTCCTGTCCTTTTCAAATAGGGGGCAACATTTAGAATCTGCCTTCCATGAACAGCCAGACACCTTTGATCTGAATGGGGTTCCACTTAAGAAGGTACCTCCACCTAATTTCCCAGCACTGCATTGTCCTCCCGCACCTACTAGTCTGATGCTGTTATGGTCCACCTCTCAGTCCCACTTTTCCTTTCTTTTTCCTTTAAAGAGCAGGTATGCTGTTGTTCCTCCCCTATATGCCTTCTTGGGCATATCTCCATCTTGCTAGGATTGAAATGTAGAACAATGTTTCCCAGCCTTGGGTCTCCAGTTGTTCTTGGATTACAACTTCCAGAAATCCTGGCCAGCACAGTTAAGTGGCAAAAGTTTCTGGGAGTTGCAATCCAAGAGCATCTGGGGAGCCAAGATTGGGAAACCTTGGCTTAGATTTCTCCATCTGAAATGCCATTTTCTCAATAAAGTTTAGTTGTTTTTTTAACTGCTTATGTTGCTCTGTTGTGAGTCTGCTCTTGGGCTGACTGTGCACAAGTCTACACAGCACATACGCTGCTACACGGAGAGAAACCTTATTTTTTTTTCATTTTCTCTTGCCTTGTGAGTGTTCACAACACTGGGGGTCCTAAAGAAGACCATTAATTTCCAAAGGGTTACTCTTGGTCTCTCTGATGGAGCTGAAAAAACAAACTACGCACACCAGCTGTGTTTGAAATAGGAAACTGGTGCTTCACAAATAAGCAAATGAAAGCGATTTCTAATGTTTTGTGGTGGACCAGCATGAGGGATGGGTGTTTGGCTCCAAAAAGACTGCTCAGGTTAATTTTCTGCATCCTGGATGCTCCAGGAGGGCCAGCTTGATCCTGTTGCATCTTTAGTGACCTATTGTAAACAGGATGAGGGAACAGCAGCTAGTCTGATGGAGAGACAGTCTGTGCCACTGGCCTGCCAGGCAGACTTTTTTAAAAAAGGGATGAAGACAGGGAGGAAGTTATTGTTATATCTGGTGGGGGTGGAGTCAAACACTCAAACTCCAGGAGACAAATGATGAACTTTGATTGCTATAAAAAGATCGGTAAGTTTGACTTATGTTCAGGATCTAAAAAGATGCTAAATACAGAGTAGGTTGGCATGGGATATATAGTCTCCGTTTGGGTCACTATATTCAGATGGCAGCATATGATTTTGTGGATTGAACTACCTGGCCTTGATTTGAGCACCCAAGTTTATTTAGTACAGAAAAACTGAGGATTGACACAGTCTGTCTTGAAAGAACCCACGTTGAGGATTCCCCAGCTACTGCTGCAAAAATAGGTCTCCGTGTCCTCCCCACTTCTATTTTAGTGTGTGCAAGATATCATTCATTTATTTTACCTTTTTGAATTTAAGCACATGCACACATGTTCACACATAAACTGAACAAGTACAGCTTAATCACTTACAAAGATGCAAACAACCCATCCAATGCATCTACTCAGTAAAAACACCCTTCCAACAAAGGCTGTAATTGAAATGTGTAACTGCACAAAAAAAAAAAGAGTCTTGCACATGGATGAACTGTTTTTAAGGTAAGTTCTATAAAAATCACACTATGTACTTGTTAGGAGAAAAAAAACTGTGCAATTTCCTCTTCAGTGCTGAGGATATCTGTCATAAAAGGTAATGAAGGAAGCAATAGGAAATTATTTTCTGAATACTGTCACCATGTCAATATGACAATGCTGTATATGCTGATATGACAGTCAGCCCCCAAAGCACAGTAAAATTTACTTTTGACTCAACTTTTAAATGCTTTAAAATTGATTTGCAAAACAATTAAAAAGAGATGGGAAAGAAAGAGAAATATGCAGAATATAATATAGCTATGGGCTAGGCCAGGGATGGCAAACCTTTTTGCCACCGAGTGCCCAAACTCGGTGGCGTCGGCGTCGGTTGAGATCGGCGGCAGCAGGGGGGAAGGGGGCGAAGGCAGCAAGGGTGACGGAAGGGGCGGGGTCAGGGTCATAGTCGTCGGCAGTGGGAGGGGCAGGGATGGCAGCAGTAATGGTGGCGGAGGAGGGGTTGAGGCGGTGGCAGGGGCAGCAAAGGCAATGGTGATGGGCACGGGGGCGGTGGGGGTTGGGATCGGCGGCAGCAGGGAGTCAGGGGTGGGGTGAGGTTGAGGTTGAGGGCAGCAAGCGCGACGGGGTTAGGGTTAGCAGCGGTGGCAGCAGCGGGAGGGGCAGGGAGGGGGTTGGTCTGGGGGGCGGGGTTGGCGGAGGCGGGGTCAGGGGCGGCAGGGGGCAGTGGCAAGGGCGGCGATGGCAATGGCAATGGTAGGGTTGGCCTGGCATCCGACATGCTCCCTGTCCCCCCACTTCCCCCTCCACAAATTCCTCATGGCTGGTCCAGCGGAGGGGGAAGTGGGGGGGCAAGGTGCATGTCGCGTGCCAGGCAAAAGCTCTTTCCGTGCCACCTTTGGCATGCGTGCCATAGGTTCGCCATCCCTGGGCTAGGCTATCCATGTTTGTGAGGTAGAAAAAAGAGTTTCATTTGGCAATGACATCTAATGTGTTGATATTCTTGCATAGGTATGGTAGAAAAATCTGCTGACAATTGAATGGTGGATAGAGAGTATTGTTTATATTTCCACCCTGGAAGTGTGAGTATAAGTTTTTTTTAATAGGTATGCAATAGAATTTTATGCCCACATTTATAAACAAATGTGATGACCTTGGTCAGAGATGTAGAAGTCACAACATTCTGAATGTCATTGTCATTGTTAAACCTAAAAAAACCCCTTTGTTTTCTTTTAAATTTATAATAGCATCCATTTTCTTTTTTTAATCTTCTTAGTAGTTCCTCCATACATACATACATCATACAGTGAGGATGGGCATGGGTCCTACTTGCCGAAGACAGTCATACATTTCAACCCTGCATGAAAATACATACACACGCTACTCAGCTTATGGCATTTTGCCAGAGCAACCATTGGTAAGACTGTATCCAGATAGGTTGAATTAGACTCCTTGCTTAGATCCACTGAAATCACAGGCACCCAAGTTAGCCATTATTAAAATTAAATTTCACTGATTTCTATGGGTTTGTTCTAAGCCTAACAAAGTCTGGGTTCAACCCCTTGTAGGTTGTCTGGAGGAAACAAGACATGTCCAATTGTTTTTCTTCTGGCATAACAAAGTCAGTCAGGAAAAACTCAATAAACTGACAGTTAAAATTATGTCAGGCAGGGTCTGCCTGTGCGATGGGAATGATGTTTTTGGCAGTAGCAGATTGTTGCTGATTAAAGATTTCTTTTTACGATTTCGGTGTGCACATAACTTTGTTGCATTGTGGACATGCTGCGTTCAGCCCAAAAGTGCAAAAAAGAAACTTCTCATTGGTGGCAGCCTCATGTTGCTCCTAATGCCATTGCAGCCCATGTAACTTGCTTCCCACCCCACGCCATAGTATTTTGAACCGAACGCTGAGAAATGAGACGCCAAGTGCTTTGCAAGGGACTGCTATGCCAGGTGTGGTTTCAGAAAGTCAAGACTACTTAAGACTTGCGTGCCCTCATTTTACCTCTTCAAAGAGCGGTTACATAATCAAGAGGGCTTCCAGCTCGGGTGGCGAGACATTCCTACGTATTATAATTTCCAGATTAATTTCTTTCACAGCAGGCTTAGTGTGGTTCTGTGCACTTGGCAAGTCCCAAAGAACAGAGTCTTTGATAAGCTTTTGAAAAAAGAGACATTCTTGATATCGCCACCAACTTCAAATGACTGTAGGCATTATCAAGCAATGCATAAGCTTCTATTGTTTTGTTATTCGATATTCTGTGCGGGTAAATTAAAAAAAGGGGGGCATCTCTTTTTGTTCCTTCAAAGAGTATACACTAGCATTTTTAACTTATTGCAAGAATTCATTTTTAAGTGTCTAAACTTTTCAACAACTTTTTAAGTGAAGGCGTTTGCACTTCAATGTTATGCATGCCCACAATAATAATTAAGTGCCCATCCAGTCAATTCCAGTTTATGGCTGTTCTCAAGGCATCATCTGGGTGGGTGTAAAGTGCTCAGGAGTGTCATTTTAGGGCCAGGGAAACAGGTGGCAGGGCATGTGACCCCATCAACCACATACACAGTAAATGATCTTGACTGGCACTTCTCTGAGGAGGCTTGTTCCAAGCCACTGCCCTCTAGCAGTCCACTCAATGGTATCATCTCAGAAATAAATGCTGTTGATTTCTACAGGGTTTTCTTCGAGGTAAATGCATGAAACTGCAGTCTAATCCTATTGTGCAGGGCACATTATCCTGGCAATGAGCCCCATAGAGCACACTGGGAATTGAACAGTTATAGGGTTACATTATATAACACAAGAATTTTCACAGTAACAAAGCAGTGCTGAAAGCAGGTACTGGAACTAAATCTAACCATGGGCAAGTTATACCCCAGATTGAATTAGTTTAACAGTTATTTCCTTTTCCTTTTTGAGCCTTGGCTCCCAGTAGTGAGGGGGGATAGGCTAGGGGAGTAACCCTGACACAAAGGTCTCATTTATTTCCAAAGGTTCTTTGAGGAAGCTATGATCAACCAAGTGGTATGAAGCAGGCAGGCATTTGGAGTAAACAAGAGGTCAGGTGAAGAGTCTTTGACCATTCAGGCCCTGCTCCCATAATCTCTCACCACTGGCCATGCTGGGAAAGTTTGGTGGGAGCTAGAGGCCAAGAGAGCTGGGGGTTCCTCCTGCTGACTATGACAGGGAGCAACTTGACTTGCATTGACAATGAACATGTTTTTTTTATCAGAAATAGGTATTAGAGAGCTCTTTAGGTTCCCTTTACATGGCTTGACCTCTGATGAGTATTCTTCCAAACCTAGTCTAATGCTTCTGTGGTTCCTGATGTCACTTCATCTTTCTCATCTAGACCATGAGCAACAAGCATCTCTCTTAGAAGTTTGGTGCTAGTTTGTTGTTGTTTACTTCCAACAAAGGTGCTTAGGATTTCAGTCTTGATGTCAACTGATTCTTGACCAAGTCCTTTGGTCCATCTGAGATGGATCCTGTGGGGACAGGGAACAATTCTGGTGCATTTCATAATTTGTCCCCTTTCCCTGGCTTTGCATTAGGCTGCAGTTGACTAGAGGGCAGCCGACAGCAAGGTTTGCTCAGCTCTGTTTTTCCTTTGACTTGTAAAAATTTCCTCTGATTGCATTTCATGCAATTCCGTAATATTCCATGGCATTGGTATCCTGTTATTTAAGGGGAGCACCTCCACCTCAGTTTTTGGGGTGGGTTGGGGTAATCCTCTCCTTTCACCTCAAGCAACCTTGCATCATGAGTAGAATTTTATAAGGTACACATACACATTCTTTAAATTAGCACTGCTAGTAACTTTATTTCTATTCCACTCCTTCCTCTTTTTGGTTGCCTTCAGAAGTCGTCTCACTGAGTTTTAGAGAAGGGCAAACCAATTTGGTATCTGTCGGAATATGGACACCTGCTAGCTAATGTTAAAAAGACTCTTACTAAAGGAAGTACTTCTTTCTGCTCAGAGACAGAGGTGCAGGGGTACTCTTCACAATGGGTTCTCTGAAGTCACTTGAAGCAACATGGTGCTGTTGAACTGCAGCGGTAGGGAAAAGATAGAACGGTTACCACAGGTGGCAATGACCTTTGTTAAATTCCTGCCGGAAGAGGAGAAAGAAAAGTCTAGGAAATAACTCAGATAGACATGATGGTGGAACTACCAGTTATGTGATATATGTAGATACCATATGAATTGTGGAAGTATTCATGTCAACAGTAAACTGGGAAATCCAGTTGGTTGCATAAGATAACAAATGTAGAAACTCAGCATTCTTCAGTCTTGATGATGCCTTCCAGCTCTGCAGTTCTACAACAACAACAACAACAACAAGAACAAGATGCAATGTCAATCAAAATTATAAAAAAACATTGACATATACAAGTTTTAACCAAAAACCCAAGTATCTATTAAATATTGGCACAGTATGTTTTCTGTTCCTAATAATGTCATTTTAATAGCTACAACAACTGTTTATAATACTACAGTATGTGAAATTTCCCCAGTGACTACATGGACCACTGAAATGTGTTTCATCCACAAGCGAGATGGTTTGATTGCCAAGTTTTGTTGTTTTTTGTTGTTGTTGTGAGTATAAAGTAATAAGCCTGGACTCCTCATAAAGGTCTCAAAAATGCTGTATGCACATTTAGCTGAACTCATAAGCACCCATGCAGTGTTGTGTAACTTCTGATGGGATATTGGAATTGGAGATTGAGGTATGCCCCGTTCCAACTACCCTTTGACCCTTTCACAGTTCCACTCTTAATGCCTGCATATGGTTTGTGAGTACCATATTGTCCTTCTCCAGCTAGACTGCACAGTTGTTCACTTGGCTCCCAGCAGTGTCTTCCCCTCCTCCGCAAAGTATTGTTGCTAGGTCCCAGAGTTTCTCACTTGAATTCACTGAGGTGTGTGTGTGTGTGTACTTGTGTTCTTTGATCCTTCTGTGCTCATTTGTTGGTGAGGATATGACATATGCACAAGGCTTCCAACATATAAAATTATATTTCATTGAATTTCTCTGAGTTATGGTTCTCTGTGTTTTCACATTTAGGGATAGAATTTTTTTACTTCCTTTAAAGGGTTTTCTACCATTAGGTGAGATTCATTGTCCTTCCTTCCTTCCTTCCTTCCTTCCTTCCTTCCTTCCTTTGCATTTTGGCATTTTGCTGGGAAAAACACCAGAACTGTTTTTGTTAAAAATGCTCAGAATTTTATGCAGAATAAACCCATATCTTTTGCTCAGAAAACCAGTGTTTTTTCTGAATGCTGGGCCTTACAAAAAGAGCACTGACCTTTTCTTGCACACATGGAATTAAAAAAAAAACTTACAGCAGTTTCTCATTTTACCATTTTGTAACAGGATGTTTTTACCTGTCAAGATACCATTTGTTGTGGAAAATGAGAAAAGTTGTGAGCAAATGTTGTCCTTTTTCATATCTTTGACCATACAGATTGAAGGCATCCCCACAAGTTCTTCTTTCTGATCTATCAAATATGTACTATTTCTTCACTTGCATGGGAGTCACATTTAACACTGCTACTACCCCATGTGTTTCAAAAGATATTTGAGGCCAGAAAACTAAACCATAAAACTGCAGACAACAGAGCTTTGACAACAGCTGAGGAAAAATATTTAGGACTATTTTTTTTGAGGGTTAACGTTAGAAAACTCTGTGGCCTTGACTTCCAAGCATCCATAGGTTGGTCTCCATGTGACCAAGGGAGCTGAAATACATAAAAAGGAACATGTATCTGTTGCCAGGAAGCAGATGACAGGCTAAATGGCTTTCCTCATTGAATGCATAATTCAGAGATTTCCTGCTTATGGGATTTGCCTTGACTGCTATTTTGTCTTTTTTGGCGATTGCTGCCTTTCGGACTGCTGTCTCCAGTAGGCTCTTGCTCGCTTCCTGTCATAGGAAGGCCTGTTTCCTGCAGCTGAATTCCTGATTAGTCTCTGCACTATTTTAGTCCACAAAAGGCTATATAACAGGTTGCCTCACTGCCTCTGATGCTGATTTGTGGGAAGTGTGGCCACATTATCTCAGTTCTCCGAAATAATCTGCAAAAATAATCCATATACACAATTCATTATGTTTTATACCACCTAGAAGGATTTTGGTATTCACAGCTCAGATTGTGCTTCTCCCTCTTCTGAAGACGGGTGGCATTGTGTGTGTGTGTGTGCAGGAGAGAAAAGTATGTGGTGTTTGTGTTTTTGTTTTCATAAAAGGCTATGAGACACCAAACCCATAACATCACGATTCACGACCATTAATTCAACTCCACAAATCAGCAAGTCTTCTGCTGCACCATCGTCAGAAGGTGCCCAGGCTTACCATTAGGCAGAGTGAGGTGGACACCTCAAGAAGCAGATGCTGGCAGCAATAATAGCAACGTCCTGGCTGTTCCTGTGAAACTCTATGGACAATGAACCTCAAGATGTGCATATGGCATATAGCAGTGGTTCCCAACCTTCCTAATGCCACAGCCCTTTAATACAGTTCCTCATGTTGTGGTGACCTGCTTGGAAGAGGCCACAAGCCCCCTTTGGCAGGCCACTGCTGCAGATGCCATAGAGAACTTCCCTCTACAGGCACCCTCAGCTAATCGCAGCCTCTGGTGCCATTGACTAACATCCCCTCCACCCTATCAAGCTGTAATTCACTCTTATCCCCCTTTCTCCCCCTCCTCTTCCAGACGCAAGCCGTTTGTGCCTTTTTCTTCACTGGCTCATGGTGACCCCTGTGAAATGGTCGTTCAACCCCCCAAAGGGGTCCCGACTCCCAGGTTGGGAACCACGGCCATATAGCATTCTTATAAAGTATTCTGCTGCTTCCTATATGGCAAAAATACACTATGCCATTGCATGTATGAGGTAAGGTAGACTATTTCTTCTGGTGAGTTTTTGTGCTTGTGTTGGAGAAGTTGACACCATTTGGTCTTCTGCCTCAGACAGCACAAGCTGTAGGACCACCATTTCCCAAGTGAGTCTGTGTTGATACTGAACTACTCACACCACCAGGAAACTCAGATCCTACCCTGGGAAGCAACAGACACCACATTTGTGCCATCATCTATGCAAAAGCTTTGCAAAATATTTCAAGATGGAGATCATATTATTTTGTAATCATTTTTTTCCAGGATGGTCATTACAGAGCTGGTGGTGAAGGTATGGAGAAGAAAAAGTCTGAAATCAATCCTGTCTGGATAGCTGAACTGAACTGCAAGACAGAGACTGCAAATGGATAATCAGTTTGACGTGTGTTGATACACAGATTCATCTCAGAGGATGCAGAATGAATTGACTCTCTCATTTTCTCCAAAAGAGAACGGAGTCATCTGGTGAATTCTCCATTGCCTTTTCTTGAAGCCTATCACCAGTGAATATTCCAGTGTATTTTTTCAACATACATGGCTTCTGTGACAGCTGGGAACTAAGAACATATATAGGGAGACTGAAGTAATACCCCCCATTTCTGGATTTAAGGGGCACCAATAGGGGCGAAATGTACAGATGGAATCGTTTGTAGTTGCTTTGTGACTTGTTCAATAAAACTGAGTTGCAGCAGAAACTTTGACTCCAGTTCTTATGTCTTGAATGGATCAGTTGGGGGTCTTGGGGACATATACATCCTGTTACACAAAAAGCATCCCTTTTAGAGGTGAGTTGCTGTAAAGTGAGAAAGCTCCATAGACATTGCACATGCCTGGTCACATAAGATCAGAATGCCACAGATAATGTCTATGAACATTTTTTTTAAAGTACAGCCAGCCTGTGTGGCATATTTTTATAGCTTCTGTAAGCTATGCCTTTTGTACATCTGCTCACTAGGATTTTGGGAGAGATGGGAGGGACCCCAATATAGGTCCATCTATCTGGTGAAACAAGAGACTTTGGCTTCAGGCAGTAATCCTGTTCTGTCTAGTGGTAGGGTTGCCCCCAGTTCTCAGTCTGATCCCAGATTTTTATGCTTTTCAATCCAGAAGAACAGAACACAATTATTGCTGAGTTTTATGGCACTGTATCAGTACCGGTAGTCTTAGCCTTCCCATCACCTGACACCTGACACCACACATTAATATTCAGTACAAGTTAATATTTTCTATCTAGAGGTGATACTTTTTCATAGCTAATCTATGCACATGTTTGGCTTCTATCCTCTTATTCACCCTGTTAATGATATGGCTCTTCCTGGCTAGGTCGTGCGTAAGACAGACATGCCAAGGTACAGTAGAGGAAAAGTCAGTGCCATCAAGTGCAAATATAAGCTAGCAGGGATTTCTGCACCGCAACCCCACTTGCTTCCCATCTGTGTCTGTTGTTCAGCTACTGTCTAACTTGTACATGTGAAGCTACCTCCTTCTGAGCCAGACCACTCATTCACTGGCAAGATCAAACGTGCATTGGCAGTGGCTTCTGACAGTCCCAGCAGAGTCCTTTCTCTAGCGTTCTTGTAACAGAAAGTTACAAAGCTTTTGCTTGTATTGCAAAACAGATCTTGGAAGTAACAAGTTTCAAATAAGTACAGTTTGCTGTCACTTGTTCCCTTTAGGTGCCACATTGCAATGGTACCTGAATGATAGCTTTGTTCCTTTTGTGTTAACTCTTCAACTTTTAAGCCTAGGACTTCATGAAATGGTGGAGGAATACTGGATGGCTTAAGAGATTTGGTAGGTTACAAATCTCAGGGCAGTGACTGACATCTCAAGGAATTGCTATGCTTCTCTACATCTTCAGGCAGGGCGTTAAGGCTCCAGCAGAGCAAAACTTGGAGGAAAGGAAGGTGGCCACCCTCCTGTTTTAGGGTTTTTTTTGTGGGTGAAGTAACTTTAAAACCATCTTAACCCATTCCCTCCTGGCATTAGCTCTTAGTGGCTTTGTATGCATTTAATGTTATTCCAGAGATTGCTTGCCCTCCTGTGACACCACAAGGAACTACCTCTGTCGCATCACAAGAGCCTCTCCCCCCACCCCCTGTACATCACAATAACCTGCTTCTCTCATCCCATATTGTATCTCTGAAATAAGAGAAAGTCCTTTTTCACCCAGAGGATCACTGGTCTGTGGAACTCCCTGCCAGAAGAGGTGGTGACAGCTGTCAGCCTTGACACCTTTAAGAAAGGATTAGAAAAGTTCGTGGAGAACAGAGGTATCAATGGCTATCGTTATGGATGCCTAAGGACAACCTCCGGGTTGGAGAGATAGGCAGGATATCTCTCAATGCCATTTGCAGGGAATCGTAGGCAGGTGAAGACAACTGCTTGGGAATACCCTGAAGCAAATGGTGAGCCGCTGTGTGAGACAGAATGTTGAACTGGATGGGCTGTGGCCTCTTCCAGCAAGGCTGTTCTTATGTTCTTATCTCAGGGAATGGGTGCTGCTGACTGGGCAACCTTAGTGAACAGAAACTTCTATGCTTCTTAGCATAGGGAGTCAAGACAAACCACATACTTTTACAAAGTAGCTTACATTTAACTTTTTTCTAAGCACCAGGCAACATTTTGCTCAAGGTATCTCCTCTAGATCTTTACCATTTAGTCCCTTACTGTCTGGGGGATTAGAATAAAGCCAGTCCAAACCCAGAATGTATATGAATAACTGGATTAAGAAAGTCAGCTTTGCAAAGAGTGACACAGCCAGCTATGATGTAGGAGTGCAAGGTGCTAGGTAGCAACCTAATCTGTGACCTATTCACTCAAAGTTCACATGGCAATCCTTCTTCAACACACACACACACACACACACACACACACACACACACACACACACAGTCCTAATGGAGTAAATTTTTTTTCCAATAAAGCTGAGAAAGCTAAATTGAGCAAGAGAAAAAAGAAAGAAAGTGAAGTCTATTCCATAATGGGATACTCAAAGTGTGAAGTTATCTTGAGTTGGATTGGACTAAATAGGATCTCTTGAAAGTGCAATTTGAGAATTACAATGTCCTCTGCATCTCCATGCAAGGATTAAGTGGTTTAGGGACGTTAAGCCACACTATACCTCAACATGTTCCTCTTTAATCCATTCTTCCCTCTCAGCCTCTATGCCTTCTTTTTTCCCTCTGCAGGGAGCAGAGAAAACTGAACAAAAATGGAGCGATTCAGCCTGTCCCAAAGGAGTTCAAGCATCAAACCTCAGTCTGCTAAATTGCCATCACTTTCCCCTTTTCTCAAATAGCTGAGCCTTTTCATTCTACAAAATGGAATATGAAGGAATATGAAGCATCCATTGTAATGCTTTCCCCTCAATGACAGTAATACTGATGCCATCTATGTTTCTATCTGTGTTTCACACATTTGTCTGAAGATTTTGTGAATGCCTCATCTTTATCAGTGTTTGGGGGCTGTTATGGTAAAAGTGTTTTGGAAAAAAACAGGCTTTGGGATGCTGTTGATAAATGAACGACAGTGCCCAGCAAGAGTGTGGGCCAAAGAGCATGATTGGTTCTACAAATAAAAAAAGAAAACAACATGTTTTTTTTTAAAAAAGCAACTGCACACAAATAGTTGCCACAAATCAGCAAAAAGCTAACTTCTGTAACAAGGCTAAGGAACAAAAGAAATATTTTTAGATTAAACATTTAAAGTAGAAAGAACAGGATTCAAACCAGAATCTTTCTGGATTGCACTATCTGTAAACAGCAAGCGGTGTTTGGACAAAGTGTGTGACAATGAAGGGCTGGAATTTTTTTTTCAAGCTTAAAGTTTAAAGGGTGTCAGGTGAATGAGTTCCAAAGATTCTTATGTACTGAAGGTGGAATTAGCCACTGCACGTGGACTACCCTTGCCTTTATTTTCCTTTTCTTTTGCACGTGTATCTTAGAAATGGGGAAGGGGTCACTCTCTAAATGTGGCTGGACTGTGCTTGGTTAAGTTGCTTAGGCTTCTGGGAGTTGCAGTCCAAGAGTCATTTTGAGAACCACATGTCCTTGATTCCCCTCCCATTTGAGGTATGAGGTATGTGGGGGTCCGTTAGAGGGGGAGTGAGAATCTCTCCTACCAGTAGTGTTCATCCCCCAAGTAGAGAACAGAGATGGAGACGAAATGAACTTTTAATTTGTTTTATTATTTGTTATTCATTTCATTAGCTAACAAAATGAATAACGAACCAACCAATCAAAGAAAAATGAAACAAAATGGAAATTTCTGTTTCGTTTGCTTTGGTTTTTTTTTTACCCCTCCTACCTTGTCCTCGCTGCAGTCCTCCTGGTCCTGCCGGGGGAAGGCAGGCCTGTTAAGGTGCTGGCCCCAAACCAGAGCCTCCAAAAGACCTCGGCTGGGGACTTAAAAAAAGGGGGGGGAGCACTGGCCTGGCCCCAGGGGCTGCATGGTTAGTGCTCTAAAATAAAGAAAAAAATTTAAAAAATAAAACCAGCACCAACCCGGCCCCAGCTTTTTTAAAAAAAATTCGTACGAACCCGAACCAAACTGAACCAATAGTGGGCCCGAAACAGATGAACCCGAAACATGTTTTCTGTTTTGTGCCCACCTCTAGTAGAGAGGCAACTCTGCTGTGAAGCAGCTTTCTATGCTTCTAATTCCAGACCCTGAGAGAGCACCACAGCAATTTGGATTGACAGGGAAACATCCAGCTGATGAGAATCTTCTCACCATTGCAGGTTTAGGTGCTATTGGCCAGTTTTTTAAAAAGCATACACTCACAAATACAAGTAAATGTCTAACTTTCAACTGTCCTTCATGCAAAGGAGATCCACTGATCTGCTTCAGTTCCCTCCTGTGCAAAGGGCTGTCTTCTGTGCATCAGCAGGAACCAGCCGGCCATATCAAGGGCAATGTACAGGTTTCACATTAGCATTCTGTTCCCGATTATCCTGGTGGTGGACATCAATTGTAAGCTGTTTTGGAGCCTCACCAACGTGAATTCGTCAGTAAAGGAACTTCCAATAATTATCAGTGCAATCAGAGATGAACCAAACTGACACTTTGGGTTCTTTGGCAGAAGAGAACATGTGCATTTCTTGTTGAGGTGTCCCATTATCAGTTGCTGAGGGTAGATACTGAAGCAGAGTTTAACGTGGCAGTAGATTAATAACCACCTTTGAGCCACCTTTGAACTGCAGAGCTGGACCCTATGGAACATCAAGACCAGCTCCTCTCAAGAAGGCACAGTAGAGAATCAAATTCCTAACCTCTGACTCCACAGCCACAGACCTCAGCCACTGAGCTAAACAACAGTTTACGTCCACTTGTCAGTTCCTGGTCGCTTGAAGGGGACTCCTGCTGTATCAAGCCCTGTCTATCTAGTCTGCTTTCTGCTCACACCACAGCCAACCAGTTGCCTCTAGAAAGTCCAGCAGTAGGACAACAGAGATTCAGAAGCATAGCACTGGATATATAGGAGGTAATACATGGCCGTTGTGCCTGAGCCTTTAATCTCCTTCACGAGGGCCCATTGGATGAGCAGAGGAAGGGGGTTGCAGAGTGGCTTTACCTTTCTTGTAAAGAGAAAGGACTCACATTTTATAACAAATCCCTTGCTTACACTTCATCCAGGGCTAACTGAAGGAACTCATTCTAAAGATTCCATTGACAACCAGATACCCTATGGAGAGCTGTCGGGTACAGCCAGATTGAGCAAGGCACCCCCAGCCCCACAGTCTTTATTTTATCACCCAGTCCTTCAAACGAATGTCATGTGAATGTCTGCTATCTATCTTTCATTCTGAGTCTTAACCACAGATCTGGTTTGACTTTGTTTATCCTTGTAGAGCCCTGCTGAAGTCGACAAGAGAGGTAAGACGAAAAGCCAAATGATTGCATGGATAGAGTAGTTGGAGGATCAGTGGGTGGGTGGGAGGGAGGGAAGTCAGCCAAAGCCTCAAATGACATCTTTTCCTTTGGAACAGCCAAGCTTGTTTAAATTAAATGTCTTGAAACTTGGGCTTTGGGGGAGAAGTTTCACAACTTTTGGATTTCTGCCCATAGATTTTAATGGCTTTATAATAACCCACTCAGAACCAGCATTTGGCTCATATTGCCCTAAGCAACAGTTCTCCAGTAATGTTTCTTGGGCACCACTCCTTGAAGTGGGCAGGACTGATGGGGGAAAGCACACCATACAGCCATGCAACTGATCTATTGCACAAGAAGAATCCATTTTAATGTACCCGATTTTCAAATGTCCTGGACTGCTTCATTACATCATTGCATATGTATTATAAAAGTCATTATCCACCAATTAATCTGCTTGTAGCAGGAAAAGAGAAAGAGAAAAGTGTTGCTAGGAACATGCAAAAGCACCAGAATAGGTGTTATCTTTCTTCTAAGCTTATTTCCTTACTAATTGATGTGCATGCTGTGGATCTGATGCTGTATAATACAATTAATCTACTAGTTTTTCCGCTGTAATTATAGTTCAGTATAGTGTGTAGATCTTCATATTTTGGGAGAAAGACAAATTTCAGATGCTTTCTCCTCATGGGAAAGATCCTGAGAGTTCTTGTGTATTTTCTGCATGCCAACATGCTTCTGGCTGAATAAATAAATAAATAAATAAATAAATAAATAAATAAATAAATAATTTTTTTTAAAAAAACACCCTTTATATAGATTTTATCATGTTCCTGTTTCAAAGAGTAGCATACAGTGTTTTAGAACTGTGGCCTATTTGGGACAAGACAGCTTGCTTGCACACACATCCATCCAGGGAATGGTCTGATCTATGATTTGCATGTTGTGGCATCAAACTATGGCAGTCCCCGTCCTGTCTTCTAATAGCTGAATTGGTCAGCATATGGGAACCCTTCTCAGGGTTTTCTAGGATAATGGACTCAGAAGTGACTTACCCGTCCCTTCCTTTGTGGGCATTCTGGAGTTGTATAGCTTGCCCAATGCCGCACAGGTTGGCTATTCTCATAGAATGACTACCATACGGCTACAGAGCCAGTACCCAACTGACTGGGCAGTCCAGGCAAGAATTAAGGCAGCAAGCACTTGTAGATTATTTCTGTGGCTTGTCAGGGGAGACTAGCCAAGGTACTGTAATGAATTTGGATGCCATAGCAAGCAACCCAGGGATTGTGCTGCTGGTCCCACATGCAGTGGGAGAGAATTGGAACCAGGCATCACTGTTATATCATTCTCCTTTTACATCCAAATGCTAAAGAATCCTGGCTACCTGTTGCGAAAAAATGATGGTGGTCATTCTTCTTCTTACCCTTTATGTTCCCACAAAAGCCAAAGAGATAGTGGTTTGTTCTTGCCTCCAGCCTGTGTGCAGGAATTGCCAGGGGGGAATAGGTGTGGCTCATGGACCATGGCAACTAAAGACTTTTTGACCCTTAGAGCTATGATTTTAACTAATTACCTAACAAGTAACACCCCAGGCCCAGATTCTTTGCTGTCTGATTCTTGAACTGGGGAATGGGTTTCCGAAACAAAAAATATCTCTATCTCTTTCTTTATGGACTTATAAGAAGATGGCTTGTTCTGTTCTAACATTGTTTCCTAGCTACCTCCAGAAAAGAAGGGGGACCTGTTTGCATAAATGCCTCCACAGCTATCGCATAAAGTCATTCATCAATTTTAATGATTTAGCATTCCAGCACCAGGACTGTTTCAACTTCTTTCTCAGGAAGCAACTGATATGAATGAAAAATAAAATATTTTGTTCATCCTCATAAGAATATTCATACTTTCTGTTATATAATGTGCAGATTTTTTTAAAAAAATAATTTTTAAACCGGATACACCAGCAATGTTTGCATATTCTCTCATTTAATGACTGCATCCTGGGAGATATTTGGTCACATTTTGTCCATGCTTCCGCGCTGCTAATCTTTAAATCTCTGTTATTTAGTAACCAGGTTTTAAGTCACATGAGCTCAACATCTTAGACATTCCCAAGACAAGTGGGAGGGGGAACCTCCTGCACTCTAAGTATTTTTCTGCACTGCAGGATATTCAGCTGGGCAGGACAAAAGGTCAGGGATTGTGACTCTGAAAAAGGGATGGAAAACTACAAATGGAGACTGGAAAAATATGAGGGAACAACTTGGTTGTTACAAAGGGTGCAAACCAAATAAAAGGGAAGGAGGCCACAGGAAGTACTAGGCAGACTCTTTTATAGTCAGTTCCATTCTCTAAGCTGCTGAGAGGTCATTTGCTTACAAATGTTATGGGTTTTTGAGAGTCCAAGACCACCACATGTAACATATGGTGCACATGCACATATATTTTGGATGAAAAAAACCCTAACGTTGGGCCTGTAGCATGATGTAAAAATAAGCCACGGGCCACAATGAGTGTCTTTGATTTCTTATGATGCTGAACCTACTGACTAGAATTTGGAAGTAATCAAAGCAAAGCAGAAAGTGTTCTGCTTATATACCGCCCCATACTACTACAAGTAGTCTCTGGGCGGTTTACAGTTTTAATTACAGAGTGCAGGCTACACATTGCCCCCCCGCAAGCTGGGTACTCATTTTACTGACCTCGGAAGGATGGAAGGCTGAGTGAACCTTGAGCCTGCTACCGGGGATTGAACCCAGGTCGTGAGCACAGTTTTACCTGCAGTACAGGCATTTAACCACTGCACCACGACTCAGTTAAAACTAACATTGTTGCCAGCAACCAGTTAGCCTTAGGTAGCAAGTGATGTGAAGATAAGTTACAAAGTTACGGTAAAAGTAATAGGACAAGTAGCAATGATGTTGTTTTTTAAGCTGTCCTACTTTGGGTGCATCATGGGAAAGCAGGATTTGTTTTTTGGGGGGGAACACTAATGCTGGGAAAAGCTGAAGACCAAATACAAGATGGACTGACCCCTTAAAGGAAACCACAGCTTTACAATTGCTGAGTGGGGCTGTTGAGAACAGGACATTTGGGAGATTGTACATTTATGGAGTCAGTGTGAGACGGAGCCACCTCAATATAACAACAACAACAATTTCTAATTCCTTTTAACAGTTACTTTTAAATGCAGTTTAAAGACATTTTGACCATAACTGTTTGTGTTGTATGACACCATCTTATCAGTCATAAGTGGCAAGTGAAGTGTACATCCCCTCTCTCTCTCTCTCTCTCTCTCTCATATTTGCAAAGTGCAATATTGGAGATGTTGACTAGAAGGAACCAGAGAGAACTTCCTGTTTTTTCTGGTCTAATGGTACAGTGATTCCCCCGCCTATCGCAGGGGTTATGGATCTGACCTGAATCGTGATAATTGAAAATCCGTGATATGCGGATGCAGGTCGAGTCAGGTCGGGGGGGAGGGGCTAGCTGGGGGTTCTTGTACTTACCCCCAGCCTGGCCCTACCCTGAATGGGCCTGTGAGAACCTTCCTGGGCCTCCTGGAGGCCCCAAAAGGGTGTCCCTGTGAAGCAGAAATCATTTCTGAGGCCTTCAACAGGCCTAGAAAGGCTCTCTGAGGCCTCAGAAATGATTTTCAGTGATCCAGAAGTCACTCCCAGTTTGCAGGGAGGCACTTTTGGGCCCTCCAGAAGGCCCAGGAAGTTCCCCAGAGGCCTGTTTGGGGCAGCTCCAGTCCTGGGGTAAGTATGGGAGGCTTGAAACAGGACGTTCCCCCTTATCCTAGGGGCCCTTTTTCATATACTGCGATCCCGCAATATAGCGGGACCACAGTATATGAACCGCAAAATGGTGGGGGACCACTGTAATGCCACTGAAACACAATAATAAATCATTTCCATGATAATGATTTCTCCCAGAAAATTGTTATTACTACAGAACTAATTAAAATGATGACCAAGTCCTGCCATTTCAGTGCTGTTACACTTGGTTAGTATTTAAAAAAGAAGAGGTTTGAATGTAGGCAAAAGAGCTGAGTAAGAGTGTGGTGACAGAGTGGGAGAGAAGAATGAGGTTTGTGTGTGTGTGTGTGTGTGTGTGTGTGTGTGTGTGGTGACTGGACATTTGAAATACACCATCCTGGGATAATTCTGCATTCTAGTGTGAATTGGAAGTGTTCTCCAGTTCCTTCTAGTGGTTAGCTCTGATACTGCACTTTGCAAATAATTAGAAATACTAGGAGTGGTATAAATGACAGGATGCAGTATACATGAACAAGTTCTCATTGATGTGGGACAAATTCCTGTGTGGAGAGAGTGCGGAATCTGGGCGTGGTCCTGGATCCGGCACTGTCCATGGAATCCCAGGTGGCGTCGGTTACCAGGGCCGCCTATTACCATCTTCGTCAGATCGCTCAGATCCGCCCGTACCTGGATGCTGACTCTCTGAGAACAGTGGTCCAAGCACTGGTGATCTCGAGGTTGGACTACTGTAACACCCTCTACATGGGGTTGCCCTTGAATCTCCTCCGGCGTCTGCAGCGGGTCCAGAATGCAGCGGCCAGGCTGGTGGTTGGTGGGCGTCAGTACGACCACATCACCCCAGTCCTGGTCCGCTTGCACTGGTTGCCCGTTGCGGCCCGGATTAGATTCAAGGTCTTGGTTTTAGTTTATAAAACCCTCCATGGCTTGGGACCGGACTACCTGACAGAGCGTATCGTCCAGCGATCCACCTCGGCCCGTCCTGTTTGGCAGGCGCGAGTGCACTCGCTACGGGTTGCCACTCCACGAGAGGCCCGGAAGACGGTCACCCGGAACCGGGCCTTCTCTGTGGCAGCCCCATCCCTTTGGAATTCTATCCCTAGCGAAGTGCACTCTGCAGAGTCCCTGCAGGCCTTTCGGAAAGCCTTAAAACCTTTCTATTCCGAGAGGCCTTTGGCGAACCTTAATTTTTTTTCCCGCCACCATTATTGACTGATAATCGGTTTTATTAATGACCATTGGTGTCATTGTTCGGAATTTCGCCTTACTGGCGACTGGGATGCCGTAGAATTTTAATTTTAGAATCTCACTTGCCATTTTGTCTTACTGTTGTTAGTCACATTTGTATTATGTATTATTGTTGTTTATTTGGCTTTTTGCCGTTGCTGTGAGCCGCTTAGAGTTCTCTACAGAAGATAAGCGGGATAAAAATATAATAAATAAATAAATAAATAAATAAATAAATAATAAGATGTGGTGACGAGCAACTGTTCCTTGATTTATGGAGAAAAATTATTTGCTTTATATATATTTTTAGAAAGAAAAATCATTTCACTCTCATTGCAACACAGTGCAAAGCAACACAGTACAGGTAACATTGTGATCTGATGAATTTTACTTCTGAGCTCTGTTCCTTTTACCAATGGAAAGGAGACAAAGAAAGAAAGAGAGAAAGCAAGCACAAGAAAGAGTAGCTTGTGACAATCAAAATATGGCTTCAATATTGGGAACATATAATTTCCTTGCTCAAAAGAAAAAAAATAGTTTGGCGAGAAATGGCACATTAGGGGAATGCCTGCATGGGCTGTGTATTTCCTGCACAATAAAACAACACTGGGGAAACGCTTACTCTTGTGTTGCAGCATAATAGAAAATTAGCATTCAGAATCATAGAATTTTGAGTATGGAACTGATAAGGTGGTATAGCACATACTGAGTAATATTCAAGTACATTAGTAGATGCAGTACATTCATAGGGAAACATTCATGGACCTCAACACAATGGTGGGGTCCTTGCAGACAGAAAGGAAAATGAGAATAGGTTCTCAAGATACAGCATACAGGTAAATTAAGTTTCCAGCGGGACAAATGGATTAAGGGCAGACATTGGATTGATAGTGTACATTGAAAGATGGTGATCAGATTCCACCAATAGGATGTCAATTATTTAAACTCTCTTAATATTTTATTAAAGATATTCAGTTTCTCAGTATCACTTTACCCCTAGATGCAAGACTGCCACTCCAAATTTGAATATCAAACATATCTGAGTACTTAAGGTTTATCTTCATGCAGACATCTTTAAACATTCATTTATAAGCAATTTAGAACATGTAAATAAATAAGGAAAAATTGAGTTTTGTGTGTGTGCTATATCAAGTTACAATAATAGCTTGTCAAAAGAGGCACTGGTGAATTGATACATCCAGCCAACAAAGGCAATCTGCAAACAGTGAAAACATGGCATGTGGCTGTCTATATCAATATATAGAGGCATCAAATGTTCCTTTTTGCATAGGCAAAGAAGAAAGACAAAGACAATATCATGGCTTCAAAGAGAGTACTTTGATTGACAGCTTATTCCAGTGTGCAAAGTTTCCATCTCTGTAAACAGTAGTTGGACCTACAGCACCTACTATTCCCTGGCGGTCTCCCATCCAAGTACTAACCAGGGCCAACCCTCCTTAGCTTCCGAAATCAGGCAAGATCAGATGTGCTTAGGGCATCTAGTAGTACTCACACAGAAATAAATTGTATTTTGTTTTATTTTATAAAATAATACAATGGTGTCTTAGAGGCTATCAGATTTATTTCTGGTTAGTACTTGAATGGGAGACCACCAGGGAATACTAGGTGCTGTAGGTGCCTAGAGTGGTAAGTGGCAAACCACTCCAATATTCCTGCCAAGAAAACTCCATGGACAGTCACAACTGTAAATGACACACGCATGCACACACAACACATATGTCCCAAATAAAGTAGATTCACAAAAATCAATGACACTTGCATTAGTGTTGACTAAAATGCTCCATTCATTTTAATGGCTGGAATCCTATTAAGTAGCTTGCGTAACTCAACATCTGCAAGCAGTGCCTCTGCTGATGCCAAGCAGGAAGAGCTGTTCACCAAGCACTTCCACGGGCACAGTGTGCGACTGGTCATGATGACCAATTGTGAGACCAAATTTCTCAATCCTCACAGCATAACGCCTGCCAACTTCATGCAGTTATAACTTTACATTATGTGGAGCTAGAAAGGATTTTAGTCAAAGGGTTTCACTCTAATTGGCAATGAAACTGGGTCAATAGTATTCATATAGACATTCACACAGGAGTAAATTCCTTTCATTGCATTAGAGCTGATGTCTGAGTAGACATATGATTAGTCCAATCCACAGGGAGCAGCCAATTGAACACAATGACCAAGGGCAACTTAGGTTCAACGAGTCTGTTTTATTCTTCCCAAAACCTCTGGTTTATGAATGTAGGCTATTGTACTTTTCTAATCCTATCCCTGATTCAAAGCACCAGAGAATGGCCCGCTATAGCTGCACAATATCATGCCTGTGCTGAGAGCAGTTCAAGTTACTGCCAACAATATATTAATGCACATGTTGCCAGTGCCAATTATGACACAACAGCACTATCTCAGTGGCTGCCAGCTGCAGCTTTTCACTGGTGAAGTTCTTTACTTTTGAGAGGCAGAGTTGGAAGGGAGCCCATGGATCATCAAGTCTAGGCCTGGTCAAGGAGACACAGTGGGGAATTGAACTCTCAGCCTTTGGATACCTAAAGCACTGAACTACCCAGCAGTTCTTTCTTTCTTTCTTTCTATTGCTGCTGGGAGAGGGTGGCAAGCAAAGCCACCCTTTGGCCCAGTCAAGATGTCTGCTTTATTTGGGGGGGGGGGTGTTCTTCTCCCCAAGCTATTTCCATTCCATCTGGTTGCTATATGAGTCATAATTTAACTCTTTATGAACCGACAGGTCAGCTAGGGGATCCTCTTCCTTACCTTCAATTTCATTTTGTCCGACTTGTGTTTTTCAGACTGCAAGCAAGCCTGTGGGCATGGATTCCATTGTCAATTTTTAATGACACGTAAGCCACATTGGGAGCCTTTTGAGTAGACAAGCGGAAAAGGCAACTGCTTCCAATAAGTTAGACAATCAGTCAATCACACTTTGGTGTGATAACTTTGGGGTGAAGAGTTATCCTGCCACTTGCCATCTGCTCACAAGATTACCAGAGGAGACTCTGCTACTTTCACACAAAGATGACTCCAGTGGCAGTCACAAGGCAAACAGAGTAATTGTGACATAAATGTTTGACTTGATGCATCCTGAGACATAGTCACTCATTCTGATTTCTGATACTGTTGGATGTGCCAGCTCGTTGATTTTCTGCTATTGTTAAAGTGCCCCAAGGCTGTGTTGTTTTTGTTGTAAAGGTCACCCCTCTGGGATTTTCCTTTTATTAACAATATTTGTTCATTTTGAATATTTTTACCCCACCATTCTCCTTGGAAAATGACCCAAGGTGGCTTACAATACTGAAAGACAATATATACAACCCAGAGCATTTAAGACATATTCAAGTTTAATAACAATACATTTGAAGAGGCGTCTTACATTCAAAAGGCAGTGTTAAAGCTAACAATGCTAATAGGCAGTGTTAAAGTGAATCTCCGTGGTTCAAATCCTGGGTGCTAGGCAGCAGAGTGAGCTCCTGCTGTTCACCCCAGCTCCTGCCAACCTAGTAGTTTGAAAGCATGTAAATGCAAATAGATAAACAGGACTGCCATAAAAAGTGAGAAGGTCAACAGTGTTCTGTGCGCAAAAATGCATTCAGCCATGCCAGCCACAGGGCCATGGACTTGCACAACACTGGCTCTTTGGCTTGGAAACGGAGGTGAGCACCATCCCTAGAGTAGGACATGACTAGCGCGCAAGTGTGGGGGTAACCTTTAACTCTATTAAAGCTAATAACAGCATATGAACAATTACAGGGGGAAAATCCATTATAATACATACTACCAAGCAGATTCTGACATTGGCACCCCCTTTTCAGGGTTTTCTAGGTATCGAGCACTCAAGTGATGCACCACTGTGTTCCTCTGCAGTTTGTTCAAGGTTCCACAGGCTGTCTCTTCTTTCACTCGACACAGTGAGGAAATCAAACTCCTGATCCTTGCTTCCAGTGTTCAAAATCACTGTATAGCCAGCTGTTTTTCACTCACCGGAGATTTTGCTGTCCTCCCAGACAATGGAGCCATTAGAACAAACACTAAGTGCCAACAACTCCTTTCATGGTTTAAGGAACAAATTACAGCAACTGGGCCAGAGTAGCATCCTTCTCTGAGCAAAGGTCATAGCTGTGCTTTTTTTTGACTTGGCATGAAGGTGAATAGGAGCATAGGTTAGTGCTCCTTGAAATGCCTGTGGGTTGCTATGAGAAAATTAAACACACATTAAACCACTGGGTTTACCCTTCCCCTGCTCATCATCTCATCAGTGCAGCAGCAGATTATGATGATGATTTGTAGAAACCAGAAATGCTTGGGCTACATCATTTCACTCAGGTTGGTTTTACATTCCTTGCATCCAGACCTGGGGGACATTCCTTTTTTTTTTAATTAATGGGAGACACTATAATATCCAGAGTTCTCCAGCTAGTTTATGGAAATGTTACTTTTTAAATTACAATACTCAGAATATTCCAGGTAGCTATGAGAATACACCCAGCTTCATATCCTGGAAGACTAACTTAGTTGTTGCCTCTGACTTTCTCCTCTCTGGTCCTGTCTTGGCAGGACTTTTTCCAAACTTGCAGTCTTGCCATTTCTTTTTCACCAGATGCAGGTACTTGGTCACACCCTTCCCACTAGCGTGGGAAGATTTGCAACTGAACAATAAAATCTTAAATATGTTGATTTAGAACTGAGTCCCAGTGTTTTCATTATGGCTTATTCCTACGAAGGAGTGTGTGGCACTGCAGTCTTGTGCATTGATGTGGTATGTCACAAAGGAACCAATACCAAGCCTCTTTTTCAAAGCCCTGAACTCTAAAGGCTGGCCGATTGTGCACAGAAATCCCTGTATCGGTTCATGTGAAACTTGCCAGTCTTCTATTCTTGAAGGCTTTCATGGCTGGGATCTGATAGCTGTTGTGACTTTTCAGGCTGTTTGGCCGTGTTCTGGAAGTTCCCCCCCCCCTGACGTTTTGCCAGAGTTTGTGGCCAGCATCTTCAGAGGGCAAGGAGCTCAGGAAGCTAGGAGCATAGAGCACAGAGAGAACTCCTAGTTCCCCGAGCTCCTTGCCCTCTGAAGATGCTGGCCACAAAGTCTGGAGAAATATCAGGAAGAAAAAGTTCCAGAACACGACTAAACAGCCTGCAAAACTCACAACAGCTATCTTGTCAGTCTTGTTCCTCCTACAATAAAAAAACTGGACCCATACATTTCATTCAATTCTCCTAAGCAGTTCCCTTAAGCAAATAAACATGGAAAGTACTCACCCATCTATTCATCTTCAATTTGGCATTCTTAATTCCATTCCAGGTTACAATTTCATGTGCAGTGGGAAACTTAGAAAATTCTAACAAACAGAGCAGAAGTTGTAGCCGTTTTCCTTCTGTTGTTGAGGTTTAGTGTAGTATCTGCCTGCAGAGCCAAAGGCTGGGAGTTCACTTTCCCACTGTGTATCTCAGAAGACCCAGCAGGTTTAAGCCTTGGGCAAGCTGCACCGTCCCAGAATGCCTCCAGTAGATTACTCGAAAATATGGATTGCAGCCATGTTTCAGCATGGAAATGGCAGAGTGAGCTTCCTCAAGCGATTCTAGGTAAGCACCCCAAATTTGGAGAGGTTTGGTGGTCAGGGGGCTGAGTTATTAATGTCCAAAGGGGGTACACCTAGGGAAAAATATTTCTAATTGATTTTGGATTTGGAAGCCAAGCCGTGGTGCTAATTGCTTACCCACAGTGGGAGCTATTGCTGTTTCCGGATTTAATTAGAATTTTTTTCCTAGGAACACCCCCTTTGGAGCTTATTAACTCAGCTCCCTGACCCCCAAACCTTTCCAGATTTCAAGGGCATACAGGGAAGAGCTTGAGCTCCCCTGCAATTGATTCCTCTAGGACAAATTGTTTTGTTCTAGAGGGGAAAGTGGCATTTTGTTACAAAATGAAATGAAACACATCCTACCATTTTCTTACGTAATGAACTAATTCATTACCTCATGAAACAATGAGACAGCATTTCGTTTTTCATTTTGTGCCCATCTCTAGGCCAGAATAATGACAGAGGTTATCTCAGAATCTATATCACCAGGGGATGGAGCAGAAATGGAGATAATCTTGCTTGTTTGCATGGCCATCTTCTTCTGTGAATAAAAATCAAAGACAGTAGGAAATTGGCTATATTTAACCTGAGCAAGTTTTAAGCTGGCATGCAGACCCAACTAATTCAATTCTCACTATGCATCTTTGAGATGTGGCATGCTGGTATAATTATATCAGTCAGCAAGAATAATTTGATTTGTTGGCTGCCATTGCACCAGAAATGTACTTAACTGGCCATGGAAAGAACAAGTATCACAAAGATGTAAAATAAAATACTGTACTGTAGTAAAATAGAAATGCTATTGGATACAGAATGTCGTGTATCTATTACCATGATAAGGAAAGGGCTATTGTAAATGAGATTTTACAGATACAGTCATGTTCTCCTATAATATGTGACACTGTTGTTTGATATTATGCCTTCTTGTATCACAGAAGAGAAGCAAAACTATCCATTAAAACATCAAAATCAAATTAATTATCAGGTTCTGATTAAATCAGGAGAACAATAATTTCTTCACTAGGCGAAAGCCCTCATGGTTTTTGTAGCTGAAATTAGAAGTAATTTAGAAGCAATGCCTTTGTGCTGTTGGTTTCTAAAGGTAACAAGGAGATAATCCTTTTTTTAAAATGACATACTGATTGACAGGTTTGAAATTTTTGTGTCAAGTAATGTTTGCTTGTTGTTTCAAAACCATTATTATTATTATTTTCTGAGTCTTAATTTTTTGAGTGGCATATTCAAAATAACTTTATAAGAAACAATAGCCTTTTAGGTAATGAGTAATGCCTCAAGCATCTTAAAGAAATAACAGTGAGTAATGAACCACATGGTCATGGACTTGCACAACACTGGCTGTTCGGGTGGAATACGGAGACGAGCACCGCCCCTAAAGTCGGACACGACTAGCAGGTATGTGCGGGGGAACCTTTACCTTTAATGAACTACTAAAAATAACACCCCAAGTTCTGGAGAGGGAGATAACATTCTTTCATTCTGGTCATTTATGAACCATTCATCCTCCTGTCTCTGAACCTGAAGTATTATCTCCAAGGTTAAAGCTTGACCCTACTGTCCCATGACACTTGGAATAGCAGAAAAATGTTGTCCTCGCATCCTGTTTGTGCTTTCTTAGCCAGGGCTGCTCACATGTTTTAACACTGCTGCCTTGTATGTGTCTGTTTTTGAGGTTCATTTTCAGGTAGTTACATGCAACTCCCTGTCACCATGAAGGACTGAGTCTGAAACCTCACACAAGCATCAGCTACAGTGGTTATAGAAGAATGTGTTGGGCAAGGAATATTGTATTTGTTCACTCTGCAGATGGCCATTCCACAACATTGCTGTTTGTCCCCCCCCCCAACTACACATTTATCTAGTTTGCACATTGAAAGAAACCAGAATTCTTGAGAAACCAGAACATTGGTGTCTGCCAGCTTTCGAGTCCTGCTATCAGGATAATAATCTCTAACAGAACCTGCACTGTGTTTTTTAAAATACTCCTGGTAGCAGAGGAAGCAACTGGCTAGCATATTTGTTGTGCACAGCAACAATGCTGGCTTGTTGTGATGTCCATACTACAAGCTGATTAGAGAGAGAGAGAGAGAGAGAGAGAGAGAGAGAGAGAGAGAGAGAGAGAGAGAGAGAGAGAGCTAGGAGAGAAAATGGGACAAATGACAAAATATTGTAGGACTATCAAGGAAAAAAGAATATTTTTGTTTACAGTAGAGGATACTTTGCCTTTTCTGAGTATGTCCATCTCCATGACTACCAATATCTTTTTAACCAGTTCTCCTTGCTTTGCTATAAAAGCTTTTGTCCAGTACATAGCATATAAAATTGTAGCTGCAGTTATCACATGCATGATTCAATATCTGATTTTCATATCTCCAATCTCAGGCATAATATTCAATAAAACTATTCTGGTTTAAATGGCATATTATATGACCAAAATATTTTGTAAATATTCATGTACCATTCTCTAGTTTGTTCTTGCTTGCCCTCTACATGCACACCAAAGGTGATGAAAACTTCCTTCCAGTATCTTGCATTTCCAACATTTGTTTGATATATTTGCATACATTTAAGGTAATTTTACTAATTTTAAAACATCTGATATATTTTTCTTTGAAATTTACATACTCTGTGATCCAGAAGTTGCCTTTTCAAATTGACCAAGTAAAGAAGCAAATGTATATCAAAATTCCACACTGGGCGACACCAACAAAAATATTTGCCCTGCCAAGATAGAGAGAAAATAAAAAAAACTTTTGAGATATAGTGAGATTTTATAACCAGATGGAAGCTTAAAAACCCAACAATAATTAGTTGAGCAAGGAACTGTTGGGCTCTGTCTCACAGATTTTTGAAAGGTATGTCAAAGACAAACAACAAGGGTTTTATTTAGAAAATGCACCCTTTGATAAACTCCTGTTAGAGACAAAGGAGAAATATAATAAACCCATAGCCGGGTGTTCTGTGGCCAGCAAGGTGCTGTGGAACAAACTACTGAGTGAGATTTGGCTAGCGGAGTCTTTGCCAGCTTTTCGAAAGGCCTTAAAAACATGGCTTTTCAGAGATCATTTTGGCGATTGCTAATTGTAATTGTAATTGTAACTGCATTTGTTTTGTCCCCCTTATTGTTTTCCCTGATCTCTTGCCACTGTTGGATATACTTATTTAGTTATGTGTGTATATTATTACTTTTTTAATTAATTAATTTATTTTTTGCTTGTGTTGTATATTGACTTGTTTGTTCATTTGCCATTGTTCACCATCAGAGTTCCCTTTGGGGAAAGTTGGTATGGTCAATAAGTATAATAATAAATAAATAAAATAAATAAATATATTCATACATTTGCATAATTTGATTTTCATTTGAATCTAACTTACCAAATATCATTTTCTTCTTTAAAAAATCCTCTGCCTTATCTTTTGTAAATCTTGACACCAATTGAGTATTAGTCCATCAATTAGTTTTTATATTTTGCTTCTCAAGTTTACCCTTCAATTTGAAAGCATCTTCTTTTCATAAATCTTGGTATCTCCATTTCCTTTCTAGGGCTCTTTTTATGTTCTTATATCTGATCATGTCAAATGGCAATCCTTGGAAACTCGTGTCCCTTCAGCTGTGGTTGGGCTGCAACTCCTGCTACTCTTAGCCACTATCCTCATTTCTGTGGAACGAAAACTGTAGACCAAAAATAGCAGGATAGTTACAGATAGTCCAATCCTGCTCTATAGGGTGATCTTTGAGCTTGTTTAGGTCACTCTAGTTATTTTTTAGAGGAGCAGAAAAGAGTGATATCATATCCCTGTTGGAGCCTCATTGGTACTTTCCATACCTTGTTAGGAGCTGAAAAGACAGTGACCAAACTTGCGCTTGTCTCATGACTATGAATTCTGTTTGACTCAGTGGTTCTCAACCTGTGGGTCCCTGGATGTTCCTGGACTGCAACTCCTAGAAATCCCTTCCAGCACAGTGAGTGTTGGAGGCTTCTGGGAGTTGCAGTCCAGGAACATCCGGGGACCCACAGGTTGAGAACCACTGATTAGAGGATGGAAATGTTGCTTTTAAGTGACTAATGTACTGAATTTGGTCGGAGCTTCGGATAATTCTATCAATATCATCATCATCATGCTCTTAGAACTGCAGATCTGGGAGAGACTCTATGGACCACAGAGTCCAGCCTCCGGTCAAGGATGCACAAGGGGCAATTGAACTCTCAACTTCAGACTAGGCAGCCAGAGAGGTAAAGTAACTATCCAGCAGTTAGTAACTTAACACTCATGTTAACCATTATTTGCCATTAGTAATATTTTAGTAACAAGTTACTTTGAAACAAAATCATTACTATGGCTTAAAACTTTACAAAAAAGGTCAAAAATCTTCTGAAGAAGCCTACAAAGAAAAGTGTTTGATATGAAAATATATTATTTGCTAATTCAAAAGTCATGCCTATGTTAACATTTTTAAAAGATTTTGGTTATGTCCTTATGATTACACACATTGTGCAGGCAATGCTTTTACTTCTACTGTGTTATTTCCAACTAGAGATGGGCATGACTTGGAAAAATTTTTTTTCGAGTTGTCGTTTTTTGGGACGGGTCCGTTTCGGCTCGTTTCCGTTTTTCGTGAAATTTTTCAAAAATTTGTCATTTTGTTTTTTGTTTTTTCGTTTGTCGTTACCACCGCGATTTAGCGCGACTTGACTTCCCAGAGCATAGGGTAGGGGGTAAGGGCTAGGCTTAGGGTAACGGTTAAGGTTAGGGTGGGTTAGTGGGCTGTACCTCTGGGTGCCTCTGGCCCACTAAGAACACAGTGTACTGGCGTATGGGTTTGGGTTCGGGTTAGGGTTAAGGTTTAGGGTTCGGGTTTGTGGGCTTTTAATGCCCTCTCTGGCACACCCAGAAGTCTCAGCAAAACCTGGCCATGCGATTGGTGGAATGGCTCCAAAAATTTGCATGGTCCCATCCCATGGCCAGCCCATCATTGCGC
>JAHTLZ010000114.1:9152941-9167133 GCA_023846285.1 Phrynocephalus versicolor | reverse complement strand
AAAATTTGCATGGTCCCATCCCATGGCCAGCCCATCATTGCGCGTGCACAGGTGTAAAAAAATAAAAATAAAATAAAATAAAATAAAATCAACGGAGACGTATTTTGGCAAGGCAAACCCACTGCTGCTACTGTAAAAATTCAAGCATTTAAAATAGCTAATTTTCGCATGTTTCTGTGGTGCTTTGGTGGGTTTTTGGACCATGATTTCAAAAAAAATATTGCGGTCACCATTTTGGATCCCCCCGCCCGTACACCGCATGGCAAAGGCAGACGAGACGATGCCCCCCGCCTGGTACCAGCAGCGCAGCAGTAGCACCAGCCAAGGAGAGGGGATGGGGAACCCCCCCCAAATAAAACCCCCTTCTGGCCTGGTAGGTGCCCTCAGACAGTTTTCAGTTTTCGCCTGCTTTTAGGGTCAGGAATCGTTTTTTTTTTAACTTTTAAAAACTTTTTTTCTGTGCCGCTTGGCATCGCGGGATCGCCGCGATGCCAGGAACGACAACGACAAATCAGACCCAATTATTCTTTAGTCGGTTCGAGTTTGAGTTCTGGCGGAGTAATTCCCGTTACCGTTTCCGTTCCGTAACGGAAACGAGTAATGGAAACGGAAACGGGAATTCCGCTAAGTTGTGCCCATCTCTATTTCCAACCTCTCGATTCTATAGGAATGGTTTCTCCGTTTTTCTTTTTAAGTATTTTTTTTGGTCCAGTGTGCTTTGTTGCTGCCTAATGAGCCCAGAATTGTGTGACAGGGAGTGCAGTGGTAGACACAACCTCACGGCAATAGTCAGCTTGTTACAGCTGTATGACTGACTCATGTGTAAAAGCTGTTTATTCCAGAAATTCCCATGCGGGCCCTTGTAAAGCTGCTGGTTGGTAAGATTTCCATGAAGGATGTTGACAGTGACCGAAGATGCCTCAATACATCCCTAAGACCACCCACTTGGACATACATCTGCCAGACCGAACTCTGCTAAATCATCACATCTGCCAAACTGCACTGGCGTTCCAACTTGCTGACAAGCCAAACTCCCGTCTTTTCTAATCTGAGGGCATAATGATAAATATAGCTTCTTTTAATTTTTAAATGCAGTTTTAATTCCTCAGAAGCCACAAGGGTAAAGAAATAATGGTGTCATTTTTCATTGTGGAAACTCTTAGCAATACAGAAAACACCACCGCCCTCACTCCACAGACAAAGAGAGGGTGTTTCTAAATGCTTCCACCACCCATGAAGCTGCACCAAGAATTGTCCTCTGAAACACAAGTCCTTAAACTTGCCATGCACATTTCTCAGGATCAGCAAGAAAATTAAGACAATATGCAGCAGTGTATTGTATGCTCCTTTTAACCTTCCAGAGAGTTTATTCTTTTTCAGTACATGAGAAATCTGGAAGTGAAAGGACTTGATAACGTGTTGACCAAGATGTGATGTCGTCTCCCGTAGAATCTGTTTTAACAAGTACAACCTTTGGTGTCTTATATTCCACCAGCTGCGGAATCAAAAAGCCTGAGTCCACCATGCAAAAGACCCATTTTATCCAAGAAGGACATATCTAGGTTTACATGCATTCTGTTAATATTAGAGATGGGCACGACGGGTCCGTTTCGGCTCGTTTCCGTTTTTCGTGAAATTTTTCATAAATTCGTCATTTCGTTATTCATTTTTCGTCTGTCGTTAGTACTGGTTTGGGGGGGTAGCGGGCTCCTGGAGGCACCTCTGTGGGGTGGGTGCCTCCTCTGGCCCGCTATGAAGGGAAAGCAGGCTCCTGGAGGCACCTCTGGGGTGGGTGGGTGCCTCCTCTCCTCACCCGCTAGGAAGGAAGGGAAAGCAGGCTCCTGGAGGCACCTCGTGGGTGCCTCCTCTCCTCGCCTGCTACAAAAGGGTATGCATAGCCATATGGATATGCATACCAAGTTGTAGACTTGCTTAGTGGACTGGGAGAGGCACCCCTCTTTGGGGTGCCTCCACTGCAGCAGTCAGTCAGAGAATGCGGGCTCTCTGTGTCTCACTAAGAAGGGAAGTGTACTTGCGTGTAGTGCAATGCAAGTACACACTCACAGATCTGGCTTAGGGTTAGGGTTAGCACAAGGGCTAGGGTTAGGGTTAGGCTAGTTACGGGTGAGGTTAGGGTGAGTAGTGGGGTACACCTCTGGGTGCCTCTCTGACCCACTAAGAAGGACAGTGTACTGTGGCGTATGGGTAAGGGTTAGGGTTAGGGTTAGGGCTAGGGCAGGGTTAGTGGGCTTTTTGGCACATCCCAGACGGCTCAGTGGCCAAGTGGCCATGCGATTGGTGGAATGGCTCCAAAAATTTGCATGGTCCACTCCTATGGCCAGCCCATCATTGCGCAGGTGTAAAAAAAATATAAATAAAATAAAATAAAATAAATGGAGAGGAGGACATTTTGTTGCAAGAAAAACCCACTGCTGCTACTGTAAAAATTCTGGCAGTTTTAAAATAGTAGCAGGCAGCAGCAATTTTCGCATGTTTCGGGGTGCTTTGGTGTGTTTTTGGACCACGGTCCACAATTTCAAAATAAATTGCGGTCGCCCCATTTTGGATTCCGCATGGCATGGCGAGTTGGCGAGACGACGAGGATTTCCCCCCACCAGAGCAGCCCAGGACAGGAGAGGGGGGAGGCTGGGGACCCCCCCCCCAGAAACCACCCCTCTAGGTGCACTCTCAGAGGCAGGCATATTTTCGCCTGCTTTTTTGGCCAGGAATCGGGTTTTTTTTTTACTTTTAAAAACTTTTTTTCTGTGCCGCTTGAGTGGCGGCGAGCCGGCGAGGCGGCAACGTTGGCGGGACGACGAGGATGCCATTGCCCGCCACCAGAGCAGCCCAGGAAGGACAGGAGGAGGGGGGAGGCCGGGGACCCCCCCCCAGAAACCACCCCTCTGGTAGGTGCACTCTCAGAGGCAGGCATATTTTCGCCTGCTTTTTTGGCCGGGAATCGGTTTTTTTTAACTTTTAAAAACTTTTTCCTGTGCCGATTGGCATCGCGCAATCGCCGCGATGCCAGGAACGACAACGACAAATCAGACCCAATTATTCATTCGTCGGTTCGAGTTCGAGTTCTGGCGGAGTAATTGTCGTTTCCTTTTCCGTTACGTAATGGAAACGAGGAACGGAAACGGAAACGGGAATTCCGCTAAGTCGTGCCCATGTCTAGTTAATATATTTAGTAGGTTGCAAAAAGGAGGAACAGGAGATTGAGAAATACAGAATATCCAAAGCTACTATTACAATGGTAGAATATCACAGAGGAGTAATTGGTGGCTATGGCATTATCCTATTTCTAGGTTAATAGAAAGTTTCACATCATGCTTGTAGGAAGACAAGAGGGTTGATTCCTAGCAGTTTTAAGAAAAACCCTGCATCCCATCCAGAATTGGCCCTACAATTAAGTGTACCTTTTCTCCCGTCTGGTGGTCAGTATTGGAGGACCCGCTCCAAAAACTTGTCTAAAATGGAATCTTTATAAGCAATTCCTGCTTTTCTTGCCTCTTGCATCTATCACAGCCTTTACCAAAGACAACATATGAATCTCAGCAAAACTGCAATAGAGCTTTATTTTTCCCTTAGAGCCTTTTCACACGACCCCTAAGATCCGCTGGCCACTTAAATTCGGACCAGAGATCTTAGGGGCTTGTCGCTGTTCCTGTTTCCCCACCCCTCCGCACTTCCTGGCTGCTGGCTGCATGAGGGGAGGGAGAAAAATAGAAAGGAAAAAATGCAGGCTCACCTCCGTTCTGCCTCTCGCTCTTGCCACGGCAACATTCCAGTCTCTTAAGTAGCTCTTAAAGGGGCGGGAGCCAAAACAACAACAAACAGAAGCGAGGAGAGCCCCACACTCACTATCGTTACACCGCATCAAGGACTTTTCACTTCCAGAGAGCAGGTACTTGAAAGGTGCGCTGGGACATGCTAAAGTGGGCGTGGTCGCACTTAATTTCCTGTAAACTCTGGAGCTGGTGGGGAAACATTTTTAAGCTCTGGAGCTGGGAGCCATTTGCCCCGGAGTTTAGGGGTCGGGCATGGAATTGGGTATGTTTGTGTATTTTAAAAGTCTTTTACAGCCTCAGTCTATACAGCTGAAAAATTTGCACAAACACACTTCAGTCAATGGGCAAAATACATTCTAGAGAAATTGCAGACACTAAAAAAGCACATTAATAAACGCATACGCTGTAAACCTGCATATGGAAAATAAGCATGCATGTCCATTTAGTAAATAAAAAACCAAATTGTATTCTCAAACCAAATTCTTGCAGTCTTGATATGAGCAAAGGATTGGACTGGAATGGAGGTGGAATTTGGAGAAACGTAGGGAAACTGAAATGGGGATTCCCCCCCCCCCACATTCCTATATGGGTCATCAGCAACTTCCAGAAGGAGAATTATTTTTCTCTGTATCCTTTCATGGTTCAATTCTCCAACAAATTACAGATTAGAAGTGAGAAAAGAGTAAAGGTTATATCTCTTACAGGGTTTATATAAGAGCTCTGAGCAGATAATTCATAGCCTATATCAGTTACTGGCCTTAGTAATAATAACATGGGCTGTCAAGTACATTTTGACAAATGGCAACATTTCTAAAGGATTTTCCAGGTGTAGAGTGCTCTTGGCTGGTTTACCATGCCCTTCTTCTGGGGATGTTCATATTGTCCAAGGCCACATAGGCTCTTATTCCAATAAGTACAGGGGGAATTGAACCCAAGCTATGATTTCACCACCAGGTACACAACTCACTGACTTACCAGCCAGCTATGGGCACATAATTCAAGAGCTGATCATTTTCTAGCAACGCAAAGCCAATAACAGTTGACCCAGAGATCACTGGGCTTGTTTCATTTCAATGAACATGCATGCCAAGCTGCTCTGTGTTCTGCTTGAAATTACTTTTTAGCCTGATAAACTTGAACACCTAATAGCTCTTTTTATACTTTATTTAGTTAGTTATTTATTTTTATATTTATATACCGCACCAATTTCCCAGAAGGGAACTCTGGGCGGTTCACATAAAAATACAAAAAAGTCCACAAAATACTAATAGTAAATAAAATGGCAATAATAAGAAAATAAAGGGGAAAATACCCCTTTATTCCTTAAAAATAATAAGTTCTCAGATTAAAGCAAAGGTTATTCTGAGTAATATTATATTAAAATGGCTATAACCTGGTGGAGAGAGTATCCCATTTCATTAGTTCTTGCTGCTGAGTGCCTTGCTTTTTCTTTGTAGGGAAAACCAATTTCTGTCTCCGTGAGCAATGGTTCTATTGACTTTGCTTACATGACATACATTGCCTTATGACCTACAGTGTAAGCATGGGAGTTTTTCTATTCCAGGCCTCGGGGGGGGGGGGAACAAACGCAAATGTTGGTTTCTTCTAGTAAGGTTGACTGCTTGGCAATTAATGTCAGAAAGCACTGGTACCTTGACTGCAGCTGTATTTTGCTCTGGGTTTACCTAGGTTTACAGTCTGTTTCACCTTGTTTAAAAGAGAAGATATTTCCTTCTAATATACTACTGCTCTACTGTTTTGTTATGTGCTTTTAAAAACAAATTAAAATATAATTGTCATAGTTCTTATGCGCTGTCAAGTCACCCCTAGCTCATGGTCATCCTATGAATGAGCAATCTTCAAAATGTCCAGTTCTCAACCGCCCTGCTTAGCTCTTATAAATTCAAGCCTGTGGTTCCTTTAGGGTGGTGACGGCAAACCTTCAGCATTCTGGATGTTTTTGATAGCAACCCCCACAATTCTTTGTTATTGGCAATCTAGGCTTGGAATTCTGGGATTTGCGGTCCAAAACAAGTGCCAAAGATTCACCACCACTGCTTTAGGGAGTCACTCCAACGTGTATTTTGTTTTCATCTCTTCCTGATGCCTTCAACCTTTCCCAGCATTATAGTTTTTTTCCAGAGAACCCAGACACAATAGCCTCGGTTTCAACATCTTTGCCTCCAGAGATAGTTCAGGCTAGATTTGATCTATGGCCACCACCACCACCCTTGTGTGTCATTTTGACAGTCCAGGGTATCTGCAAAGCTCTCCTTCAACACCACATTTCAAACAAATTCATTCCCCCCCCCCATGACCAAATTTCTCACTCATACATGGTTTGGCCCTTTGCCTCACAAATGATCTGTAGTTTGGTGCCCAACCCTCTCAGGTGGATGCGCTCTCAGATGCAGTGCCTCAGCTTCCCTTCCTTGCCTCTTCTGGGAGCTGCCTGTGAATGGGCACCCACCAAAGAGCATTGTGGCTCCAAACTATGGATGAACTGGGAGGTCGTCAGCTGAATTGGTATGAACTGCCAAACCGGCAATTCGTGCCCACCTGTAATGTGGATTGGAAATAAATGAGTGTGAATGATCTTGGTCTCAGCCTCCAGTGACACATCCTTACACTTGATTATCTTTTCCACTTTGTTCATTGCTTCCCTTGCAAGTCTTGGTCTTCTTCTGAATAAATAATGTAAAATATAATAGTAATATTAATAATAATAATATTAATAAAAATATTGATGATCCAGGAGGGAGAAAAATTCATAATCAACAATTGGGGAATCCTTAAATTTAAGACCAACTAAAATGCTGCAAAAGAGCAAAAACAGTCCCAAACTGTTTATCAGTTTGGTAAGTGGTACAGGCAACAACAAAGGGTAAGAATATGCAAGAAATAAATACTGCATTTAGTTGCTCATGGGACAATCCATCACCTGTGGAAACCATTCTACCACTTAATGTGGTACTTGGTATTGAGAGTGTCATTTCCTTCCACCACTTGGTAATATTCTTCAAGATGCAGATGACACAAAACTAAATTTCTCCTTTCCATTCAAATCCAGTCCAGTTCAACACACGTGTATGATGTCAGTGATGGAGAAGCTAAGGAAGAGCAAGATGATGCTTAATTCACACAAAATACATGTGTTCTGGGTGAGCTGAAAGGCAGATGGAGTAAAAGAGATTCTGTCTGTGCTGGGTGAGATTACACTCCCTGTGGAAACTCAGATTTCCAGCTCTTGGATTCAGCCCACAGTCGGAAAAGCTAGGTGGTGATCAGGTGTATACCTGCACAGTAAAGCTGGCATGCCGGTTCTCCCTGAAGATGCTTGATCTGGTTAGAGTGACACATGCCTTTGCTACATCCTGTTTGGACTACTGTAATATGACTACGTGATGGATGGCTTTTGGAAAGTATTCAATAATTTCAATTAGTTGAGATAGTGCTTCTGTACACTGATTGGGATTCAGGCTCTTAGATTTGTATCGCATAGGAGTACAGGACAGGGGGTGCATACACAAAACATTTTCAAAGCAATGATATTAACACAAAATGCTGTTTTCATAGCAGTTTCCCTCAGGTTTAGAGGGATTCCCCCCCCCCATCCAAGATATCAACTTTAACACATTAACTCCTCACTTGGAAGCTCCTTCCAGTTCTTTGTGGATCAACTAGGCAGCAATGAATGAAGAATCCTGGACAATTCAAATGTGTCCACTGGCTGATTATGAACAATAACAACTGTACCAAAGATGCCTTAGTGTGTCATGCATCTGCAAAATAATAATTTTCCATCACCCTAAATAATCTCAACAGCTCGTTCAAAAACAGGTCAAGAGAGAGATCTTTGCAAATGGGTTCCAAAGTTTGGAGACGGTGGCTAAACAAATAAAAATAAAAATAAAATCTGTCACTGGACTTTGTAGTTTGATCTGATGGATTATGAAAATAGCTGGTGAACATGTGAAAGCAGCAGCATCGGACAGAAATTCCTGTCCTATAAAACTGCTTTGTTTTGCATTTCATGACCCTGAACAGTCAACAAGGTTCTTGCAACCGTAGGCAGAAACCAGGCAACAGCAAGTAACATCAAAATGTTAATAAAATATTGATGGCACAATATATTTAAGAAAGCAGGCCATTTCCCATTACAATGTGGGGCATGTTCGTTGCACAGCTGTGCACTACAGCTGCAGTTTACTTTGTTGGTCCTTATTATGTCCCCCCCCTCTTTTTTGAGGGATCTGTCTTGAATACTGGGATTTTGAAAAATACCACCATTTCCCAGAGGCTTTTCCGTCTCAAAATTAGTGGGTTTATAGCTGCAGGAATTTACTCCTGTCGTTATAGTAAACCGTATGCTTATTAGCAAGCATTGTGACAGCACAGCAAGGTTCACTGCAGAGATTTAGCTTATAATTATTCAGTATTCAGTCATGTGGCTTGTAGTAACCTAAATTCCTACATTAAGCAGTCACATACATTACTTTAATTATATTCCCAAGATGGTTGGCTCTTTAACTCTTGGGTACAGATTTAGCCATTTTGAGTACCATATTGTTGTGTAGACAATCATTGAAAAATTCTGAAACATCTATGGCAAATCAGGAATAATTTATCCTACCCACCCCCACCAGAAAAAAATAAATAAATTATTCATTGGGGGGAAATCCCCTCAGGTTGTCATCAGTCAGAAAGGCTGTGCTTTTGTTATATGTATAACAAAGGGATTTGTGGCAAAGTACTAATACTACTGTGGGGATTTTTATAGTTAATGTTGCAAGGCCTACCAGAATATGGAAAAGAAGAACAGCAATGGAGTATGGTATGAATAACTGTTTTAAGAAAGTGACTGAACTTTGAGGTTCCAGGTCTCCATTGTATTAGTAGTAGTACGGATTTGTGGCAAATATGGTAGATGGGTGCAACAGGTTGGCTGTGTCTGTTTACAACTGTGAATAAAGAGGCATCATTCAGGATGATCATGGTGACATAAAGGGGAAAATGTATGTTTATTGTTTGAAGAAATCCATTCAGAATAAAAGGCCCCTTGAACAGGGTTCAATGTGTGGATGAATGCTGAGAGCTGACATGGAGGTGCCTATAATGAAGGGGCAGATTTTTTTTTCCTTTAAAGAAAATGGGGGTGATCTAAGAAGGAAGCAACTTAAGGGAAACAACCTCCAGGTGATCACTTACAGAAAGCCCAGAGAGGACAAGATGCTCACTCCCACCTGGCTGCCCCTCACTTCGGCTTGTTACTTCAAATATACATGGCATCACTTTGACAGTTCCTCCTTTTTTCATAAACAGCAATGAAATGGTCTCTGGGCGGCATACAGCAATGTATCAAAACTATAAAACAACACAATTTAAAACAATCAATATACAATACAAATTATGAAATCCTGCTGGTCATGAGCCCAGCTAAAAACATTAATTAATATGCTGGCTGAACAGGAAGGTCTGTGCCTGGTGCCGAAAAGCCAAAAGTGTCGGCACCACGTGGATCTCTGTAGGGAGGGCATTCCAAAGTTGGGGGGCAACTGCTGAGAAGGCCCTGTTTCGACATGCCACCCTCCTCACCTCCTTGAGGGATGGTACCTTCAGCAGGGCCTCCTGGCCTGATTTTTTTTTTTTTGCAATTTATTTATAGTTTTCAAACAAAAAAGTTGTCAATCAAAGAAAAAGAAGAAAAAGAAAAAAACATTGGAGCGATTCTAATCTCAAACAAAGTTTGCATCTCATCTTAACAATGTATGATCCTTAACTATCTCAATTACTCATAAATTAAACAGGAAACTTAATCGTCTTATAATATTCGTCTAAAATATGTAGAAATCATGCCATCTTTCTTCGAAGTCTTCATGGTATCCATCTGATTTCATTAGTGCTGAGATCTTGTCCATTTCTGCGCAGTTTAACACCTTCATAATTAACTGATTTTTGTCGGGAATCTTGTTTGTCTTCCATAGTTGTCCATACAACATTCTAGCTGCTGTGATAATATGGATTATTACAATTTTTTTGCTATCACCAATATTTTGTTGTATCATAGATAATAAAAAAAATCTGGTTTTAACTCAAGATTAATTAAGATAGTTTGTAAAATAAATTTTTGTACCATATACCAGTATTTTTAGCCCTCTTGCACACCCACCACATATGAAAAAAAGATCCCCGTCCTTTGTTATATTTCCAACAAACATCGGATATTTTATGCATTTTAGCCAGCTTATCAGGTATTAAATACCACCTATAAAACATTTTATAAAGATTTTCTTTAAATGCTATTGACTTAGTGATCTTTATATTAACCTTCCATAATTTTTCCCATTCATCTAACTGAATTTCTGACTTTAAATCCTGTGCCCAGCTTATCATACATTCTTTTACTATCTCATCTTCTACGTGTCTAGCTAATAACCAGCTATAAATTTTTAATTAACTTTTCATTAGAAGAAAAAATGATTTTATCCAATGCAACTTCTTGATTTGAGAAACTAAATTGCTTTTTATCATTCCTAAACCAAGATTTCATTTGCATTTCCAACCACCAATCTATTCTAAATCCATGTAACTGTAATTCTTCTTTTGATTTTAGTTGTAATTTTTCTGTTAACATATCTTTATATCTCAGAGTTTTTTTTGTCCTCTATTATAGAGGGTTTTGTATGTGCCAGTTGTGGGGAAACCCAAAGTGGCATTGCTGTATAGATAGAGTTCTTCAATGAGTCCCAAACCCACAACAAGGCGTTTCTTATACAATGGTTTGCAAAATCTTTTTGGGCTATAGCTTTCCCATACCATAGATATGCATGCCATCCAAAATTCAAGTTAAATCCTTCTAACGCAAGTAGTCGATTATCTTCAAGGGTCATCCACTCTTTCATCCACATCAGACAGCAGGCTTTATAATATAAAATCCAGTTTGGCAGTGCGAAGCCTCCATTTTCCTTTTTCTCCTGTAATACTTTAATTTTGATTCTAGGTTTCTTATCATTCCAAATAAATTTCCTGATTTGTTTATCTAAGTCTTGTAGTAATTTAGTTGATTTAAGGACCAGTATTATTTGGAACAAGAATAGTAGTTTTGGTAATACATTCATTTTTATTGCTGCTATTCTTCCCATAAAGGATAGTTGTAAATTTTTCCATGTGTTTATTTCCATTTGTATCTCTTTCATTACTTTGGTGTAATTATCTTGAATAAGAGTACTGGTTTTGCAGTAAGATAGATACCTAAATAGTGGACTTTCTTAACTACCTTGAAATTACATTTTTGTTCCAGATTTTTGACTTCTGTCTCTGTCATGTTCTTTACTAACATTTGAGTCTTTTCTTTATTTTCAGGCCTGCTACTCATCCATATTCCTGTAAAGAGTCCATCAAATTTGCGATTGTATCTATTGGGTTTTCTAATATTATCATCAAATCATCGGCAAATGCTTGTATTTTGAATTGGTGTTTCTTAATTTTAATTCCAGTGATTTCAGGATTCTTTCTAATGTTTCGCATCAAGACTTCCAATGTCAAAATAAATAATAATGGGGAAAGAGGGCATCCTTGTCTTGTACCTTTTGATATCTTTATTGTTTTGGTTAGGTCCCCATTAAGATTTACTTTCATACTTTGATGTTGATATATTGCTGAGATTACTCTTCCAAATAGTTCCCCAAAGTCCATTATTCTGAGTTGTTCATGTAGAAATGCCCAAGATACATTGTCAAATGCTTTTTCTGCATCTAAAAAGATCCAAGCAGCAGGTTTGTCGACTTTCTGATCATAGTATTCCAGAGAGCTAAGTGCAATTCTTATATTATGGCTGAGTTGTCTTCTAGGAAGAAAACCGTTTTGGTATTTATGTATAAAATTTGTTAAGACATTTTTCAATCTATTTGCCATGATTGATGTGAAGATTTTGTAGTCAACGTTTAATAGTGAAATTGGTCTATAATTTTGTATTAACTCTGGATCTTTCCCTTCTTTTGGTATGAGTGTAACTGTTGCTTCTTGCCATGATTTTGGCATTATTCCTTGTTCCATTATTTCTGCTATAGCTTCTTTTAGTGGTATATACAAAATTTCTTCAAATTGTTTAAAAAATTCTGGTGTAAGACCATCTGGGCCCACTGATTTTTCATTTTTCTGTTTTTTAATAGCTTCTGTTATTTCCATCATTGAGACTGAGTTATTTAATTTTCCTTTCTGTTCTGATGTTATTTTTGGAAGATCTTGACTTTCTAAGTATTCTAATATTTCGTTTCTTGTTATTTGTTCCTTAGAATATAGATTTCGACAGAAGTCTTCAACTATTGTTTTCATCTTATCCATGGTATTACAATTATTTCCATGTTTGTCTTTAAGGCTTGTTATAAAATTTCTCTGTTTGTGAGCCCGTAATTTGTTTGCTAGCCTTTTCCCAGGTTTATTTGCATATTCAAAATATTTTTGTCTCACTATCTTGATTTTGAAGGCAACTTCTTGAGAGATCAATAAGTTATACTGATGTTGTAGTATCTTGATCTGATTTTGTAAACTTGTCTTCATTGGGTTTTCTTGGAATTCCATTTCTATCTTCATCAATTCCTTTAAGATGTCTGTATATTTTTGTTTTCTTTCCCTATTTTTCTTTGTGTTGTAACTAATAACCAGTCCTCGGATATAAGCTTTGCCTGCATCCCAAACCTGATCTTAGGGTATGGGCAGGCTCATATAGAAGAAGGTGGTCCTTTAGGTAACCAGGTCTTAAGCCATTTAGGGCTTTACATGTAAGCATGGGCACTTTGAATTGGGCCCGGGCAGCAACTGGCAGCCAGTGTAAATTTTTTAGGACCTGTGTAATATGCGTCCCTGTGGTGACATCACTAGCTGAACAGCCCAGTTCTGTACCATTTGCAATCGCTGGACTGTCTCCAAAGGCAGCCCCATGTAAAGTGCATTAGATTAGTCCAATCCGGTTGTTACCAGTGCATGTGTGACTGATGCCAGGCTCCACTCATCCAGGTAAGGGCGGAATTATTCTCCAGATATTTTCCAGGTAAGGGTGCAGTTGATCTACAGTATATAGCTTTCATTAGCTTTCAGGTCCAAAGTCGGTAGGTTTCAGGTCCAAAGCCTGATGCCAGACATTACACATTTCTGATGTTGCAGGAGCAGGATCTTGTGATACCACTGAGGTGAAATAGCCAAGCCTTGGGAAGGTCCCCCTCGCCAACTACAAATCACGTACAACAAGAAAGCTCATGTGTGCATTTCTGCAGCATCTTTAAAACAAACAAATGTGTGTGTGTACAACGATATATACCACACAACCCTGCCCCTGCAGCATCAGAAATGTGTAATGTCTGGCCTCAGGCTTTGGACCCGAAACCTACTGACTTGGCAACCTTAGAGTATGCCCTGAGAGAAGAAGAAGAGATGGGAGAAGTCAGCCAAATGGCCCCTTTACATATCTGGCCAGACTCCCAAAGAGATGTCAGCCAACTTCTCTCACAGTGGATTATGTCTGCAGAGAAGAGGAGAAAGCAAGAGATTGTTGGAGCTGGAGTGCAGAAGAGAGGAAGAAAGCAGAAGAAAGAAAGAAGAAAGTCTGAAAAAGTAGACAAAGAAGGAAGCACAGTGGTATACCATGGTTACAGCATAACATTTCATTCTAGCAGGTCACAGTTGTGATATTCTAATCATCATGCTGGGTGTTATGTAAGTGATATCTAATCTCTTTTTGTATCATGTAGCAAGCCAAAGTTGATATTCCAGCATTTTTATTATTTACTTTTATGTCACACTCTTTGTAGCGTGCAACTCTGTCAATTTTTGATTGCTGAGTCTGAAAGACCGATAAGGGCACTTCTTGGTTTGTACCCACAGACTTGAGCAAGAGACAATAAATAAAGGCAAGTGCTCTTGTAAAATTTTTGTAATGACAGGCTGACCACAGAGTGTGTCATTCACCTTTCCCTCAATCATGTGTTTGTCAATCCTTTTCAAAGGTTATCCTTGTGAACAACTAAGGAGGGAACTGTGTAAGAATATGCTATGGCTGGATTCTAAAATGGAGCCTTCTCTGAAATCCCTCATCAGAACTTTTGATGCTTTTTCAAAATACCATCTTGAGGTATTAGTTGTGGTTTATATTCCTCATTCAAGCAATGATATGTTATGTTATGTTGCCTTCTTCAGTTCAGCAGTCAAAACATTTTAGGTTGGCCATTCGTATGGACTGGGATTCTTGTGTTTTTAAAAACCGCACAGAAAACATGTTCCAAACTACCCATTAGAAACTGCAGTTTTTACAGTGCCTGAAAATTAGTTAGTATTATACTTGCTTAATTTCTGGTCATGTCTACTACTACTACTACTACTACTACTACTACTACTACTACTACTACT
>JAHTLZ010000114.1:9127716-9141734 GCA_023846285.1 Phrynocephalus versicolor | reverse complement strand
AAATAAAGAAAGAAAGAAAGAAAGAAAGAAAGAAAGAAAGAAAGAAAGAAAGAAAAGAAAAGAAAACATTATTTTCATTTAATCAGCAGGAAAATGGATGATGGTAAAGTTCAGCCAGTTCAAGCAATCTGTGAAAAATTAAGTATAAAGTTGTCTTTTAAGCTCTCTTCACAAAGGTTCCAGTTAATTGGAAAACTTGTCGAAAGACCAGAGGAGAGTGGGGTGTTTTCCCCCTCAGTCTCTTTTGAAGAATGTGAATTCATTATACTCTTGGCAAATTAAAGATAATTAGGTAATTATATTGATTTAATGTCAAAGAGTCACAACTGGATAAGCAATGGAAAAGATTAGCTTCAATTATTAATGGCCCCAAGGAGCCTCTCCATGGCTGAAATAAGCAGAAAGTACACAATAATATCAATAAATAGTCGGTGTAAATGGCCTCGTTATGTTATCTTTCTTTAAAACAAGGAAGATAAATTATAAGTATTCTATTAAAGGGGAGTAATTTATTATACAACCTTTAATATTGGTAGGTGTTGATATCCTTTTTTGAGGATAATTATTCAAAACTTATAAAACAAAACTTTATTTTTATGAGCTTCTATTTTGTCAGTGAAGGAATAAAATCTGGCACAATGTTTGTCAAGCTAATGAAACTTTTTCCCATCCATATATCACATTCTGCAAAACAAGTCCAGGAGCATTTTGACACAACCACCTCCAAACAGCCATGTTTATTGGCCTTGATGTAGCAGTGGTAGGTTGCTTGGTCCCTAGTTCTGACTTGGAGACACAACTTTGGGGGGCCATTTTCTCTGCCTCGGGTTTTGGTCCTCAAAACCCAGGAACGGGATGTTGATCATCTGGCAAGTCTATATTTTGGAGATCCTTGTGGCTTCAGGACACGTCGTATAGACATGATAAATTATTTTTTTCATCCCTAGTTAGCATGGAGGAATGGTCAAGCCAGACTGAAACAAAACTGATTAGATGGCTCAGTGGGATAGATTACCTGGTTATGGAGCCAGAGGTCAGGGGTTCAAATCTCCACTGTGTGTTCCTGGAGAAGAGTGGACTTGTGTAGCCTTGGACAAGGAGTAAGGACAAGTAAACCAATTCTGAGGAATGTATAGCTGGAAGACTTTGAGAAGAGTTGCCATCACTCAGAACTGACATGACTGTACGAACCTTTCTGTAGAGTATGTTTTTCAGAGGAAGCTTCAGTGAGAGCACACTCTCCTGACTTTGGCCACGTAGGCATATCTGGAAGGAAGTGACCTTCTATTTCCCCTTCCCTGCTTTGAGGCAGGGCTAAAGGGCTAAAGGGCACCTGTTTCCTATTACAAGCAATGTTTTCATTAATGCTGCAATATATGCTTATGAACTTAGAGAAGATGAATAAAAACAAGTTTTCTGGGAGGAGCTTGGACAGTCTCTATCTGTCTGTGTGTCAGATCAGCTGGCTGAAAAGGTATCTCTCTCTCTCTCTCTCTCTCTCTCTTTTTCTTTGTGTGCCCTTTCTGTAATCAATGTCAGTTTGCTTTGGAACTTTCCAGCAAACTCCCACACATGACAAAGCAGGTAAAGTATGGCCCAAATGACTGTGCAAGGAGTGCTGATGGGAGGCTACACTTTGCCCAGCCTTGATAGCATCTCTCCAGATGAGGAACTCAAGCCTTTGACCATTGTCAGTGGTCCCAGTTTGAATTGGGGAGAGACATGCTGGTGATTTGCAATGCCCTACCCCACCCCAATATTCAACCACCAATTTTGAATAGCTGAATTTTTGTATTTCGTCAAGAACTGCTCGTTTACAAGTAAGTGCTGTATTGGCTGTTCTGGGAAGTTTGGGTGGGAATCTTTGCAACAAGAACACAAATACAACAAAGAAGATGACTGACACTCAAATCCAATGATGGGAACTCTTCCCCAGCCCTTTAAATGTAAGACTGACAGGGTGAGCGCAAAAACACACTAGCTGTGTGGAACACATATACACTTCTTTCTTTCATTCTCAGTGACATGGCCACCATTATATTCCACTAAATCTACTTATAATTAAAGGGCTTATTTAAGCTCTCCCTAATTATATGTTTTTGTAAAGTGCTGCTGTTTCTGTGTTAGCATGCTTTTAAAAAAATAATAGAGAAAGGAGTGGAGTGCTTTAGCTGTTTAGTTTTCTTTTATAGCACACAATTCCTTTCTTCCAGTGGACAAACAGGAATGATTAAAGGCACAGGATGGTGGTGGGGAAGTTCCACAATTCAAGTATCCTTCTGTTTCTGCTGGAGAACTGTGTGTGTGTTTGTGGATAGTGCTGGGAGGGGAAGGGGGGAAGTAAGATCTGAGGCAAGCAACTATCTGAGCAGGAAATGTCCTTTCAGTGGATGCCCTAAAGCTGTGGAACTCCCTCCCATGGGAGGCCCGGATGGCTCCATGTTTGCTGTCCTTCTGCTTGCAGGCAGAGAGCCCTAGAACAACACAAGTCAAATCACTGCATGCAAATGTACCACATACTCAACAGCCAATAAACATTTGGTATGAAACTTATAAGCCATTGTATATTCCATTAAACATCTCATTCTGCTACTACATGTCCAAAGATAATGGATCTGATCCACAAAAGCTTACATTAAAATGTAAAAGTCTTTAAGGTGCCACATGTTTTTGTGTTTTGTTTTGTTCTCTTTCTTCAGGTAGATCTTTTTTCAGTAACTGGCTGCCTGTGAGTGTTTTTCTTTTAAAAGGGGAGGTTATGTGTGTTTTCAATATTTTAATATGTTTTCTAAATTGTTTACATTATTTTCAGTATAAAACATTTTATTGTTCTTGAATACTCTAACATTTTTGGTATTTTTAGCTTTTATGCTGGATACCTTTAATGAGAGACTGAGAGAAGGAGGAGAGGGCCTACCAGTAACTGGAAAGCAGTAGTCACCTGTGCCTTATCTCTGTGATGATGGAAACCTCAAGGCTGGCCTGAATTCACTGCTTGGTACAGAGTTAATTAGAAGGAATGGATTCTTCTGAGTGTGGAGAGGGGGGAAAGTTACTTTTTCTCCATGAATGTTTGGAGAAAACTCATCACTTGATAAACAGATTTTTCTGGAGGGTTCTAGAAATTGGAATTTGGGAATATGAATGGGGAAAGCTTACTTAATTTAGCCTAGTTATCCCTTAGAAGAATGCTATGTTCATCTGCTGCTTTGCTACAAGACTTGCACTCTGAAAATATGCTAAAGCTGTGCTGGAATGAAATTGTTAGCATGTTAGCTAGCTTTAATATTTTCTTGTGACAAAGTTCTGGAATTTCTCTTGCCTCAAACTTCCAGATTGCTTATTTCTGCTCCAGTTCTTTAACGAATATTCTGTAAGTATTGAAACTGCTTCTTAGGCTTCTCTTGTTTGACTTGTTCACCACTTCAACAACATGTAAAACTTTTAGAACTCTTTATTTATTTTGAAGTAAGACAGTTTCTGGTTCTTAAATCAAGTTTGTTTTTGGTATCTACCAGACCCCATGTATTTTGTGATAATTTTTGGTATTCTTGCCTTGTAGGGTTAGAGGATGAATCAAAGCACGTAATCTTGTAGGATTTGGCAACTCCCTGGCAGCCCTGCTTCCATCCCAGGCTTAGATAACTGGGTCGAGGTTGACTCAACTTTCCATCCATCTCAGGTTGGTAAAATGAGAACCCAGCTCACTGCAGGCACAATGTGTAACCTGCATAATTAAACTGTAAATCACCTAGAGAGAGATTTACACACTATGGGGTGGTATATAAGCAGCACACTTTGCTTTATTCTCTTACTCAGGGTAGTCATGACACTGAATTTCTCTAAAGGGAAGATATGTTCTGTAGAAATTTCTGGAAGATGAATCTTGCTCTCAGTAGTGTGGATAGCACTACTGCACTGTTTGTTTTTTCCTCCTGTGGTGAGGGTGCTCTTGCTTTTACATAACAAGTCCTTATTCTCATCAAATCAGGCTATCCCCACATACTGGGAAACCTCAACAAGAAATACACAAGTCCTGGGAGCCCCCAGCAAGAGCCAGATAAACAGCAATTCTACCCCTCACAAGGCTTCCATAATATGAATAAAATCTTTCCTGATTCCTCTGAGAAGAAATTCACATGGACACAGCAAGTACAGTGGTACCTTGTATAAAGGAATTAATTCATTCCAAATGAAATTATGTTAAGCAAATTTTCCTTTATACAAATTCCCATAGGAATGCATTGAAAACGGAGTAATCCCATTTTTATGTTGTACGGATTCTCCCCATAGGCAATTATGTTAAGCAAATTTCCCCTATCTTTGGAATATTTATGTTGTACAAATTTTATGTTATACAAGCTGTTTGTTATACAAGGGTCCGCTGTATTGTAGAACTGGCTAATTGATGTAAGCATTCTTTGCGCAGTTTGAGAGAGATTTCACACAAAAGATTATTCACAAGGCAGCGAGTTCACATGAACCATTATTTTCATGAGTTACTAATGTGCTGAAAATATTCTGTTAAGTTGTCAGGAAATTCCTCACTTGCCCCACCATATTATCCCTGCGTTTGGATAATGAACAGAGAAGGGAACAAACTCTCCTTGTAATTCAAGATAAGTGAGCTATCATTATGATTCATTATCATGAGGTGAACCACAGCTGGACCAAGATGTTGTCCTGGCTGAGCCAAAGACCAAGAGGGTATCCCCACTGACCAAGTTCCTCATACAGAAGCCAGCTGGACCAGTAGGTGAATCTACCCCACCTAAGGGAAGCAGCCTCATGCAGGGAGTGCACGACTTAGACAGTTACTTCACATCCTTCCTTGTCCTGAGCTGACGTTTGTTTCGTGATCACATCGCTCATGGTCACGTGGTCTTGTCCCAGTGCTGTCCCTGTTCCTGTATACCCACAGGTGTGATTGATGGTACTGTGATGACTGTTACTGCATGTCCTTGTTTTGTGACAACATCTGAGCTTTTAAGCCTTTGTTCTCTGGGTTTTTTTTTTTTTTGGTCCGACCTTCCATTTTTCAATCTTTCGAATCTCCTCAATGTTGCCTTCAATGCATTATGGAGCTAAGTTTGAGGCATTTGTCTTTTAATCTCTCTGCACTGCATTGCTAACACCATAGGGAATGTACTGGTGAATGGCACTTCGCACTCCTGCCACTAGATGGAGAATGGCACGTTGCATGACGAGCCTTACATCACGGACACCCGTCTCGGAATGAGAACCGAGACAAGCAGATTCCCGAGCCCAGGGAGGGATATGGCTCATCACGCTTTAATCTCAGTTCAGGGGTGTGTGGTCGGGACGATCTCCCGTCGTCACTCAATGGACGTGCGATAAGATTTCCACCCACCAGCACTCCCCTGTTCCCCTCAGGCTAATGTCCAAATACACATCCCCCCATATAATGATAACGATGCTGATCCTGCACTATTATTAGACACATGGACAGTAGTATTAGGTTTAACTCTGTTAGAGGAAAATTTCTTTTTTGTTTATTTCACAGAAGCAGTGAGAAAGTTTGGCTAGTGTATATGTTTGTCATCTCTCTCTCTCTCTCTCTCTCTCTCTCTCTCTCCTTTTATATCACTCTTGGGGCCTCATGAATGTACTATAATGGAGAATGCATCATTCATATGCTCATTATGACAATATAATCTAGAGGAGCTCATTCTGAATTTGTGTGGCTTAGTCAGAAAAACCACCAGCTGGAATCCAAGCTCATGACATCAGAGAGAACAAAACATCCTTAGCTGGTGCAGCGTGGGCTGAGTTTTATGTGTCATAAATTACCACTCACTCCTTACTCTACCATTAGTGTTTATTGCCCTTTTTGTGTGTGATGGGGTCAGCCTGAACCTTTGATATTGTAGAGAGACACTAATTTCGTTCACAGTGTCTCACTTTCCCACGGTTAAAAGCTTGCATTTGAAAAAAAGAATAATGTGCAAGGCAGTTTAGCTTGTGTGGGTTAGTCGAGCAACCTGGCTCCGTGCTTTCTATTTTGACAAGAAATAGGAGAAACCTCTTCCCCTTACATTTGATTTTAAATCGACATACAAGGTTTCATCTTATGGCAGAATTGCTAGAGGACAAGATACAGAAAACTATCACAAATAGCTTTTTGTTTTTATTTCGAAGCAAAACAAAAAGCAAAGTGTTATATACCACCCCATAGTGCTTAGATAAATCTCTGTGTAGTTTACAATTTATTTATGCAGGCCAAAAATTTACTCCCCCACCCCTACCCCAGTGAGCTGGGTACTCATTTTACCAACCTTGAAAGGATGGAAGGCTGAGTGAACCTTGAGCCAGCATCCTGGGACTGAACCCTGGGCTGTGAGCACAGTTATAGCTGCAGTACTACAGTTTAACGACTGTGCCACGAGTCTCTTCTGAAGCCTTTCCTTTACTTAAAATCACAGAATTGTAAAGCCAGAAGGTTAACGGGTCCAAATCCTTGATGAGACAGGAAGTTCACATTGAAAGAATCCCTGGGAAATGGCTATCCAACCTCTGTTTAGAAATCTCCGCGAGAAAGGGTTTACCACTTGACAAAGTCAAATAATTCCTACTATCTGAAAGAAAATGTTGAACACTTTAAGGACACTTCTCTGATTTCTTGAGGCTCACTAAGGCTGTGCCCTGCACATGTGAATCCCCACTTGGATCATTCCTTCAGGAATAACCAAGGGAGTGAATAATTACTTTCTCCACTTCAAGAGCAAGCCGGGTAGTTTAATGCATTCTCAGCAAAGACGAAAGAATAACAATAGAAAGAATTTTGCAAATTTATAGACATGCTGATGAGACAAAAATAGTGCTGATGGTCTCTCTTTCACCTGTAGGTGGAGAATCTTTAGGGGTTTGAAAAGTCATAATTGAAATTCCTCAGCAAGCTAACCTGACATTTCTAAGAATGAAGAATTCTCTGTGTCTCTTCCATACACACACACACACACACACACACACACACCTCGTGTGCACAATTTTACACTCAGATCCTGCTCCAGAGACCCTAAGACTTTTAATAGTGTTAATGCCTGTTTGTTAAAGCAAAAGCAGAGCAAAGTGTTCTGCTGATATACCGTATATACTCGATTATAAGTCGAGCCGAGTATAAGTCGCCCCCCCTAATTTAAACCCCCCAAAACTGGGAAATTTTATTGACTCAAGTATAAGCCTAGGGTGGAAAATGCAGCAGGGCCTGGCAACTCCTCTTTTGTGAGCTGGGTGTGTGTGTGATGTTTAAAATGACTTTTAGCCACCGAGGCAAGTGCTTGAGTTGGTGGCTAAAAATCATTTTAAACATTGTTTTAAAATGACTTTTTAAAAAGTCATTTTAAACATGTGGCGCTCAATGTTTAAAATGACTTTTAGCCACCGACCCAAACTTGCCTCAGTGTCTAAAAGTATTGACCTGAATATAAGCCGAGGACCTCTTTATTCAGCCCAAAATTATGGCTGAAAAAATAGGCTTATATTCGAGTATATACATTACTTCCCCATAGCGCTTAAAGCACTCTCTGGGCAGTTTACAATTTAATTGTGCACGTTACACATCCCACCTGCCCCCAGAGAGCTGGGTACTCATTTTACTGATATGGAAGGATGGAAGGCTGAGTCAACCATGATCGGGCTACCTGGGATTGAACCCCAGGTCATGAGCACAGTTAGAGATACAGTACAGCAGTTTAACCACTGTGTCAAGAACCTCCACACAGAAGTACATACTGTATATACTCGAATATAGGCCTAGTTTTTCATCCCTAATTTTGAGCTGAAAAAATGGGCCCTCGACTTATATGCGGGTCAGTACTTTTAGCCACTGAGGCAAGTGCTTGGGTTGGTGGCTAAAAGTCATTTTAAATTGCATGCCGCTTCTCATGCCCCCCTCTGCATCACAGGGGAGTCTAGGGTGGGAAATGCAGCAGGGCCTGGCAAATGCTTGCTTCAGTGGCTAAAAGTCATTTTAAACATCACACACCACTCCCCCAGCTTACAAAGGAGGAGCTGCCAGGCCCTGCTGCATTTCCCACCCTAGACTTATACTCGGGTCAATACATTTCCCCAGTTTTGGGGGGTTAAATTAGGGGCCTCGACTTATACTCGGGTCAACTTATACTCGAGTATATATGGTATATGTGCCATTCTACTTTGTGCTGCGTCAGTTACCCTTTCTCCCTCAGCCACTGTCAGGTCAGAATAAGATTCTGCTGCTTCTTGGGTCAGCTTTTGTATACAAAATTGGAAAGCCAGAAGGAGAGCCACAAACCTTGCCCTTTGTCTGGTAGAAGCAGAATATTTGGGTCCTTTCAAAGATGGTGGTCACTTAAAAACAAAACAAAATCACAGGACACCATTATCATTTGCATTTGAATATAATGAATAGGGTTTTTTGTCCTATTCAAGTATGATAAAGCATGCTTAGCATTGGATTCATCTCATAAAATTTGAGATATAAAATTTGAAAATAAGTTTTAAGAGTTCAATTTCAGTCAATTACATGCTTGACAAAGGAATGAAATCCCTAATAATCACAACAGATAGAATATCAAGTAGAGATGACTTGTTAGTAGAGCAGAGATTGTACCTCCCAAAATTTTGGGGTAGGTTATTTATTTATGAATTAATTTACTTACTTACTTACTTACTTACTTACTAGAGATGGCCACGACTAAAAAAAAAATGGTTTTTCGTTTTTCGTTGAGAGGTCCGTTTCAGTTCGTTTTCGTTTTCGTTGGTTTTTTTTGCAAATTTTTCATTTTCGTTTTCGTTGCGTAACGAAACGGAAAACGAAAACAAAAACAAAAAAATTCTGTTTCGTTAGCATCCTTTTGAGTTCAATGTATTTGCCGCAACGAAAACGAAAAACACAGCAAAAATTTTCATTTCGTTTCCATTTCCGTTTTGGTTTTTTTTGGAAAATTTTCATTTTCATTTTCGTTGCATAACGAAATGAAAAAACAAAAACAAAAACAAAAATTTTGCTGAGTCGTGCCCATGTCTATTACTTACTTACTTACTTACTTACTTATTTGATTTCTCTACTGCACCATCTAACCCAAAGCCTACTCTGGGCACTTCACAATAATAGAAGCACACAAGTTATAAACAAAACAATAACCAAAAATAGGGAACAAAAACATTAATATAAAGTTACAAAATACAATATAAAACTAATAACACTTGATAGCAAATAAAATTAAACTAGTAAATGATATAAAAGAGTCAGTATATGAGGGACCATTGTTCTACCTTATGTCACCAGTATTCCCCAGAATATTAAAATGCAGTCTTCTTGATCTTGTGGAAATCATATATATATTTTTGTTGCCGTGCATATATTGTTGTAGGAAAGTAAGTACATTTTCCATGTTTCTAAACAGATATCTTTATTTTGCATATTCTTTCTAAATAGTGTACGTAGCTTTACTTCCCCTTCTCCTTTTCCGTAATCGTCCAGGCTGAATCTGCATGAACATGGCTTCACATATGGTAAGTGTGTGTGGGGGGTGCGAGTGGAGAGAGAGAGAAGGATGGTTGGCTTATGCTCACCCTCCTGAAGAATGGTCAGCTCCATTTAAAATTATACTTTTTTAAGCTGGAAAACACTTAATTGTTTATGAAAAACAAATGTGTAACTAAATTGCTCTAATATACATTATTGTCAAATAATGGAAATAGTATAAACATGCCATGTAATGCCCTCCCTTTTTTTAAACCTTTAGACTCCTTACCTGCTGCCCATCCCTGTTAGTTACCCTTTTATGTGTAGAAAATAAAACAAATTCAATTCAAAAAGTGCTGTATTTTTTTAAAGGGTATTATTTAATCACAACTTTCTCATGGCTTTCTGGCCACCACAAGAGGTAGTAAAGACTGTGGGTCATTTTCTTTTTCTGCTGAGAAACTTGAGCTTATATGAAAAGTGAAGTGTGTGTGTGTGTGGGGGGGACTCTCCACTGGAATTTTCCAAAAGGCGGATGCAACAATAGAAAAATGGTGACCTTGGGATGGCGCCAGGAAGCCGAACAACTTGGCTATTGTGTAGAAGCACAGCTGACATTTGCACAGGAAGCAATAGTGGTTGATTGCGCATTGCAAACTTCTGTCTGCCCCCCTCCCATTGACTACCATTACTACCCCATTTGATTTTCAGAAAAGTGAAAGTTTTTCAAAGCTGCATTTTACCCAGAGTTTGGGAAAGCTTTCTTTTCTTTAAGTGTAACTCTTCCTTCCCCGAAATGCAATCACTTGTTACACATGATGGAGGGTTTCTGAGAAGAAGCAAGTAACAAGCCCTGATTCCGCTAGTAACATCTGTAACATTTTTGGCATCTGCTAGAAACTCACTTGATGAATTGAACTATATCCATGTTTTCTCGCTGAGAAAAAATGCAATTACCAAATTGTAACATAGAGCTCATTAACCAGAACAAAATTTTTCCAGATTTTTTGCTTGTCTTTCAAAATGCTCATAGACTGGAGCACAGAAGCCAAGAAGAAGGAAAACAGGCACCTGAAGACAGCACTTAAGGCCTGTGGATATCCAAAGTGGGCCTTCAGCAAAGCAGTGTGCTTACCCAGAAGAACAAGGGATCAGCCTGAGACCCAGACCCAGCGGAAGAACCTGGTCATTTCCTACATGGCGGCAGGGTCGGAAAAGTTTACAAAGCATTTTTGGCAAACACCATATCCTGGTTTACTTCAAACTCACATACACACTAAGGCACAGACTTGTCCACCCTAAGGACCCAACATCAAAACACAAGAGGAGCAACATAGTATATGTGATCCAGTGCAGTGAGGAGTGTGCAGACTTCTACATTGGAGAAACTAAACAGCCATTAAATAGGAGAATGGCCCAACATAGGACGGGCAACAGCTCAGGACCAGAATTAGCAGTGTACCTCCATCTGAAGGACAAAGGGCACTCATTCAAAGCTGAGAAGGTACACATATTAGTTAGAGAAGATAGGTGGTTTGAGAGAGGGGTCATGGAAGCTTTTCCTGTGTGTATTGAAACCCCTCTCTCAACAGAGGTGGGGGACTCAGATACAAAAAGTGTTCTGCTTATATACCGTCCCATACCACTTCAAGTAGTCTCTGGGCTGTTTACAGTTTAATTACAGTATGTAGGCTACACAAACTATCTGCTACTTATCAAGCTGCCCTTTCATCAACCACAGACAAATCAGAAGCAATTCACACCTCCACAGCAAGGCCATAGCTAAGGACCCATACTTAATGGGTGTTGGGAGAGGTTGCATACGTGGTACTTTCACACACCCCTAGACTGTTGTCTCCCTAAGGAGCCTACCCAGATCATGGTCCATCTACAAACCTATTCAGACTATTGTCCAACTTATGAACCTATTCAGACCAGGGTGATGTGAAATCAAGGTGAACTATAAATTGTAGGACGCGCCACTATCTCCTCAGATTGATAAAGCTGCTTAGATTAGTATCAAAATGTTTCAATCTATCAAGAAAATTCCAGTTGCCATGACTCAACTTCCAGTCTCACTTACCTTGAAAAGCCTATTAGGATCATTATAAGTCAGATTCAACTTGACTGCCCGTACCACACATAACAAGTTACACAATTATTTTGAAAAGTGAACTTTTCATTTCTAGTTCTCAAGGGTCCCAAAAGAGCTCTTTAGGCATGAAAATCACACAGAAACTCCTTTATTCCCCCATTAGAAGCATTCCACTGGCATTTTACTAGTGGGGCCTGTCAAGCTTATTAGAGCTTATTGATTAGCTGCAAGTTAAATGAACAGCCACAACAGCTACTTGTGACAGCATTGTGGTTTGAATCCTTTATAATGAGTGCTGCAAAAGTTTCCCTTAGTCCATGTGCATCAAGCAATTCTTATCATCTTAATATGAGATGCTGGGTAGATTGTTTTTTTTAACTTTCCTGTAATGATTTTATCTTCTGGGATCATAATGCTAAAGTCTCACTTATACCTTTATTAAATTACTATTTATTATTATTTTCGTTATGTGGTTGCTTACTCCTTGTTGTATATGGATGTATTGCTGTTATAAACTGCCCAGATGGGTGGTCTAAAAGCCTAATGCATACATACATACATACAATAGCACCAGTCCAGTGAGAATAGAACAGCTTTCTGTCCCTTATAAGAAACATTGCTACTGGGGATCCCAGAACTTGGAACTAGGTAGCGTAGGCATGTCCAAACTTTGGCCTTCCTGATGTTTAATTTGCACCACAAATCCCAGAATTCTAATCTTAGCTTTCCAATGACAAAGGACTGTGGGAGTTGTGGTCCAGAACATCTAGAGGGCCGAAGTTTGGCCACTGGGAGTTGAGGAGAGAAAGATGTCCTGGAAAGCACAGTTAGAAATGTATCTTCTTTTCTGAGCTTATCTGCAAAAGATCACACAGAATTAATGGGAACTCAAAGGGAAGTATTGTAGGCCATAAAATGGTAGGATATATTTTTGTGCCAAACAGAAGGAGTGGAGCACCACTATTTTTGCAAAGCAGTTCAAGGGCTAAATAAGAAGCCCTGAGAAAAAGGTGGGGTGAAACAGAAGGGTGCTCATTCTTGGCGCACAGGTTGACGGACGAAAACAACCACAGTGGGAGGTTATTTTCATTATATGTCTGGTATGAATAACAGCTGGCTTTACGAATGGACATAAATATTCCTGTTCCAGAATGATTTCCCCTTCATTTGCTCAAGATGGCCCACCTTTCACCACTCTTCTCAGGTTAGATGTCAAAGCATTAAATTGTTTACATGGAATCATAGAATAATGGAATTGGAAGGTGCTTATGAGGCAACTGATTCTAACTCCCCTGCTTAGTGCAGGAATCCAAATAAAAATATATCTTCAATCAAATAAATGTTTGTTGTTTAGGGGGGAAATATTCTAAATGGCAACTTTCCACCTCCATGATTCATTTGCTAGAAAGAATACATAGTTACTTGTTGATGTGCTATGGCTGAGGAATTTTTGGTAATGCTGAGCCAGACTATTCTTATATTTCTAAACTATGTATCATTTGCTCCCTGCCTGGTCCACTGAAATAACAATCTGCATCCAAACCAAGGTAGCAAATCTTCATTATTTGTTTTTCCTTGGTTTTCATATTCTTGTTTGTCATTAGTACTGTTGTCCTTACCAGGAAAGAAAATAAATGTTGGAAATAGTATAATCCTCATTATAATTTTGCATGAAAGTAAATAAAACAGGGTACTTTTAAAGTACAGCATAACCAGCAAACCTTTGTTGAACTCTGACATTACACATATTCAGAGTGTAACAAACAACAAGATATCTGCATGTTTGGTGCTAATAAACCGCTTCAGACTCAAGGCTGACCTTCAGATTGGTGAACTCTAACTTACTCTGCTCAAGTGTTGCAGGCTAGAGATTGTGGCTTCTTTTGTAAGTCAAACCATCTCAGGTTTGATCTCACTTTTTTACTACTGTCAGTGCAATATAAACAGGCAACGCGTAGACAGAGGCATTATTGTTGCATTTCCGAGTCTGAGTCTGCTCTTCTTTTGATGTGCCCAAAGAATAACAATTGCTGATCAGTCATTTTTACTTTTAGAGAATTCATACCTAGTTCTATCTAAAAAATATTAAATTGGTTTTCTGATGATCCATGGTTTCTGAAAAGCTCTCCTTCAAACCTGTATTTTAAATGAATTGTTCTTTTTTTCCTGTTCATTTCAATCTGCTTTTCGGATCCATACATTATAGGTGAGAGTTCATAACATATTGTATATACTCGAGTATGTCGACCCGAGTATAAGTTGAGGCCCCAAATTTTGCCTTAATCAGTCAATATTTCCCTCTGCTGCCTTATCCAAGCCAGGTGGGGGGGAAGGTGGGGTTTTTTTAAAATGTATTTTGAGTGGCAGCCTTTGTTTGAGGGTTGTCTGGGACTTGTGCTTTGGGTCACTATGTATGTATGTATGTATGTATGTATGTATGTATGTATGTATGTA
>JAHTLZ010000114.1:9104916-9120308 GCA_023846285.1 Phrynocephalus versicolor | reverse complement strand
TGGTTTCTGGGGGGGGGGGGGTCCCAGGCCTCCCCCCCTCCTGTCCTGGGTTGCTGGTACCAGGCTGGGGGGGCATCCTCGTCGTCTCCATTTGCCACGCAGTGGGGGGGGGAATCCAAAATGGCAACCGCAATATTTATTTTTAAATCGTGGTAAAAAAAACCCAATAAAGCACAACAGAAACATGTGAAAATTAGGCATTTTAACTGCCTGAATTTTTATAGTAGCAGCAGTGGGTTTTTCTTGCAATAAAATGTCTCCATTGATTTTATTTTATTTTATTTTATTTTATTTTATTTTTATTTTATTTTTTTTACACCTGCGCATGCGCAATGATGGACTGGCCATGGGAGGGGACCATACAAATTTTTTGACCCATTCCACCAATCGCATGGCCAGGTTTTGACTGAGACTTCTGGATGTGCCAGAGGGCATAAAAAGCCCACTAACCCTAGCCCTAACCCTAACCCTAACCCTAACCCTAACCCTAACCGATACGCCAGTACACTGTCCTTCTTAGTGGGTCAGAGGCACCCAGAGGTGCAGCCCACTAACCCACCCTAACCTTAACTGTAACCCTAAGCCTAAGCCTTACCCTAACCCCAACCCTAACCCAGATCCGTACGCAAGTACGCTTCCCTTCTTAGTGGGTCAGAGGCACCCAGAGAGGTGCCTCTGCCACTTACCCCCAACCCTAACATAACATGTATGTTACGCGCTAATCGCTAAACGCTTCCCTTCTTAGTGGGTCAGAGGCACCAGAGAGGTGCCTCCCAGAGCCCACTTACCCCAACCCCAACCCCAACCCCAAACGACAAATGACAAACGACAATTTTTTGAAAAATTTCATGACAAACGGAAACGACCCGAAACGGACCGGTTCCGACAAATGGCAACTTGAAACGTCATTTTTTCTGGTCGTGCCCATCTCTACTTGGCAGCCATATGGGTGGGATAGAAATCAAATAAATGAATAAATAAAAGCCTAGAACTTTAATACTAATTGCTAGGAAAATGAGGCTGTTTTGCAAATTTAGATATTGCTTCTGAGACCTTCTGAGAGAACTCAGAAGGTCATATATATAAGCCTTACTTATTTGCTGAGTGTTGGCTAAATATGCAGTGAAGGAAGGGGAGTGACCCCTACCCGCTCGGCCATCATCACTTTGCTTACTCAAAGAGACAAGTCTGAATAGGGGATTCTCAGCAATCTGTAAAGGCTCTCCATATGGAGACAGGATGTTGGTTTCCCTAAGTTTTGACTTGCATTCAGAGCCTTCACAGTTAGATGAACCTCACCAATACAGACGTGTCCCTTTGCAGTAGTTCACCCCCCTTCCTTACATGGTCAGCCCACCCAGAAACTGAGTGACAGAGAAATATCAAATCTTAAGGGTTCTCTCTGTGTGTGTGTGTGTGTGTGTGTGTGTTGGCAGCAGCAAGGGTAGGTGGGAGGGATAGTCTACAACAAACAATCTTGTGGCCAAGGTGAGACCCATAGCCTCTGCTTTCCATCCTTGCCCATATCCTAAGTAGTCCCTAAATGAAGAACGTTTCACTCGTGACAAAATGAGCTAGGGCAATACGGATGTCAGGCAGTACCCTTTCCGTAGCTTAAGAGCGCTATGTTCCTCACCCTCTTGTTATACTTTTCCTATCTCGCAAGCCATCTGAAAGAAAGTACACAGGAAGCCCCTGCAAGCTGAAGCAGGAGTTTTCTTTGTTTCTCGGACAATTCCTCAAATGTACCTTGTTCAAATTATGTAAGTAGCACACTGCATGAACTCAGATTGTAGAACACATGTGTCTACAAAAAAGAAAGAGGAGCAAATCCTTAGTTTGGTGATATATGAGGAGAAGGAAGTTGCATTGGGCATACTTTCTGCACAATTGATTTTTCTCTGCAAAATTGAACTTGGAGGTAAGTGCATAGCATATTAAACTTTAGAAAAATACATTTTAAAAATACATCTTTACCAGAAAACCTGAATTCCTAGAGGGAAGCAACAAATACAGGAGCACAATCTCTTTTACTCTGCAGGCATATTCTCTTGCCATGTGTGATATTCCTGGTCCCATTCACCTTCTTGGGTTAGAAAATAAAGGGTGTAGCGATGAATCACTTCGGGGGGGGGGGATACTTGCAAGGCTTTCTGGTCTCTAACTTTTGTATGAAAGCCCCAGCATTATGCACATTACATAATACAAACAAAAATTCTGCTCAGAGCAAGTTCAGAAGAGGGCAACAAGGATGATCAGGGTTCTGGAAACCAAGCCCTATGAGGAAAGACCGAAAGAACTTGGCTGATTTAGGCAGAGAAAAGAAGACTGAGTTTTTTTTTAAATAAAAAGTAGCCCTGAAAATGAAAGTGCTTTTAAAAATGAGGCTTGAAGAGCAGTATTTCAGCCAAGCCTGGATCAAGATTACACTGTACAATAGCATTGCCATAGCTGATACTGTAGCTCGTAATGGAGTAAATAAATAAGAGAATGAAATTTTTATAAAATGTATTTACCTTGTGGTTTTATTATTATTTATTTATTTATTTTGAATAGAGATGGGCACAAATGAACTTTAAGTTCATTTCATTATTCGTTATTCATTTTGTTACCTAATGAAATAAAGAACCCCAGAGTGAATTTAGAACAAAACGAACTGAACAAAAAAAAATGGTTTGGTTTAGTTCGGTTAGTTAATGGTGGCGCTGGAGATGTCTCCTACCTGGTGCTGTTCTTCCTGACCCGGTCTCCCTGCCCCCCCCGGGCCCCCCCGGGGGGGGGGGGGAGCCAACCAACCTGTGCTACAGCTGTAGCACGGGCCATGTGGTTGGAAGTAAATAAAAATAAAAATAAAAATAAAAATAAAATAAAATAAAATAAAATAAAATAAAATAAAATAAAATAAAGGAGTGCTGACCCAGCTCCAGGGGTGGCCAAGATGGCACCCTTAAAATAAAGAAAAAATATAAAAAATAAAATCAGCGCCAACACGGCCCCAGAGGCTGCATGGTCATCTCTTAAAAAAAAACAATAAAAATAAAAATAAAATGTTTAAAAAGGAGCGCCGACCAGGCTCCAGGGGTGGCCGTGTCAGTGCTCTAAAAGAAAGGAAAAAAATTAAAAAATAAAAGAACCGCCCACCTGGCCCCAGGGGCCGTGCTGTGGGTGCTTGAAAAAAAGAGGCGCTGACCCCAAGCCAGCACCTCTTAGCTGAGAAGCCCCTGCGGCAGGGGCCAGGATCCACCTCCACCACCGAGCCGCTGCCACCACCGGTAAGAACCCGAACCAGTTCAGATCGGTTTGGGTTTGTACGAATTTGTTTTTTAAATTTGTACAAACCCGAACCCGAAGCCAAACCAAACTAAGGTTGGGCCCGAACCAGATGAACCTGAACCATGGGTTTTCTGATTCGTGCCCACCTCTAATTTTGAATACTTTTATCCCACCTTTCTCCTTGGGAAAGGACCCAAGGCGGCTTACAATAATGAGGGACAATATACAGCCCAGAACATTTAAGACATATTCAAGTTAAGAAGAGGGAATTAGAAGAGGTGTCTTACAACATTTAAAGGTAACATTAAAGCTACAAAGAGCACATGAGAAGAAAAGATAATTCAATTATGAAGAATGGGAACTAACATGGAAAACACTGGTGTTCATGCGTGGTAATCCATCTAAAAGTCACATAATAGGTTCAGGTGAAGCTTGCCTAAAGAGGAAGGTCTTTGCCTGCCTCTAGAAAGACAGCAGAGATGGGGCAGCCCTGGCCTCCATTAGGAGGGAGATGGCATTTGCAAGTTCTATAATTTGCACTCTTAGTAACTTTAATACTGTGCGTGTTAACAGTACCTTGGGGGGGGCAGACGTTTGGGGTTACAGGCCTTTATACTTGCAGGCTTTGGAACATTTTAGTCACAACAACGGGTGTTTATTGTCTTACTGGCAGCCTGCCAGACTTCAAGTTACACTCCCTTGCACAGGGACAATAGAAATGTGTATTGTAAAACTTCAGTTGATACACCAGCCCCCTCCACCTCCAGGCCCGGCAGAAAGGATTGTTGATAGGTGATGAAAGAGAGATATATAACAGTCAGGAGAAATATTTTAAAAATGGGACATCAAAGCTACTCCACATTAGACAGTACACGCTGGGTACCAAAAGCAATCCTGTAGTAGTAGCAATGGCCAATGAGCTCTTGACTATGGAGGAGAAGCCTCACACATGTCCCCACTACCCGTACTTCACACCCACTACCCCACTTCACACCTCATGCATGCAGGTGAAGGGAGTTGGCTATAATTAGCCTGGATATGAAAAGACTGAGGAAATGTATGATTTCCATCATCTGTTGTTTGCAGGGCTCTCAAATGAACAAAGTTTGTGTTCTGAGGCTCAGGAGGGCAGGACCCAAAGTGGTGTAGAGATGGACACAAATCACTTCATGCGGAGTTGTCAAAAGTCATCTGTCGGGCACCACAGGTGCTACACACTCCCTTCCCCCACCCTGCCTCCTTGCCTCAGTGGGCAGAGGTGTTATTTGATTAAGCCTTATGAAGAACCTCCTGTCGATAAGAACTGTTGGACAATGAAATAGATTACCTTGGAAAGGGGCAAGTTTTTAAACAGAGGTTGGCGTGTTCTCCACCAGGGATGCTTTAACTATGGATTTGCTGCTTCAGTTGCAGTTTCTGCCTGAGGACCTTTGCCTCTGCTTCCAGCCGGACAATTCTGTGATGCCAAGCTTAGTTAACAAGTAAGCCCATCACACTTCTTATCAGTCAGAGAAAAGTGAGATGGCAGTATTTTAAATAACGTACAGTTCATCAGACGTGAAGAAACCCAATAAGCTCCCCCCCAGTTTATCAGCTTGCTATTAATTAAGCTGCTTTGTTTTACAAGGTGCATTATATTTAAGAATAGATTTAAACAGCAGGGGGAAAAGTTAAAAATTTCCCAGACAGATTAACTTCATGCTTGCATTCTAATCTGCAATTCTTAATCTTAAACTTCTTTCCCAAATCTTCTTTTCTTGGAAGTCGATTAAAGAATGAATAAGTAATTGTTTCATTCTAACAGGTAATCCATATGGGGCAAATATGTTACTAGGTCACCATTACTTGCAGTGTACTCAGTAGCTGGAGTTAGCCGGTGTTTGGAGCTTAATGGATTCTGAATACAGCAAGGATACTCAGATGTTATTAAGACAGAAACAAGAACCATCCAGATGAAAACTATCAAACATTCCTTTTCTGACTCACAAAATCATTGTAAAGGATCCCAAGAGTCATCTGGTTCGTTTTTCCTCCAACTCAGGAGGTCTGAGAAAGAGAAGTTGAGTATCTATCTCACGTGGAATAAATGGGTCACATTCTGCATTCTGTGTAGCACCTTTAAGCAGTTCCCTCCATAGAGAGGTGATTGATTTGGTGATCTTTTTGGATCAGTTTTGAAAAGAATTGGCCCAAATCCACAAAACACATCTTCATTCCAGATGGAAAGAAGCCTGAAGCTATTTGAATGTGTGTGTGTGTGTGTGTGTGTGTGTGTGTGTGTGTGTGTGTGTGTGTTGTGTCATTACAGTCGTGACCCCATGACCATGGAGTTTTCTTGGCAGGAATATTGGAGTGGTTTGCCATTTCCTACTACAGGGTACCTACAGCACCTGGTATTCTCTGGTGGTCTCCCATCCAAGTACTAACCAGGGCCGACCCTGCTTAGCTTCCGAAATTGGGTGAGACTGGATGTGCTTAGGGCATCTAGGTAGCTGGAGAAGCCAAATCTGATAGATTCAGCCATCCAGGCTCAAGAGTGCCTGACTCCTCAAAGTCTGGAATGTAATGACTCTGAATTAGGGTGCCCAGCTTTCCATTACTCCCCCCCTCTTTTAGAGGATTTTTATATTGAGTAAATAGCAGGCAGATGTGCAACATGGATCTCTAAATGACAAGCAGGAGCATGTCAGGCAAAGCCAATGATGAAATAAAAGTAAATGAGGCAAGAACATTGCAGCACCTTAAAGATTATCTGTTACATGTTAATGTTAGCTTTTGTGGACAAATCCATGTCTTCAGACAGGAATTAGCTAGGAATAAATACACCTAGTGAATATGACCCATGCAAATGGAAGAGCATTTTGTTTCAGTTCATTTTTTAAGACTGCACTCAAATTCACAAATTGTCTCATAGTGAGAATGGAAAGAAGTTAAGGTTTTTAAAAATGAATGTGGGACAAATTAAATGTAATAGATTTCTCCCTCCTTAATCATGATTCATGAACTAGATTGGTAGTCTGCATGCTTCTGATCAGTGAAGACCCTCTTGTGCTAGTGTGCATGTGGTCACCGTCACAGAGATAAAAGGTGGTGGTTTAGGGTGAAATGTTCTACAGGAATCTTTCCAGGAAAAATTACTCATCTCACTCTTGCCATGGAGATGAGGGCTACCATGGAAGATAGCAATTTGCACAGGCTGTGTGTTGAAATAACTGTCTTGAGGGGGGAGAGAAATCTAGGGAGACTTTTACACAAGATGCCCTGAGCACATCTGATCTCGCCTGATCTCAGAAGCTAAGCAGGGTCAGGCCTGGCTAATACTTGGATGGGCGACCACCAGGGAACAGCAGGCACTGTAGGCGCCTGGAGTAGGAACTGGCAAACCACTCCAGTATTACTGCCAAGAAAACTCCATGGACATGGGGTCATGAAGAGTCAGTCACTACTGTAACACAACAACAACAACAACAACAACAACAACAACAACAACAACAACAACAACAACAACAACAACAACAACAACAACAACAACAACAACAACTTGATTCTGAATTGCTGCTAGATAGCATACATTAAAGAGATACAAGCCTTAGCAAGACCGGTCTAGTTGGAGGTTTTGTGCTGTTCTTATTCTTAGCCATTAACTTGAAATTCAGCCTTATACACCAACACCCCTTTGTCCATTTTCCTTAAACTGCGTCTTATTTATTGGGATGTATGTTTAAATCTGGGTAACACAGCAGCCATTTTAAAGGACAACCTCTGTATATCTTACCTTGGAAAGAAATTTCAAAATGAGAATGCGTGTGGCACATGCCATTGTAAAATTAGTATTTTAATAGCCAAGGAGAAAGGAAAATGAAATAAAACTGGTCCCACAACAATTGCTATTCTGAATTGTTTTGAGGGTGGTCTGAGCTTCAAATGTTATTTTTTTGGACCGCAGCTGAGCTGTCTTCTTGACCACAAGTTGGGGAATTCTGTGAGTTGTTGTTCCAAGTTCTGGAGATGATTGCATTAAGAAGAGAAGTTTGTACATACAGTAAGGATAGGTGACAATTTTATCTCCTTTCGTATTAGATCAGAAGGTACCAAAACTTTCAAAATTTGAATCATTGTGAATTAGAGGAAAATTGACACATGTAGTGATCCTTTAAAAAAGTTGAACCTAATTTAATAAATCAGGACAGTCTTGCTCTGGCCTACAGAAGAAAGTTAATATGAACACGTGGGAAATGAAAGAGCTCTGGTCTTGCTCCCTGCCTGCTGCCATCTTAACATGGAAAGCATCTGCATGTAGAAGAAATTTTGTAGAAGAATATACGTGGAGCCTCTCCATACACTTGGAAAAACTGATATATTAAAATGCTCCATGAAAACAAAACAATATTTTTAAAACTCTGAATAATCAGGCGAAAGGAAAGGCTAGGCTATACACATAGTTCTTAATTTTCTGCAAGTAAGTGGCCGAACTTATTTATTTATTTATTTATTTATTTAGCTTTTATACCAGCCATCTAGCAAGTAGTTACTCTGGAAGGTTTAAAAACAAGATACATATACAAACAACTGAATAACACAAAATAAAAATAGGCAGACATTATAATACTGACAATAATTCCTTACTTCCCTATTGACACACTTTACAATCTATATGCCCATTTTAATTCAAAGATAAGCCATTTCATTTTTTTGTTTTTTTGGTTTAAACATTTTATTAAGCATACAAATAATTAAACATAGAAAATCAAGCCATGAACATACACAACATGACCAAAGGAAAAAAGGAAAAAAGAAGGAAGGAAGAAGGAACCATAAAATATACATCCACAAATTTTCTATAATATGACATGTCTCGCTTGGTGATTCTCTCTCATTGCCATATTATTACCTATTTATCCTCTGATTCTATCTCGTTTTAGTCTAGATTACTTTAGTTTTCCACCAGTCATAAAAAGGTCCCAACCCGCATTGAAATGTGATTCTTCTTATCCTTTTAATCTTTTGGTTAATCTATCCATTTCTGCACATTCTGCTATTTTTTTTAATAATCATCTCATCAGTTGGGAGATTTCCAGATTTCCAGCACTGGGCCCATGTTATTCTAGCTGCTGTTAAAATATTTAACAATAAATAAGACTTTTGTTTATCTATCACATTTGGCAATAAGCCTAATAAAAATATTTCCGGTTTAAATTCTAATTGTATTTTTAAAATTTCCTTAGCCCATGTATATATTTTCGCTCAATAAATTTTGGCTTTATCGCAAGTCCACCAAGCATGATAATAATTACCTTCTTGATCTTTACATTTCCAACACTTATTTGAAGCATTAGGAAACATTTTAGCACGTTTTGCTGGCGGCATATGCCATCTATAAAACATTTTATAAACGTTTTCTTTATATGTGGTGGCCAAGGTTAATTTAAGATTATACATCCATAATTGCTGCCATTTTTGAAGTTCAGTATTGTAGCCGAAATTTTTGGCCCATCTTAACATGGTGTCTTTCACCTCTTCAGCTTGCATATCCCATTGCAATAAGAACTTATATAGTTTTTGGATTTGTTTTACTTCCGTTGTTAATAGAATTTTGTCGAATGCTGTATACTCTTTATAGAATCCTTGGGACTTTGTATCTTGATGGTAGATTGATTGTATTTGCATTAATGGCCACCATGAAAAGGTCAGGCCTTGATCTACTAATTGTGATTTCGATTTCAAAATTCCCTCAGAGTCTAGGAGCTCATTATAAGTGATTATTTTCTCCATACTTAACAGATTGGGATATGTAAATGCTTCCATTGGTGAAACCCATCTGGGTATTTTTGTATAGATTTTTAATTTAACCTTTTCTCAATAATGACTTCTTATCAAATTTCTTTCAAAATATTTATGTGTTATTGTTTTCCCATACCATAGAAATGCATGCCGACCTATTTGCAGATCGTGACCTTCTAAATACAATAGTCTTATTCCTTAAAAGTGCCCATTCTTTTATCCAAGTCAATGCATTTCCTTGGTAATATAAGGTCCAGTTTGGTAGCCCAAATCCTCCTCTTTCTTTTGCATCTTGTAATAGTTTACGTTTAATTCTTGGTTTACTTTTTTGCCAAACAAATTTTGAAACAACACTATTCAGCTCCTTAAAGAATTCCTTAAAGAATTTTGGCTCCAGATTAATCAGCAAATTTTGAAAAAGAAAAAGTATCTTTGGCAAAATATTCATTTTAATCGCCGCAATTCTTCCTAACAGAGATAGCTGTAGTTTGGACCATCTTTCCAACTCCTGCTTAATCTACAGTGGTACCTTGTATAAAGGAATTAATCCGTCCCAAATGAAATTATGTTAAACAAATTTTCCTTTATACAAATTCCCATAGGAATGCATTGAAAACGGAGTGATCCCGTTTTTATGTTGTACGGATTCTCCCCATAGGCGATTATGTTAAGCAAATTTCCCCTATCTCCAGAATTTTTTATGTTGTACAAATTTTATGTTATACAAGCTGTTTGTTATACAAGGGTCCACTGTAGTTTGTTGTAATTATCTTCTTTAAGGGTAGAACATCTTGCTGTGATATATATTCCCAGGTATTTTATTTTCTTGACTATTTGGATATTTGTATTTATTGTAAGTTGGTCCTTTTGATTCTGAGTTAAGTTTTTAACTAAACTAAATTGATAAGCCATTTCAGTTCAATATTGAGGGAAGGGTAGATGTAGTGTTTGACTGTAGAGCTGCATTCTCAGACCTCATTACATTAAGAAATATTTTATCTCTATTTTTATATTAAACTCATTTTAATTAGATTAGAAATAATTATTTAAGCAGATGCAAGTATCTGAGAGATCATTTTCATTAGCTTTCTCTGCTGATGATACGTTGTGTAAATGATCTTGAGTATATATTTTAAGTCAGTACTTCCTTGGCCTGGGTCCTCAGATGTTCTTGGCCTAGAACTCCCAGAAATCATGGCTGACATAGCTAGTGGTGAAGGCTTCTGGGAGTTTTATTCCAAGAACATCTAGGGAACCTATTTATGTGGTGTTGTGGTGGTCATTTTTTTCTCTTGGACATGAGTGCGTATACAGTACAGAATGAGGGACATGAAGAAAACGTATCACTGTGCTTATGCATAGCTGGAGTTTGAGGGCACCAGCTTCATATTTTTAACATTGACTTCATTTTGTTCACTGTTATCTTCTAATATGATCATTGCTCCAAATCATAAAATGTTATTGGGCATGCAAACGAAGTTGCTCTCTGAGGGGAAAGTCCAGACTTATCTTTGCTTCAAGAGACATTGTAGATTTCAAATACCATAATAGGTTTCAGCTGCATGACATTCTGGAATGGAACAGAATTGCACAGCACCATTAGCTTCATATTTCAGATGGAAATCCTCCATCTTCTTCCTTCATATTCTTATACAAATGAAAGTAGGAATAATTCTCTGCTTTCCAGGAGCAATTTCCTAAAACTATCTCCAATCCAGATGCATTTCTTATGAATAAAATATACTTCTATGTCTCGAACCACTAATTACACAGAAAAGAGTGTCAGTGGAATCACTGTGTTTCTGGATATAGTTCACAGAATCCCCCAGCCATCATGACATTTGAGTGTAACTTCTTCAACATGTCATTTAGACAGTATGACTCTGAGCAGGGCACTGTTCAACAGGTTATCTAGACACTTGTGTTTTCTTCTCTTTCTCTGTTCTAAACCCATGTGTTGGGTCTTGTAGCTTACTCTACCCTTGGGCTTAGAATCAAGGATGGTTTCTGATCCATTATATTTTTTGCTTGTTTACATCCATAAATCCCTTCTGCCCATTGTCTACTTTAACTAGGTTTTTTAAACATGAACATTCACGGTTGAATATTTATGTAGTTTGAAAGATTTTTCTCTTTAAAAAAGAGAAAAATGTATTTTATCTAGAGATGGGCACAAAATGTTTTGTTTCATTTTTGTTTTGTTTATCTTCATTTTGTTTCATTTCATTTGAAATGAATTTTTTTAAAATATCATTTCATTTTTTGTTGTGTTTCATTTTTCGTTTTTATGTGTTCGGAGGGGTGAGGGGAAGCACCGGCTTTTTAAATTTTTAATTAGTCCCCAAAGCAAGTGCCGATCAGCTGGCACATGGGGCTTGCTTCAGGGACTAAAAAAAGGTTTTAAAGCCCATGCTTTCCACCCCAATCAGGAACATTGGGGGGAAAGCAGGGGCTTTTAAAACTTTTTTTGTCCCCTAAGCAAGCTCCCCCCCCCATGCTAGCTGATTGGCACTTACTTGGGGGACTAAAACAAATTTTCAAAGCTCGCACTTTCCCCCACCTGATTGGGCACATTGCGGGGAATTGTTCGGGATTTTAAAACTGAAGCAAGTGCTGATCTGCTTGCGCTAATCAGTTTTTGCTTTGATGGCAAAAAAGTTTTAGAACCCCACACCAATCCCCAATTCGATCAGGCACATTGGGTTTTAAAAGTGGTATCCTATATGGGAAAGCAAAAAAACAGAATCGAAGAATCCAAAAATTTTCATTTTGTTTCATTTTGTTTTTCTTTGAAAGGTCAGTTTGTTTTTCGTTTCATTAGGGAACGAAACAAAAAATGAAAAAAAAAATGAAAAAAAATGCCCAGCTCCAATTTTATCTTAAAGTATGAATTGAAAACAGGTTTTATCTCAGAATGGGCATGTTTAAATAGACACTGACATATTTTTCCCCAATGGAAAAACTGCATAGCAACATTCAGATAAGTGCAATGTTCAGTATCCAGAAGGTGCAAATCAGGTCAGTCACTTCATATCAGAATTCATGAAGATCAATTTTTTCAAGCATCCCTACTTAGAATGCTTCCTGAAAGGCGATGTTCACGCTTGTTCTGTGCCCTTGGACTCATAATCCAGTTAAGTTGATAAATATTTTGTGCCATCTGTTTTTCCTCTTTCGTCAAAAATACAAAACAAATGCTAGACTGTTTAGATTGGGCTTTGGGATTGTGTTCCTCTTATAATAGCAATTATTCAGCCTCAATCAATCCCTTGTTTCAACTGAATTTCGTATAATGACCGTGAGCCAGCAATATATAGAGGAAAAACATCTTGGTATTACCACTTAATGCGTCAAAGCATTAAGAGTGTCAGCTGACATTGTTCATGTCACTTTGATTTGAGAAACACTTCACTTCAAAGAGTTTTCAAACAGCCAATTGCTCTTGTTATGTAAAATGGGATTTGGCTCTGGGCTTGCTGCCCTCAGCAACATCCCCCGCCTTCTCTTCTTCTACTGTAGTGTATAATTGAACAGCAGGAAGAGTTGCCAAAGAGTTATCACATGGAAAAGGCTTTACTGCTTCAACAGCTGATTCTATTTTCCTTTTGCTTTCCTATTTAGGGAGCTTGCTTTACCAGGTCCAAATATACGGTTGGCTACCCAGTAAATGACTAAGCAAGCTGAAAATGATTGATATGCTAATTCTCCCCGTTAGATCAGGTGCCATCTCACATGTCCTAAGAGCTATTCTGCAGGCAAGCCGGCTCTCAAGGGTCAGCCACGTTTCCTGCCACCTGAAGCATTAATATCCCAGCTGGAGCCAAGACAGCGCAATGTGTAGCATGGGGAGGAGTCATGGCATGGTTTCTTTCCACTGGGAAGCGTTGCTGAAAATTCAGAAAAACAGGAGCATCTGCCGTTTGGCACACTCCGTGGTCTGTCTACTCCTGGTAGAACTGTGTGTGACTGAAATGGATTGGCTTTTTTAAAAAGCCTACAGTCAGCAACAAGGCTGCAAAACAGCAAGAGAGCAGGTGCCTGACAGCAGGCACGGAGTCCTCTCAGGCTCTCTGCATCTGACACGGTGGCAGCCTGGCTCCAGCCCTACAGCACAATGAAGAGTTAAATATGACATCATTCAGTGCAGCCGCCTTTGCTGTGGATGCAAAACAGGCAGTCACACAATAGATAAAAAAAGAGATGATCTGAAAGTTGTTGAAACACACACATACATTTGCATCGTAAGATTGAGCATTCCTCATTGGCATCCTTCAGTCTCGAAAGACTATGGTATCATGCCTGGAGTAGAGATCCTAAAAACAACACCTAGTGTGACTAAATAGACCAATTCGGGAATGGCAGTCTCTACCGCACTGGGGGCAGATGTATTCTGTTTCTTGCCTTGTCCTCGAGTTTCGTTCTTTCCGTGCCTGCCTCTTTTCCTCTGCCTGTTGAACAAATGCCTCTTCAAATTTATGTAGACCATGCTGTATCTTCTCGTTTGATAGTAAGCTGTTTGACTTTATTTTAAAATACTCTGCCACTCTCATTTGAGCATGGTAGTGTAAATTATAGATATGTCTACTAGAAAGTAAGTCGAATTCACTCTGCTGAATTGCAGGTAATAGAATTGTGACCATATTCCTCCAAAAACTATATGGCTGGACTAACTCAGTCCATGTTAACTTGGAAGAAGTAAAGCTTAGTTCATCAGGGCTTATACAAGTAAGCATGTACATGAGGGGTGCCCAAACTTTTTGTAAGGAGGGCCAGATTTGGTGGCTGAGAATGTGTCAGGGGCCAGTTGCTCCCCAGCCCTGCCACCCCACTGTAAGCCCCACCCACTTTCTTAAAAAAAACGTGGGGTGAAGGAGGGGGAGGGAGGGGCAGGCCAGCCAGCCACGGGCCACTCAGAATGGCCTGAGAGGTCGGATTTGGTCCCCAGGCCGGACTTTGGGCAGGCCTGATGTACATGGAACTCACTCTAAATGTTACACATATTAATGAGGGAGTCCATTAGGGGAATATAGAATCAAAGAATCATACAGTCATCATAGGGTTGGAAGGGACCTTGGAGGTCTTCTAGCCCAGCCCAACAGCAGCATAGTCAACTCAATAACAGTCTAGAATCTAAGCATTTAAACATTGTCTCCAGCCTGGGACCATGCCCATGCTCAAGGTAATTTGCAATAAGGCAGGGGCATAATCCAACATAATTCCATCATTCACTGGGGTCCAGCAAGGCTGCATTTTAGCTCCAACATTGTTTAATTTTTATATTAATGACATTGTGAGCAATATATTGAGTGCAGACTATCATCCCCCTACTCTAGGATCACGCCCCCTTTCAATCCTGCTTTATGCAGACAATGCACTCTTGATGTCAATCTCATGTCTGGGATTACGGAGAATCTTGAAAGCCTTAGCCTCAAACTGTATTAAAGAACAACTGCCCATTAATTATGATAAGACTAAGATTAGCCGGAAATTAGCATTAGCACGAAACGTAAAAAACCCCCATAGATGGACAATAAATGGAAAGAGCATAGAGCAAGTGTCTTGCTATAAATATTTATGTACAGTGGTACCTTGTATAACGTAATTAATTGGTTCCCAATTAAATTACGTAATACAAATTTTTCGTTATGCAAATTATTATTTCCCATAGGAATGCATTGGAAGTGGATTTAATCCGTTCCAATGCATTCCTAAAGGCCCCGCCAGCCACCTCCCATTCCAGCCTCTCTCTCTCTCTCTCTCTCTCTCTCTCTCACACACACACACACACACACACACAGAGGGGGGTCTTGCAAGGGCTGCTGCCCCCCACCGCCCCCTCCCCAACACAGCCCACAGAGGGGTGGCCCTCTCTTTCGCCAACTCAAGGAGGTAACGCGCCGCCTGTGCACACACGCACCCGCGCGCGCATTCATACACACACGAACACACGTGTGGTCGGAGCCAGAAGTCAGGGGTGGGTTTGCCGCTTTCCTCGCTGCCCCGCCCCGGGGGAAGAAGCCACGGTTCCCGGGGGGGTGGGGGGGCTGCCTTCACCACCGCCGCCGCCGCAGAGCCGCCGCCGCCGCCATCCTGGACCCGTCGAGCCCCCGCAAGGGAGGGGGTGGACCCTTCTTCCCTCGACCTGGCAGCCGGCAGGAAAAAAGAAGAAGAGGAGGAGGAGGGGGTCGCCCCTCACTCTCCCTCCCTCCCTGCCTCCCTCCCTGCTTGCCCCGCCGGGCAGCTCGCGCGGGCTTTGGCGGCGGCGGCGGCGTGTGTGTGTGTCGCCCCTCACTCTCCCTGCCTCCCTTCCTGCTTGCTCCGCCGGGCAGCTCGCGCGG
>JAHTLZ010000114.1:9080607-9104906 GCA_023846285.1 Phrynocephalus versicolor | reverse complement strand
TGTGTGTGTGTGTGTGTGTGTGTGTGTGTGGGACGCGGAAGGCAGAGATGGCTAACGAGTCGCTGCAGGTAAAAAAAGAAAAAAGAAACTACCCCCCTCCAAAAAAACAAAAAAACCACCCCTGACTTCTCGCTCCGACCACACGTGTGTTCGTGTGTGTATGAATGCGCGTGCGGGTGCGGGTGTGCACAGGCGGCGCGTTACCTCCTTGAGTTGGTGAAAGAGAGGGCCGCCCCTCTGTGGGCTGTGTTGGGGAGGGGGGCGGTGGGGGGCAGCACCCCCCTGTGTGTGTGTGTGTGTGTGTGTGTGTGTGTGTGTGTGTGTGAAAGAAAGAGAGAGAGAGAGAGAAACAGTCAAGTCGGGAAACTCCCGTTGGGAGCGGAGGAAGAGGCAGAGAAAACAAGGAAGGGGGAAGGAGGGGGGGGCAAAAAATTTTTTCGTTGTGCGGATTTTTCGTTGTGCAAGTGTTACGTTGTATGAGGTATGACTGTACAGTAATCCCGCATCTATTGCAGGGGTTAGGGACTCAACCTGGCCCGCAATAATGGAAAATCTGCGATACGGGGATGCTCGGTCAGGTCACTGGGGGGGTCTATCTCGTGCCTCCTACACTTACCTGAGGCCTGGCACTGCCTTGAACGGGTCTCCGATGGGCTTCCTGAGCCTATTGGAGTCCTCAGAAGTGGTTTGGGTGATCCGGAAGTCACTTCTGGTTTTCTGGAAGTGACTTCTGGTTCAGCGGAAACCACTTCTGGGGCCTCTAACAGGTCCAGGAAGCCCATCAGAGGCCTGTTTGGGGCAGCGCTAGGCCCGGGGTAAGTGCAACAGGCCTCAAGCAGGCCCAAGCAGCTTGCCCCAGGGGGCCTTGCATTTCATATACTACAGTCCCGCAATATACCAGGACCGCAGTATATGAACTGCGAAATGGAGGGGGACAACTGTATATTTCATTCCTCAGGCTTATGGTCCTCTCATGTGAACCATCTAGCATCTTATGCATAAACATGCAGCTCTGCACTACTGAGGTTCTTTTAGGAACCATCAGTGATTCAAGTTTTTAAAGCTAAAATTATAGCCCAAATGCTTTACAGGGCCCAATTGTTTGCATACTTGAACTTGAAGCCCTTGGAAGCTGTTCCACTGTTTATATGCTGTCACCATCAGGAAATTTCTTCCTATTTTCAGGTTGGTTCTCCCTCTGATGAATTTCCATTGTTGTCTTGGTTTTATAATATTTATTATTTTTAGCTATGTGCGTGCTATTTTAAATTGTTTTTATTGCATTTCATCAAGTCAGTGACAATACAAAATATTTTTTGTTTTAATTTTTAATGGGAAAAACTGCCTTCAAATGTCCATGTTTTTGAGGACTTATGCTTCAGATTTGACTGCATTTCTTTCACTCTTTGAATAAATTTACTTTGAAACCACGAGTACCTAGTTCTAAGTAAATGTGGACTAAGTTGTTAACTAGCAAGCAACTTGATTTTGTTTTAAATTTCACAGTATACATGACTGTATGGTAAGCACTTGAGCATTTTAAGGGTCACTTATTTATGCCCCAAATAAGGAGTGGTGAAGACTTGAAAATATGAACCTCTCTAAGTAAAGGTTGGAAGCTATCAAAGAACCCAAAGGAGGCCATCAAACTGAGGGACTACACTTTGTGTCAGAAGAAAGATCGTTCTTACAATTTAATCTGTTTGGGGCAACTTTTGAGACATTTTTTATTTTCAAACAGCTGTTGATTGACTTGTACCAAAGCTGTTTCTTTGTCACCCACAAACTCCTGAATGGCTTCTTGGGAGTAAAAACTGAGAATTGAAAAGGTTTAAACTTGTTTGTAAAGTGGAAAGAGCCACCGTAGGCCCATGTCCTGTAGGGATCATGTGGCAGTGGTGAGATCATTTGAGTACAGTAGCTCATACCCATTTAAGGTTCTTTTTCTATGCTGGCATAATTAAGAACATAAGAACATAAGAAGAGCCATGCTGGATCAGGCCAAAGGCCCATCTAGTCCAGCTTCCTGTATCTCACAGTGGCCCCACCAGATGCGTCTGGGAGCGCACGAGACTAGATATCTGTCTCCTGATACCACTCCCCTTCATCTGGCCCTTGAAGTACCCTGGTTTTAAGCCTGGAGATTACATATCTCCATCATGGTTTGTAACCTGTGATGGATTTTTCCTCCAGGAATCTGTCCAATCCCCTTTTGAAGGCATCCAGGCCAGATGCCATCACCACATCCTGTGGCAGGGAGTTCCACAGACTAACAATGTGCTGGGTGAAAAAAAAATATTTTCTTTTGTCTGTTCTTACTCTCCCAGCCCTCAATTTGAGTGGATGTCCCCTAGTTCTGGTATTTTGTGAGAGGGAGAAGAGCGTCCCTCTATCCACTTTACTAATGTCCTGCATTATTTTGTACATCTCAATCATATCCCCCTCAGGATAAGTCCTTCAAGGAGTGCCCACTTACTCATGCAAATGACATCTTCACTTAATCCCTGGTGGGTTTGGAATCCATTGCTTACTTACATGCTCTAACTTGGGGGCAGTGGAATACAGAGTGTGAACTGGCCCTGCATGACTGTTTGGAGAGCCACCCACAGGGAAGGGAACAAATTGTGTCCCACTGTACATAACATCAACCAATGTCCCAAATGAAAAAAAAAGTGGTGACATGGCTAGTATGTAAAACGTAATAGCCCTCTTGTAAAAGAAATGCTGATGAAATTGTAGTAGGTACCACAACAGGATAAATGTAGCATTTGATGGCATCATTAAGAGATAATGTATTTACACCACTTGACTGAATCATGGATGCAAAGAAAGTTGAAGAAATGCTGAGTGTGGATAATGTAATGTGGTGGCTTTGCCTCCAAAGATGTAAAGTACAACAGTACTATTAATCTTAATAACGGGATACTGACCTTAATCATACAGAGTAAGCAAACCTGAGAGGAAGTAATCCTGAAAGATCATTCAGAAAGAGCACCATTATATTCAATTGCCTGAAAAATATTACAGGTTATAGCAATATTCTCCTAGTCACACTATGTGAACACAGGGCAGGAATAAAAGAATGAGATATCAATTCTTAATTCTCTTTTAAAGACCTCATTGCCCCTTGTTTGAAATGGCAAATTGAAAAAAAGAAAGAAAGTTGACTGTACTTTCAAGCCTGAAAGGTTTTCTATTAAAGCCATTTCGTTTTCTTCCCTCTTATCTTTCCCTTGAAAAAAGCTTTGCCCTCTTGTGGGTGTTTACTTTTCATTTTTAGGAAGACAATTCTTGTCTTTGTTTTATAATTTTCATTGGTTTTTTTTAAAGCTATGTCCATGCTATTTTAAATTGATTTTAATGCATTTCATCAAGTTGGTGACTGTACAATAAAGATTTGTTGGTTTTAGTTTTTAGTGGAAAGAACTGACTTCACATATCCAAATATTGGCCGAATATATCCTCCAGAAATAGTTCAGGCTTGATTTAATCTAGGACCCACTTGTTCATCTTTTGGATAGTCCAGCGTATCTGTAAACCTCTTCTCCAGCACCACATTTTTCCTGTCCACTTTCTTTATTGTCCCACTTTCACACCTGTACATGGTGATCAGATATACAAGCATGTGGATAATCTTGGTCATGGTCTCCAGTGCAACATCCTTTCATTTAATTATCTTTTCTAATTCCTTCATTGCTACCCTTTCTACTCTCAGTCTTCTTCTGATTTCTTGGCTGCAGCCTCCATTTGAATTGATGACTGAACCTAAGTATACAAAATCTCTAACTACAGTGGTACCTTGGATAACAAATTTAATTCGTTCTCCAAGGCAATTCCTTATCTGAAAAAAATTGCTATCCGAAACACGGTTTCCCATAGGAATAAATGGGAAACCAATAATCCATTCCAGAGCTTAGGAAAATGACACAGACACCTGGTTTTTTGCTCAAAACTATTTATAAAGTGCATTTTTAAAGGTACAGATGCGATGCAGCCCGGGATAACTCTTTTTTTTACCAATGCATGCTGGAAATTCGTTATCCGAGGCATTCCATAGGGAAAAGTCATTATCTGAGGCAGCCCATAGGAAAATTTGTTATTCGAGGCAGCCCATAGAGGACTCATTATCCGAGACAGACCTATACCTAGAAATTGTGATTCGTTATCTGAGGCAGCCCATAGAGAAAATTTGTTATCCGAAGCAGCCCTATACCTGGAAATTGCAATTTGTTATCCGAAAAATTCGTTATCAGTGGCATTCCTTATCCGAGATATTACTGTATTTCCATTAAAGTTATGTAGTTCTTAAGTAATCATGGATAGAGATGGGCACAACCAGAAAAATGACGTTTCGAGTTGTCGTTTGTTGGAACGGGTCCGTTTCGGGTTGTTTCCGTTTGTCATGATAATTTTCAAAAATTTGTCATTTCTGTTTGTCGTTTGTCGTTTCCACCACATTTCAGCACGATTTGACGTCCCAGAGCATGGGGTTGGGGTTAGGGTTAGGGTTAGGGTTAGGGTGGGTTAGTGGGCTGCACCTCTGGGTGCCTCTGACCCACTAAGAAGGACAGTGTACTGGCGTATGGGTTAGGGTTAGGGTTAGGGTTAGTGGGTTTTTTATGCCCTCTGGCACATCCAGAAGTCTCAGTCAAAACCTGGCCATGCGATTGGTGGAATGGGTCAAAAAAATCGCATGGTCCCATCCCATGGTCAGCCCATCATTACGCATGTGCAGGTGTAAAAAAATAAAAATAAAAAAAAATAAAATAAAATCAATGGAGACGTTTTATTGCAAGAAAAACTCACTGCTGCTACTATAAAAATTCAGGCAGTTAAAATACCTAATTTTCACATGTTTCTGTTGTTCTTTAGTGGGTTTTTTGACCACGATTTAAAAATAAATATTGCAGTCGTCATTTTGGATCCCCACCACCACCACATGGCATAGAGACAGCCCAGGAAAGGAGGGGGGAAGGCCGGGGACACCCCCCCCCCCCAGAAACCAGCCCTCTGGTAGGTGCCCTCACTCAGGCAGGCATATTTTCGCCTGCCTTTTTGGCCAGGAATCGGGGTTTTTTCCCTACTTTTTAAAACTTTTTTTCTGTGCTGCTTGTTGCCAATGGCATCGTGCGAGCCCGCGATGCCATTAACGACAAGAAACCTGACCAAATTTTTCTTTTTTCGGGTTGGGTTCGAGCTGGAGCGGAGTAATTCTCGTTACCGTTATCGTTATGTAACGATAACGATAACCGAAAACGAAAACGAGAATTTCGCCGCACCGTGCCCATGTCTAATCATGGATCTTGTCTCCTTGATGTTTATCTTTAGTCCTGGTTTGGACTTTCTTCTTTCAATTTCACTAAAAGTCATTTCAAGCCATGGCTGCTTTCTTCCAGTAAAATTGTATAGTTGCATACTTTAAATTATTTTGCATAAGGACTGGTTTGTGGTTTGAATTTTTAACTTTAGGAAGGATATGTTTAAACATAATCCTTTGCTTTATGCAACATATTTTTTCTCTTTCTCTTCTCTTCCCTTTTTTCTTTTCTTTTTTATGAAATTCATGGCTGCCTGAGGACACTTGTTTGTATTGATCAACGTAGGTAAAGATAATGAATGCAGATCCTACCCTCTGTCCACCATTTGCTTTCCCACTAATTTTCCATTACTTTTCATTTTTCCTCAGGTCTTCATCTACCAATGAAGCTCCACTTCTTTGAGAAGTTGTTGTATAAAGCTGAAATGATTTTGTAACTCTAATCCTCTAGAGATATATACTAGAAATGTTGTCTTGATGTATTAGTAGAATTTCTGGCTCATTGTTTTCTTTTGCCTCCCCACATGTCTGTTTTGTTGTTTTTTAAATCACAGTATACCAAGGACACCAAATTTACCTAAAGGATTCCAGCTGTGTTTTTCATTCGTTGGATTAAGTACTATTTGATTGCTTAATTCATTTTGTTCATTTTACTTACGGTTGACAAAGATAAAAGGTATTCCGTAAATTCCAGTTACGTAATTCAGGAATAATGGTGTTTAGCCGGTATGAGGTGTGATTCATTGAGAAACGTGTGCAGCTTTTTTTGCATTGACAAGAAATTACATGCACTTGACTGTTTGATGTCTAAGTATTCCTTATCACAATTCAGAGTGCTTTTCAGATTATAAAACTCAAATATTAGCTTTAGCATAGAAAAAGGGAACAATTACTACCAACTAACAGAGTAGGCCTACACACCCCTACACATACACACCCCAGGACCACTGGCTTAGAGAAGCTGCTGTTTGTTTTACTGTAAGTTATGGGGAACATTTATTAAAGCAGTCTACAAAACACTGCAATTTACAGAAGTCAAAACAAAATCTCTGGGGTTTTTCTTAAAGTCTATCTATGGTCATAGAATTATTTATTTAAAGACGTTTATGTGAGCCCATTATTTTCTCTGTGCCCTGCTCTCCCCCCCTCCCCAACTCCGGCAGATTGGTTGTAAAAGCATTCACAGTGAATTACTAGATGTCCCCTTGAAAACAGACCTTCTTACAAATCTCTATGGAAGTTGGCAATAGTAATTAGAATGTCCAACTAAGTACTGTACCACAGCATGAAAATCAAGAGATCATTGTAACATGAATTGTATTTTTCTAGCAGGAATGAGCCAGTTGGCTAACCACTCTGAATGTTAATGCTGATGCTCTTAGGTGTTGCAGATATAATAGGCAATATGCTCGCTTATAAACTATGAAGTAAACCTGTGGTTAAACTAAGCAGTCAAGTATGGAGAGGGGTGTGTGAGGAATTCAGTGTTTGTGCATTCCTATACAAAATAACCTGATCTGTATCATTGTTTGTACTGTGAGGCCTGGATTTACTATCTGACATACTTCACGTTTTCTGACTCTTGTGGCACAGTTTTGAGCAATTTAAATTTATTAAAACATGTTCTATAGATTTATATTCTGACACTCTAAAAAAGATGGATTAGTGGAACTGAAGGGAGCAGAACTATGGGTAAAAATGATTTTTAAATAATAATAACGTCAACTGATAAAATATGGAAGGAATACTCAGAACAAAATTATTGGTACAAAATTGATCCTGATGGTAGACTTAGTTTAAAATAAGACACTGTCCAGATGCTTTTCTTGCGAGACCACTGGAGTACAATGCAAACTATGCTTCCCTGTAAAAGAGTCATGGGCACCTTAGCACTAACAGAAGCATCTGTGCTATTTTCAGACACAGCTCTGCCTATATTTCATGCAGAAATGGAGAGTGCAACCTTGACTCTCCAGCTATATTGGGCTTTCGTTCCCATCGGCTGCATCCAACAAAGGCCTTTAGTCTGAGCTATCAGGAATTTTTTGTAATAGTGGAGGGCAGTGGATTCCAGAAGGGGATTCCCTTTGTGTTGCTTGATAGAACTAACAACAGTAAGTGAACAATTTAAAGGAAAAGTTCCATTATGAGAGATGGAAAACTAAAATGGAAAACACAGGTAGTATTATGAATACAGTCTAAGCATGGTAATCCATCTAAATGTCACATAATAGGGAGTCAGTCATTCAGGGAAAGCTTGCCTGAGAAAGGTCTTTGCCTGCTCATGAAAAGAGAGTAAAGATGGGGCAGTCCTGTCCTCCAGTGGGAGGGAGTTCTAAAGTCTAGGAGCAACAGCAGAAAAGGCCCTTACATGTGTTCTCATCAGATCCACCTGTGGAAAGAAAGGCCACTCCTGATGCCCTTTGCACCTGAGCTGGCTCATACCGGGAGATAAAATCTTTGAGATAATTTGGACCCAGACCATTAAGTGCTTTTGATCCCTTAGTCCTCTCTGCCTCATGCGTATAATTAGTTACCGAATGGTCAGTGGACACCCATCTAAAAAGTGCATGACAGCAGAGATAACTTTACACTAATATGATTCTTCCTGTGCTTTTGACAGCACATTTTAGCCAATGCTTGGTATCAGGGTAGTAATGATTAAAAGTTTGCAATTTCAGTGGCTCTTCTTTCATGCTAGCAAAAAACTCTGATCCTGTCCACTGATCCCTGCTTTGTTAACTCTGTGATGGAATCTTGCTGACCTCAGTCACACCATGGGGAGAGCACAATGCGGAAGCAATACATCCAGAAAGCACAGCCCATCCTTTGTAACAAGTATAAGCGTAATGGTTGGGCACTGCAGCCCATAGTAGCTGAATTAGGGATACATTGATTACTGGGTTTCCCCCACTTGCTTGTCTTCCTCTTTGGTAGGTCATCCTCCTATTCCGAAGTGTTATTTCTCCTAATGAGGTGGAAGGTGTGGCACTGTTTTTAAAAAGCAAAGCTGTGATTATTGCCTCTTAAAATTCTGCACTAGGCATGAGGGATTATTCAACTTCACTAGGCTGCTTTCACACAACCACTAAAATCCACTACAATGTCCTCGCAGATGTGGAGCACAAAATCATTTTCCCATGAGCAGTGGACTTGGGGGGGGGGAAAGTGCGACAACACCCACTTAAGCATGACCCAGTGCATTTTACAAGTACCTGGTCTCGAGGTGGTAAAATCCTTGTCGCTGTTCCGATGCGGACTTTTAACCATTACTCGAGTCCATGGGAACACGGAAAATCTGCACCAAAGCCTCTTTGCCCCTGTTATGATATCTTTGCTGTGGTTCTTAATTATGGGATCAACGGTTGCAGATTTTCAAAACACGACCATGGGAACATCCGATCCGCAACAGCAACCATATGATCGCTCTGGGTGTGTGTGTGATCTGGATCAAAGTTTTGCTGTGGATTTTAGTGGTCATGTGAAAGCAGCCAAATGTCTGTGTAAGAATTTTACTTTAAAATACTTGAGAAAAGCAAAGAAACTTGAATGTAGGAGACATCAGAATGGACAGATTCAAACATCTAGTCTGAGCACTTTGAGTACAGTACTTATCTCTTAAATGTACTTATCTCTTAAATGTACTTATCGCTGTCTCTGATGACAGAATGAAACCATTCAGAAACGTGCTTAGAAATATTCTGTTTTCTCCTGAGCAAAGTACAGTACTTGGACAAAAGTTCAGGAGGAATCATGCTATGCACAGCCTTATTTAAGCTGCAAATGCCACTTGAAGGAGACCGAACATTTTCACCTCTGTTCACAGAGAGCATAAAAGGAGTGTAGAGATTAAGAAGACCCTTGTCGTGGAGGGCATGTTTCATGTTACAGCCCCACATGGCTTAATTTGTTTTAGCACTACTGCTATGCCAATGTCTCTTCAGAAACACACCTTTCATATAGAGTCCCTTTCCAACCTTCCTCCAAGTGTTTCCCTCATATTTTCCTCCTTATCCACCATGTAGGTAGAAGTATGTGTATAAGAATGTGGAATTAGATGTTTATTTATGCAAGTCTCTAAAAATAAGGCTTATTCCCACAACAGAATTGGCATTCTCCTTAGTGTAATGTACGTGCAAACTTTGTTTCTGAACACTTAGTTGAATAATCAAAGAAGCAAATACGTACTCAGTAAAAGAGCCAGTACATCCTAAGAATTCTGTATTTCCAAACAAACCACAAGACTAGATCCAGCCCAATATTGTACTACACCAAAGTGATGTTAAACATAATAATAATGTTGGCAGATGGAAAATCATTCTGACACAATGCTGGTATATCAGCGGTGAGCCAGCCACGGAAACAGTAATTTAGAACCCACTTACTCCATATAATTGAGTTGTGGGCTGAAGCCCAACACTTCATTTTTCTAAATGTGTTTACATCAGCAGAATTCTATTACATTAAAGTGAATTTTGTTTTCAGTAGATGGAAAATATTCTTAGTTGGGGGAAAAACCTATAGGGAAACAATTGGAATCATTCTGATTTGCTTAAATCTGGATCATTAACAATAAAATATTAACAGTTATTCTGGTTCATGAAAAATTTTCTGCTGGCAGTCTACCTTATTTATGGCATTGTTGGATTTTATTTATTCCATTTTATTTTTCATAGTAGTGGTGAGATGGGTAGGAGTGACTTCACACACCAAGCTATATTACTAGGTATCATGTATATAAGAGTGTGCAGACCCCACCTCCAGTCCTCCAGCAACTCCTGAAATGATTGTTGCTCCTCCTTGCTCCCATTTAAAAGGCATGTCTGTGTGTCTCCAATAGGTCATGGACTGGAGGTGCAGCCATTTCTGAATTTTGAGGATTCAGGAAGATAAACAAAGCCTGACATCACATTGGCATTATATTTACAGGGATTCAGGGATTCGGGAACTCTTTATTGCGGCCTCCCTAAGCCAGGCACTGTCCAAGTGTTGGACTACCACTAGACTACAACTTTCACTCTGCCCATTTTTGCTTCTAAAGAACATCCTTTGTGGGATTAGGTGTAGCAATCCCTAAAGCTTCTGAGAAGGTGTAGACTCAGGTGTTCTTCCGCCAAATGGCCGTAACTGACACAATTCATTGTCTTCAACTGTCGCTGGGTGTTGTCGGCCACCTTGGGTCCTTTCCAAGGAGAAAGGCAGGGTAAAATATTTTAAATAAATGAAAATGGCAATAGCCAGCTGAATACTCTTGGTCTGGAAGAATGGCTAATTTTTGGTGTCACAGACTCCTCCCACTAACTGTAAAGATAAACTGTAGCAGCTGGGAACTTCCAGGAACAGCCATACTTTCTCCTTTGAGAAGCTACTTTGGAAGATGGATCTCTGGGGCCTTATGAGGAACTGAATGGGGGAGGGATAAGCCAAGAGGCTGTATATGGCCTGAGTGTCACATTTGTGCACTCCATGCCCTAAAGGTTTAACTCTTGGATTGATGCATTGAACAGACACGGAGTCTTTATGTACACAGGGACATTTTCTTCCTGCTGAAAGGGTGACAGGGTCCCCTCTTTAATCATAATACAGAATAATCTAGCAAATACATCTTTTCTAGCTCTCCAGTGAGAAGCAGCACCAGAAGCCCTGGCCCTGTTTGTATTTGGCTGCCTTCTTCACCAGCATTGTTTGTAAGCATTTTCTGAAGAAGAAAAACAAGAGAGGACTTCTTGGTTGTGGAGGGTCTCTTCCTCCCTCCCTCTCCTTCTCCTTCTCCTTCTCCCTCTCCACCCCCCTCCCACTCACTCACTCTCACACGCACACAAAATGAAAGAGTTGGGAATAGCTCAAGGGAAGGGAAGTGATGTTGACAATAAAGTTGATAATTTAGAATTCTGAAGGATCATTAGCTTTTTACAAACAGACAGCCTTGGCTCTCTATCATCCACACAATTTCCCAGTATATAAAGGGCACAAATATAAATAGCTCTGGTTATGGGTTATTCATAAGATTTTGTCCAATTGATTCCCAATGCTGTTATGTCACAATTTGGTTTTACAGTTGGCCTTTCATGTGCAACTGTTGGCTTCAATGCTGCTTCTCTTGCCTGTTTATTTTAGCACACTTCTATATCGAGACTCAATGAGTTCCCTTGATCTTTACCCATGATAAACAGGCCACCTTAATCCCTCCTGCTCTGCTTTTCATCATTCCGTATATGTATCTTCCCTCCTTCCCACTCTGCTCCTTTTGGGTTGTTTCTTTGATGAAGATTTCCTCCAGTCAAATTACATAAATCAGATCCTACTATTAAGGGAGGGGGGCATGAAGGACAGCATTTGTAGTTCATCCCAAGGCTTAGCTTGCTCTCCCATTTATAATTACTGAAAAGTTTTCACTGGGCAAATTCAATCATTCAAGTAATGAACATTCCATTCTGCCTTACCCTCTTCCTTATCTGGAAGTCGAGTCATGGCAACTGGACTTCTTTTTGTTGAGATATTGAAAATATCCAACAGCTTCGTCAGTCTGAGCAAAGCTAGTTGAGAGTCCTCCATTTTATAGTTGATTTTGACCTCTTGTCACCCTGGTCTGAAATAGGCTCATAAGATGGACAATGGCCTGAATAGGCTAGTTAGGCAGACATTAGTCCCAATAGGTGGACAATGACCTAAAGTGCTGAAACCTATAAAGTATGGGTCATTAGCTATGGCCTTGGTGGTGAAGGCATGAAGTATTTTTGATTTGTCTAGGTGTTGTTGAAATCACTGCCTGATAAGTGGCAGACAAACTGTGCCTGAGTCCACCACTTCTGTTGAGAGAGGGGTTTTCAATGCTCACATGAATGGCTTCCTTGACCCCTCTCTCAAACCCCCTCTCTTCTCTGTCTAATATGTGTACCTCCTCATATTTGAATGAGTGCCCTTTGTCCTTCAAGTGGAGGGGTACTGCTGATTCTGGTACTGAGCTGTTACACCTCCTATGTTGGGCCATCCCTCTGTTTAATGGTTGTTTAGTTTCTCCAGTGTAGAGGTCTGCATGCTCCTCACTGCGTTCGACCGCATATACTGTACTATATTGCTCCTTTTGGTGTTTTGTGTTTTGGTATCAGGACCTTTGGGTGGACAAATTTCTGCCTTAGTGTGTTTGTGGGTTTGAAATAAACAGGGATGTGGTGTTTGCCAAAAACCCTTTTAAGCTTCTCAGACACCCCAGCCATGTAGGGAATGACCAGGTTCTTCCGTCGGGTCTGGGTTTCAGGACGATCCATTGTTCATTGGGTCGGGACACTGCTTTGTTGAAAGCCCACTTTGGATATCCAGTTATCCACAGGCCTTAAGTGCTGTCTTCAGGAGCCTGTCTTCCTTCTTCTTGGCTTCTGTGGATGTGAGGATGCTCTCTGCTCTGTGGTTTAGGGTCCTGTCCTGATTACTTCCTCTACCTTCTCCTCCATTTAAAGAAATTCTCTTATGCTCCCCAGGACCAGCTCTACTGAAAAAGATAAAAAGAGAAGAGGAGGGGAATATGAGGGCACAATGGGCAAAATAACATTTTACAATAGGTGGTTCCATCTGGCATTTCAACAGATCTGTTATGCTATAGCTCCCTTTATGCCCAACATATTGACAGGGCTTGATGGAAGCTGTAGCTCACAACAGGCCTAGAGATTGGCATTAGCAGTTTGACCGTATTTTCAGAGTTTACCCAAACCACTTCACAGCCTTCATCTCATTTCCCCCTTGCCATGCCTCTAAGCACAGGAAAGAATTAATGGTCTTGTTTAATGCTGGGGAACAGGGCCTGAAAGATTGGGACTTGCTCGAGGCCAACGAGTGACTCCTTGGCAGAGATTATTTTTGAAACCAATTTTCCGAGGTCAACGCTCTTCCTGCTGATTCAGAATGTTATACTTCAACCAGGCCTGTACAGCCTGTCACCTAAGAAGCTTAGCAAGTTATCCTGTGCAGGCGGCAGAAACAGGAAACTTTATGGCATCCATAGCTAATTGCAGTGGATGGCCAATAGGCCACCGATTGTGCAGGCATATGCATAAACTAATGCCACAATAATGTGGAATTCTCATTCCTCCCCCCTCTTTCCTAGAGGGTATTATAAAAATGCATACTTTCCTAAATCTAATAATGGTGGTAATAGGTCTGCATTCTGCAATAGGATGATTTAACATTTCCCCTCAGTCTTGTGGTACTTGGGTGGAACTTCATCCATCCATCATCCTTTCTCATTGCCACTATTGCTGCTATTTGATGGCCAGCTAATGAAAGTGCTATTAATAAGCAAGAAGACATTTAGCTCTTGTTCTTATTGCTCAATGGTTCATCCAGTCAAGTTCAGAGAATGGGAAAACAGGTATTAGAAGTGGAAAAACAACAGCACAGCCAGTTGGATCTTAGCCACGGACAATGGCCTTCAGGTTCAGCTGAGAAACTGCCAACTTCTTACCTGTCAAGTTTTCCCCAGCCCTGGCCAGAACGGGAGGAGGGAGGTTTAATACGAGTGTGCACACACACTGCTCACTTAACCCCTCCCACCACAAATCGTGCCACATTCAATGGGGCATCCTCCTGGCGAAACGTGCCTTCGTGAGAGGAAGGTGGTCAAGGAGGGGCGCGCCGAGCCCAGCTGTGGCGACACGAGGCTGGGAGATTGGGCGGGAGGTGGAGTGAGAAAATTGTGGGAGGGAAGGAAAGAGAGGGCGCACCAGGGAATGGGAAGAGGAAGAATCAAGAAAAGGGAAGGTGGCAGGAGGGGTGGGAGGGAGAGGGGAATATCAGGAAAGCCAGTGTAAGTGTGGTGGGGGGGAGAAAGAAGGAAGGAAATACAGTAAGAGAAAGGAAGAATGAAGAAAAGGAAAACTAAGTGGAGGAGGAGAGGAAGGCAGGAGGGAGAATAAAGAAGAGGCCGAGAAAGTTACAATAGAAAGGGATTTCAGGGTGCAGAAAGAGCCCAAGGGAAGAGAAAGCCGAGGCCTTCTGACTTGGGCTTGGGCTCCGGCAACATCAACATCGCCAGCCCCACCAGCAGCAGCAGTGATGGGGGGGGGGGAGGTGATTGGTGTCACAAGGGGATGGCCCTCCTGGAGGAGCCAGCATTGCTCAATGGGGTTGTGGAGGGAAGGAGGGAAGGAAGGAAGGAGCAGCAGAGGGATGTTCTCTCCCGGAGCCCCTTCAAGACCTCCCTGGATACCAATAGGTGATGTGTGGGGCACAGGAAAAAAGCCTCCCTGTCAACCACTGCCTGGGATTTTCTAGGAAAATAAATGTTCTGGGAAGGTGGCGGGACAAAAGGCTGGAAAACGGTAATATCCCAGCCAAATCGGGACACTTGGCAGGTCTGGCCAACTTACGCATGAGGGTACCAACTCCTGATGCTGGGCTTGAGCTCTGGTGCAGCGAGTAGACTTAAGACCAGAGGCTGTGATCTCAGTAGCACAAAATGTTTCTGTGAGGCCTACACATGGTCACCCTTCGGGGAGCTCTCTGGCGGTCTGGCTGACGATTCGGCCGAGGCCCTGGCCAACCAATGGTTTGAGTCAGCTGCCGGTGCTGTCTACCGAATCGCCCCCAAGCGTCTCCTCCGGTGCAGAGCCCGAGCTTCTCCGTGGTTCACGGTGGAGTTAAAGGCGATGAAGCAGGAACGGAGGAGACTGGAGAGCATCTGGAGACAGAGCCGCACGGTGATAAACAAGACTGCCGTTGTGATCCAGACTAGGCGCTACTCGCGAGCGATCAGGGACACCAAAATATCCTTTTACTCCCTGAGAATTGGTGAGGCCTCGAACCGCCAGGCGGAACTCTTCCGGGTGGTCCGAGACCTTACCAATCCTAGTCTGGCTAGGCCTCCTCCTACTGATTTCAGTAGCGAGAACTTTGCAGTCTTTTTTAGATCTAAAATAGAGGCCATCCGTGCTGGCTTTGTTTCCAGTGACACTAGCCCTCCCTCGCCATCCCCAGCCCCTGCACCCCCGCCCCCCGTTCTCCTCAACTGGTTGAGTTTGGGCCTGTTTCTCCTTTGGAAGCCTCCAGGGCTATTGCCCACTGCCGCCCCGCGACCACCCCCTTCGACCCTTGCCCATCTTGGCTAATTAAATTCGCTGGAGGGAGCATGCCCGAATGGGCCGCTACCATCGCCACCCCCTCCTTTCGCGAGGGGGTCTTTCCCTCACGTCTTAAGGAGACGGTGGTCAAGCCCATCTTGAAAAAATCGGGATTGGCGTCAGACCAATTGGCAAATTATCGTCCAATCGCCAATGTTCCCTTCATGGGCAAGGTGATCGAGAGGGTGGCCGCGGTGCGGATTCAATCATTTTTGGAGGAACAGCGGTGCCTTGATCCTTGCCAGTCCGGTTTCAGGCCTCGCCGGGGTACCGAGACAGCCCTGGTCGTGCTGCAAGATGACCTAATCCGAGTGGCCGACAGGGGTTGTTCTACCCTGTTGGTTCTCCTGGATTTGTCAGCGGCCTTTGATACCGTTGACCACGGTATCCTACTGGACCGGCTCTTGGAGGTGGGGATCGGGGGCACTGTTCGCAGTTGGCTCCGGTCCTTCCTTCAGGGTCGGTTCCAGTATGTGCAGCATGGAGGAGAGTTGTCGGCCCCGTGGACACTCCCTTGTGGGGTTCCGCAGGGCTCGTCTCTCTCCCCCATGCTGTTTAACATCTATGTAAGGCCACTGGCAGGGGTCATCAGGAGATTTGGGCTGCACTGTCATCAGTATGCTGATGACACGCAGCTCTATCTCTGTTTTTCCACCTCTGCAGTGGAGGCTGTCCGGTCCCTCGACCAGTGCCTGGAGGCGGTCATGGCTTGGACCAGGGCCAACAGGCTCAAACTCAACCCTGAGAAGACCGAGGTGATGTTCTTCGGGAGCTCCCCGTCTGGGTACGGGGACCCCCTTCCCAGTTTGGAGGGTACTGGCGGAGAGGGTTCGGAATCTGGGCGTGATCCTGGACCCAGCCTTGTCCCTGGATGCCCAGGTGGCGGCTGTGGCCAGGACCGCATTCCTTCATCTTCGCAAGATTGCCCAGATTCGCCCTTACCTAGACGGGGACTCCCTGAGAACAGTGGTCCAGGCGCTGGTGATCTCGAGGTTGGACTACTGTAACGCTCTCTACATGGGGTTGCCCTTGACTCTCCTACGGCGATTGCAGCGGGTGCAAAATGCAGCGGCCAGACTGGTGGAGGGTGCGCGTCGTTATGACCGCATCACCCCGGTTCTGGCCTGGCTGCATTGGCTACCCGTTGCCTCCCGGATCAGATTCAAGGTCTTGGTTTTAGTTTATAAAGCCCTCCATGGCCTGGGACTGGACTACCTGGCGGAGCGGATCGCCCAGCGGTCAACATTGGCCCGACTGGTTCGGCAGTCGCGAGCGCACTCGCTACTGGTTCCATCCCCCCGAGAAGCCAGGCGGTCCCTCACCCGGAACCGGGCTTTCTCGGTGGCTGCTCCATCTATATGGAACAGCCTCCCAAGCGAAGTGCGCTCTGCAGAGTCCCTGCTGGCCTTTCGCAAAGCGGTAAAGACCATCTTATTCCGCGAGGCCTTTGGTGACCTAGCTTAGCCCTTTCCTTTTTTTTTTCCTTTCCCCCGCCATCGATTAGTACGCTAGAACGTGATATAGCAGCTGTGAGGTTCTAACAAAGGGTGCGCCCTGCTGCTGTTCTTTTAATCTGTTTTATTAATTTACATTCATTGTTAGTGTATTTCTTTTCTATTGTATTGTTCGTATTCAGTTGTTCGTACTCGCTGACTTGCTCAGCTATGTTCGCCGCCCAGAGTTCCCGCTGGGAAGATGGGCGGGGTATAAATTCAACAATAAATAAATAAATAAATATTAGCCAGTGGCCAACCAAACTCCTTTGCCTTTTTTCAGAATACTCCACCCCATTTCCTCACTCCAATAGACACATAACATTCTGTGTTACTGAGCATGCTCAGTGTACACTAGCCTGTCTTTTTGAGGGGTGAGGTGGGGTTGCCTCCATCCTTTCATCAGGTGTGTGCAGCACATATTTTCCACAGAATCACAGAATGTACAGTAATTGTGTTGGAAGGGGCCTATAAGGCTGTCATATAGTATCCCCTGCTCAAGGCAGGAGTCCAAATGAAAACAGATCTGACAGGTGATTGTCCAATTGTCTCTTGAATGCCTCCAGCACTGGAGCCCTCACCACCCTCCGAAGTAATTGGTTAAGTGCATGTGCCCCAGGTTGTTCTATTGCCCTCACAAGGCCCCGACAGCCCTCCCTCCCAGGCTTCACCGCTAAAAACAGGCAGCTGAAAAATATGAATTACTGTCATTAGGAGCCTCAATAAACTGTAATTCTTCTTTAAAATAAGGTTCAATCTTTCTCTGTGTTTTATTTTGTCTCCTCTCCCCCACCTCCACTGCCATGTTTGCTTTTGGGTGTGGGGATGCTGTTTGTGTCGGGTTCCTGGGACATGAAATTGACTCCTGGGCCCCTGGAGGCCTGCCCTTTGCCTACCCTTGGTGTATACAATCCACATGCCTTGCCAGCCTCATATGCAGGGCTGGTGCCAGGCTTTTTTGGTGCCCCAGGCAAGACTTTACTACTTGCTAACAACCCCCTCTCCACGAATCAATTTTCAAAACCAAACAAATTGTCATAAAATGTCCCTCTCTCAAGTCAGTTCTGTGAGCCTCTGAGGTCAGTTTTGCACCCCTCTCAGGTCTGTGCTCTAGGCGGTCGCCTACTTCACCTAGTGGTAGCTCCGGACCTACTCATATCGGTGCTTGTCCTTCCGTTATTTCAGGACTGGCCCATACATAACAATGATCGAGTGCTCTAACAGCAGCTGTGTAATTAATGTAAACTTCATCTATGCAAATTTATTGCTTCCAGAACTCCTGGGGATGCCTATAAACTGTACTTGGCTCATCAGCCCTCCCTAACCTCCCACCAGCGGCTCCATATGATTCCCTTTTGTAGCCTGCCAGAGGCTGGAGGAACAGGAGCGTGTCATGCATCTAGTATGTGAGCATTAATGGTTGGTAGGCTGCCATTTATCTTATCTTGTGAGTTGGGGGGAGTAGTTGGGTGGGGACTGGTATAAACCAGGCATGTCCAAACTTCGGCCCTCCAGATGTTTTGGACCACAACTCCCACAGTCCTTTGCCATTGGAAATACAGGCTTGGAATTCTGGGAGTTGTGGTCCAAAACATCAGGAGGGCCGAAGTTTGGACATGCCTGGTACAAACCCTCAGGGGTGCCCTCCTATTCCTTACCACATTGGTAACCACTACTATTAAACGCCAAGAGAAAGTGATTGGCATTTAAGATGGCCACTTGGAGTGATTAAAGAATAACATGCCAGAGGTTGGATATCTGGAGAAGCTGCAGTGAGTAGAATGTTATTTTTCATGCATCCTGCTGCTGTATGATAGCTTTACACTCAATTCTTGTTATAGCACACAGCTGATCTGAACAGCTAGTTCTTGCCTACAGTTATTTAAAGAAAAAAAGCATGTGACAGTTTGAATTACTTTTGTAAATATAAATAGGAAAGGATTGGATTGCACCTTGGCCAAGGGTATGTGGGCACTGATTTACTTCCCGACGTCAATGACAAATTCATCAACATTACATGGGGACCAGTGATATTTCACTGTGAGTCCTTTCCAGCTCCATCCGGTTTTGCTAGGCTGACTTGACAAACCAAGGACACAATTTGACTGGTTGCTTTTCCTGGAAACCTCAGTGCTGCGTGCAGTTGATAGACATAAAGAAAAGTGACATTGCATCACAACTGTACCTAAGGGCTACAGAGCTGATTGTGTTATAATGTCATGTACACTGATCTACAATGTTTTTCTTTATGAAGATGAATGTATTTTGCAAACCTGGCTACACAAATATATTTCGCTTTTGACTTCAGACCTGTGACTGGAAGGTAACCCCCTTCTGTCCTGTTCCAGGCAACCCCATTGTGCAATGTCAGACAACTCCCGTGGTACAGACTTTTCTGCCCACAAGTAAAGAACACCAAGTCTGCAAATGCATCATTCCTATAAAATATCTGGACAGTAAAAATTATAAGCTTAGTTACAATGCCCCAAAGTAGATGGCATGTAAGAAGCATAACTCAAAAAGACAAGGCAATCCATAAAGTATTTGTTTTATTTTTTAACGGGGATTTGTAAGATTTGTCAAGCCGTGTCTTGCAAAAACCACTTATAGTTGGAAGAAGCAGGATGACCAGTTACCAACAAAGTAGTTCTGTGCACTGAGAATGTACAGGCAGAAGTCAGTTACATGCAGGGAGGGGTTGTTATCTCACTCTATGCCTCCCTGCTGGAACAGTTGGTATGGCTCTAAAAATATTGACTACACAATGTTCTTATTAGAGCATTCCAGACAGTCCCTAGCGGTAATCAATCCAGGCTGGCCTAGGGTAGGAGCATATTGTTTGTTTGGAACAATAAGGATTGGTTCAAATAAACGCAGTTTTCTTGCTGTGCAATCACCTAGTCTACAGAAATAAGCATAATGGGACATGGTGTGAGTTGGTAAGCTGAATGTTAAGTGCACATTTCAGCCTTGTATTAGACCTTATCTAGTAGTCATAATAAGCTAGCAGTGTGGGGCATGGTTAGCTACCATTGGTCAGTTATGTCATGTGATGAGAGGACAGAGAGAAGCCATGATTATCCTTAGGATCACTTTGAGTGATGGAACTCACCTCAGAGTAGGAAAGGTTGGTTTAGGAGAAACCTTGAATGTAATCAGTTAGTCAGGATAGATTTGTTATTTTTAGGGAAACAAAACTATGATAGAAATCTGATAAGATCTGTTAAGGTTTTGATACTTTTTGATACTTTTTTGGACTCTTTTGCATCTTAGAATAGAAAATAAAATACAATTTTTGAAAAGTTAACGTGGCCTCTTGTTTGGGGAAAAAACCCAAAAGTAAATCAAAAGGAGAAGATGTTTTGGAGTATTTTGCTTTAGAGAACAGGAATTATCTTTATTTTTGAACTTGGCCAGTGATAACCCTTTTGATTTACTGTGCACCAAGATCACTCCAATGTGTGGTTGTGGATATGCTCTTCCTTTCTGTCAGCGGTGATGTGCCGAGGTGGGTACGGTCTACAAGTGACTGTAGATGACATCCTCCACCCTATTTTAAAGTAGGGGGGGAAATCTTTGAATACATTTTATTTTATTTTAGAAAAACACTTTCCTGATAATCTGCCACATCACTGAAGCACTATGCCACTTACAAAACATTAGTTGTTAGGTTTTTTAAAAGGAGAAATTCAGGGCTGAAACATTCTGTAATATCCCCTGGTTTACTTACATGCATAAAAACCCAGCAGTCATGCCCACCTGCAAGCAAATAGAAGCAGGCTCTTTCCCAATCAGCTGACAGTGATTACAGAAGAGAAGGCAGGAGGCAGGGAGGGGCACCTTGTGATGAAATAGACTCAAAATAGAGTGATCTAACACCAAGTTGTGGTTTATTTATTTTAAATATTTTACCCTTCCTTTTTCCTTAAAAAGGACCCAAGGTGGCTTACATCATTATAGGATGATATTTAAAGCTAAAAATAATAAGTATGCAAATACTAAAAAAGGATCAAACAAATATCATACTAAAAAGTGGAAACCAAAACCAAAACCAAAACCTAATTCAAATCAGTAAGGCACAACAATCCATATCAACACCCTGCTCAGACCGCTAGTTGCTAAGGGAAAGCATGCATGCAGAGAAAGGTCTTCACCTTCTTGCGGAATGATAGCAATGATGGGACCAGCCTGGCCTCCTGTGGAAGAGAGTTCCAAAGACTGGGAGCAACCCCACTCTAGTTGATTAGCTCACAAGTACAGGGACTGCAGAAGCGATTTCCATGTGAACAGAACCTTGTGAATGATCTCCACCATTCCAAAATGACTCTCACGAGATTGCTGTTTGTGGCTAATGTAGCCGTACCCTGAATTTATTTGTGCTCAGAGCAGTTGACAAAGATGGATTATGAGACCATCTTGCTGCAAGATTCCAATGAATAAACTGTATTTACTAATGAATACTTGGCTTTTCCCCCCTCAAAATTCAGAAATGGCTGCACCTCCAGTCCATGACCTATTGGAGACATACAGTCATGCCTTTTAAATGGGAGCAAGGAGAAGCAACAATCATTGCTTTTCTTACCATATTTGCCTGCATGTAGATCCACCTACCAGACATTTTCCCCAAGCTATAATCTTGATCATGGACAAGAATAACTGGAGAAGTAACTCTTACAACAAGCACCATCCAATTACAACCATATCCCCTCCAGTGTTGTTGCAGAAGTATACTATCTTCTCTTCTAGGTGGCAGCATTTTCTGATGTCTGGTGCTATAACCACAGACAGATGCTGTTCCACTGGCAGGGTTTCAGAGGTATCTTCTCATCTGATACCATAATCTATTTTAATTCCACTCTGGCTCTCAGACAAGAGGACATTTCATGGGAGACAAACTATCCCTTGCATCTCTTTCCAGTCAATTTTAACGTGTTTCTTTGAGACCCTTGAGATGAGAAAGGGAAAAGCAGGCAAATATGCACAAGTGAGGAGACATTTAAAAACCCATTGAAGTGCCTATTTGTGGAGAAGATGTTCCTGTGGCTTCGTGAATAATTTGTAGTCGGCTGTGGAGTGCGCATATCCAAACACCCCCTGGGAATAGGAAATTAAGATTTCTCTCCCCCAAATTGGCTTGTGAAAGCTTGCCACTTAACTACTGTCTACTGTCGCGAGCTGGGCAATAATGAGCTGTTTTTCAAAAACCCTGTCAACGCTGTTGCTTCCCATTGCTTAGCTGTGTCATGTTACCTTGCTTCCAGCTAGAGAAGAAATGTGTTTTCGTTTCCAGAGTCTAAATCCATCTATGTGATGAGCACAGCTAAGCCAAAAAGGCTGTAATCAATCTCCTGCCAGGCTTCCATGTTTGGCCAGCTCAATATGTCACTCTTCCTTCTTTGGATTAAACAAGGTTTCAAAAATGATGGCCATGAAAATGTTGATCCTTTTACTTACTGGTTTTCAATAACACTTTCTTCTTGGATATAGGGCTCATCGGTATTAAATTTTCTTTTTGGGGGGCTTCATATATACAGTCATTTTGGTCATTCTGCATGGACAATAAACTTGGGGTAGACAGACTCAAGTCCCCATTGGGCCACAGAATTCAGTGGGTGATGACAGGACAGTCACTTTCTGTTAACCCAGTGATGTCCAATCTTGGGTCCCCAGATGCTCTTGGACTACAACTCCCAGAAATCCTGGCCTGCACAGCTAGTGGTAAAGACTTCTGAGAGTTTCAGTCCAAGGACACCTGGGGAACATCTCTTTCAACCTGGGAACTACTCTTTTAACCTGATCACAACGGCTAACTTAGACTGCTATCCCTCGACCACTAGAAACCGCTTCAAACTGCTTGAAGATGAGGTTAATAAAATTGTGTCTCCACCACTGGCAGACTTTAAAGGGGGGGAAATGTGACCATGCCCACTTAAACATGACCTAGTGAGTTTTACAAGTACCTGATCTCGAGGTGGTACAAAGCTTGCCTCAGTTTCAATGTGGCTTTTTAACAGGCACTGGAATCCATGGGGACTTGGAAAATCTGCATCAAAACCTTTTTGTTTCGCTGTGTTGCAGTTCCTGCTCATGGGGACACAAAAGAGGCAGTTATTAAAACTGCACTCGCGGGGGGCACAAGAACCGCATTTTCAACCACATGACCTCTGCAGGGGGAAATCCACATTTTACTTTGATCCAGATTTTCCGGCCGAGGGATAGCAGCTTTATAGGGCTCTTGTGAAGACAGGGTGAATTTAAGTAGTGGAAGATAATTAGGTTATAAGATGATTTTCCTTATCTTTATTGGAGACTGATCTAGAATCTGAGTGTATTTCCCTCCTGGACCATTATTAAAGTGTTTGCGAAAATATGCTCTGTGTGGAATCATGGACAGAAAAATGGAAAATGGATTTCCTTCCTTTAAATTCAGGCACCGTGCCAGCCTGTTGTGGAGGCTGTTGCCATTCCATCAATTTACATGAATGGGTATGCATGAAGCGGAAAATGCTTCCCCCCCTTGAGTATGGTTAATAATGAATGGATGTAGACACACAAGTTGTCCTTGCTGTGAATGCGTGCGTGACATTCTCTGTCCTTTCTCTTATTGTATGCTTTCATTATTGTATGGGCATGCACGCTTGCCAACAATTGCTTAACCAAAGCTAAAAATCCTGCTCTGGCTTTGTCCCTGACTTATGATTTATGTTGCCCATCAATGATCAATTCATTATGTTAGAGGTGACATCACCCCTGATGGCACTACAACAGCATCCTTTAAAAAAGAAGAAAACTTTAGAAACTGACTCTGTCAAACAGAGGCAACAGCAAAACTAGGTCAAGCTCAGAAATGTATGTTAGTTCGACTATCCTGGAAAGCCTAATTTGGCTTTGTTGTGATTTGGTGCACAGCCCCTATTAAGTTGGAAATCACAGTCCCACAGGGGCTGCAGAGGGATTTGGCAGTTCATTATTCATGCTGGTTGCGATGCAGTTTGCATCCCAGTCCACAGCCTGGGTTCGTTCGTTCGTTCGTTCGTTCTTTCCTTCCTTCCTTCCTTCCTTCCTTCCTTCCTTCCTTCCTTCGTTCGTTCGTTCGTTCCTTCGTTCCTTCCTTCCTTCCTTCCTCTGGTCTTGCCTCTTCTGATCCTTTCTTTCTTCAGCCCTGTTTCTCTGATATGACAGGGAACCGACAGGGGTGTAATTGCAGAAAGTAATTATTATGGTGCCCTAGCAATAAAGAGGTAGGGTCAGCTACTATTAATCTCATATTTGGTAGGAAATTTTATTTTTTTAAATGGAAGATGATCAGGGGACAGAAAAGAATGTGCGAACACACACACACACACACACACACACACACACACACACACACACACA
>JAHTLZ010000114.1:9031373-9080597 GCA_023846285.1 Phrynocephalus versicolor | reverse complement strand
CACACACACACACACACACACACACACACACACACACACACACACACTTCAGTGATGTAGCTAGCTGGACGTGATGTTCCCCCAGTCCAGAACATTACGTCCAACTACCTACATCACTCAAACACTATCTACAGGACACACCCCTTCCCCCTTACAAGGACGTATCACAATAAATCACATGTGTGTGTGGGGGGGACTGTTGGAATTGTTCTGGCTTGAAAATCCAAGTCCTAAAATCTGTTATATAATTTTGTTATATAATTTAACACCGCAGAAAGCACAGAGGATGTGAGCTGATATTAGCTTGAGTTGATGCAGGTTGAAAGTGCTAAAAACCAACTCTTGGCTTCCACCGCCTTCTTTTGTTCGGGTCAGGCAGGTAAATGGACATCTGGTCTCCTGTCTGCTGGCTGGCGATAATCTGATTTCCCTGAAAACAGAGGAGAAGGAGGGTATAACTGGTGTTAAAGCTGTCTCTCTGGGTAGATCAATTTCACCAGCCTTTTAGAAACAAGTCAGAGACTTTCTTGTGCAAGAACGATGTCTATCTGTAAAATAATTCTAGCTGCCTTTCATTCCAAGCCAAATGCCCTTTGCACCTTGTGCTGCTGCTCACCTTTATGAAATGGCAAAGATAGACAGGAAAGAACACCTCCACTTTTGCAGAGAGAGGGAGATATCTGGCAAGCTGGTTACTAAACCCCCTCTCTTTGTAGTCATCATCACCCTGCAGTGGGAATAGTGCCCTCTCCTGTGGCAGCAGCTTCTCCATCTACTTCCATCAAATTTGCTGCTCACAAGATTGGCCCCACCTTGGTCTGCTCCCATTTATCACACCAAGTGAGCAACAACATCAGCAAACAGAAGCAGCTAGTCCCTTTTGGCATGTGGCACATCTGTTTTCCTATTTAGGAAGATCAGTATGGGTTTTCCTGTGTTCTGGACCCATTGGATTAAACTGCTGGTGCTGTATGGTAAATACTCACCTGTGCTTGTTCTTGTTGAAAGCTGCCCAAAGTGACCTTTTAGGCCAGATGGGAGGGACACATATAACAAACAAACAAATAAACAAACATTTGCTGTACGTTTACAGATACAGAAATCATTATATACCCATCATAAACCACTCAGGCCCTGTTTCCCTGCAGTTATACAAAGGTTGCCTTTATTTATCTATGATTTGGAAGAGCAGAAATAATATATTATAAGAGAGAATTTTATTTTTCTTGTGTTTTTATCTTGCCTTTGTGTTTTTATCTTGCCTATTTAATTTTCTTCCTCACTCAGTCCTTGTAACAACCATGTAAGCTGAGGAAAAAGGAGTGACTACCCGATGAAGGCTTAGGGGAGATTTGAACCAGAAGCTCTTCAGTCTGAGCTTAGCACTACAGATTTTATTTATTTTATTTGTTTAGAGTATTTTTACCCTGCCTTTCTCCTTGGAAAAGGACCCAAGGTGGCTTACAGTAATGAGGGACAATATACAGTCAAGTACATTTAAGACATATTCAAGGAAAACAGAGAATTTAGTGACCATCTTACAGCATTAAAAGACAACATCAAAGCTACAAGAGAACATGAGCAGTTAAAGAGAGAGTAAAAATTCCATGTAATCATGCACAGTAGACCATCAAAAATTTATGGGGGATGGAGACTAACAATGAAAACAATGTCAAAGCAATCACACAATGGAAATATAAGCACAAAGTTATAAGCAGTTATAAACACAAAGTCTGTGTAATCATGTATGATAGATTCATATAAATGCACATAATAGGTAGTTGATCATTCACAGAAAGCTTGTCTGAAGAGAAAGTTCTTTGCCTGTTTCCAGAAAGACAGCAGAGATGGGGCTCTTAACCTATCACCCCTTACTTTTGCTATTTAAGCCACAAGTCACTCTGAATCCTGGTTGCCATCCTATTTCCTGATGAGGTTCTGTGTCCTTCTGAAGGATGGCCATTTAGAAACTCAACAAGGGTCTTCTGTTGAGCATGGAAAAGGTTTCAGGGACAGGTGCTATGTCAAAAGGTTGTCTAGTTGTCAGTACTATATAAAATCTGACTAAATCTATGAAGGAGAATAGGTGGCTGAATGTGAGGTCTCAAAGACCACTTCAACATCATTTGCTAACAATGGGCTTTCCCCACATCAGGGATCATTCATGATACCCACGTCACAACACCTCCCTGTCCCGCAAACTTTTCTTTTCTTTTTTGTCCCTGGCAGATGTCTTTTTAAAAGAAGGGTGGCTACCCTCTTTTTCCGAAATGGAGGCCTTGACAACGAATGTTCTTCTCTTTTAAATTGCATAAACAATGGAAACTTTTTCTTCAGCCATGGTACTGTAAACATCCTTGTTTGACATGCCATCATACAGCACGTCTGCCTGCTTGTGAACGTGGGCCTGAGAGGAAGGTCAGGAAGGACCAGCCTTTGGACAGAGGAGGGACGCTCGGCTTTTTAGTCTTATACAAGGGGTGGTTCTGTAAAGAAGTACAAAGAGAATCGGTAATGGGAGCAATCTTTGGTTCACATCAGTGTATAACAACATGAATATAAATAGGCACTGGAAATTTAGGACACAGTATGAGTGGCTCCTTTGCTAAGGAGGGCCCAAGAATTTCAGTTCAGTTCAAACTTGAGTTTGTAAAAAATTCAGATGTGGGGAGTGGATTCATCCAACCAGGTCCCTGGCTAAGAATGTTTAACATTTCAATCTCTGGAGCTAAGTTCAAGGCTTGTAATTACAGCAGAAGTAGCAACAATAAAGTCTCCTCCTCCTCTTCCTCCTCCTTCTCCTCCAGAGGGGCTTGTTGTGTTTAGCATATATATGATAGGCAGGTATAGTGCATTTGTGTTGGGAAAAGCTGTACTGTACATAGGAAATCTGGCAAATGCAGATGCAATTAACTTTTGATTCAGATTCTTCTTCAAAGATTTAGATGGTTACTTCACGTCCTTCCTTGTTCCGCAGCTAGTTTTGTGCCGCGACAGCGTTGGTCGCGATCACTTGGTTTTGTCCTTGTTTAGTCCCTGTTTCCGTTTTCTCGCAGTCGTGATAACTTGTCTCGTGACAACTGTTACTTCACGGTCTTGTTCCATGACAAATTCTGAATTTGTTTGGCTTTCTTAACCCTTTTTTAACCTTTTTGATATTTCAGTTTACTGGTCTTCTGGGATTTACATGTCAATGCTACAGAATTTTTAGTACTTTCTTTAATAAACATTTGCGTTGCATGGTGTTTCCCATAGGGAAACTAATGTCGAATGCCGCTTTAGCTGCTGACTACTAAGTGGACACTGGTTGTTGTGAGACAGTTGTTACCACATGGTCCCTTGTCTCGGAACAGGAACCGGGAACAAAATGTCTGTGAAGATTCTCAGTCATCCAGGTGAGTTTATCTGGAAGTTGAGTCATGGGTACTGGACTTCTTTTTTGAGAGATAGAAACGTTTCACTGCTCATTCAAACAGCTTCATCAGTCTGAATACAGATGGATGACTCACACTAGCTGTATTCAGACTGATGAAGCTGTTTGGATGAGCAGCGAAATGTTTCTATCTCTCAAAAAAGAAGCCCAGTAGCCCTAACCGGGAACAAAGCGTGACATAAGAATACCCCAACCCAGCGCCAGGTACAGTATTGTCATGCTATGATCCCACTCCAGGGGCATGGTCGAGACAAATTTCAGCTGTTGCGTGACAGACGTGAAGTAAGATTTTTTTTTTTTGGTACCAGTCCAAAGCGCAACACTTACAGAGCCAAAATGGAAATGTTATCCCATAGGGTCATTTACTTGCTGGAATTGCTTCTGTTGGTGTGAAACCTGTGAGGGGATGGTCCTCTCTACAACTCTCTTCGTGCTTGCTAAACCTATCCTAGGAATTTGGGGCTCCTCTGGGGCCAGTTTTGGAGTGTCATGAAAGACCGTAAGAAAGTAAGGTGGGAAGAAAGATGTCAGGTACTGATATGATCCTGACTCTAAGTGTGCTGGAGCACTTGTCCTTTTCTGTTAACACAGGGGTGGCGAACAAGTTCGACAAAAAGAGCCAAAATTTTAAACTGTGAGAGTCAGAGAGCCACACCACGCAGTGACCTGCCAAAACAGACAAACACTCACACAAAAGCATATAATTTTAACAATAATATATTAAACACATAATATAACATGCTCAGTCAGGTGTTTTTTGTTACCTCGTTGGCTTTCTTCCGAGGGGCTCGGGGTGGGCGGGCGGCGGAAGAAGGGGAAGCGAGCCGGAAGGGCCGGAAAGTGACGCGTCGCGCCAGCTGCTTGCCAGTCCTTGGCCGCCGCCACCGGAACCGGATCGCCTCGCAGGGTGGTGGCAGCGGCGGCGGCGAGGAGGAGGAGGAGGAGGGGCTGCCCAGGCCGGGCTACTCCTCCGCTCTCCATGCGGGAGGCAGTTCCCGGAGGGGAGGGGAGGGAGTCAGTGAGTTCTTGGGGGGAGGGGGAGGGGGAGGAGGAGGAGGAAGAGGAGGGGGCTGCCGGCCGTGAGCCCCGGCCGCCGCCACCGCTACTGCGCTCAGGAGGTCCCCAGCCTGGTGAAGAGGTGCCAACCCCTCCAGGCTCAATTCCATCACCTGCCCTCCCCGCCCACTCTTCCTCCTCCTCCTCCTTCAATCCCACCCGCCGCGCATCTCAAGCGGTGGCCATCCAGAGCGCCCGGCAGCCTCCCCGACCACTGCGCCTCTTCGGGGGATGGGGGTGGGGGGCGCTCCGGCTCGCTCTCCGGCTTGCCTGGCTCGCCCGCCCGCTGGCCCGCTCTTTCCTCCCTCCTCCTCCTCTTCCTCCTCCTCCTCCTCCGACAATCTGCCACAAATCGTCGGGCTCTGGTCTTTCTCTTCTCTCTCTCCGCCCTCCCTCCCGTCAAACACACACACACATGATAAGAGGCAAAGAGCCGCATTCATTTTGGCCGGGAGCCGCCTGCGGCTCGAGAGCCGCGTGTTCGCCACCCCTGTGTTAACATATATATTAGAAAGACTTAAAACAGGATATTGTGGGTTTTGCATTGTCTTAAACACAAAACTTTAACTGGAGCCCTTTTGCATGCTTTGTGCTCATTGAGGTTGATTCCCATGCAATGCATAATGATTGGTTGATTGCATTTGGCTGCTCTCTACTTGTTGATTGGCCACTGAATGTGCGAACATTACTCATCAAATGTAGAGGCACCAGCAATATACATGCAAGGGTAAACTAGCTCTTAGACTTAGGCTTTGGTGGGTCTCCAAAAGAAGAAAAGTAGTACATAGCGGACAATACCCTAGCATAGATAGCAAGTCAAAGCATTTATTACCAGATTAGTACCAGGAAGATCATGAAGGAATATGAAGGTTACTAATTCATTTATAAAATGCATCCAGGTAGTCCACAAAGGTAAGTTCTTTGACCTATTCATAAGGCAGCCATAGCACATTGGGTGATTTTGAAATTCTCAACAGAACTGCCCAGTCTCCTCCTACCAAGAGTTGTTGTGAAACCAAGTTTTCTTGTTTCAACAATCTGCATGAATTCAAGATATGTAAAATGCTTTACATGCCTGAAAGCATTTTTTAAAAATATCAATAGGTAGAAAAATGCATGCAGCTGAAAAATATGCACAAACACTTGAGTTATTTGGGTGAAAGGAGTATAGAAGATTGCATAAATAAATCTGTGCCTTATGGAAAATGTATACACATTTTTTTGGGGGGAGGAAAGTCTTGTAAGCTAATATGATTCAAGGGTGAGAGGGGGGTTTAGGAAAAACACAGCAGAATCCGGATTGGGAAAGTGTTTAGGCCTCCAATGGCATGTTTCCAAAAATTCAAAAAACAATATACGGCATGGAGAATCCTTTTGCAAATGATGTAAAACCTGAAAAATCAGGTTGGAGTAACATTTGACGCTTTTCAATTAAAACTATAGTTGTTGTCATAATGACATCTAGTGATGCAATGTGAAGACAGGCACATGTTTTTGTAGCATTGCCGGAACCACAAAAGACGCCCCAAAACTCTATAAATGGCCTTTTTGTTTTTATGAAACTTGAATCCCAGAGCCCAGCTAGCCTTCTTTTCTGTTTTCCTCAATGTAGTCATATAAGGAACTGGGTCACTTTCAGGGTCAGTCTCTTGACAACAATCTGAACATCTCAAAACAGAATGTCCCATGAATAAGAGAGTTGCACAGGAGGATTTTATTTCAACATCCTTATGACGCTCATTTTAAAATAAATAAATAAATGAAAACCATCTGACTGTGAATGAAAAATAATCCTGGAGGTGTTAACAAGAGAGGCTACCTAATAGCATTTAAAAGAAACTGAATGCCAATAGCTCGTGGTGTCATTAAAAAAAAAAAAATATTATTGTTCTATCAAGCCAGCTAGATAGCCCAAGTGGTTTTGGTATTTGGCTACAGAGCCAGAGGTTGGGAGTTGAATTCCTTCCTGAATCAATTCCAAGGAGAAGAGCCATCCTGTGTGGCCTCAGGTAAACTGCATAATCCCTCGGTAACCACAGAAGGAGGGAATGGTCAACCACTTCTAGGTATTCTTTAACTGGAAACGAGGCATAGCTAGGGCTTCCAGAGCCCAGGGGAAAATTCAGTTTTTGTGTCCCCCTTTCAACACACAGGAGACCGACCCCCCTGCCGCCACTCTCCCTCAGCCCGCTTGAGTCGCCTGGAGGGTCTCTCCTCCTCCCGCTGCTCCTCCGCAGCACTCCTCCGCCCGCCCCACCACCACCTCAGACAGAGCAGGGCACGGTGGTGACAGCACCCTCGGGGCCATTCACATGCCGCTGGGGGATGGGGCACCAAGCCAGGCCACACCCCTCGGCCAAAGTGGTGGCAAGGTTTGAGGAGGTGAGGCCGAACACGGCAGTGGTGAGGGGCAGCCCGGGGGGCGGCAGGGGACAGTAGGTGAATTGGCGCCCCCTATTTGCTTTGCCTGGGGCACCCCACCCCTTTGCCTTCCCCACACCACACCCCTGACTGGAAAATGGTCACTACAATTCAGAACTGACATGGTGGCACATGCTCATTATGTATTATTTATTAGATTTTTATACCACCCATCTGGCAGCGATGCCATTATTTTCTATATCACACAGAACTCAGAAACCTTTTTTTTTTTTTTTTTTTGGTAAAGGCTGGTCCTAGAGTCTACCAGCCAGCATGGCCATGGCCATGGCTGAGGAATTCTTTCAGCTGTATTCCAAAAGAGTAATGTTTCCAATTTCTGCATAATGCCAGTGATGACAATGTTCATTTGACATAGCTAGCTGGAAGCTTATAACATTTCTGAGCTCTGAGATCCCTCAATTTTCTTTTTTAACTCACACATCACACCTACAGAAGCTGATCAGATCCTTCACCATGGAATGGCGGTGGAGAGCCTCAATTCGACCCAAAGTTCTATTACATAGTACTTATTAAATTATCATCATATTCCAGTATTTTGAATATCACAATGGTGGAGAGGGAGTGATGTTGCAGAAGATACCTGTTTATGTCACATAAAATGCTCAGGTTAGGCTACATCAACAGTCCAAAATTGCAAAATTAAACATACGAATTTAAAAACAAAAACAAAACACATATTTGTAGTTTCTCTAAAATACTGCAAGACCTTTAAAGAACATGATAAATTGTTTTTGATGTAGCACTTCAATCTTATGTTCCATTTCTTTAATATGGATCTTATTTTACTATCTGTACTGTAAATTTGCTATCTGTTATTCTTCATATTTCCTGTAGCAGATGTTTATTTTTGTATCAGATGCAGAGATTATGGTTTAAACAAGCAAATAAACAAGAAACATTTAAATGTTATGCTTGCTTATTAGGTGAATTCTGTGGTTCTCTGTGGGGTAAATATGGTGTGGCAATTGGTTCATGGGCTACAATGCAAACCAATCTCTTTAATCTACTTAACTTACAAAAAAAAATCACTGGTGGAGGACCTGATAATCAGTGCAAGACTTTCACGAATGAGTATTTCTCTCTGGAGACCTGCCTCATATTTTCAAGCAACGCCAAATATAGGTCATGCTAATGAAGAAGTCGGCAGGGTTACTATGGAAACTCACGTTGAATTCATCTATTGAGTTGTGATTAAGAAATGTTAAAATTACTTAGAGTTGTAATTATTTGCTACCATTATCCCTGGAATGAGTTTCTGAATCCCCTCATGGGGTCTGGGAGAGTGTGAAATGTGGGCAGACAGAATAGTGTTGAAGATGCTTTTCTTTTAGCAGTGCACTAATAAGAAGATTGGGTGGGATACTGGAACTCCTGGAAACTCTCTCCTCACCTCTGAGGCTTACTGGGCAGGCTTGGCCACCCACTGTCTCTCAGCCAATTTAACTCTTAGGGCTCTTATCTGTCCCCCATGTAGTCTGGTGGATATTATGTTGAGAATTAGGCAGAGTAAGATATCTCCACCAGGCAGTAGACTTTGGATACCACAAAGCAGCAATAGATGTTTGTTTTCTTCATTGGTAGTTGCTGTCTTTTTCTGATAGGAATAGAGACAGGTTTGTAGGATTATATGTCTTCCATTCATTCATTCATTCATTCATTCATTCATTCATTTGTCTGATTTGTGATCATATGCATCTCTTAACTTGGGTAGATGCAGAGCCATCATGGGCTCCTATTCAGTCTCAGGCAATAAAATGACTGTAGGTGGAATTCTGTGTCAGATGAACATTACTGATAATGGCCTGACCATCTTGTCTCCCCTCCCCATTATAGGCATTAATGTTAAGATAAAATGTGCTCTAATTCATTGGGAGAAATTGGATGCAGCTATATAATTATGAAAGATAAATAAGCCCCTCTCATGAGTGTTGCACGTACCTCAGTTTTAATTACCAAACCCTTCTTAATAAGGTCCTTTTAATCACAAACGTTCTTGAGGCTCACAAACACAGAGGACCCAATTATGAAATCAAATGATACTACACTCATTTGGAAGATAGTTTAGTAACCTATCAAGAAAAAAGAGTTAAAACTGACCATGGCATCACTATAGAGGTGCTAACTCTTGATATGGAAGGTTCTGGTCTCTGAGTGAGCAGATTGTGAGAGAGTGATTAATGCAGAAGCTTCTGATGGCTCTTGATGTACAGTGAAGCATCAAATCTACCTGTTCATTTAAGGTGTAGATAATAGGAAGGAAAAAAGAGTCTTAAGGACTGCTTAATAAATAACTCTGGAGATGCAACTGATGGGGACACATGGTGCTTTAAAAGAGAAATGGTTGTCATGAATTGAAATATTTTGTTGTCCGGACAGTTCCACTTCCTATCTGCCAAAATAAGAACTCACTCTGCACAGCATTTTTCTAACCTCTCCCATCGCTTCTCATTTCACCTTTATGAAGGGTGAGACCCAGTGTGCTTGAGACAAACTGCCCTGAAATCTGATGTTAATGACTGTACCATGACTAGATACTGGATGATACCAAAAGCTTAATCGGGATTACTATGCAGCTGCAGAGTTCATGAGAAAGCCACTACTTGGACCAAGAGACTAATCAGCACAACCGATTAATGAAGAGCCATCAGGTCATAAACATAACACTGCAATGAATACATATGGCAGCATGTGGTTGCTTTAAGGATTTTAGTTTTTGCATTCATGTGGTCTTTTAAAAAAACTATTGTCACTCAGCTAATCAAAATGGTTGTGTTTTAAAAATGTCTGCGGCAGAGCACAGATTGATAAGGCATGTCTAAATGAAACTTCAAGGAGCAGCTGTGAAGGAACTAGAAAAGATCCCCTAGTGCAAGGATATGTCACTGGTGACCACAGTGAAGATAATCTATAGCATGGTATTCTAGGTTACTATGTATGAAACTGAAGGCTGGATAGTGAAGAAAGAAGACATAAATAACGATTCACTTGAAATGATGGTGTTGGAGAAGAAGCTTTTTACCATGGGTGACAGAAAGAACAACTAAGGCTGTGGTCACACCTAGTTTTCGATCCTGATCTTCTGAAGGTCCGGCTTTTCCACTTCGTCCCATCACGTGATTTAATATGTGGAACAAGAGTTCTCATGTCAAAAACTGTTTTTTTTATTTTAAAGTGCAGTTCAGCCCCCTTGGCCAGCAGGTGGCGCTAGCATTTGAAAAAAAACAGACCACTTTGCTGGGGAAAATTAATGAATGTAGGACCAGATAGAGCTTCCTGTTTCTCCGAAGGAGAAAATAAATTTAAAAAAAACACAGCCCATTGGCCCCAGGAATAACCAAAAAAAGAAAGAAAAAGAAACCCGGATCATCAGCATGGTCCCACGGCGTCTGCCTCCTTAAAAGCTGGATTTTCAAAGCGAGGCAAAAAATTCTCTACCTCGTAGGTGAGTCACAGAAACCTTGCTTAAGGGATCATTACCGGGTTTTCTTTTTTCTTTTTTTTTCAAAAAGGCCGGTGGCCGTGGGGACGGCATTTTTGAACTCGGTTTATTTAGTAATTTAAACTGCTTTTAAAGGGACGTGGGACCGAGCCCTAAGTGGGTTCTAGATAAAATTAAGAAAGAACTCTAGAAACAAAAACGACTAAACTGAGGTGATTATATACAGAATTGGAATCAATGTAAGAAGATATGACTCAATGGGAAATGCAATAATGCAATGGAAAAGAGGAAACAAATCAAATAGATGGATTTATTCAGCAAAGGAAGCCACAGCCTTGAATTTACAGGGCTGTTGACAATAATACTTGTTGGAGGTCAATCATTCATAGGGTTGGAAGTTGGAAGGAACTTGATGCCATATAACAAGAACAAAATGGAACATAACATAAATAAAGCGTACAATCATTAGTCTAAATGGCACTGAACATCTGTGATTAATACCCAAGCTGGTGATACAACAAGCCAGCAAACCAAACATGGTTGGGGAGAGATCAAATAAATACCTCTAACATGAATGCTGAGTTAGAAACAGCTATTGAAAAAAGTACAGAGTTTGTGAGGAAGCATAAATTAAAGCTGTGATCACACTGGCAATACGAACCACGTCTAAGCATGATTTACATTGATTTAGATCCTATCATTCACACAACACAAGGGTGAAATCAATTCATATGGACAATAAAGTGACCTTTTGGAACCACCTAGCAGCAACTCTTTAAAATAACTCACTTTTAAACTAGGGATGGGCACCTTAGGAAAAATGAAACACTGTTTCATCATTTTGTAAGCTTACAAATTGTTTCATAATGAAATAAAATGACAGGCAGCGTTTTGTTATGGAACTAAATGAAACTCTTTTTTTTTTTCATTTTAAAATGAACCATTTTGTTACTCTGTAAAACATCTCCCCTGGGTCCTAGGGGCACCAAATTTGGTGCCTCTAGGATCCAGGGGAGCCATTTTATAGAGTAACAAATCATTTCATTACTGTTTTGTTTTGTTATGAATTTTTTGTAAAAATACATTTAAAATTGAAACAAAATAAAATGCAGTGGGAAAATGAAATGAAACAAAACAAAATGAAACACAATTTTTCCATTTCATGCCTATCCTTATTCTAAACTTGATTCAATTCAGTGAGGTTTTGTCATGTGAACACTGGTGCTACTTTAATTTATTCTTATGTGGATTTTGGGTGGCAGGGGCATTGCCATTTTCCTTCTTAATTCTTTTTTTTTTAAAAAAATCTTTCTTAAAATGTATATTACTGCATCACTTCATCAATATGTTCAAACATTACAACTACCTATCCCACTCTCTCCATTTGGCCAATGAAGGAGACTGCAGACCAGCGGAAGACTGACGGGTGCATGATGGGCACAGAGCAGGCACACCTGGACTCAGAGGATGGTCTGGATGCCAGGAACATTGCCCCACAAAGCAGCTGGAAACCTTTCCAATTCTAATTGTTTTCATTATTAATTGATTGGGGTCAATGGTTTCTAACAACTAGTATGACACCATGATACTCGATTTATTAATGTATCACTCTTTTTGGAAAATAAATCAAATTCTTTAAGAAGAGCATGTTCTTAAAGCAGAAGGGAAACGAGTCAATTTCAACAGTGTAGGCACCAAAAATGGTTTTTACCATGGCCATGTGGCCTAAATAGGGTTGCTTGAGATCAGGGGAAAAGAGGAAGATGCCATTTGGCATTATGCTTGTGTCTAAATGGCATATTGAACTCAAACAATGCTCCAGCTGTTGTCAACCGAATATTTATTTCCCTTGCTTCTCTGTGGAGGGGTGGAGGAAGTGAAAAAAATGTTTTTACCTATGATATACTATTGCTGATGCACTGAAAGTGTTTTTTTTCTTTTTCTTTGACGGTTACTTCACATCCACTCTCGTCCTGGGAGAAAGTCCCAGGAGGTGAATAGTTGTTAAAAAATCTCAAATATTCCCCATCTCTTGGAAGAAGAAGAAAAAAAACACGTGCTTCCAATGCCCTGCCTTTGTGTGTGCATTAGTTTGTTTGCAGTAGGGTCTCCCTGCCAGGCTTTGAACAAAATGACCCCTAACAGCTTTCATTCTGAAAATTAAGGTCTGGTCTGAAAAGGTTTCCCATTATCTCATTCCCTTTCTAGGGGGTTCAAGCCTTCCTCTCCATAGAACTCTTTGTGTCCCTCCTGACTTTAAGTGATTTTCTGCATGGGAAGAAGGCAAAAAACCAAACCCCAAGTCTTTAAATCTTTGGCATAAACATCATTTTTAGGCGCCAAACAGAGGATATAAGCCAGTTTTCTTTTCTTTCCTATGTATGCCAGCATTAATTCTCATTAGCATGTATTTAACTGGGAAGCATTTTGAGGAAATGCTTTAGAAATGTGATAAGGTTCAAGGAGCAAGAATACAAAAGAGATGCATTTCTGCCATTTGGATAAAAATCAGGTTGTTTTTTTTAACATCTTGGTGTCTGTAGGTGTGGGTGCAGGAAATTCATCTATGAGCCTATGTAACTTCCAGGTCAACAGAGGAAACACAGGTTTCTTTAGAAGCCAGATCAACCTTTGGATTTTGAGCATGCTGTTAATAATTCAGCACTTCTTATTCTTTTCTATTTCCCATTACTTTTTGCAATGCAAACACCCTTCATCTTCAGAGGTAAAACATTTTTAATGTTTCCTGGAAATGCAAGTACTATACTGTATGTGAATAAATACCACTCTTTGAGGTCTGATTTTGCAATTGGATCAAGGGATAGGGACTTTGCAATCAGATCAAGGGATAGGGATGCAACCTGTAGTGGATGGGATTACCCCCAAATTGAAAAAAAGAGGTGCATAGCTTTGGGGTGCTCCTGGACTCACCCATGAGCCTAGATGCCCAAGTCACAGCTGTGGTCAGGAGTGCATTTGCACAATTAAAATTAGTACGCCAGTTATGCTGTTTCTTGAGAAATCTGTTCTGGCCACTGTGACACATGCCTAATGACATCCTGGCTGGACTACTGTAATGCACTCTATGTGGGGTTACCGATGGAAGGTCTCAGGAAACTTCAACAGGTCCAGAACACAGCGGCCAGATTGCTGACTGGGGCAGGTTACAGAAATCACATTACACCCCTACTAAATTAGCTCCACTGGCTGCCAAGCAGCTATCGGGCACAATTCAAAGTGCTGACCTTAACCTACAAAGCACAAAATGGCCTGGGTCCAAGCTACCTCAAAGATTGAACCAGCTCAGGTGCTTAGATAATCAGGAGAGCCTGTCTCTCAATCCTGCCACCTTCACAGGTGCTTCTCCGAAGAACTGCTCCCAGACTTTGGAACTCCTTCCTGATGGAGGCCAAGACTGCTCCATCTCTGCTGTCTTTCCAGAAGCAGGCAAAGATCTTTCTCTACAAGCAAGCTTTCCCTGAATGAGGGACTACTTACTATGTGACTTTTATATGGATTGGATTACCATACATGATTGCATTAACTGATTTCATAAGAATACCACTGATTTTCATGTTAGTTTCCACCCCTCGTAATGGATTTTTTTGTGCTCTTTGTGGCTTTAATATTACATTTTAAAGTTCTAAGATGCCTCTCCTAATTCTGTTCTTAACTTGAATATATCTTAAATGTTCTGGGCTGTATATCACCCCTCATTATTTTAAGCCATCCTGGGTCCTTTTCCAAGGGGAAAGGTGGGGTAAAAATATTCAAAATAAATAAATAAATAAATAAATTCTATTCAATATGGACCATGTTTAGCACTTTTATACTGGAAACCAAAAGAATGGTGAGGTTCAAGAAACTGGCATGTTAAAGTAGTTAAAATGAGTGCCTTAACAAGCACAACTCAAATTAAATAAGAGGAGGCTCAAAAATTCATGGACGGAGAACAAATTTTTCAGATTAAGCAAAACAACACCAAAGATAATCTAGAGCAGTGATTCCCTAGCTTGGGTCCCCGGATGTCTTTGGACTACAACTCCCAGAAATGCTGGCTACTGGTGAAGATTTCTGAGAATTGTCATCTAAGAACATCTGTAGACCCAGATGCTGTTTGGTTGTATGGGTGTTTCCAGAACAGAAACATAAGAGGTGTGCTTGCCTTTAAAAAAAAATAACCAGCCACTCATTCTGTGTTCCCTTTCCAAGGGAACAGACAGTATTTCTGCACAAAGACAGTTGTTCACATTCCATAAAACTTGACACGAAAACACCTCCTCCTCTTGCTTTTGCCTAGAAGTGAAGAATTTCCTGGTGCTTAAAAGCTGTTTGTCAAGGTGGTTTGTCAAAACAAGACAAAGTCAAGAAGAATGAACATTTAGTGAGTAATCATTCTTTCCTGAATCTAAAATGTTCTACATTGTGTAAGACTTCTGAAATTGTAATTTAGATAGTTCAGGTCTCTGGTGTTTTGTTGGGGGGTGGGCATGGTCCCAACTGCCCTTTCATGTTCTCAAAGTGAATACCAAATGGGGGCTTACCTAATGTTCCAGTTGATGTCAGACATAGGCTGGAATCCTGTTTGCTGAGGTATGAAAAAGTAAGCCAAGTGCTTCACCCAGTCAACAAAGAGTGTGGAACTGATTGCACATTCTGTTATGCAGTTCCCATCTCCACTGGTTTTGCAGAAGCACTTTCTGGGTACCACTTCCACCTTAATGTGCTTATAGCTATTGTGGGACATAATGCCATCTTACACCCACATAGCTATGCAACAGAATTTCAGCCATAGATGCTGAAGTCAACTCAAAATATTATGTAGAACCTGGCATTCTAATACTCACCTTCTCACTTCTCTACTTTATCATTAGTATCCTCTAAAATATTACAAAAAAAAGCTGTTTTATAAAGTACATAGAATATAAGTTTGAATGTATATACATGGTATGTCCATATACAAAGATATATCTAGATGAGAACACGAACACAAAAACAGAAGAATGTTTCTACCCTCATCAGCAAAGATAGCTAAGGATCCCAGGAGGGTCCACCTGCCAAGGAATATGGCTACATTAATCTCACAGAGTTTATACCTACTGGTATGTCACCAAATATCTAACACGCTAAGAAGGTGATTTTTTGGCAGTTATAGTTGGTGTAGTTCACTGATTTGGTATGTCCAAGGTAAAAATATCAAATCCCTGCTGTACCTACCTTAAGAGGTCTAGCAGAGATCACTTGAGATGGGCATGAATTTAAAAAACAAATTGCAAAATTCTTTCCAGAATTGCTCGTTTGTCAATTTGTATTCGAAAAAACCCAATGAATACAAATCAATGAATTTCTGGTGATTATTGATTCCTTGATTTGTTGGGCTTATAAAATGAGTGCTAGGCACCCAGAGACACCAAATTTGCAGAGAAACTTCCTCTGACTCTCCTCTAAAATCCTTCAAAGTTTAGGCAAGATTTCCCCCAGCCAGTTGCTAAAGGGCACTCTCCTAAGGGGCCCCCACTTTGTGAACTTATAACTCACGATGTCTGAAACACAATCCTCACCCTACCTGGAGGGACTCTATAGAACACCCAGAGAGTATGTGGCTAATGGGGTCACATACCCTGCCAGTTGTGTGGATTTGATGATGCTACATAGACTCAGACTACCACCAGAAGCTACTTCTGAGTTTTTTTATATATATCTGGAAACCTTAGATGGGTTTCCATAGCTCAGAATCACCTTGACAACATATATTTGCATAGCTAATATGAGCTAAGATATTCACTCTGCTTACTTCTTGCTCTTAAAAAAATCATGATTCTGCTGGTCAGTATGACATGTGGTAGCAGAAACTGTCCAGGCTTGTTGTGGCACGGCTTCAGCTCCTTAGGAAAATCAGGCAGTATCTTGATAGAATTTTGAAATCCAGTTCTGTTTCTGATGCATGATGCCTATTCACGTGCTTCCTGACATTTTAGGAGTTCTGCTATTTGTAAAACTTCCCTTTCATCTGTAGATGTAATGCTGACCCTCCTACATCTGGGGATATATATTCATGCTCATATCAGGGAGCATATTTTGCATGCAAAGCATCCACCACAAAACTATAGTCCTTGCTCAAAAGAACCAATTTGTCATAAATAGTTGAAGTCTGTTGCCTTTGACTATGCTAGTAGAAGTGTATCAGTGTCAGTGTCCCAGTTATGGTGTTTTAACTGGTGTCACAAACCATGAGGCAAGTACTCAAATAGAGAAGTGACCCAGTCTCTCTTGTTTAGTTTATAGTCATGTTCAAAAACTATGACATCTATTGCCTCCTAAGTAATGTTTATATGTAAATATATACTGGGAGGCTGAATGTTGTTATTCATGGGAGAAGTGTTAATCAGTGTAAATGACTGTCTGAATCTATTTGATTATCTGATTTCCTCATTGCATTTCCGCCACCCCTAAAAGGGAAGTAATCACACCACAATAACATAGCCTTTCTCTGCTTGGGCAGTACAAGTAAGGATCGCAAGTTTGCGAACTGCCTGCGTCATTTTGAGCAGCCACTGTTTGGGATATGCTGTTCGAGGCCTTTGTAAATTGTTACACATTTCACCAAACAATGCTGAAGGCAACTGTACCAATCTTATGGGAGATAAAAGGCCTGTCACGCTTCTTTGTTTTCCTCAGCAACATCCCTTGTTAACCAAAACAGATGTAGCATAAAAGATTTGTGATCTGGTCACCTTGTTCTTTTACCCTCTAAAATATTCCATTAGGAAGAGCAAAGCAATCACCTCAGGTGGTAAATACCAGCCAACTGTAGAGGAGACTGGTAATTCTATAGTTGTGTGGAAGAGGAAGCGAACATCTAATCTGACTGACTTTCCTATAACCATCGAGAGGGGTTGCCCTCTTGCTCTTTGCCTGAAGCTGCAAATTGTCTTGGATTTGCCTTTGAGGGCCTCCCATGTCGACCATGCCAGTAGCTCTGGGGGACCATTCACTCCTTCCCTCACTCTGTTTCCACAGTCCAAACATTTTCCTTGGCTGTTCCTGGGAAGGGCAATATCCGTACTTAGCAGGACTACTGGAAAGAACAATTCAGATTATGGAAATAGCACAGAAGGTCAGATTAAATCTTATTTACAAGATCCAATCAAAAGGGAATATTCCCAGTTTTCATTTTCAAAATTTTGCAAGATTGGATCATTAATGTCCCATATGACATGGTGGTTGTTGGTGATTTCTGTCATGCTTACGTGGCTTTATACTTATCCCTGCTTCACTGGCTCTGCAAGTCTGCTTTCAACTGTGACAGTATGATATCTTGTGTATCAGTTGTGGGGGAATGGATGAGTCCCCAGGTGTTTTGGATTATAGCACTTCTCACCCTTCCCCTTGACTTTTCCTGGCAAATGCTGATGGAAGTTGCAGCCCAACATCTGGAGAGATGTGCTATAAAGAAAAGAGACATGGGAAAGGATTTTGATTTGGGACAACAATATTAATTACCCAGGTTTGACATAAACAACAAGCATGGGAAATTCTCCAAAAATACAATAACTAATAGAGGATAATAATAACTACAAAATAATTACAAATTCCAAGAGCATTTAATATTAGGTGGTGGAAATGGGACAAATTCATAGGCACAAAAAGATAAACCAGTCAGTCAAGCAAGATGACCCTGGGAAAAAGCCATAAAAGGCTTGTGAAGACAGGTTTTAACTTGTCCTTTAAAACCAAGGAGGGATTGAGATACAGGTTAGATGGGTTGACATTTTGAGGAAGAGGAGCTGAGACAGGTAGCAAGGTCTTAAACCATTAAGGCCTTTCAATGTTAGTATAAGCACCTAGCTTTGCTGTGTGAGGACAACAGAGCCTAGAAGTCTCTAATCCAATGCAATCCCGATTTTATTTTCTATAGAATGAAATGAGCTCTAATGCATAAGTTGCAATTGCAAAGATTTGTATGTGAGACCTTTCTCGGAAGCTCCCTGCAGAGGATGTGTTTGACAGAGTCCTCTTTACACATCAGGCCCAGTCACTTTCAAATGTTGTGTGATGCTGCTTAGTGCAGGCTGAGCGCTAAATTTAGAGCCAAAGCAGGAAGGCGGAAGGTTGCATAACATGTCATATGCAATGTCACAACCATTATCCAAACGACACTCAGCTTTAGCATGCAATAGAAAGCTCCAAATCACAAGGGCAGTAGGAAGGGCTGTGCAATCCCAGCACTAAAATGTAACAGCTTGGGCCCAAAGAAGAGGCCAGAGATCCTAAACAATTGCATCCTTAAAAATGCACCTTTTTGCAGGGGGGAGATGAATAATCAATGCTAGCACATTAACTGCACTATAAAATGAACACTTGGAAATACCCCGGTGTAAATTAAAGAAAAATGAAAGACTTGATTCAGCTTTGAATGTTGATTGCTTGATAGTAGAGATGGGCACGACTCAGAAAAAAAGTTTCGTTTTCGTTTTCGTTTTCGGCTAGGGTCTGAGTCGTTTCGTTTCCGTTTTCGTGGGCTAATTTCAAAATTTTTCGTTTTCGTTTCGTTACGTAACGAAAACGAAAAACGAAAACGAAAACGAAAATTTTTTCGTTTCTCCCCATTTAGCTCAATTGAGTGCTTTTCCAGTAACGAAAAACGAAAATTGGCTCGAAATTAGTCGTTTTGTTTCCGTTTTCGGTCCAGGTTGGTGCCGATTTTCGTTTTCGTTTCGTTTCCGTAACGAAAACGAAAAATGAAAACGAAAACGAAAATACCGCTAAGTCGTGCCCATCTCTACTTGATAGGAATACTTGAGGAAGCAAAGTACAGCAGTGCAAGGTGTAAGGGGAATGTAAAAAGTTCAGGGATGCCATTAAAGAGTAGGAAAATGTCAACCATTATCATTAATAAATGTATTGTTTTTATTAGCAGTAAATGCCACTGCTATGACTATCATTTAAGTAGCATGATAGTACTATTACTTGCTGCCACTATAAGGATGATGATTATTTATAACGATGATGGAGGTGGTGGCAGCGGCAGCTTGATTTTTGCTGCCCATGAACAAGCACTCCAAAACCAATATGATGAAAGCCAAGATTCAATAAATTACTGCCTATAGAGCAGTAGTTAAAATGATGTACTGCGGCTCTAACTGTGCTCAGGTGTTTGATTTCAGTTAGCAGGCTTTCCATCCTCCCAGGGTTGGTAAAATGAGTACCCAGCTCACTGGAGGGGGGGGCAGCAATATGTAGCCTCCATAATTACTTGTAAACCACCCAGCTAGTGCTTTAAGTACTATGGGGCATATATAAGCAGTACACTTTGCTTTCCTTTACTTTGCCTACAGCAAATGTCGACTCTGCCAAGAAAAAGATGAAACTGTGCCACACCTCATTTGTGTATGTCCAAAGATTGCACATATTACAAAATTAGTCATCATAGAGAGGCAAAATTAGTGTACTGGGCATTATGCAAAAATACATTACTTGCCAGCCTCTGGATAACAATGGGACTATCAGGCAGAAAAAGGGTCAGAAAAATGAAGTCAATATATTGTGGCTTTTCTGGATCCAAACTGATAGACACCTTGAACATAATGCACCAGATATAGTAGTAATAGAACAAAGAAATATCTGGATCGTTGACACTGCAACTCTAGGGGATGCTAGAGTTGAAGCTAAAGAATTAGAAAAACTAGCAAAATACAGAGACTTGGCAATTGAAACATCCAAACACTGGTAGATGAAACACACTTCAGTGGTCCCCGGAGTCACTGGAACTTTGAAAACAATGTTTCACACAATATTACAGGCAGTTGCCGATCTCAGAAATAACACCATCAAAGCTACAAAACCCAGCAATATAAGGAACAGGATACATATTGCACCAATATTTCACAGATACTTAGATTTTTCGCCAAAACTTGTATCTGCTATATAGTACCTGGTCAATAATTTTGATTGAATGTGCCTGGTATCTTTGAACCACCACCACGTGACATTCTGATTTGCGTTGACCCTTTCCAGTGTTTTCTAGGCAGTGAATTCATAAGAGGCTTACAATTTCCTTCTTCTGGGGCCTCCCTGGCATTGTGCAGCTTGCCTAAGATCACAGAGGGTAGCGGTACTTGCGGGAGGCACAGTGGAGAATTGAACTCTCAACTTTTGGTTCCACAGTCAGAGTCGTAAACCACTGAGCTATCTAGCCAGCAATTAGTTGTACTGTACTATTGGCAGATACTACCAAGTCATAACAAGACCAACAATAATAGCAGAAGCAGTGAATACTACAAATTGGGGGCTCTATCTGGTTTTTCTGCTTTAGGCTGCAATATGTTTTGGATAGTAATATTTATGTTCAGAAAGGTTCTTTCGGGCAGTATCTTTTTCTTAAGCTTTATTTGACTATTCCAGAGCCCCTGCTGTATGCCAAAAAGAAAATAAGGTGTTAATTGTTGTTCAACAATCTTTTTGTTTCATTCTTAAACAGCGGCGCTTTTTGGTGATAGAGTTACATTGACAGCCACTTATCTGAGGCTATTCAGTCTCTGAGAATTTACCACTTAACAAATGATTGATTATTCCCCCAAGCTCTAAAATGCTTACAAGCTGTTCAGATTCAGCTGCAGTTGGAGGATTCTCCTGGCACGGGGCCTGCCGGAACAGTATTGATCTTACTAGAAACACAAAACAACAATTAGACTTCTGTACCGGGACAATGTAATGGTATTCATAGACAGGGAGTCGGCATCCAGCTTCCTATGAGTTATTTTCTTCTGTATCCTGCAGCAAATGGCTTGCTTCCAGATGGTAAGCAGAGCAATCCTATTGGACTGAAGCATGGAGAACCCAAAGGGGAAATGTTACTATTCCCCAGGCTTCATGCCCTATGTCCTACAATGCATAATGGGTGGTGGGGGGGCAAGGATCATCCCCACCCTCATTTTCAGACCTTCTCTAATTTTCTTCATCTCTTTCTGCCTTTGATTCCTGTGGAACAGCAATATGTGCCCAAAGCTCTCAAGTTGCCCCATAATTATGTTGGGAGAAGGGAAGGAGTTTGAATTCTGCAGATCCACACATACTGCTTTAAGGGCTACGGGGCAGCATTTAAGCGGAACACTTTGCTTTGCTTTACTCTCTTGGAATGCTATAGAAATGCTGCCTTTTTTTTCTTTGTATGACATTGCTTTGACTTCAAGCCTTTCTCCCTTCTCACAGACCGACCTGACATGAGCATCTTACTTGTGAAGGGTGAATCTCTCTCCTTTCTGACCTCAGACAGGAAGTCTTGGAAATATCCCATGACTACAAAAGATTGCACACTCAGGTGTGCTGGCTCTCTTGTTTCCCCTGATAAATCCCATCGGACATTTTCTTTTGGCTTAAAATGATCCAGATATTGTCCTTGTGTTGATTCCCAGTGTATTTGATTTTGGATTTAAACCTGGGGAGACCTGATTGCAAATCCTTGCAAAGCTGTATATTCATGTTATTATGATGGTGACTACCACTATCATGCCAAGACAAATAAGTGAGAAGGTCCCTTATCTTTTTATTTTATTTTATTTTATTTTGGAAAGGGTATCTCTTTTTCCATGGAGTAGCATCACTAGTCAGCAATGGGTACATATAAACTAGAGATGGGCATGAAACAGGAAAATAGTGTTTTGTTTTGCTCTGTTTTGTTTTCTTTGTAATGAATTTTTAAAGTACAGCGGTACCTTGTGTAAAGGAATTAATTCATTCCAAATGAAATTATGTTAAGCAAAATTTCCTTTTTACAAATTTCCCATAGGAATGCATTGACAAGAGAGTAATCCTTAATCGCAACCATTTTTATGTTGTACGGATTTGCCCCATAGACGATTATGTTAAGCAAATTTCCCCTATCTCCGGAATATTTTATATTGTACAGATTTTATGTTATACAAACCGTTTGTTATATGAGGGTCCACTGTAGTTTCATTATAAAACAAAGTGAAATGAAACAAAATGCTATGCTTCCCTGGGTCCTAGAGACACCAAGATGGCAGGGGAGCTTCTTTCGACTCTTCCCTATAAGCCCCCAAAATTTGGAGAGGTCTGGTGGTCAGGGAGCTGAGTTATGAAGCTCCAAAGGGGGCACCCGTAGGGGGAAAATCTTTCTATTGGAATTGGAAGGTGAGCAGGCGAGTGATAGCGCCATCGCAGCTTCCCATTGATTCCAATTCAAAGTATTTTTTTCCTAGGGGCACCCCCTTTGGAGCTTCATAACTCAGTTCCCTGAACCCCAAACCTTTCCAAAATGTTGGAGGCTTACAGGGAAGAGCTTGAGGAAGCTCCCTGCCATTTGCTCTAAAATGAATCATTTCATTCTAGAGCGAAAAATAGCATTTTGCTTCATTTTGTAACAAAACACTGTGTGCCGTTTCATTTCATTATGAAATGTTTTGTAAGTTAACCTTAGGCACAACGAAACAGCATGTTGCTTTTCATTTTGTGCCCAACGCTAATGTAAACATCTGATATCTCTCCATTTTAACTTTGCTGTTAAAATGTGTCTTCTTTCATCTTTCTAGACAAATGAGTCCTAGAACAAGTGTTTCATTGTTATTCAGGTTGCTTTGCACAGGTTTATTTTCAATTGTAAGCTGCCAGAGTTGATGTTTTTGTATATCTTTCTATTGGATCTCTTAACAGTTATATGCAACTTGTCTGATCTCTTAATGGTTATATGCAACTTGTCTCTTAAAACGGCCACAGTGCCGGAGGACTGGAGGATAGCAGATGTCACACCAATTTTTAAAAAAGGAAGGAGGGGGGACCCGGGAAACTACAGGCCAGTTAGCCTTACATCTGTCCCAGGGAAGATGGTGGAAAGCCTCATCCAAGAGAAAATCTTAAAACACATAGAAGAACAAACCTTGCTGAGAGAAAATCAGCATGGCTTCTGTAAGGGTAAGTCTTGTCTGACAAATATTTTAGAATTTTTTGAAAAGGTCAACAGGCATATAAATTTGGGTGAACCGGTGGATATAGTCTATCTGGATTTTCAAAAGGCTTTTGACACAGTCCCTCACCAAAGGCTGCTGAGAAAATTGCACAGTCAGGGGATAAGAGGGCAGGTCCTTTTATGGATTGAGAACTGGTTGAGGTCCAGGAAACAAAGACTAGGTGTCAATGGGAAATTTTCACAATGGAGAGAAGTGAAAAGCAGGGATCTGTCCTGGGACCGGTGCTTTTCAATCTGTTCATAAATGACCTGGAGACAGGGATAAACAGTGAGGTGGCCGAGTTTGCGGATGACACAAAACTTTTCTGTGTGGTAAAAACCAGAGAAGATTGTGAAGAACTCCAGAAGGATCTCTCCAAACTGGGGGAATGGGCCGCAAAATGGCAAATGCGATTTAATGTAGCCAAATGTAAAGTAATGCATATTGGGGCAAAAAATCAAAACTTTATCTACCAACTCATGGGCTCTGAGTTATCCGTGATGGATCAGGAAAGAGATCTTGGTGTGTTGGTGGACAGCTCCATGAAGGTGTCTACCCAATGTATGGCAGCGGTGAAGAAGGCCAATTCCATGCTAGGGATTATCAAAAAGGGGATTGAAAATAAAACAGCCAACATTATAATGCCATTATACAAAACAATAGTAAGGCCCCACCTGGAGTATTGTGTACAATTCTGGTCACCGCATCTCAAGAAAGACATAGTAGAACTGGAAAAGGTGCAGAAGAGAGCGACTAAAATGATTACTGGGCTGGGGCACCTCCCTTATGAGGAAAGGCTAAAACATTTGGGCCTCTTTAGTCTGGTAAAAAGGCGCCTGAGGGGGGATATGACTGAGACGTACAAAATAATGCAGGGCATGAGTAAAGTGGATAGAGGGAAGCTCTCTCTCTCCCAAAATACCAGAACTAGGGGACATACACTGAAATTGAGGGCTGGGAGAGTAAGAACAGACAAAAGAAAATATTTTTTCACTCAGCACATTGTTAGTCTGTGGAACTCCCTGCCACAGGATGTGGTGATGGCATCTGGCCTGGATGCCTTCAAAAGGGGATTGGACAGATTCCTGGAGGAAAAATCCATCACAGGTTACAAACCATGATGGAGATGTGTAATCTCCAGTCTTAAAATTGGGGTACTTCAAGGGCCAGATGCCGGGGAGTGATATCACGAAACAGATATCTAGTCTCGTGCACTCCCAGACACATCTGGTGGGGCCACTGTGAGATACAGGAAGCTGGACTAGATGGGCTGTTGGCCTGATCCAGCATGGCTCTTCTTATGTTCTTATGTTCTTATATATCATATCTGGCTGTAACTACTGCTTTTGTTGTTTTTCATTGTCATTCACAACAATTGCTATTTCTCTGCACAAACCCCTGAAAAGGATAAAGATGTTGGTGTAATTATTCATAATGCATGTAGCTCTTATATTGTTGAATTTCAACAATAGTTACACTAAGGTAATGAAATAATTAACTCAATCTCTCCTCACTGATATGGAGACCATACTCTCCTTTTAAAGACAATCGTTATGGTTGTTTACTATTTCTTTGCAAGGTGACTGGCTCCTCTCAGCCTATTGTCCTTGTAAACATTCATAAGTTTATGGTAGAACAGAAGAATTACTTTGTTCTTTTCTACAAGTACATTGATGGAGGAAGTCAAACAGTGCACAAGCCTAGAGGTCAACAGAAACCCAAGGTGGTACAGCAGCCTTCCTGACGGCAGTGACATTAACTGCTTGGATGGCAGATACAGGGAAAATGGATGTCAGGTAGAGATGAGCACAGACCTTAATCATATTTGACACAACTGCTGCCATGAAAAAAGTAATATGGTTTTGGCAAAGCCTTGGCTCATCTAGGCTGGAATAAAGAGGCGAGACAGTGGTTTTGGATTAAAACTGTGTTACCATTAAAAATTGCCAAATATTTTTTCTGCATCAGGTAGAATGAGGCAATTTTTTCAGGTGGCAGATGAGAAGCAGTTGGACCATGGGGCTAATATATTCCCCTTGCTTCTTCAGGTAGAGGAGGTCTCAGGAATGTAAGATCCACATCATATAAAAAAATAGTTTTTAAAAAACTATTAAAAACTTGGTTATTTGAGCAGACAATCCCTCAAATATAATGCAATTTCAGTGTTCACCCATTAAATCTCGATTTTTAACTGATTAGCCTGCCAATAATAATGCATTGTTTTATGTCACTTTACTATTATTTTTATTTTTATTTTTATTTTTATTCTGTTACTATTTTATGGTTTTATTGCATGAATTGTTTGAATTTGTTAATTGTTGTAAACCGCTCAGAGTGACCTCACTGCCAGATGGGTGGTATAAAATCCAATAAATAATTAAATAATTAAATAATTAAATAATTAAATAAAATAAAATAAATATCCTGAACTCCTTAAACTAGCCTTGTGTTCATGGTCTGGTGGAGATGCCATCTTGTCAGCTTCTTCGTGTAGAATGGGGACCTGCCGCCATCTTGCTTCCAGCAGCAAACTGTTTTGAGACTACCTTGTCTATTTGGTATCCTGTTTCTGAGAGAGGCTGGTGGCAGTTGTTTCAGGGGAAATGAGCACAAACACAATAGAGTAATCAGTTGCATGAGAAATTGCTTACAACATCTTGCAATATAAAGTATATTTTGATAGATGCCTCCTTTTTTGAATCAACTGTGTTTATATTCATGCTTGGTTGCTTTATTTATTTGACTTATATACCACTCCCTTTGACCCAAAGGTCACTGTTAGAGTTTTTTCTCTGTTTGAGTTCTTGTTAGAGTTTGTCTGACAGACCCCATCATTACTGAATCCTTAGTTTGTCTGGGACCCTCTTCTACAGCACATTTGCTATCAAATTTTATTCCCTTTAGCTGTCTTAATGGAATTCATAGCTCAAAGTGCTTCACCCATTCAACAGAGGGCTGTACTTCTTAATGAACTAAATCCAACTGACAAGCATCTCACAGAGTACTGGGTCTGAAACAGTCAAGGTACTGCTCTGGAACGCACAAAGACAGCACATCGATCAGGACTCTTGTGAGAAGCTGTACAAGGAAAAGGTGTGCATGTCAACATCATTCAAGTCATTTCCCAGAAATCATTCAGAGTGGCTCAGGGGCAGGGTGTGTGTGTTGAATATCAGAATAAAAACGGGAAAGGTCGGTGTTGTTGAAGAATATCACAATTAAAAAGGCAAATGGCAATATTTAGGCAATAATTTGGATGCTACTTAAGACAAGTATTTCTGCATTACTTATCAGACACACACACAAACACACACAGAGAGGGGAATAAAAGGAAACGATATGTATCAAAGCTTGAAAAAGGTTTGGACTATAGATTTCAGAATCTTCCTAGGACTTTGTAGAAACTTTCCCAAGCTCCAATCTGCATGGAGATTATAGGGTGGATGAACAATTAGAGAATGTGTGAATGACCGGTACGGAAAGGGAGAAGAATGACACCTGCACAGCAGGTTCAGTATATCCTTTCTAGGAACCAGATCAGGTGGCTTTCAGGCACAGTGTTTGATTTCATGAAAGACAAAAGGAAGTTTGATTAAACAAACAAGCAAACTTTGCTTACTTCTCTGGTGCCCTTGACTGGAGGAGGGTGCTTCTCTGCCATGACATTCCAGGCCACAAAACAAAGATCCGACTCTAAACCCAGGCATCCAGTAGTTTGACCTCCTCCCATTTGGCTCTTTTGTCTTCAGAGAGAGCTGGGGATTTTCCATGTGTTTATGAAATCTGGGTCACGACATAATTCTTTTCAGTGTGACGTGTTTATGGATCTTGTTGGCTTTCATCATTACACCCTTACCATTTACCATGCCCTGCTTTTGAGCTTCACCTTCAGTAACCCCAATTAGAGCTGGGAATTCAGTTCAAACATTCATGGAGGAAGACAGAGTTCAGTTTTTTCCCCTCTGGACAGGAAAATCATTGCTGCCATGATTCCATGCACTAATCTGGTCATTTCCAGCCAAGCAGAGAAATGAGAACATGTTGGCTCAGGCAGCGTGTTTTATCCAGGAGATGAAGCAAGTCATCAGATATTTTTCTTTTGGCACAATCTCCACATCACTCTAATAAAAGTACTCCGGAATAATAAAGTTGTTTTATTGGCTAATGGCAAACTCCTTTTTCCCATTGCCATTATTATTATTTTTAAAACAGTCTCCAGATCTCTTCTCTTTGACATGGCACTGATTAAAAGCAGTCTTATCCTAGAAGAATGAAGGACACTCTTCCACATATTCCTCAGAATGATTTATAGTATCCTTTTATTAGTATTATTATTAATCTGTGCTGGAAAGACATGCAAATGGTTCAAGATGTGTCCGCAGTTGAACAAGTTCTCCCCCGACATTTGAAAAAACAGATCTCATTTCTCTAACCTCACAGCATACAAGCCACACAATGGTTTCTAGAGCAGCTAAACCAGCCTAAATCTACTGCTAACTTCAAAAAGAAACCAACATGTATGGCCTGAATCCATTTGCTAGTTCCCATTAGAGTAGACCCACTGGATTAACTATGAAACAGGACGTTGTCATCAGCCCCAACCCAGGCTGGTCACATTTTAAAATAACCACACTGAACCAAGTGGTTAACAAAAGTAAAAATGATATTCACTTTATTACAAAGCTACAAGTTATAGAGAAACAGATTTCAACATCAGCTCTTCTTCATTTACCACCCACCAGCTCAAGACACATCCTCCTTCACTGTGTGCCTTCCAACTCTCCAGGTTCCTCCTCTTTGGGTCTCTCATGTACTGGCTGGCCACCTGCAACTCACAGCCAATCACCTTGTTTTCCCTGTAACCATGCAGATAAGTCAAGGTTCTGTCACATAAGGCTGCTTTCATATGACCCCTAAAGGCGGCTGCAAAATGCTTGCAGATGCAGAGCATAAAATTGTTTTCCCACCAGTGGCGGACTTAAAAAAAAAAGTACGACCACGCCCACTTAAGCGCGGCCCAGCACATTTTACAAGTACCTGGTCTTGAGGAGGTAAAAAAATTTTCTGATGCAGATTTTAAAGCTGTGAATGCCTGGCTCCCCTCCGCCTTCTGTTTGTTTTTGTTGTCTCCCCCTTTTAACAGACAGGAATCCCTAACGGGCTTCCTGTCCTACTACAACTAGCTGCTGCCAATGGCTGGTGGAGGTGAGTCTGCATTTTTTTCTCCCTCCCCTCACAGCAGACAGAAGCAATAGAATCAGAGTGCGGGAGGGTGGGAACACAGGAAGCAGAACAAAAACCACATGATATCTGGTTGGGGGGATCCAAATTTAAGTAGCCAGCGGATTTTAGGGGTCATGTGAAAGCAGCCTTAAGTCAACATTTGTATGCTTCGATTTGTCTGCTCTAATAGGGACCAGCAATTGGATTCAGGGCTGTGTTCAATGAAGTTTCCAAATCACAGGTTTGGACTAATAATTCTTGGACTGCTATAAAGTCATGGAAGAAGGCTCACAAAAATGCTGGAAGTGCCACACTTGTGCTTTTTCTAAGGATCAGGATGTCATAGATCACTTTTGGAGATCAGAACATGACAGTTCTTCAAGGCTGGCCCAACACATTGGGTCACTTGAGACAGAACACCAAATGGCACTCTCTTCCACAACAGGCAACCCTTCCAAGGTCAGTCTTCATCTCCTTGGAAGTAGCAATACAGCAGTAATCAATGAGAAACTGCTGCATTTTCATGACCTACATTGGCTGTCTTAAGTGGTGCTTCATTCTGCTTACTGGGGTGGGGAGCAGCCTTTAGTTCTCTAGCTGAAGGGTGAGACCCCATGGGAGTTTTGGGTGGGCTTTGAGCCCTTCCCATCCCAAGCTTTCCCCCCCTTATTTGGTAATTTATTTCATTAAAGAAATATTTAATGCGACCTCACACATGAGCAAAAAGGTTGGTCTAAGGCAGGTAACTATAAAGACCACATTTAATTTCCAGTTTCAGCGTTGATGTTGATTCTCGTTGCACTATGGCTGCCTTTCTGGGCAAAGTCAAAATAGGACTCTGACTGCTTACGTTCCAACATGTAATTCTAAACACCCATATGTCTGAGTTCTGGCAACATGTGGATCTTATGAATGTTAGCTTAGATGAAGGAATTTTGCAGATGTCTGGAAAGTTCATGGTCCAGCTGGCAAGCTGCATCCTTCTGGCTTTAGAGAGCTAGCTCCATAATTACAATTGGCCAGTTGGAAAGTGGAAGTATGCTTAAACAAAATGCATCAAACTGTTGCAGAAAATGGTTCTTTCCTGTTAGCCATTCCTTTTTGGCTAGATCAGTGGTGTTCATACCAATGAAGGGCATACAGTGAAAGCCGGACTGGAGGAACGTCTCAGTTCCACTGCATTCTCTGGGTTTGGCTCATGCATCCAGTTTGAGACCTCATTGATATTAAATGTGGGAAGGTGGAGATCAGGTTTTCTGCTTATCTTCAGCAGCCTTAAGCAACCTGGAGTCCTATTTTTGAGGCTGGAATGGGAAGGCAATCATCCAAATCACATGGAGGACAAATCATCGCCACTTTTTTGGCCTACAATTGCTGTTGCCCTTGCACAAATGCTAGCTGGTTGTAAAACAATGCCTTTGAATTTTGGAGTGTTTTTGTTTTTCCATCACAAAGGGTTGCATTGGGCAGTCTCCTTGGTGATTAATGATATGTAGCAGACAATAGTCCAGCAGTTCCAGACATAAAATAAGCTGAAGCAGCTGAGATGTTGACAGTTGCTACTCTTTTCACAATGGTCATTCTGTATGTATTTTGACTTCTGTGGATTGTGTTGTATTGGGAATACCATGTGACTAATGTGACTTGGTAGCCCAGGTAGATGTAAAATGTGCACCCACTATGTTTTGAGATAAATCAGTATTAAAGGGAGGGGGGACTATTGTACAACCAAGGATGGGGAACATTTAGCCTACAGTTTTTCAAACAGCGACACACAGTATCAGTGTGGTCGATGGTAAGGCATCATGAGAGAGGCAGTCCCAAACATCTGAAGGACCTCCTCTGAATATGGACTAACTCTGCTGTACCTCAAACTACATTGCCAGGTCCTTCTCTCCTTGTGATTCTAGCCCAGTGGTGGCAAACCTTTGGCACTCCAGATGTTTTGGACCACAATTCCGACATTCCTTTGACATTGGCAATACAGGCGTGGAATTCTGGGAGTTGTGGTCCAAAACATCTGGAGTGCTGAAGGCTCACCACCACTGTTCTAGCCCATAAAAATCCTGCTGCTCTTTCCACACTAGAGATGTGAAGGCCTGGAAAAAAACCTGAAAAATTTGGAGGGGGGGGGGAGAGAACCATCCCCCCCATTTTTCCTGAAGCCTTTTTGGTTTTTTTTCCATAAAATTGGAAAAATTGGAAAAAGAAATAGAAAAAAAGGATTATGGAATATTTTATTTTAACACAATGAATAAAATATTTTAAAACAGAGTGTTCAAACATTTTCCAAATAATTTCTGAAAAATATCATTGAAGCGTAGTCCCACTCCCTTCTATACATTTCCCTCCCTTCAATTCTTATTATGAGAATGAGTTTTTTGCAATATTATTTTTATTTAATACTGTGGAGAGGAAATGGAAATACTTGTTAACTTTGGATTTTTAAACATTGTTTTGTAGAGGATTTTTGTTCCAAATAAACTAGTAAAACAATTCAGGAGATAGTTACTTCATTTGTTACTTACAATTACAAATAAATATTATTTAAAAAGTAAATTCTCTTTGCAATAATTGTTTGGATGCACTATACTGTATTTTAATATGCTCTTTGTGATAATTTTATGCCAAGTCAAATTGTCCAAATTCCTATTTTATGTTCTTAAAGTAACAGAATGACTTTCAAGCTATAAAAGGAGGAGGGAATGTAATGTAGCAATTTTTTTCAATTTTTTCAAAAAAAAAATTTTTGGCCAAAAGAGAGAGAGGGGGGGAATGTTTTTTTTTCCAAGCTCAAAAATTCCTGGAAATTTTACATCTCTATTCCACACCATGCAGTATTTGATCATAGCAGTCTGGAAACTTCCTCATTGGGCTGCTGCAATGTTTTATTTGTATTGCTGCCCTTGAGGATACAGACAGTGTCTTTTACAGAATTTTAACTAATATAACCCATATTAGAATCACATTACAATGATTTGGAAGGAGTTGTGCAGTTTTCCTGTTTGTTCATGAGCCCCATTCAACATTCTGGTGCTTGTCTTGAAAAGCCTGCACATCTTGGAACACAAATATTTGAAGAAACATTGTGTCCTACATTTGGGCTCTCAGGAGGAGATCCTTCCTGGTCACCTCTTGCCTGAACATGCTATCTGCAGGGCTTAGCACTGGATTCTGTGCCTCTGACTTGTGGTCCCACCCCACAGGTAAATTTTCAACAGTGTCTTGAAAGAACACAAACAATGCCTAAAACCAGAAGGAGGTTAAGGAGGCTTTCTGGTTCTGCATAACTCTTTGTTCTTCCCCACTGCTTACCAGGATAAGAACATAAAAAACATAAGAACAGCCTTGCTGGAACAGGCCACACAGCCCATCCAGTCCAGCATTCTGTCTCACACAAGTGGCTCACCATTTGCTTCAGGGTATTCCCAAACAGATTTCTTCACCTAATTATGATCCCCTGCAAGTGGCATTGAGAGATATCCCGCCTATCTCTCCATCCCGGAGGTTGTCCTTAGGCTTCCATTATGATAGCCATTGATACTCCTGTTCTCCATGAACTTGTTTCATCTTTTCTTAAAGCTGTCAAGGCTGACAACTGCCACCACTTCTTCTGGCAGGGAGTTCCATAGACCAGTGATCTTCTGGGTGAAAAAGTACTTTCTCTTATTTGTTTGCTTTCTAACACCCAAAGTTTCATCGAGTGCCCCCTAGTTCTAGTATTGACAAACAGCAGAAAAGCAAATGATAAAAAATAAACATAGGTGATTATCTTTGTGTGCATAGCAAGACTTTTCCACTGCCCACCCAAGAAATCCCATGAGTTTCTTTGGATAATGCATGACCATTTTGTCTCCTAAGAGAAACATCACTGTCCATAAAATTAGGGCAATTTCTACAAAAACAGCATCTTTCCTGCACAAAATTCCCTGGAAAGGGCACTGAGTAGCACTGGATGTGGTGGCTTCTTGCATAAAGAATAGAAAGAGGTTTAAGAGCCTCATGGTGCAGTGGTTATACTGCAGTACTTCAGACCAGACTCTGTCCACTAGAGATGGGCACAAATAAAAAAAATGACGTTTCATTTGTCGTTTGTCGTTTGTAGGGTCCGTTTCGGTTCGTTTCCATTTTTCGCGAATTTTTGCAAAAAATTCATTTTCGTTTCCATTTGTTTTGTTACTGTTTCATTACCATTTATTTCAATTTTTGTGATTTTTTTTTTAGCATTTAAAGCAGTTCACTGTATTGCAGTAACAAAAACGAAACGCACGACAAAATTTCCGGTGTTTCTGTTCGTTTTGTTTCATTTTGGAGACAAAATTCGTTTGTTGTTTCATTGCGTAACGAAACAAAAAACGGAAACGGAAACGGAAACGAAAAATTGTTCGTTTCGTGCCCATCTCTACTGTCCACAGCCTGAGTTTGGTCCCAATAAGCTCATGCAGCTGACTCAGAGTTGATTCAGCCTTCCCTGGTTCTGAGGCCAGTAAATTGAGTACACAGCATGCCAGAAGGGAGTTGTGGCAAGGTGCAGCTTGCAGAGAATTAAGCTGTAACCCACCCAGAGTGCTTTCAGCACTATGGGACTGAATAGAAGCAGCACAATTTAAAATGGGAAAATGAAAGTGGGGCTCTCATTTTGCTAGAATCCAAGATATCTCGCTGATGCAGGAAGAGGTCTGTTTGAGAAGTCTTGCCATTATGAGACTTTTTTAAAAATCAGAGAACAAGACAATTTTTTAGGATTCTCCATATTCCTAATGAAGTGTGTTATGCAATGCCATCATCACCACCCGCCCTAATGACAGTGCAACTATGTGGCTAACCTAAGCTCCTGTTGACTTCCTGGGCTAACAGCCAAGACAGATCCTGTGGGACCCACCTCGCTTTCTCCTTTCACCTGAATATTTACTTTCACCTTTGCCTTTTCTGGAGATATTCTACCTAGCTGCCAATTTTCAATGCTGCTTGTGATGGGCCTGAGTTTTAAATGCTGCCACCAGTGAGATATCACAAATCCATATGCAAAAAGAATGGAATCTGACATGAAATTTTAAAGTTCAAATAACATAGTTTATTGATTACAAATAAAGAGATCAATAAGCACTGAAAACGTGACCTTTAAACGAGTTCAGTACATTGTCTCATGTTACTCTTAAACTTTCTCTGTTACATTTTAGCAATCTTTGTACTTGTTATGCAAGATGTTAGACAGTTCCTATTTAGACCCTAGCTTAGCGATGGCGAACCTTTCAGAGACCGAGTGCCCAAACTGCGATTCAAAACCCACTAATTTTTCACAAAGTGCCACTACAGCAATTTAACCTGAATACAGGTGGCTGTGAAGGGGCAATGTTGGCTGCCCACTGAAAGGGCTCCGAGTGTCACCTTTGGCACCCATGCCATAGGTTCGCCAGCACTGCCCTAGCCAAACCCTAACCTGTCCCCCTCTGATCCCCCTCTGTTCCCTGTCTGACAGTTATTCCCACAGGCACTTGTTTTTATACTCCTTTAGCCCCTCCCATAGCTATTCTATTGGCTATCCAGTTCACAATATTTAAACATTTATGAGATACTTTCCACCTTTTGTTACACTGCTTATTACTTCTTTTAGCTTAATAAGAAACGGAAAGGAACCAAAGACATTTCCAGACTGCCCTGGTAGTCAGAAGATCTGAGATATACTTCTGATGCCCCTTGAGTTGTGTGGTGATCATAGCATACCATATTTCAACTTTCTTCAGCCTAGTGATTTATTGATGGACAGGACTACAAATCCCAGCACCCACAGTGCTGCACTGACCTGAGGTATGACACTTTTGGCTAATGCTTCGTTCACTCAGTGCCCAACTAGCTGAGGTGTCATCAGAGAATAATTCTCTTCACAGACACAGAAGAATTCTCTTCACAGCTCATGAACAAGTACACACTCTTGGGGAGCACAATCCTATCAGATTTCTCTACATGACACTATAAAGATGCTTTTAAAGAACCAGGGCATCTTTTCCCGTTGCCTTCAGTGTCAATTCCAGGGCCGAAGGACTTCGAATGAACTAATGAACAACCAGCAGTATTTACCCATGGCATGGACTCTCTAAATATACTTTTCCTTGTGTACTGGGTTGAACTTCTTACTGGGAGTGGAGCTGAGGACACCATGTCGGGGCCCTGCCCTTTGCAACAGCTATTGGAAAAGAATGGCCACACCTGGTGGAACATGCTGTGCCCATGGTATAACCACAGCAATTGGCACACTGCCTCTGCGGGCAATAAAGAATTGCCAAGGTCAGACTATTGTGTTTCCCAGCTGACTTGTAGCATGAGAATGGAGCAAGGACAAAAAGGGATAAGGCTAAGCTGGAATAATGAAGGCTGACTAGCCCACTGGGCATACAATAGTCAGTCAAGTGACACAGTTGTTCACTCACAAGAATGGCCTAAAATGAAATACTGCTGCACGGAGTTCAGGATTCGAACCCAACTGCCAGCCAGCCATGTCCTATTTCAGAATACCCCGTTCCATTTTCTTGACCACTAGAGAACTCAGTGATTTAATTCTCCATTCTATGTGTGTCTCCATTACTACATGTGTTCCTGAAGGGGCAGTTTTAGGATTTCTTTTATTTATAATCCCAACACACACACACACACACACACACACACACACACACACACACGTTCTTCATACTTTTACAGGCCACGAGATTCCCATAAGCCAGTTGGCGGTTCACGTTTTCTGTGTGAGCTGTGCTGTTTTGGCTTCATAAGAATCCACACACCTCTCAAGAATAAGCATGCAGTCAATAATATAGGATTAAAACTATTCCCCATATTTAGCTTTTCATCCATATAGAAGTGCCCTGGGACAGTGGTTGCCCTCCTTTGTCTCTTCAAATGCTTTAGACGTCAGCACCTATAATCCCGTACCATAGGCTAGTGATGGCAAACCTGTTAGCAACCAAGTGCCCAAACAGTGATTCAAAACCCACGGATTTTTTTTTTTTTTTTTTTGCAAAGTGCCAATACAGCAATTTAACCCTAATACACGTAGCTGTGAAGCGGTGTTGTCGGGTGCCCACAGAAAGGTTTGCCAACACTGCCATAGGCGATGGCGTCTAAGAGCTAGAGCAAAATGTAGGAGAAACCAAAGGCTGAGAAACCCTGTTACCTATATACTTTCAAATTCAAAGGCAAAATAACTCTTAGGTTCAGTTATCTGGATCATGGAAACTGGAGTTGGTCACAGAGTTATAATGGAAATTATCTGTTTGTTATCAAGTTATAATAATAATAATAATGGTTTTCATGGTGGAAAGGTAAGTGCTATGCTAGATGGAACTTCACCTCAGATACTTCTTATGCACTGCACAGTTCAAGCAGGCTAAAGGTCTGTACAGTAGGACCCCCGTATCCACTGATTCATTATCCACTGATGGCAGAGGAAAGAAATTAAATAATTCAGCAACCACATAGAAAGCTATTGTCACAAACAGCAGCTGTAAAGTAAGCTATTGTCACGAATAGCATCTGTAAAGCAAGCTACTGTCACAAACAGCAGCCATAAAGCAAGCTACTATCTCAAAACATCAGTCAGATGTAGGGGAGTGGTAGATACAGGGGAGATGCAGGGGAGTGGTATCAGGAGACAGATATCTAGTCTCGTGCTCTCCCAAACGCATCTGGTGGGGCCACTGTGAGATACAGGAAGCTGGACTAGATGGGCCTTTGGCCTGATCCAGCATGGCTCTTCTTATGTTCTTATGTCATAAAGCAAGCTACTGTCAGGAACCAGCCATTTGGAGGTGGGTGGGCAGGTGTTCTCTCTTATCCATGGTTTTCATTATCCACGGGAAGGCCTGGAACCAATCCCCAGCGGATACCGGGGTCCTACTGTATATGCTAGCTGGGGGGGGGGGCAGCAGCAGGGTGGTTTCTAAGAATCATTGTTTTAAAAAAGAAACTTTCTATGTTGTAATTTAAATAAAAAACAATCTGGAAAGTCATTGCACTTGCTTTATACCAGTAATGTTACACAGGTTGATCTGTGTCCTTATTGGGAAATAAAGCAGATAGCATCAGCTGATGGTAACACATTTTTATACTTTGTCTTCCTGTGGGGTATAAGGAAGTCAGGAAAAAGCACCCCTTGACATCTCCCTCCCCCTTCATTTGGCATAAGAGATGCTTCTTAGAAGTGCTCCAGCAGATGTGGCAGGAAAAGGGCAGTGTTTCTAAGAAACAAGGTAAGATAACTTGACAGCATCACTTTTGGGCACCACAGTTCAAAGATTACTCTCACCAACATGGTCAGTGTAAATTGCCCATGTTCTAGAAGGAGGTGAAAATGACCTGAGGAAAGCAAACTGGGATTTGAAACAAAACAAAACAAAAATTAAATCTGTCTGCCAGCCTGCCTATCTGTGCAAGCATAATTTTTACTCAGACATAGCTTTGGATAAGGCCATATACAGAAATTACATATTCACATATACACATATACAGTGAGAGAAACATGATGGGGGGGGGGTAGAGGGATCTTTTGTATGTAACCACACAACCAGTCCAAGAAATTTTGCTGCCTGAGGCAAATGAGGAGATGGCACCACTCGCCATTCCATTGATGGGAACATATTACTGTATATACTCGAATATAAGCCTAGTTTTTCAGCCCTAATTTTGGGCTGAAAAAAGAGGCCCTCGGCTTATATTCGGGTCAATACTTTTTGCCACTGTGGCAACTCATTTGTGGCCAAAAGTCATTTTAAACATTGCATGCCGCTTCTCATGATCCCCCTCTGCATCACAGGGGAGCGGCACACAATGTTTAAAGTGACTTTTAGCCACTGACCCAAGCACTTGCATCAGTGGCTAAAAGTTATTTTAAACATCACACACCACTCCCCCAGCTCACAAAGGAAGAGCTGCCAGGCCCTGCTGCATTTCCCACCCTAGACTTATACTCGAGTCAATACGTTTCCCCAGTTTTGGGGGGTTAAATTAGGGGCCTCGACTTATACTTGGGTCGACTTATACTCAAGTATATATGGTAAATTGGTAGTTAAGCCTTAGTTTTACACTGCATGTGGGTCCTGCACATCTACAGCCAAGAGGTTGGTTTGAGGAGGGAGACAAGCCATCCTTCAAGGAAGACCAGGAGGCTCAGAACGAAAGTGTAGGGGGGTCTGCTATTGTTCTGCCTCATCATATGCTGCCTTACTCTGTTCAGTGTTAGAGATAGCCCTGGATAAGACTGGTTAGATTGGTGAGAAGCTTCATCCAGTTGTTACTTAACTGGTTCTCTCCAATACATTTCAGTGAATGTACATAGACTTTTCTTTTCTGTCATTGGTTTCTTCCAATTGAGAGTCATGTGCTTTCAAAAGAGGGTCAGGGATCTTGTTCATGCATTTGGCTTTTTGTGTGAGCAAAAATCTTGAAAATTGTGGCCTCTTGATCACAGAGAGAGTCTTCACATGAGCAAGATTTGTACTCTACAGACCCATCACCTTCCACATTGAGAAAATGATGGGAGTAAGTGAGACAGATAATGTACCCACAGCATGTGTTGGAAGGAACTAGGTCAATGTTGGCGAACCTATGGCATGGGTGCCAAAGGTGGCACTCGGAGCCCTTTCTGTGGGCATCAGACATCGCCCCTTCACAGCCACCTGTATTCAGGTCAAATTGCTGTGTTGGCACATTGTGAAAAATAAGTGCATTTTGAATTGCAGTTTGGGCACTCGGTCTCTAAAAGGTTTGCCGTCACTGAACAAGGTAATAACTGAATAGCACAAGGAAGGGAGAGTGATGTGTGCTAACATGAACCTTCTCTGTTCCCTCTATATCCACCCACCCAATATGCCTGAGGCAATGCAGGCATTTCATCCTCTAATATTCCCACACCAAACTAGATAGCATGCAGTCATTATCTACGCCTCTCATGTTCTTGTGAATTGGAGGAGGTAACCTTCTACAACCTCTTTCTCTCTTAAAGCCCTCTATTGCAGTGATGGTGAACCTTTTAATGAACGAGTGCCCAAACTGCGATTCAAAACCCACATATTTTTCTAAAGTGCCAATATGGCAGTTTAACCTGAATACAGTGGTACCCCAGGTTACAAATGCTTCGGGTGCTACCCTTCGGGAAGGCCAGGATCGAAGAGCAGGCTTTTGAATTTCCCGCAGCCCTAGCACCCTCGCCACAGCACCCTCAAAAATCTGATATTCGATCCTCACTTTCCCAAAGGGTAGCATGGGAAAGCGAGGGTTGAAGAGCAGAGGTGTTACTCTTTAGGAAAGTGTGGATCATTTTGAGACCGCCAAAATGGCTCCGTGCAGAGAGCCAGGTGAAGGGGAGGCAGTGGTTTGTGGGCTCCTTCATAGCTTCAGTTTACACTCCAGCCTCACCACTTTTGTGATGCCCAGAGCGGTGTGGCTGGAGAGTAGAAATGGGCACGAAATGAACTTTTTTTTGTTCTGTTATTCATTATTCATTTTGTTATGTAACAAAACGAATAATGAACATTGTGATGAAATTGGAACGAACCAAACAGAACCACAAAAATTAGGTTCATTACATTTCGTTTTTCTTTAATGGCAATGTGCAATGAAATGAGCTGTTTTAAATGTTAAAAATGCCCTGGACATCCATAAAAATGCAGTGATAATTATTTATACTGTCTGATAATACCTACCGGGGGTGTTGGGGTCCTTAAAACGTTTGTTTTTGTCTTCTCCCATCGTGATGTATTTTTCTTTTCCCTTTAAGGATGACGAAATGGATGTTGCCACTCCAGCCACAAAATGGAGGGAAGCCATGTGATGGGATCATGTAAATTCTTGGACAACTTCAACCAATAGCATACCCAGATTGCAGACTGGGCAGGTCTGGCAGCCACAGAGGGCATAAAAAGCTCTGGCAGCCCCCATCCTCCTTGCAGTCTCCGGTGGGAGTTAGGGTGGGATTGCTGTCTCTGCAACTCGTTATTTTCACATTAGGCCAGCCAGGCAGGGTGTGTGTCTCTGTGTTCCTGCCAGCTGCAGCCTCGCTCTTAGGGGCTAGAAAGAAGAGATTTCTCTCTAGCTTCAGTCCTGCAGCCTCCCTGTGTGCGTGTGTGCGTACCTCTCGGTGAGTACCCTCCCCTGCCCCACAGTGCAGTCACTCTGTGGCTGCCTTGCACCCTGGGCAATGCCCGCCGCTGCCTTTGCAGCCTCCCTGCGTACCTAGTCTATACTGTGTCTCTGCCAGCATCATTTTTTTTTAGTGTTTTCCCTCTGGTCTGGGGCATTGGGGGACGCCCGCATATGGAAATGCTTTAAAAATCAAGCAAAAAGTGAGTAGAAACAAAAAACAAATAACGAATAACGAAAATGAATTTTTTTCAAAAATTCACAAAAACCAAAAATGAACCGAAACGGACCCCTCAACGAAAAACAAAAAACTGAAATGCCATTTTTTCAATTTGTGCCCATCTCTACTGGAGAGTAAACTGGGGCTACGAAGGAGCCCACAAACCACTGCCTCCCCTTCACCCAGCTCTCTGCACGGAGCACAGTGGCACGCTCCAAGTGGAGGGAGAAGTGTTGTGGCTGTGAGGTGGCAATGTTGAGTGCCCACAGAAAGGGCTCTATGATCCATCTCTGGCGCCCATGCCATAGATTCGCCAACAAAAGCGTAAGTATTCTGCTTATATACCAGCCCATAGCACTTCAAGTACTCTCTGGGTGGTTTACAGTTTTAATTACAGTATGCAGGCTACACATTGCCCCCAGCCCCCAAGCAAGCTGGGTACTCATTTTATGGACCTCGGAAGGATGGAAGGCTGAGTCAACCATGAGCCTGTTACCTGGGATTGAACCCCAGGTCATGAGCACAGTTTTACCTGCAGTACAGGCATTTAACCACTGTGCCACGAGGCACTGGACAAAGGTGCTGGGAGTAGTATTGAGTAGGAATATTTCTTCTACCTATCAGCACATTTGGCATTCCTGGATTTCACCCACACCAGGAAAATCAGGATAGTGTGTCTCAGTGGTTACACTTGGCATCTCTGACCTGAGCTAGCTTTGACCTCACTTAAGAGGCAACTTATAAAGGATCCAATAAATGCATTAGCAAAACAATATTTTAATAAAGTATTTTTGTTCTTTTAATTAATTATGCTTTAAGGATGGGTGTATTTTCTTCTGTTTTTAAATTAAATCAGCTGCCTGGTTAATCTTCTCTCTGTTGGATTAGGTTATTGAAAAACAGTGTTGTATATTTAGGGAAAATCTTTATTTTATAGAAATGAATGACACAAAATCCAATTTTAAGGTATATGTTTCATTTATTTCCCCTTTCACTCTACAAGCTAAATAAATAAATAAATAAATAAGTACTTTTAGTATTTGTGAGCCGCCCAGAGACCTTTGGGTAGTGGGCAGCATACAAGCTATATAAATAAATAAAATAAATAAATATTGCAGCAAAACCCCATATCATCTCTAACCTTTATTTAATGATAGGTATTATTAGTAACCTTCTGTCTATAACAAAAATAACCCATCTGTAAATGCCTTGCTTAAGGAAATATATATTGTATAAGTCATTCCACACATTATTAATAGGAAGATTAATTCATTTTGCCCAGCTTCCTTGTTTTTTATGCAATGAATACCATTTTGAAACATGAGATGCTCTTCCCTTAAATGTGGCATGCGGTTCAGGCAAGGACATTTGACTGTATTCTGAAAGACTTTTTCTTGGCAGTGCCATTGAAAACAAAATTACATAACAAACATCTGAATGTGCCAATCATGCCCTGAGCTATGAGGAGCCTATTTGCAGCTGTACAGTCATCCTCATTGCATGTACTCCAGTGAAAGCAATAAACACTGTTTCTATGTACATTCTGAAATCATAAAAGTTGTTTGCATGGCACAAATAACTCTGATAAAAACCATCTTTGCTGCAGCTGGTGAACTGTTCTGAAGGTACACAGAATCAAAGTGTGTTTTTGGCACCCTTTACGGCTCTGAGGCACATACAGTATGAGTATATGCAGGGTGGGAGGTGGCAACTGGCAAGCAGAACTCTTATTAATTCATCAGTTGCGTCAGACGATGAGGAATTGTTTTTGCACATACACAAAACTCTGTTATTCAGTTCAACAAAATATGAATCAGCATGCTCCAGTTTTTTGAACAGATACTCAGGAAGGGCTGACAGCATTGAAACCTCTTTCTGTGTACGGTATACCCGAGGTAGTAAATGATCATATGTCTTTTTAAGGGGCTGTCACATAACTATAGAAAGTTCTTGGAATTCTTAAGATAATGATTCCATTATGATTCCAGACCAAGATAGGTGCAAGGGGAGGTGTCTGTCTCCTGCCACAGTCACAAATTCTGTTGTCAGTTTGTTAGTGATGTGATTGTTACTTATGCTAGAATCCTAAATGTTAGTTCTGCCTAGAGGAAACCCAATGAAATCAATGTGGCTTGCTACTTGTGACTAGTAGTGGTTATTTATAGGTCTGTGTAAGAGTAATGTTGGCTTTATCCCCTTTTTCTTGACTGTGGAACATACAGTCCATAGAGCAGGGGACTAGAATACTATAGGAAACTGCACTATGGGACTGTGTGTGGCTTGCCCAAGGCTACACAGGCAGTCCAGGCAGCTCAGCTCCTGGGATGGCTACTCTTGCTTCAGGTAGATCAAGATTGGAGATAAACTAGCTCAACCGCTGCAGTGCGGGAAGAAATGAATACAAATCGATCAGTTTAAAACATAAACCTCCTTTTCTCAAGATGTCTGGATCAAGAGACTGGGATGAATCGTTTCATTTCCAAAACCAAAAAATGGTGTTCCATTTCATTTCTTAATGATACGCTGTTTGCTGTTTCATTTCATTTTGTAAGGTTTCATAAGCTTACAAAATGCCGAAACAGCATGTCATTTTTCGTAAGGTGCCCATTCTTAACAGCTAGCTAGGATACCCAGATGAGCCCCTGATATCACATTTCCTCAAGCCCCATAAACTTCTGGGTGGTTCTGTAAGTCCAATTGCAGCGATATGTCATGCAAAGTATACCTTTTCTAGGGTACTTACGAGAAGCAGCTTAGAGAGCTGGAAATGTTTAGCCTTTCAAAAAGAAGAGTGGGAGGGGATATGTTAGCTATGTTTAAATATCTGAAAGGATTGAAGACTAGCCTGCCATTAATAATATATTTTTATGTCACTTTAATATTATTTTTATTTTTATTTTGTTTTATTGTGTAACCATTTATGGTTTTATTGTATAAATTGTTTGAATGTATTAATTGTTGTAAACTGCCCAGAGTGATCTCGCTGCCAGATGGGTGGTATAAAAATCCAATAAATAAATAAATAAATAAATAAATAAATAAATAAATAAATAAGAAAGAAAGACGTGAATGGTTTGTTTTCCATGGCTTCAGAGACTAGGATGCAGGGCAATGGTCTCAAACTTAGGAAAGAGATTCAATTTAAACATTAGGAAGAAATTGATGACAGCTAGAGCTGTTCGGCAGTGAAATATGCTGCCACGGAGGGTGGTGAAGTCTCCTTCTTTGGAGGTTTTTAAGGAGAAGCTGGATGGCCATCTGTTGGGAGCACTGTGATTGGGGTTCCTGCATGGCAGGGGGTTGGATTAGATGGTCCTTGAGGTCTCTTGTAACTCTATGATTCTATGATTTCACCTATGTATACTTCAACCCAGGGCCTACTTTATCCCTGAACACGAAAGATCAGAGAATATGGCCATTTTGTTAGTGTTTCTGCTGGACAGTCTTATCAGGTACAACTATTACAGTTTAGATGGTGAAAAGCTTGCCTGCACAGTGATGAAACCCACAATGATGTTGCTGGTTCCCCTTCTATGCTACATCATGCTTCGCACAGGACTGAGCTAAAGAGAAGCACGGTATCTTTTCTGCTTTGAACTGGTCGGCTGCATGGAATGGTTCTTTTAATTTTAAAAGGTGCTGCTCGCATTGAAGGGTCAACTTCCTGCATGAGGCTTTTTGCTTACACAAGCCTCAAGTACACTTGAGATAGCTGAGATAGCATTGGCTTCTCCCGTGTGTTTGCTCTGTGATCATTTTTTATATGTATGTCTAAGACATAAGGTTACGTTGGGATCTGCAGTGATTGGTATATGAAGTCTATACATAGAACAAACAAAGTAGAATGGAAAATAGCTTCTTTTTGTGTTGGCTTTATAGAATGTGGTGACCCCATCATTGTTTGTTCATGAGAGATTGACCATATTTTAAATGGAATCACATTTTATTTTATTTATTTATTTTAGAGTATTTTTATCCTGCCTTCCTCCTTGAAAAAAAGACCCAGGGCGGCTTACAGAATGAGGAACAAGATACAGCCCAGTACAATTACATGTTCAGTACATGTTCAAGTACTGAGAACAGGGAATTGTATTTCACTTGCATAAGGCTACCTGTAATTAGATCAATGTATGCTTTTTTATTAAAAAGTCATTAAAATCTGCATTCAGCCATGTTATAATGAACAGGAATCATCTGAGAACATTTTCCTATCTCATTAGGACAGATGCATGTAGGAAAGAACCTTTTTTCCTGCAGCAAGCAACCTATGGAACCCCCTGACCAGGATTATTTACTAGTCTCTTTCTGACACTGTTTTGCTTTTCATGGGCACTTGGAAGACACTGTTCTTGAAGTACACTTTTCTTTTCTTCCTCCCCTAAGGCAAAATTATTTATTGATCATGTATTGTTTTGGGGTTTTGTTACTACTTTGTTATTTTGTTTTAAGAGTTGACGTCTACTTCCTTCATCCTTCAGTACTGATTTTGCTTACTTTGGCTGGAGGAGACTGCAGTCTAACATCTTGAGTGTCACATGTTCTACACCAGCCATTCGCAACCATTTTCTGCCTCGGCCATAAACACATCCTAAAAGAAACAAAGGCTGAATTAGGGTTATATAAATTACATAACAGGCCTTATAAGGGTTGAGTATGAAGAACTAAGAATGGCTGCTCTACTCACCAGTGTCTTAACCAATCTTAGATATTGTGGGGGAAATTCTCCATGCCATGTATTTGATGGCATTTCTGCGCAATCTCCAACCAGCTTCTATGATATGACAATCTATTGTTTGATTTGTACAGAACTGATCACACAGAACTCCATAGATCAAAACCAGACAGCACAAAGGAAACAAAACACTTTGTAAACAAAACATTTTTAGGCTAGAACCTCAATTTCTTTGTATAATGTACTGCCTATCTATACTATATAATATTACATATTATATAATGCTGCCTATCTGCTGAGCGCTGAAAACCGATTGCCCCTATTTCCTGATGATCATAGCAATAAAACACTTAGCAATGAAGGACATTAAAGTTAGAAAACATGAGTTCTGGCCTTCAAGGCTGGCAACATGATATGTTACCAGGAAAGTATAATAAAAAATTCTTATCAGGCTTTAAAACACATAGAACTACTGTACTAACACTAACACAATGCTGACAGAGAATATACTGCACTGTTATTTTTAGATCAAAATGGCTTGAGCTTTTGACACCTATTCAACTGTTTGCCTAAGCATTTAACAAACATTATGAACCCATACAGAATTCTTTTTTTACTTTGGTCACCCAGCTGCCCTAGCCTAAGATTAACAAAAGCAAAAAAAAAGAAAGAAAAAAAGAAAGAAAGAAAGAAAGAAAGAAAGAAAGAAAGAAAGAAAGAAAGAAAGAAAGAAAGAAAGAAAGAAAGAAAAGAAAGAAAAAGATTATGACAGAAACTGTTTTATTCTCTGGGGCATGCATTTTCTTCTTGAGTTCCTTCCTGCCTTTTCTTATTAATTTTTTAAAATAAGTCACCGTTAAGCCTTGATCACAGGCGGAAGGCTGTGTCCTTGAGCAAAAATAGAAAGCTTTTTATTCAGAAATGTGCTCATCTACAGTATGTCCTTTGAAAAGTATTTTGAAAAGTATTGTTCGGTCAACAACTTTTCTCAGTGAGTCCTTTTCCGTTTTACAAATACTGTAGGAGTAATTCTACTATAACTAAGCCTTGTTACTTTGTCCTCCTGGCTACTATTAGGTCCTGCAATATAAGATTTCCAATCTCCACAACTTTCCTTTGAGTAGATTTCTGTGCCCCCCCCCTTTAATGCTCTTGAATCCCTCCATCATCCCTCCACTTGAAGGGCTATTCATGCCACACTTTGGAGCTGGGGGACATAGAAAGAGCCTTCCCTGGAGAGTGGGAAAGAATTGTGAGGACACCGCCCAGGCATCCTCCAGGCAATGCAAATCTTTCACTGCCAGAAGCATTGCATCCGAATAGCACTGAACCCACCCACTTCTTGCCTGTGGAACCCCCTGGGCAAAAGCTGAAGCTGGTGGAATGTTTCCACGCCAATCTCAAGCTTTGACCACTTCTGGTCACACAGATAGTCTTGGCACGTTCCTTGGTTTTTGGTTTTGCCTATCTTTCATGGGTGTGTGTGTGTTGTGTCGTTACAGTCATGACTGACTCTTCGTGACCCCATGTCCATGGAGTTTTCTTGGCAGGAATACTGGAGTGGTTTGCCAGTTCCTACTCCAGGCGCCTACAAGCACCTGGTATTCCCTGGTGGTCTCCCATCCAAGTACTAATCAGGGCCGACCCTGCTTAGCTTCCGAAATCAGGCGAGATCGGACATACTTAGGGCATGTCCATGGTTTAAAATAGTGCAGCGCTCTAATACAAGGAAAGACGTTGAAGAACATGACAGCCCTTGTCAATGCATTGGTTTTTTAAAAAATTGTTGGGTTATGGTAAAGAAGTAGAGCTGTGCCATTCATGGATGCTGAATTCCATTTGAAAAGCCCCAGGTACCCAGTCTGGAGATGGAGGCTGGAGAACTGAATTGAGAAACCAAACCAAAAGCAAGGTCTGAAGGATAATTAAAGGCATGGGAATGTGGCTGAGCCCAGGAAGAACATGGTGCTTGAGCAGAAAGCCAGGAAAAGTCTATTGGACAGCATTAGTGGGTGGAGTCAGTTGAGTGGCACTCCCCTTTCCGAGAAGGCTGCTAGTTGCAGTTCAGTGACAACCCACAGAGAAATAGATTTCAGCTGCTCCTGACTTAACATTTAAAAAGTGATCAAGTGCTTCGTGACAAGAACCCAGCCAAAAAGACTTGTGCCAACCATGCAGAGAGGTTAAAATGTTTTGCACTTTTTTTACAGAGATAGATGAATGCTGAAAATAATTAGGGGGGGGTGGAACGTGGGTGGGAACAATAGACAGGGAGTAATATGTTTAATTTCTTTTTACATTTCTAGCCCATTTTTCTAGAGCAAGGGAAGAACAAAAAGATAGCAGAGGCATTTTGCCATGTAAGAACCAGGGATGCAATTAGACAGCATGAAAATTGTAAATGGGCCCATTGTGAAGTTGCACCTGAGAAGTCAGGTTTTCTCGGCTTAATTTGCATCAGCCAGTCACACAGGAACTGGCAAAGAGGAATGGGGAGGGCAGGAATTGGCACTCAGCTTTGCATGCAGCTTGTTACTAGCTATTTGAATCCTGCCTACTCCACACCTGATGCCTAGGTTTGCTTGTTTTCCTCTTCCCTTCCTGTTGTTTCTCTCCCCCCTCCCCGTTTTAAACAATAAGTTTTGATGTCATAGTAGTACTAGGACAGCTAAGTGATGGAAGGGAGTGAGGTGGGGTGGGGGAGAAAAGCAAGGAATCAGGAGAGACAGAAGAGGACAGTTTCACTTCTGCCTTGTTTCCAGCTTGTTGAAGGGTGGGACAAAGCAAGGACCTGGGAGAGAAAGGGAAGGAAGATAAAAGGTTGCTTTGCTCTGACTTTCCATATTGGAGCAGTTGCAGCAGCATCACCTTAAAATGTCCTACTGTTTCCACGATGAGTCCTCACTCTTTTTTTCCTCTGGTCACCTAATGTGAAATTAGCAACCCTTTAAAAGAATAGGAAAGGAGGGAGGTAGAGAAACCCAGACACCAGCTGTGAGAAGAGAATGCAAACAGCAACTAGTCTCCCGACTCCCCTGCTTCTGTTGCTACCACTGTAATTGGCCTACATAGGCTGAGGTACTCACTCTGCCTGACTCAATGCAAATGCATTTGATCACATAAAGATTGAGGCTGTAGCCGTTGAGGGGGAGAAAGTATGGGAGCAGGTGGGGAACTGCAGTCTGATTCACACCGACTTTTTACATCATGTAGGTAATGAAAAATAATGTGAATGAGAGCATCCCAGACCTGGAGCATTTCATACATTATTTATCAGCATAGTCATACCTTCAGTCAAAATAGTGAAACTTCTGAAATTTGGGTTACAATATGCTCTTGGATTTCTCACTAGGCCTCAAAGAGCACAGTTATTTTGGGACATGAATTTATCAGTTGTCTCTTTAAAAAAATAAAATTGTAAAACATCCCGTGTGATGATGATGATATATAAATAAAGCAACAGTCACATTTGTTGTTATTGTATTTCTGTGTTTGCCTACTACTCACATCTGAGTTATGGTGTCTCAAAGAAGGTGCAGTCTCCAAGAGATCTGCATTCATGAGACATCTGCTCACATTTTGGAAATTCAAGGATATGGTGTCCTTTAAGTGAATTCATCTCATGTTTGGTTGCCTCTTTTTAGTTACCTTCAACTTGATAGTATTGAGACTTGATTTATCCTAATAAAAAAGGTAAAGGTTTACCCCGCACATGCATGCCAGTTGTGCCCAGCTCTAGGGGTGGTACTCCTTTCTGTTTCTAAGCCAAATAGCTAGTGTTGTGCAAATCTGTGGCCATGTGGTTGGCATGGCTAAACACTGCTGCAAGGCCCCCGGGATTCGAAGCGCTAAGCTGCTGATTGTGCAACCAAGTTTCAGCACTGTAGCTGCTAAGCCACCACGCCCCACTGATTTATCCTAGCACATACTTATCTGTCATTCTAGCAGTCCGTGATTTCCATTTATTCTGATAATTCCACATGATATATTTCTTCTTTTCAAAAGAAGGCCAGTATGGGTGGTTCTATTACAGAAACAGTTCATGTAGTACAGAAAATGTAAAATGGGAAACATACCATTTCACATATTCTTTCTTTCAGTATTTTCAAGCAATTATACTTATTTCAATGGTGTATCCACTTAGGCTGCTATCTCACCTGGGGAAGATCTTGATCTTCTGAAGGTCTGGCTTTTCCTCTTCATCCTGTCATGTGAGTAAATATGTGGGATAGCAGTTCCCACATACAAAGCTGTTTTTTTAATTATTTTAAAGTGCAGTTCAGCCCCATGGCCAGCAGGTAGTGGTAGCATTTTAAAAAGGACCAGCTTGCTGGCAGAAATTAAAACAAAGAGCACCTGATGGAGCTTCCTGGTGCTCCTAGGGTGGGGGAAAATTTAAAAAATACATTTAAAAAAGCACTCATTGGCCCCAGGAACAGCCAGTCAGCGCTCCGCGGGGGGCCGACGAAACCTGGATCATCTGCATGGGCCCACAATGTCTGCCTCGTTAAAAGCTGGATTTGTTAAGTGAGGCAAAAAATTCCCTATCTCTCCAGTAAGTCTTGGAAACCTCGCTTAAGAGGGGCTATGCTTGGTTTTCTTCTTCTTCTTCTTCTTCTTCTTCTTCTTCTTCTTCTTCTTCTT
>JAHTLZ010000114.1:8995153-9022754 GCA_023846285.1 Phrynocephalus versicolor | reverse complement strand
ATTATTATTATTATTATTATTATTATTATTATTATTATTATTATTATATTGTTGGGGCTGGGCTGGCCAGTCAGCTGTTTTTTCCCTCTGCTGACCAGCTGGTGCACAGAGAGGCCTGTTGGTGTTTCCCCCCCTCTCGCCGACCAGCTGACGCATGGGGAGGCTGATCGGCTTTTTTTCCTCTTGGCGACCAGCTGGTGCACAGGGAAGCCAGTTGTCGGGTTTTTTATTTTTATTTTTCCTATTGACCAGCTGGCACAAGGCCTATTTTTATTACAGTGGTGCCTTGTATAAAGGAATTAATTCGTTCCAAATGAAATTATGTTAAGCAAATTTTCCTTTATACAAATTCCCATAGGAATGCATTAAAAACGGAGTGATCCCATTTTTATGTTGTACAGATTCTCCCCATAGGTGATTATGTTAAGCAAATTTCCTCTGTCGCCAGAATTTTTATGTTGTACAAATTTTATGTTATACAAGCTGTTTGTTATACAAGGGTCCACTGTATCTATTTTGAGTTCAGCACTTGTCAAAATAAATGATAAAAAACGAAAAAGGAAGCAGAACAAAATGAAAATTTCCATTTTGTTGCATTTTATTTTTTTAAGGGACACTTTGTTTTTTGTTTTATTAGGAAACGAAACAAAAAACAAAATCACAAAAAAATTTGTTTCATGCCCATCTCTAGATCTGAGATCCCTTTTGAGCAGAGCAGTGCGCACCTGCGGGTGTCAGATCCTCCCCGATTTCACAAGTCCCCATGGACTGGAAATCCTAGTCCCCCTTTCATCTTGCACCTACACAATTCAGTATCTGACTTTGGGTTGTGGTGGTGGGTGAGTGAAAAATTGGGGGACAGGAGAGGAGGTGTCCCAAATCTCAGTAACCTCCGGGGTGTCGCAGAGACACTCAGTTCAGCACCAACGGAGTCAGACAGACAGGGGCCTGACTCAGCAGAGGCATGGCCTTGTCTTAGCTTGTTGGTGTGTTTTGCTTGTGTGCAAGATTACTCTTGTCTTATTTCAGGCCACACTGTGATTGCATTGAAGGATATTTTTGCAACAGCATCCTCTCATTTGGAGGAGTGAACTAGGGAGTGGGGAGGAATTTTGCAGAATTAGCCAACCCCTCTTCCGAGAAATGAGACCTGCAGCTCCTATCCGCCACCAGGCTCTTTACACATACAAGCAAACACGTTTCCTGAACGGCAGTGGAAACTACAGGGAGATGTTCCAGAGGTATCAGCTGGTATAAGTGACTCACTAATCCTTTAATGCTTCCGCTCACAATGAGTCTTGCATCTAACAGGTAATGACATGATCCTTTAGACTCCCAGGGTGCCTGAATCCTTGGCTGTGGCTCCTTGTTGTTGTTATCCCGGCTGCTGCGTGTTGTGATAGATGTTGTTGGGGGTGGAGCAGGAGGAGAAAGAAATTGATTTTGCTGATTTGGCTTTCAAAGTAAAACATACTCTTTTGGTGAAGTAATTGAACCAAGCACCCAATTTAGGCTACCTTGCTTTAAAGGACTACTGGGCTGAAACAAAGGGTACTGATTAAAAATCTACTTTTGGCAGCATGACTCAACGTAATTAACTAAATGGAGGCTATTGATCAGATTTAGCAAGGAGAGTAGTGGAAACTGCTGTTTATTAAGGGAAACCTTATATCTAATTTTACTGAGTGAGCAAACTTTAAAGGTACAGTCCACATTGGTTGATTGATTGATTGATTGATTTTTTTATCCCAAGTTTTGCCCTAGTAGGGATCCAAGGCAGTACACAATGTTTTAAAAAAGTAACGATTAAGACAAATTAAGATTAAAGACTATAATACATATGTTCAGGATTTAGAACATTAATCTAAAACAATAATTTTTATAAAAATTGAAAGACTTCCCCATCTCAATTGCCTTCTAGTTGCCTAAAAGCCTATCTAAAGAAGTACAGTATGTTTTCACCAGCCTGCAGGAGGAAAAAAAAAGGAAGGGGCCAATAGCCCCTCATCAGAGAGGAAGCTTTATAATATCAGAGCAGCCATGGGTGAACCATTTCAGGTCCTCACCAGATGTGCACTGGCGTAAGGAGGGAAGTGTGCATTTGCCTGGGGGTGCACAACTATCGGGGTCACCTGGAGGGGGAGCAGGTCCTCCATTTGTCCCACTAAGGCTTGTTGATCCTTAGTTGGGGGGGAAAGAGGAAAGAGAGGAAAGCAATGTTTTTTTTCAAGCAGTACCTCTCTTGATTGCTCTCCCCTCCTCCTTCCCCCATCCCCGCTAAGGCTTGGCTATCGCGAGCCCAGGGAAAGGAGGCAAGCATGCGACGGAGGTGCTGCATGGGGGGGGGGAGGAATCTAATCGCCTGCTTCCCTCTCTTCCTTTCCCTGAGCTAATGATTGCCCAAGCCTTAGCTTGGGGAAAGGAGGGTGGGGAAACATGCTACAGAGGTGATGCTTGGGGGGGAAATCACCTGCTTGGCACTATTCGTGCACTGTGTGGTGTGCACAGGAAAGCCTTGTCCGGGAGACCCCCAAAGAGGGCATGAGAAAGACGGACACTTCTCCCCCTCCCTGCTGTTTCCCCAGGACTGGGTACCCCTTGCTTGGTGGGTGATATGCAGGGGGGGGCAGAAGGGTGCACAAAAACTGGCTTTGTCTCCAGGCACTCCAAACCCTAGCTACACCTCTGCAGATGTGCTTGTGGGAGTGATGAAACCAAGAGAAAGCAAGTAGAGAAATGGAGAGATCATCACTAGAAGACATTCAATTTAATGATGCGTCACTTATATTTTTAAGAGAAAAATACAATAAACCAAAAGGGTGCTCTGCAAACAGAAAGGATAGGATTCAAAGTAATGTCAGTCAATGTGAACATGCCTACTGTGTTATACCACTTTACAACATTTTTTAAAAGTTGGGATTGGAAGTAGTGTAATGGGTAGTGTCAAATATTGTCCAGTAAAGTCTTGCTTCAAGGTTCTGATCAGCGTTAAAACATAACAGATAAGTAGGCCACTGTTTCTCAGTTCAACTACCTTAGAGCAGGGCTGTCCAACTTTGAACAGGCCGAGGTCTACTTTTTCCAGACGAAAGTGCCTGAGGGCTACTACACCAAAACCTCTACTTATGAATTTTATCTGATCCAACCATATGTTCATTAAGTAGAGCAGTCCTTGAACTGCCCCGCTTAGCTGAGACAGTGGGCTGGCAGACCCAGAGCTTTGCTGGGGCCGTGGTCGTCCTTGGGGTGGGGGATGTAGAGGTAGAGAACTCACCCCCTCACATTTTTAGTTGATGGCTGGCGGGCTACTTTTGAACTCTTCACGGGCTACTGGTAGCCCCCGGTCTACCTGTTGGACAGGCCTGCCTTAGAGGATTGTTGTAACAATGAAAACTTGATTCTATGAATGCCCCTGAACTCTCTTTAAAAGATGCAGGGGGGAAGAGGTGAGTGCCAACATGATGCATCAACCACAGCAGGCCTGCACAACAGGTAGACCGTGGACTACCAGTAGCCCGCAAAATGTTCAAAAAAGTGAGGGGATAAGTTCTCCACCCCTCCCTCCCCCATCTCAAGGACCACCACTGCCCCAGAAAAGTTCTGGGTCTGCCAGCCCATGGTCTCAGATGAGTGGGGCTGTTCAAGACCCATGGTGCAGTTCCCTGCTCCCCCGCCAGCCAGATGAGCAGTGTGCCACTGTCTTGTGACCAGCTGAGTTGCTGGTGCAGTGCGGAGGGAGGGGAGAGAACAGTGAGAGGTGGGGTCTCGGGCATGCCTACCTCCTTTGTGCAGTGACATCTCCCCTCTTCTTCCCCCTCGGAGAATTCCTTCCTCCCACCCTCCCCTCCCCTCCTCCTCCTCCTCCCTCTCCCACGGCTGCCTCACAGAGACCATGACCTGCCCCTACCACTCCTCCTGCTCCCCTTCTGAGCCATTCCCTCCTCCTTGTGCTGCCGTGGCAATCTGATTGCCCTGCTGCTAGCTCAGCCTGCCCCAGCTGCACAGCAAACACAGCAGAGGTGAGTGAGAACTGCGGGTAGCAGTGTTGGTGGCGGCAGCGAGGGGGTGGAAGGGAGAAGGGGGGAAAGAGGAGGAAGAGGAGGAGGCCTGAGGGGGAGGAGAGTCGATTAAGGCCCCAGGCAGATTGGGAGGGAAAGCTCACCTTTTTAAAAAAGTCTTCCAGCAGCCCAGGCAAGCGGCGATGGCAGATCCACCACTGTCACTTGCCCGGGCTGCTTGCAACCATGCAGACACTTCCCTTGCACCTGCTCAAGCTGGGTGCAAGTAAAGCATGTGCATGGTTGCGTGGGTTGCCCCTTGGAAGGGGTGATCTGCGCAAGCATGCACGTACCTCCCTTGCACCCACTCACACCAGCTCGAGCGGGTGCAATGGAAGCATGTGCATGGTCAGTCTTCCCATAGGAATGCATTGAAATCTGTTCGCTCCAGAACGGATTAATGGATTTTCAATGCATTCCCATGGGAAACCGCTGCTCTACCTACAATTATTTTTACTTGTAAGCATGTGCTTGGAACGGATAAAATTCGTAAGTAGAAGTTTTAGTCTAGTAGCCCTTGGGCACTTTGGGCCAGAAAAAGTAGACCTTGGCCTGTTCAAAGTTGGACAGCCCTGAACTACAGTATTATGTTAAATTCTGAAAGGTTTGTATATTGGCACCCAAATTTATTCAACAAATCCCATCTCCAGTCTAATGCCTGTCTCCCTAACTAGTAATTTCAGTATAGCTTCAGGATGAGTTCTTATATGTAGCTGTAAACTGAAATGCCAACTTAAATTATCATGGAAGCTATCATTATTGTTTTTTTCAGTAGCGAAAGAAATCCCCGTACTCATTCAGTCTGACAGGAACATATATTGGAAGAGACATTTGGGAGTGTCAAATGAAAATTAAGTCCATACTGAAGAATCTCAAAGCCACTAGTGGGAAATGCTCTGAGAATATATTTTTCCTATGACTGAGATGGAGAGTTACAGGTTTTAATAACAGAATAATATTAGGTTGCCTCTAGACAAATCCTCAGCTGAATTCAGTGTAGGTTGTTGTAGTTGACAGTTAATGGGCATTTTTACCCCTTTCTACTGGCCTGTTTTTCCCAGACTTAAAAGGCCAACATTTCAAAGGGGCAACTGAAACCATGATCCCCTACTTTTTAAAGTTTCTTGACATATGGACATACATGACCAGCCATGCAGGAATCTTGCACCAGTGCCTCTTTATAGGTTTAGGCCAGGGTTGCCCAAACTTTTTGTAAGGAGGGCCAGATTTGGTGGCTGAGAATGTGTCAGGGGCCGGTTGCTCCCTGACCCTGCCACCCCACTGCAGGCCCCACCCAATGACCCATAAGCCCCACCCACTGACCCCTTGCAATCCTACCCACAGGAAGGAAGGCGGAGACCAAGGGTGGGAGGTGGGGACCAAGGGTGGGAGGAAGGAAGGAAGGAAGGTGGGGACCAAGGGAGGGAGGAAAAAAGGAAGGTGGGGACCAAAGTTAGCAAAGGGAGCCTTGGCCACAGGTCGCCCCTTGGAAGAGGCGATCTGTGCGACCTTGCACCCCCCCAAGCTCCCCAGCAGTGGCGACAGCTCGCCCACCAGCCCACGCCAAAGCTCCTTGGCTGTGGCAGAAGCCTGCTGGCCTGCCCACCCCCACACATTCCCCTGCGGTGCTGGTGGTGGCAGACCGCCCAGCCACCCAAGCTTCCCAGTGGTGTCAGTGTTGGCAGAAGATTTTTTTTAAAAAAAACATGGGGCGAAGGAGGGGGAGGGGGAGGCAGGCCAGCCAGCCACGGGCCACTCACAATGGCCAGATGGGCCGGATTTGCCCCCCCCGGGCCGGACTTTGGGCGGGCCTGGTTTAGGCGAACGAGTTGGGTTGGTGGAGAAGATTACGTCTGAGAACCAGACTGTTCAAGGAACTTTGACTGCATGCCTATTGCAATAGTTCCTTATGCCCTGAAGGCTCAGAATAGCAACAACCTCACAGCTCTGCCTAATATCTGCCTGGATCTGCCAGGTTAAAGTTGTATCTCACACCTTTGGTTCCTGGTACAACCTGTACTTGGCAGAGAAATGAGTGCTCCTCAACCTCAGGCTAAGTGTTCCGGTCCCCTGGACTATATCTCTGTGTACCTCCTACAGGTCCTAGCAAAGCAAAGTGCTCTGCTTATATACAGTGGCGTAGCAATGTTTTGGGACGCCCTTCCCAAAGTCCTGCATTGGGACTTTGGGACTTTGGGAAGGGCGGGTCATGGAGGGAGGCCAGGGCCCCAGTGGCAACGCATAAGAGGTGGGTGGCAGGTGGTCCCTGGCCCGGGGGGAAGGCACTTGCGGTCAGGCAGGGAGCAGAGAAAGAGCCAGCCGGATTCACAGATGGCAGGGGGTGGTGGTGGGGGGCAGTAGGTGATTTGGTGCCCCCTAATTTCTGCACCCGGGGTACCCCACCCCCTTGCCCTCCCCACAGCATGCCCCTGCTTATATACTGCTCCATAGCACTTAAAGCACTCTCTGGGCAGTTTATAATTTAATTATGCTGGCTACACATTGCTCCCTCTCAGTGAGCTGGGTACTCATTTTACCGACCTCAGAAGGATAGAAGGTTGAGCCAACCTTGAGTTGGCTAATTGGGGTTGAACCCCAGGTCGTGAGCACAGTTGTAGGTTCAGTACAGGCATTTAACCACTGCACCACGAGGCTCATTTTCTATCACCCTGACATCCTCTTCTAGTTTCTCACTGTATTTTCGTCTCCCGATCCTAGCCTGTATTTGTTTTCAAATTCCATCACTGAGGTCTGATCCTGCTGCAGTTGCCAGATCATCTTGCAGATCATTACCCCATCACTTGTGATGTCTGTTCCTACAGCCATTCATGTGCAGTAAAATTAAGACACTTTTCTCACCGGCCCCCAGTGAACCAGAAGGAACACGGCACAAGAGTGAGCTGTTGGCTGGCAGAGGTTTTCCATTTTTTGCAATCTTCTCTGGGAAAGCCCTGCAAAAGAGTATTTTGCACCGTTTAGGTTTGTGTTGGTACCTGTCAAGCAAAAGCAATGCTGCCTCTTTGCAAGTCCACACAAAGATTTAAAATAGCCATTTGGCAATGCAATATTTCAAAGGCTGCACTTCAGTCAATACATAGATCCATTTCATTTGTTAAACCAGCCAGGTCACTGAGCGCTAATGGCTTGGGACCAGCTCTTGGATGGATTAATTGAACGGGTGGCCTGTTTCACATGTTTTCCCCTGAAAAGTAAATTAGGAATGGTTTTAATGGCTTGACCTGTATAATACTACTGGATTTGACAAGCTGAAACCTGTGAGCATGGACTATAATTGCAAAACCACCTATTTACATACTGTATTGCTTGCAGGTGAGCTCCTGGAAAAAACAGCACTGAAGCAAAGATGCAGAGCATTAATTATACAACTGTTTCCATGCAGTAGTTAGCTCTGTAACTTAAGCTTGAGCATTTTATTTCTATTCTGCAAGACCAAAGAGTCACACAAGCTTTAATTTTAGCCAGAGATTTTACAGTTCTCTTTTATGGAAGGAAGCAAAGCTGCAAAGTTCTATGCTTAGTTGTCTAGTTAGATTACTGCAGAGGGAACAGCTAAGCTATGTTTACTGGTCTCCAGAAATAACTAATACAGTATCTGATGTCACGCAGCACTTATAAATAAAGGTCTTTGCATTTACCAAAGAGAAATTGAAGTCCCCTCTTCCACCACGATGGACTAGGAATACCTTTTGGACGTATCTTGTTTTCTCTCTAAATGCAGCAGTGAGGAGATCCCTTTGACATAACATAGTTAAGTTGCAGAAGTTAAAAAACACACATCATCGTTACTCTGCCAACACCACAGAAACAAACTGAGTTCAAGAGATCTGTCAAGTGATATCCCATCGTCTAATTATTATTATTATATTATTTTGGAAATTGCATCACCAATGCATTCCAATGCATCACCTTAAAAGAGTTCACAGCATTATTTAGTTTGCAAAATCTTTACAACCAATTTGATTTGAATTAACTGAATTTGGTCACTGGCCTAGCTAGCTTTATATTCCTCTCTCTCTCTCTCTCTCTCTCTCTCTCTCTCTCTCTTTAAGTCCAAAAAGTAATCTGTTTAATTTGGGGGAATATTTATATAATTGGGGCCTCACTAGCCAGCCAGTAGCAATGCTGCTGGGTACTTATTGGCAACAACACGCCTTGGGAATGACTAACAGACCTGCATGGTGCTGCACAATCTACCCCAGTCATTCCCGTAATGATCAGGAGTAGGAATCCTTATATATATTCGTCATGTTACAGAGATACTAGCTTGACAAATAACCTATTGAAATTGTATCCTATCAGTGGGTAGAAGCTTGGAACCCATTTTTTCAGGAGTTGGACCAGATCAAATGGATACAACACAGCACTAGTTTCAGACTAGATGCTTTTAAAAATGGAAGCTTTTACTTTGAGTCCAGCAGGTAACTTTTGTCATTCTGTATACATAGGAGGTCTCTTTGGTCTATTCTTTCAATGATTTGCAAAATGTGATCATCACTTTAACCTGTTTGTGTGCTGTGCTATGGGTATTCATGAGAACAGGAAAATGTAAGTAAATAAAAGGACCACCTTAAAGTTCAGCTGGTGGGGAGACAAAATCCCACAATATAAAGGCAGGGGACTCATTATGAAACTCCAAGGAAAATATTTTCCCCCTCATTTTTCATTTTGGTCAAAAAGATGTGAAGCAGCTGCAAAGTCAGCTATGCAAAATAAATATTGACCCTCTTGTGCAGCTGTGTAAATGGCATAACCTTTAGGGGCAAATTGCCCCACATTAAGAAATCATTTTAGAATGTTGTCAATTGAATGCTGAGGCGTACAGTTCAGTATACAACTGATAATGTCCACAGTGATTTCTTCACTTGCCATTGTGACTTGGATAAGGAGTTTTTGGCCATTGATTCTTAACTTCTTAATTTACTAGGTACCTGCTCAAGCGTTGCTGTCTATATCTAGATGATACTGTATATAAATGTCCCTAGCTCTGTTGAACACACAGGCTAATTCCTGATCAATTTCTGGAGAGATTAAAATAAGTTACCTGCCAAGAAAATTGCTCCATGGAGAGAAGGAACAGATTTTATGTTATCTGCCAACCTGGCATTTGCCAGAGGGAACTAATATTGACAAACATGCAGAATGGGAGCTGGAAAGTGCAACAACATTACTGTGGATAGTCTTTGGGTGTATAAACACTGAGCACAGAAAAGATTTGATGACAGGTCTCTTAGTTTTAGTCTGTTTAAATACACTTCTGAAATAAATACTAAAAGTTATGCCAGACTGGATAATATTGATATTACTATTTCACAAGTATGGCCGTAGGCTAGAAGAAAGTGAGGACTTGGCTACATGTCACATTTCTCCTGCTTTTGTTGTGGGCTTCATATGCTTGAAATGGATTTAATATCTAATGGCACAACATACAGCTAAGTGCACCGTTTAGGTCAGAAAGTGAGCTTTAAAAAACACCCACTGTTGATTCTGAATGTATTCCAAGTGTGATTGTTTTAAAAAATTAAAATTGTTTGGAATGCATACTCGCCTCGCCTGCATCAGAGTAAATGGTGTTTATGGGATTTGTCAAGTATTGGATGTCAAAATCATGGGTTTGGGGTTGCAGGGTAACCTGCAGTTGTTTTCTGTCTGTAACAGCCTGGGTCCAGATCCCCTTATCTAAACCCCATTGGCATAAAATGAGATACATTTTTTTTAAAAAAAATGAGTTGCATTTTCAAAAATAAATAATAAAAATAAGCAACAACACCACAGCACCAGAAAATGACTCTTTAGCATGACAAGAAGGGACCCATCAAAATCAGAAGTTGGGGCATCAAGCATCCAGTTTTCTTTAAAATGCAATTTTGAACTTGATGTAGCTCCCTTGACCAAATTACAACACAGCTTACAGTTGGAATACAAGTCTCAGAGTCTAGTAAAATGCCTCTCTGACAGGTGCTGGACTTGATCACCCATAGGATCATTTCTACAATGCTAAGATTATTAGTAAAAAGAACTTTCAGATGTCTTTTAAACACACTGCTTCCCACAGGGTGAAAAATATATTCTCTCGCAATAGTCATTATCAAAGTCACTAGTACACCAACAAATACTGAAGAACTGCTATGCCAACGTGTACAAACCAGTTTAGACAATGATTGGTTGGTAAGCACTGCGTTATCCCCAGAAATAGTGAGTAATGGATAGGAGGATATATTTATGTTGCTCTTAGGAGGAAGGAAAGGAGAAATGCTAGGACTCCAGCTCATACCCATACTAGACTATATCACCAGAAAAAAAGACCCAAGCCACCTTAACCTCATGTCAACTTGAGGTTATCTTCGGGTAAGAGGTACTGTTACACAACTGACAACAGCTGACTGCGGTGGGGTCAGGACAGAAAAGGCGAAACAGACACATTCCATGTCTGGACCAGCTGGTACAGCTCTTGAGAAGGACTAGCTTGTCCGAGAGAAAGTCTTAACAGCATAAAGATTTGTTGTTGTTGTTAATATGCTGTTAGGAACAGGGTTGACACTTTATTGCCAGCAGCAGTAGACAAGATTATCCATGCTTTCCCAACTCAAGATGCATGGGACCCAATGTTATTGGGGTGATTTTAACAAGTGAGGCAGAACATTTCACAAGTAGATTTCCCTTGTGGTAGACATACAGTCACAAAAAAGGCCAAAATCCTGTTGGTGTTTTCTGTACCTCTAAAGACAAACACATAATGGGTTTTCCCCATGCAATTGGTTGTGTCCCTGATTTTGCAACACAGGTAAGACTGGGCATGTGAAAGCGGGAAAAGGAAGGCTCATATGTTTTCTGCTTTGCAACTTGAGTAAGTGTACATGATTTTAGCCAATGAAATAATTGACACTTTATGTGCCTTTTCATGACACTTACTTACATAAACCATGTTGCCTCACTGTGCCTAATGGTAGGGCTGTGCCAGATCATGGCACTGATATACCTTTGTTAGTTTCACACACCAGTGTGAAATGCAGACCAACAACTGTTAGGTAGGTATAGATCACACTCACTCCATTAGGCCTGGAAGATAAGTTCGTGTTGGAAAGATTTAACTGATGGCTTTGAAAACATGGTTTTGATTCAGGAGGAAAATGCTGGTCTATGCTGGAGTCTGGAAAAGTTCAATTGTTGGCCTCCAACTCCTATAGAATCTCCTTACCTGCATTGTCCTGGTAACTTTTTCATGCTCTGCTCTTTGCTAAGCACTTGTGTCCATACCTCTGACAAGAGCTGTTTGGCACTGGTGATCAGTACAGCTGAAAAGAATATGATAGCACCAGAGATAGATAGAAGTGACAGATAGATATGTGTCTGCTTCACTCATCCACTGTATCAGGAAATGAGAAGTGTGTCAGAGATCTTTGAGTTAAAAACTGGCCAGGTCTATACTGTAAATAGGGAACTGAGCCACAACAAAGCTGTCTATTCTGGTGAACAGGTATATGTTACTTGTTGAGTTATGTGGGCACAAGATATAATAGTTCACAACAAACGCTGCTTTATCATACACTGTAAATTACATGGACATTTTGGAGAGATGATCTCTGAAGCCCTAAGGTTTTATATGCTGTACAATCTATATTACTACCTGTGTCTCATTTCTTCTTCTTCCTAGCATTTTCCTGCAGGTGCAAAGTCCACTTTTCAGATCCTGAAACACCACTATGCCTTATTGACTATGACTACATCTTCAGGGCACAGGTCAACTATTCGACAAATTTAACAACAACAACTGAGATTTAACAACAACAACTGAGCCTGTGGAAATTTATCCCATGTCATCGGGTCCTCCATCTTTGGTGATCACAGAGAAGGAGGTGCAAAGTCGGTTTCACAATTAGAAGTTAAGAAAAGCACCAGGTCCAGATAAAATCTCTTTTTGTTTAAGAGTTTGTGCTGAACAACTGGCTCCTATTTTTACCCGCATCTTTAATAGATCACTGGAGATGTGTTATGTTTCTTCTTGCTTCAAACATTAATTGATTATTCCAGTACCAAAAAAATCTTCTGTCAAGGAATTGAATGATTATAGACCAGTTGCTTTAACTTCTGTGGTCATGAAAACTTTTGAGAGACTAGTGTTGGCTCACCTGAAATCTATCACAGATTTGTCATTAGATCCATTGCAATTTGCTTATCGTGCAAATAGATCAATAGATGATGCTATTAATATGTCCTTACACTATATATTCCAACATCTTGAATCTCCAAAATCTTATGCAAGGGTTCTTTTTGTTGATTTTAGTTCTGCATTTAACACTATTATTCCGGGTATCCTTATGACTAAATTAAAACAGCTGGCTGTACCTGATCACATTTGTAAATGGATTGTAAGCTTCCTAACAGACAGAAAGCAGCAGGTGAAGTTAGGTAAAATTATATCATATATTAGCAAGGTTAGCATAGGAGCCCCTCAGGGCTGTGTGCTTTCTCCATTTCTGTTTTCCTTATATACTAATGATTGTACCTCAAAGGATTCCTCTGTTAAAATAGTGAAGGTTGCAGATGACACTACGGTGATTGGTCTCTTTCGAGACAATGATGAATCTGCCTATAGGCAAGAGATTGAACAACTAGTTTTATGGTGTACTCAAAATAATCTTGAATTAAATACATGCAAAACTGTTGAAATGGTGGTGGATTTTAGGACTCGTTCTATACAGCCACCTCTTATGATATCAAATAACTTAGTGTCAATAGTGGAGTCCTTTAAATTTTTAGGTACTATTATATCTCAAGATTTAAAATGGTCATCTAATATTGAAAGTATTATTAAGAAAGCACAACAAAGAATGTTTTTTCTGCGTCAACTTAGGAAGTTTAGACTGCCAAAAGAACTGTTGATTCAATTCTATAGAGGTGTTATTGAATCTATTATCTGTTCCTCTATAACATTCTGGTTTAGCTCTGTGACTAAGCATGACAGATATAGACTTCAAAGGATAATTGGAACTGCAGAAAAAATTATTGCTACTAATTTGCCATCTATTGTGGAATTTTATACCACACGAGCTTAAAAGAGGGCGATGAAAATATATACAGATTCCATACATCCTGGATATAATCTGTTTCAATTGTTACCCTCAGGGCGACGTTTTAGGGCATTGCATACTACTAGATATAGAGATAGTTTCTTTCCAAGTGCTATCAAACTGTTGAATAATTAATTTTTACATTTCTTCTTCCTTTTTAAATAATAGGTTATATTGTAGTATTGTACTGTGTTTTTATTGTTGACTATATGATTCTTATATTTCCTTTTATATAGAGAGAGCATTTTTACCAAAACAAATTCTGGGTGTGTCTAACCACACTTGGCCAATAAAAGTATTCTATTCTATTCTACCACCTCTGGTTTGGTCACTTATATTTTATTTTCAGGTAGTAAGCAGTTTGGGCAATGGTGGAAGATGCTGTTATAAGGATATATCCATATCAGCAAAGCCAGCTTTCTCTTACCTAGTTTCTTCTATTATCATTTGTGATGTAATCGAATAGGGAGACACCCAATATCCAATTGAGCATATGCATTTCCATGGCATGGAGATGGCTCTCTGCACCCATTGTTGCTGCCCAGCACTCTGTGCTATACATAGTAATGGGGTGGACAGTCATCTTGTAAATCTTGGATTTGAGACAGATTGACATTGTGACATCTGTCACAAAGCGCATTGGTGAGTTCTCGCCATCACAACCAGCTGTATTCACCCTTGCTCACACGTTACCACTGATGCCAGTATCTCATATGCCCACATTTCTGGGCAGCCATCTCATTAAAATGCATGCAACTTGAGTTGCAAGAAAAGCTTTTTGCGGAGTTGGACAAGAGCATTATATAAGAAGCTGCACAAAATGCTTTTAGCTGAGTATGGGAACTCGAGTGGAGGGCAATGGAATAAATGCTCACATATGAGGCTAATTTCAGGGTTGTTGTTTTTAAAATCATAGCTCTACCAGACAAGTCAATTGAGTCAGCTCTGTATTTGCCCCATAAGAATATGGAGAGAGCTGCACTGAAGTCCAGATATGTTGCTGCCTGACTATTCAGTTTCTCCTCAATAGTCTTATAAACACATGCTGTATTCTCTTCTTCACTTGTACCTACCCATACAGACAATAGATACAATCAGACCTATTTCCATCTCCCAAATTCCAATTGATATGGTGTATTTGTTTGTGTATTGTTTTATTTAAAACACATGACACCCAGTCCGTCCTCAATAAATTTTCCAGAATTCCTCCAACATTGTTGTACATAGAAAAGAAGAAATCAAAGAACACGTGAAACATGTCTGTGGAGATTCTCAGTCATCCAGGTGAGTTTATCTGGAAGTTGAGTCATGGCTACTGGACTTCTTTTTTGAGAGATAGAAACGTTTCACTGTTCCTCCAAACAGCTTCATCGGTCTGAATACAGCTAGTGCAAGTCCTCCATCTTATAGGCAGCTTTGACCTCTTGTCACCCTGATCTGAATTAGGCTCATAAGATGAACAATGGCCTGAATAGGCTCGTTAGGGAGACAATAGTATCCATAGCCTTAAAGGTGAACAATGGCCTAAGGTGCTGAAACCCATCAAGAATCGGTCATTAACTATGGCCTTGGTGGTGAAGGCTTTTTGATTTAGCCCTCCTTAATCAATCAGTTGAATTATTGTTAAGAATGGCTAAAGAGGTGGGAAGGCACAAACTGAGACAAAAGGAGAACGTAACATGTTCTGCGGCTGTCTCCAGAAAAATGGCAACATCAACTATTGTTTAAGAAAGCAGAGGCCTAAATCCAGCTGTTAATCACAAAGACATTAGTCATTAGAATGTAGATAATAAGTAACTTAGCAAGTTTCCATTGATTTGGCTTCTGAAATCCCACTGCACAGTTATGCAAACAATGTAACTTCTGCAAGCAAATTTCTATCTCTATAGACCATATCTGTTACACACCCAGTTGCTTGGCTCAGTATGCAACAGAGAAGGCCTACAGAGAGCCCTTAACTTGCGACAATCTGCTTCTAAACATTGCACCATTGATATAATTGTGCAACAGGTTTTCAGTCATTAGATCAGCTCTACTTGGAACTGACAACTGGATTTGTATCACTGAGTAATTTACATCAAATCCTAGAAAGGATGCATTAATTGGGTCAAGAGGAATATACTGTATTCCATCAAGTATTTAAAGTACATTTTAAGCACAGATGTTTTTAATGACTTCTGATGACAATTTTATTTGTGTATCCAATCCAGAAAGATTGGGTTATAAACAAAAATAAAGCTTAAAGCATTTATTTATTTTAGAGTATTTTTACCCCACATTTCTCCTTGGAAAAGGACCCAAGGCGTATAATACAGAAATATACAGAAGCATATAATACAGAAATGAATTATGAAACATATCTTTCATTTTATTTTAAGGCATGTAGTAAGTACAGGTAAGTTACCGTTAAAATTCAAACTGAATGACATGACTATGTAATTTTGGGATGTTTTGGTTTTTAACGTAGATCTGGGTTGATCTGGGATGGAACTGCATATAACACATAACCCACAGTAAGATTTTTGCTGCAGGCTGTCTGTAAATTGGGCCAAAACCAAATCCTCTCACATTCCTGTTTTAATGTTGTAAAAATGAATCTCAATCACGTCCCCAAATTTCATGTAGTTTCGTGCAATAAGTTATAACGTTCTACTTTTCCTGTGCAAGTCAATAGAAGGCTGCCAACCCCATTATCCATTCTCCGATTTTGGCACACAAGATAATATATGATCATGTGTTATGAGAAAAACAATACTAAAACCCCACAAAATTCTTGCAGAATAGGAGCAGCAGCAATAAAAACCACATCACATATCTTAGAAAGCATCTATGAAGGTCATCTTGAAGAAGAAAAGAAGTAGACTTAAACTAAATATTTAACTGACTTTGGGCATTTAGTACATAGCATGGAGCTACTGTGTGCCAAGCCTTTTTTCCTCCTCTGAAGGAACTGGGTGGGAGCTAATCCCAATAAGGACCCTACTGTGAGTGCACAGCGGGGCTTAATCCTCTGTTGACCCTCTGCTATTCTGACTTGGATTGGGCCCAGGAGACATCTGCAGTTCATATACAAAAGAAAGCACCCTATTGAATCAAATGAACTTGTGGTCTCTTTCTGTAATTAATAAAGAAGGGGAACCAAGAACCCATTTCTCTGGCTATTTACTTGAAGTGGGTTTTTTTAAATGACATTTTGGGTTATCTCTGCGACAGCAATGCTGAAAAGTAATTATTTGTCAAAGGAATTAGAAGGCTTGCCAAGAAGATCTATGAACAGATGTCACCTGGAGAAAATAATACAACATTGAAACAGTGTAAAGGACTTTTAGCTTTGTAACTTTCTCTCTCTCTCCCTTTCATCTTGATTGCCTTATGGGCAAGACTGTTGGATTTGGATTTTTTTAGCCTGATCACACCTAAAAGAACAAATAACAATATCATATATTTAAAAATCTATTCGGCTACAGATACATTTGCCTGGCTTGGACCTCAAAGTAAGCCAAGATTTCTCATACCCACAGCAAGATTTTTTTGGTCTGTGGTGATATTCAAAACCATTATTTCTCGGTCTGGTAGGAAGCAGAAATTCAGAGTGATGTTCAAACACCATACTGAACATATCAGAGGCCAAAGGTCTGGGGTTTGTTTAAGTATTTGTGCTGACGGTAGACAGAAGAAATCCTGATTTGCTGTAACATGGACATTGAGCTTTCCAATAAACTGGAAATAAAACTCCTTTCCGCTGGAAATGGGCCAAGGTCAGAGAATCTTTGGGGAATTGTGTGGTATCTATTCCAGATTATATTTTGCTGTTTCTATCCTGATAAGGATGGTAGTCCAAGGCTTTTATACATGCACAGCTCAAGTAGCAGCAAACAGCCTGCATGCAACGAACAATAGTTCACCCACAACAAGCAAGGATTCTTGGGAATTGTGGTTTGTCATTACTTCCGAGTACTCTTGAGTCGTGCCATTGTTATGTGATGTCAAGTTGCTTCTGACTTGTATAAATTAGTGCCCTCCATCGATCCTTCAGCTAACTGCCCTGTTCAGATCTAGAGAGAATTAAGACTCAATTGGATCTATATTAAATAGGTAATTTAGGTAAATTGCAATTTCTAAGTGCCTCACTAGATGAGATGTTGATTAAATAGTTAGAGTTAAAGAGTTAGATTAAATAGCTTGCTAACATGAGCTTGTCACGTTTGGCAAATTAGTTTGCTGTTATTTTGTAACTGATCAATTGAAGTCACCATGCCTTGTCCTTTTATCTGATTTCTCTCCAGCTGACCACTGATGGTCATCCAAAGTTCTCAGCTGAGACCACTCACACATACAATCAACAATCTCCAGCCCATTTTGGATTATAATAGTTTATAACAACTTTGGCTTTGGGTGTTAGGTTTGTATACAGACACCCCGTGCCTTGAAGATCTACTGGCACACAACACAGAGATAGGGGGGAAAACTTACAAACATAGATTCTAAATTTATTTATTTATTATTTATTTATTGTAAGATTTCTATCCCGCCCATCTTCCCATAGGAACTCTGGGCAGCTAACAGCGGGCTGATCAATTCAGCCAGATAACAATAAACATACACACACACCACAACAATTTAAAAACAGAGTGCGCACCCTTGGCATAAACATCTAAAACTAAGCTTAAGCAGATGGCGGGGGGGGGAACTAAACTAAAAAACTAAACTAAACTAGGTCACCAAAGGCCTCTCGAAAGAGCAAGGTTTTTAAAGCTCTGCGAAAGGCCGACAGGGACTCTGCAGAGCGCACTTTGCTGGGAAGACAATTCCACAAAGTCGGGCCAGCCACCGAGAAGGCCCGGTTTCTGGTGGACGTTTTCCAGTCTTCTCTAGGGGTGGCCACCCAAAGCGAGTGCGCCCACGCCGACCGGATTGGACGAGCCGAAGTTGATTGCTGGGCAATCCACTCTGACAGGTAGTCTGGTCCCAAGCCATGGAGGGTTTTATAAACTAAAGCCAAGACCTTGAATCTGATTCGGGACGCAATGGGCAACCAATGTAAGCAAGCCTGGACTGGGGTGATATGGTCGTAATGATGCACACCTGCCACCAGCCTGGCTGCCGCATTTTGCACCCGCTGCAGACGCCGGAGGAGAGTCAAGGGCAGCCCCATGTAGAGTGCATTGCAGTAGTCCAGCCTCGAGATCATCAACGCTTGCACTACAGTTCTTAGAGAGTCGCCGTCCAGGTAAGGGCGAATCTGGGGAATGGTAAAAAGCGGTTCAGGTCACGGCGGCCACCTGGGCTTCCATAGAAAGAGCTGGATCCAGAACCATGCCCAGATTCCGAACCCTGTCCGCCAGCTGAAGGGAAACACCCTCCAGACTGGGGAGAGGGCCTCCATATCTGGAGGGGGAACTTCCGAAGAATATCACCTCGGTCTTCTCGGGGTTGAGTTTGAGCCTGTTGGCCCTGGTCCATGCCATGACCGCCTCCAGGCACTGGTCGAGGGTCCGGACAGCTTCCACTGCAGAGGTGGAAAAGGAGAGATAGAGCTGCATGTCATCAGCATACTGATGACAGCAGACTCCAAATCTCCAAATTTGTCTGCATGTCTATTGTGGCACATGATGATGGGTTCCAATAAAATAATTCACAACATCACAGGCTCATTGTACTGCTGAAAAGATACACTTTAGTTGCCAAAAAGATACACAGCCTTCTTGAGGCAACACAAACCTGTTTTAAACTGCAGTGTCTTGAATCTCCCTGAAAGCATAACTAGTGCCCACGAGGCTGGGAATTCTGGGTTTCTTCCCCTGTCCTGACTGGGACTCCATCCCGTCTACAACACTGTCTTCATTTCCATGTTTCATCAGTTTATTTTGACAAATTTAATGACTGATGAAGTTTCTTTTGCCACTCAGAGCCAGTGCCAGGTGTGGGTGGGCATGATGCCCTCTCATGGGTTCTCTCCAGAAGATTTCTCTCTCCGGTGTTAGCCTTCTGTGGTTCCTGCCACCATTATCAGGCAGCAAAAGACAGGCATAGGTGCTGAGACCAGGGCAAACCCACATGCTGCCATGGTCCCCATCCTTTCTTATCGCCATTGGCTTTTCACTCTGCCATGACAACAGCTGCAGCTGTCCACCTGCCCAAGCTCACTAGGGTAGTTCAGAAATATATGTCTTTCTCCCCATGCACTTTGGGGCTATAATTCAAATTCCTGGTTTGTACTAATCAAGAATACTTGTTTGTCATTCCCGCAAAATTCTAAAGGCTTTGTATGTTCCTGAGTAATGTTGATCCCATTACTACTCGTAAGTTATGTAACTTCTCCACAGGCTGATGAGTGGCTTGCTTGTAAATGTTTTATTAGTGTGTGTGTGTTAAAAAATTCAATGTAAAGCAGTTCCAAAAGTTTATTTCACAAATGAACCTACTTCCCCAGATGAGCTGCTTGGCTGAAATCTTTTCTGTCATGTATCCTTGACCACAACACATTCCTTCCATCTGTGATGGTCACCCTCTTCTACTGGGAGAGACACACATGGATTGGTGAAGGAAGAGGCCCTTCAGATCAGCTGAATCAATGCTGTAAGTCACTGTCAACGAGGTGACAAACATCACAGCCCAATCACCCTTCAATCCGTGCAGTGTGTCAAACAAATCCCCACTTGACACTGGATCACCTCGGGCCACTTGCACTGTCTCAGTCTGACCTACTTCCCAGGATCATTGTGAAGATAGTGAGGAAGGGCGAAAGACTTGAACTTTGCTTTAAGCTCATCAAAGGAAAGATAAGACATAGGTGCACTTAAATAAAGCAGGCAGATGTATTATTACTTCTTGGGAAAGAAAGGGAATGTCTTGCTGGTGTTTGACATTGTTCAAGGTCCTGAGCTATATCAGGTGGCCTGTGTATTTCCCGCCACTAATCTTCATCTAAGGTTACCAGAGGACTTCTCTATTGTACCATCATCATAATTGTGACTTCAACACTGACACATCTCAGGACCTGCAGCTATAACTTCACATACGTATAGAAACTACGCTCTCTCACACACACACGGCTGTGCGAGAGCATTGTTAAACTTCTGCAAGTTTTGGTAAAAGCAAATGTCACTCGAGCTTAAGCAACCTTTATGTAACCGGCTCTCGTTATCAAAATGGTAGTTCCTCAGCATGCTGGTGATGATTAATCTAATGTATTATATCTTTTCTAAGAATTCCTTACAGTTATCACTCCAGAACCTTCCTTTGTGACTCACATAGTACTTCTAAGGGAAAGATTTCAAAGGTGAGAATTGTATTGGATTGCCCAGCATCAGCAGCATCTGAAATCCATTAGAGTGCTGAGAGATTAAACTATCGTGGGAGAAGGGATTATAGACTGTGCCTTGATTAAAAAATGTTAATTTGATTTCAATATGGATATTTTCCCAGTTTGTTAAACAGTCGCGAATTACTGTTTTCACTGAATTTTTTGTCAGGAATTACAAGGAGTAAATGAAGATAAAGATTTGGAAAAACGTTGATTTAAAAACACAGATAAAAATAGTTTGATAGAAGCTATTTGCGCCATCAGAAAATTAACCCTGTGGAAAACAGGAGGCGTTGCAACACATTTGGACCACCTAGGTACTTTTTGAAGATGGTGCAGAGCAAAAGGGAAGCAATGTGTTCCGTCTTCACATGGCCATATCACTAGCCAGTTGCAGTAGTTAGCTCACTGGGTAAAGGACTGTGCTACATTTGCACTGGACCAGCAGAGCATCTAAAGAAGGAGAATTGGGTAGAAGAAAGAAACACAAGAATGCAGCAATCCAGAATTCACATGGTGGAGAATCGAAAATGAGAATGGATAAACCATCAGCAACTTTAGCCTTGAGAAAAGGAAGGTATGACACCTCTTCTGTGATAACTGAAAGGCTGCCATACAGAGAGGAACTGGATCTGTTCACAGTCAACCCAGAATGCAGGATATGCAACGACGGTCTCAAGTTACAGGAAGCCCCAAACCTCCCAACATACCCTCTAATTTTCATCCCCGCTATGCAGGGCTCTGTTTTGTGTGTGCATGTGGATCTTGTACACACGTTTGTGTCTAACCCCTGTGAGCTCTGTTGCAACTGGAACAAAGCCAGTCATGATGGCCCAGAGGCATGTGCACCTGTTCACCTGTGTGCATTAAAGGCAACCTTGGTTAGAGCAGTATGGCAGTGGAACCAATTACCTCCAGAGGTGGTGAGTCCTCCAACACTGGGGGCATGCAATCTAGCCAACCACCTGGCAGATATCTTTGATTGGTGTTCTTGCCTTGAACCAGAGGCTGGACTCCATTAGCTTTCTTGGCCTCCTCCAACATCACTATTCTATCATTCTATGAGCTACTAAAAAGAGACTACTTTTTCATTCAATGTATCATTCCTAACCATCACCAATGTGTTTTCTAAATTTCAAGAAACAGAAAGCATAACTTCTTGACCGGAGAGGTGTCTGATATATTTCTTTTCTGTTTAAGCATGGATAAAAGCTGACTTAATGAGCCTCCATTCAAATACACCAGTACTACTAACTTGCATTAAGTGCTGTGGGATTTTTAGATCAAGCATCAGAGCAAAATCCAAATGATTGGGTAATATATTATAGATATTTTGCTGACATACAGTGTCCCTTTATAAAAGCTACCCTTCCCCTGCCAGTTCAAATACTGTAGTTCTTAGCACTTCTGTCTGTGTGCTTCAAAAGCTTTGTGCTGGATGCCCCATATATATGCGTGTGCTAATAATGAGGTTTGCTACATCTATCTGAACATGCTGAAAGTCACAGCTGGCAAAGCAACATCCCCAGCATGGCTGCTGCATCCTGCTCTTGTCCTGTTGTGTCCCAAGAACTACAGTGGCATTTCTACGCAATTCACAGCTTCCTGCTAGAATACTTACCATTCCATTATTGGAGTGGCTAGAGGACTCAGAGCATTAGAACAACTCCACATTTATATTTCATGTTTAGAGCATACAGGATATGAATCTAGATCGGATATTTTAACATGCTTTTGCCAGAACATGTATAATAATATTGCACATACATCTGTCATGCTCAGGGCCAGCACGTCCATTAAGGTGAACTAGGCAGTTGCCTAGGGTGCCAAAATGGAGAGGGGGCGCTGGCCAGCCTGCTGCCCCCCTGCCGCCCCCCGCCACCGCTGGCCACCACCGTCCATCCCCCCGCTGCCTGTCGCCATCCACCCGCTGCCCCCGTGCCCATCGCTGCCCACCCCCATGCCCGTCACTGTCCCCTGCCATCCACCATCCCCTGCCACCCTGCCCCCCACTGCCACGCCTGCCCGCTGCCCCTCCCACCACCGCCTGCCCCGCTGCCCGCCGCCACCCACCCCACCCCCCACCCCTCACCTAGGGCACAAAAAAGCCTAGTGCCGGCCCTGGTCATGCTATTTCTCTGTCAACCACCTCCTGCACAGTTTGCAAGGATGTGCAGGCAATGGATGTTACAAAGAGTGTGTTGAGCTGAAGGCGCTGTAGTAGGGGAAACAATAACCTCTGGCTCAAGGTCTAAATTGCACATGGCATGAAATACATTGAGTTTCTTCTGCTTTCTTACAAGTATGCATTGGAGGATCACTGGTGTTGTGAATATTATGCACAGGTAGAAAAGGATTAACAACCACTGTCATTTGCCCCTCTTAGGTTACAATTAGAGATAGGTACCAAACGGAAAAAGAGTGCTTCGTTTCATTTCTTAAGTAATTTCATTTCATTTCGTTACTAACAAATTTTTAAAGTAGTTTTGTAACAAAACAAAACAAAATGGAATGAAACACTATGCTCCCCAAGTCCTAGAGGTGCCAAAATTACTGGGGAGCTGCTTTGGACTCTTTCCTGTAAGCCCCTGAAATTTGGAGGGGTTTGGGGGTCAGGGGGCTGAGTTATTAAGCTCCAAACGGGGTACCCCTAGGAAAAAGATCTTTCTAATTGATTGAATGGGATTCAGAAGCCAAGCCGTGGCGGTGCTAATTGCTTACCCATGGCGGGAGGGGGGAGATATTGCGGTTTCCAGATTCAGTTAGAAAGATTTTTTTCCTAGGGTCACTGCCCTTTGGAGCTTAATAACTCAGCGCTCTGACCCCCCAACCTCTCCAGATTTCAGAGGCGTATAGGGAAGAGCTTGAGCTCCCCAGCTACTGATTCCTTTAGGACAAATCATTTTGTTTCTAGAGGGAAAAATGGCATTTTATTTCATTTCATGATGAAACGTGTCCTACCGTTTTTGCTACGTAACAAAGTAATTCGTTATTGAACAAAACGACAAAAGAGCATTTCGTTTTTCTTTTCATGCTTAGCTCTAGTTACATCTGCCATCTCCTGAGGGCTTTAGAAAAGGAAGCTCCGCTGAAACCAAAAAGTGGGACAACCTCTTTTAACCATGTGCACTGACTTCACTTCACATACAACTATGTGTTTGTTTAGAAGTAAGGAAAAAAAGGGAATCTCAGCCACATTTTATTTTATTGTATTTTAAATATTTTTCCTTGAGTTTCTTCTTTAAAAGGGTCCATGGTGGCCTTCATCATTAAGAAGCAACATTAAAAGCTAAACACAACAATATACAAATAGTATAAAACAGTGGTTCTCAGCCTTCTGAATGCCACAACCCATTAATACAGTTCCTCATGTGGTGGTGACCCCCAACCATAAAATTATTTTAGAATTATTATTAGAATTGTTCTATACACTTACACGCAAACGCACACCCACATGTGCATGCCCTTCCCTAAATTTTATCTTCTCTCTCTCTCTCTCTCTCTCTCTCTTCCCCCCTCCTCCACCCCCACTTGGCCTCCCAGTTCTGTTAATTTCTATTTAAGGGATGCCATGAGGAACGGTGACCTCTTCCTTTGTCTTAGAGCCTTTGTACACGACCCCTAAACTCCGCAGCAAATGGCTGCAAGCTCCGGAACTTACAATTGTTTCCCCACCAGCTCTGGAGTTTGCAGGAAATTAAGTGCGACCACACCCACCTAAGCGCGTCCCAGCGCACTTTTCTTGTACCTGCTGGAGGAGGGTGAAAATCCCCAGGTCCGGATTTAATCTGGTCAGTGCGGGGCTCTCCTGGCTTCTGTTTGTTTGTTTGTTTTTTGCCTCCCGCCCCTTTAAGAGAAGGGGCGGGAGGAAAAAAAAGCAAACAGAAGAGAAGGAATCAGCACGACGGAGCTCCGGGAAGCTTCCGAGGTGAGCTGCATTTTTTCCTCTCTTTCTTCCTCCCTCCCCTCACGCAGACAGGAGCAAGGAAGTGCGGAGTGGTGGGGAGGAAGGAAGAGCAACGAACCCCTAAGATCTCTGGTCTGAATTTAAGTGGCCAGCGGATCTTAGGGGTCGTGTGAAAAGGCCCTTATTTGCAAGACACATCTGAAAGTGAAGTGGCCACCAGAGGAAAACATGGAAGGGGGCTTCTTGTGCCCTCCAGTACACGTAAACACAGACACACACACAGACACACACACAGACACACACACACACACACACACACACGAGAGAGAGAGAGAGAGAGTCCCTGCTAATTCTGGAGCAGGGAGAGGTGAATCATTTCCATGCAGCTCGAGGAGCAACAGGGAGGACATTTGTGGGGGAGAAATAAAAAATATTTTATTTTTTACAAATATTAGTGTCCAATCCTCCCACTGGGTTTGAAATGCTCAGGATTGCTTGCAACCAATTAAGGAAGCACAATTCAGTACAACCCCACAGAATTTCTGATAGAAGACTTTTGTACTCCATAGTTCATGACGTACTTTTCAGCAACCCCATGAAAAAAAACCACCTGATGATGTGGATAATATCAGGCACTCCCTTTATCATGTTTCAGTATCCCATCTTCTCAAGTCATGGTGGTGATTCCCCCACCCCCAGTGATTTCTAGACTGTCAGGTGACAAATTGCTTGCTGGGGAGTGGGGGAAGCATTTAATTTCAGCGTCTAGGAACATGCCGTATGAATAGTTCAGCAGGCAAGCTGCAGTCTGGCATGACCACCCTTCTTATGCTGATGACTGTGGGGAATTCCTCACACAGGTGTTGCTGTCTGGGCCTTGCAAAGGTCAAATATCCCTTCATGTTGTTGGGTTAATCTCACTTGGCTAGATCTACGTGCCACATAGCTTCGAGAAAGATCTATTTCACTTTGTTGCAGTAACTAATACTCGGCAAGATGGAACAACATATTCATCTATCCTCCAGTTATCTCTGTATCTTAATTGCTTGGGAATCAGAATAAGCCAGGAAACACTGACAGGCCATAGGCTGAAACCTCTGAAGTAAAACAAATCATCACTGGTAACTTGGTGGTGGTGGTGGTGGTGGTGCTTGTTAAATAGGAAAAGATAAATGGAGTTCAGTTGACTACTGAGCTCAAGGGAAGTGTATTCTGGCTCTGTCTGGGGGCGGAAGAGCCCTTGGCAGGTGGCACTGACTCACTTTCAGTAAGAACACCATGGGATGGGAGAGACCAATCTGATCGTTCTCATAAGCCAGAAATGTAACAAATGTGCTTCTGTCCTCCTGCCTTGAGAGAATCCCACTCTAGGCCAGTGGTGGCAAACCTTTGGCACTCCAGATGTTTTGGGCCACAACTCCCAGAATTCCAAGTCCATATTGCCAATGACAAAGGACTGTGGGAGTTGTGGTCCAAAACATCTGGAGTGCCAAAGGTTTGCCACCACTGCTTTACGCTGATCAAGGCAGCCCTGTCTTGAGGTAGGTTGCTGAACTGGTGCAGGTGGTAGATGGTAGGGACAGAGGGGTCAGCCCTTCTGTAGCCCTTCTCTTGAGGATGGACTTGTATGTCCTGCACAACCACTTTTATACCCTCTAAATTTCCCTCCTGCTCTCATATGTCTTAGAGGACCTTATGCCTATATGTGCCTTGCGAATGGAGCAGAGTGGCAGTAATTCAAATATTGGGGCAAGGCAAGCCACTGCTTCGCAAGTCATTGCCACTGCTGAAGATATGGCTGTCATCCTGTGTGTGTCTTTTGCATTGGAGGGCATTGACACATTGTCCTTTTGGGGGATTTTTTATGCAGACTTTTGAGTTCCACCCATTAGCCAGGGTGCTAAGGGCTTTTAGGCCACGCATGTTTACAGTTTGTGTATAACTGTTAGATTCTCCAGTATATGGGGGTGGACATATTACCATCTATAGAATTAGGTATCTGGCTGCGGAGCCAAAAGCTGGGAGTTCAATTCCCTACTGTGCCTCCTGCAAGTAGAGACAGACAGTGTTCTCTTGGGAAAGCTACACAGTCTGAAAACGAACCGAGAAGAAGGGCATGGTAAATTACTTCTTAGTATTCTTTAAAGGGAAACCCCTGAATAGAGTTGCTGTAAGTCAGCACTGACTTGACGGCACAGGATGATGGTTAGAGATATCTATTTCTCCAACAAATAGTAGATTTTGGTTATATTTATATGCTCATGCACATGTGGACACGCAAAATTTAAACATATGAGCCTATTCAGCCCAGGGTGATATGAAATCAAGGTGAACTATAAAATTGAGGACTTGCCACTAACATTCCTCAGAGTGATGAAGCTGATTGGATGAGGAGCGAAATGATTCAATCTGAAAAGAAGTCCAGTTGCCATGACTCAACTTCCAGATGCAAAATTAAAGTTCTATCTAGTTGATCCATTCAATCAGCATTCAAATAAGAACTTCAGAAATTTTCAAGACAATAAAATGTTTTCTCAATCTTCATAGTGTAAAAGTTTCATTCAGTTGTGTCTTCAGGTGTCTCAAGGTCTTAAATGTGTCATTATTTGATTTTTGTTATATTGAAATATGCATCTTTTTCTTAATTGCATATTCCAGCTGTGCTCATCATTATCACAGTATGGCTTTAACTTATCTGTGATTGACCAACAAAAATTAAGTGTTAGATAGCATGCCACTTTAGAACTTATGTGTGAATGGTATAAAGAAACAAAAGTGATTAATATTGCTGATGTAGATAGGGCTCTTTCTAAGCCTTGGAGAATAAATGTATATAACAAACATGGTACTGTATGGTTTAATTCTTCTTCTAGTGATAATTTTTGAAAGTCCAACACTCAAAAACTGAAAAACCCAGAAGTTTGTTTCCCTTGGCCAAGGAAACCAATGGCAGCAGAAGCAAAAAGTGGTTAAACATATTGTATCAGAACGGGAATAGGTCAGTGGGTTAGTGTATCTGGGACACATAGCTACTGTCTGCTAGTCTGAATCTCTATCGCACCTCACAGGGGAGAGGCCAGGCAGGACCACCTGGAACATATCTAGTTGAAGGAGTTACTTGCCACGCTAGCTCTGCAGTCTTAGAGCAGAGCACCACCAGAAGAAGGGACTGGTAAACCACTTTAGAGTGCCTCTGGAAGTTGAGTCATGGCTACTGGACTTCTTTTTTGAGAGATAGAAA
>JAHTLZ010000114.1:8981977-8992593 GCA_023846285.1 Phrynocephalus versicolor | reverse complement strand
TGTGTGTGTGTGTGTGTGTGTGTGTGTGTGTGTGTGTGTGTGTGTGTTTTCCAATATTTCCATAATAAGAGTCAGGACAGTTAAAGCAGCCACTTAATGAAACTAACAAATTCACAAATCACATACGAAGTATGAATGAAGTCTTCCCATAAGTCTCTGGTGGGTGGTGAAATGTCTTTTTGAGAGATAGGTACTCTATCTATCCATTTTCAAAAAAACAGCCATCTGTCCTTCATATGTGTAAAGGTTAAGTTCTGACATTGAAAACAGATGCCTAGGTTGTTGAATCCTGGAGTAGACTTCCAAAATGTAATAAGCCCCAGAAGACCTGTACACTTCCTGGAACCAGAAATTTGTCACAGTTAAATTCTACCCTCACGTGATTGATAGTAAAAAATTTAAATATATCAAGTTTTGGTTTCCTAGTTCATATGTGAAGGATTGTTAATGTCACGAAAAAGAAGTAACAATTAGTCCAGTGATCATGAGGATAACATGTTTTCCTTTTACTACAATGCCTCATTTCTTATCTCCTTGGTTTCTGCGGTCTGTTCTGCTGGACAGTTTCGTATATGTACCTTTGATGGCTGTTAATGAATGAGATGGAGCTGCAGAAGGCAGTGCTATGAGAGAATCCATTTAACATCAGAACTGATTGTCACCGTCTGTATGGGAACTCTTCTAATAAGCTGATGGAGTTGCTGTTAAATGAATCTCTTTGTGTAAGGAATTCAGCAAATGGAAAAAGCAATCCTGGAAGGTGGACTTAAGAGGGATAAAATTTCTAAATAAATACCCCCTCCTGCTTTTAAAATTATCCTTAGCTAATTACCATTAGGTTCAGATACAGCAAGGGAATGTAATTAACAGGCTGAGATAATTATGACCTTCCATTATCAGTTGCCATATAGGACAACTGTAGACATAACTGAAACACCACAATGTCTGTGTTAAGAAGGAGTTTAATCTCTTCTTCCCATGAGACAGTTAACATTAGCTGTATCACAAAATCCACATTTGAGGCCCAAGCAAACAAAACTCATGAAGCTGTCATAGCAGGTACTAGTTGCAGTGACTTGCTTGGTTTAAATGATTTATCCTGATGGCTGCATTTGACCAGATCGGGGGTCTGCAACCCGCGGCTCCGGAGCCGCATGCGGCTCTTTGGAACATTTGCCGCGGCTCCGGGAGGGCTCAGAAATTTCAATACAAAGGCGCCGAATCTCGCGAGGACAGCCCGTCCCACAAGGCGGCGCGAAGCCAAGCGCGGCCACACTCTCAGCACGCTCCCTCTTCTTCAGAGCAAGAGAGAGAGAGAGGGAGGCGTGGTGGAAAGTGCCCGCCGAACGGCAGCCTTTTTTCTTTTTCTTTAACTTCAAGAAAACCTCCCAGATCTGGATTGTTGCCTCCCCCCCCCCAGAAAAAAAGACGGGAGGAAAAAACCCTCCTTCCTTCCTTCCCCCCTTCCCCTTCCTTTCTTGCTTGGGTGTTTGGTGGGAGGGGGAAGAAGCGACGTGTGTGTGTGTGTGGTGGTGGAGCAGCGTTTAGACGGGACGGTTCAACGTGGAGGAAGAGAAAACCCTCCTTCCTTCCCCCATTCCCCTTCCAAGCATTGCACATGTGCAGTTGGCGTCTCTCTCTCTCCTTTTGCTTCACTACAGCCCCCCCCCCAAAAAAAACTACGGCTTTGCACTAACTTGCCAGGATGAAGCTCCAAAAACGCGGGGGAGCGGGCGCACGCGCGGGGCGTGTCTCCGCAAAAGAGAGAGAGAGAGAGATATTAGAAATTCCCCTCCTCTCCCTCCTGTATTATTTTTTGGAAGATTTTTAAAAACTGCCCCCCCCAAAAAAAAGTGGAAGCGGTGTGGGCACGACGCACTCGGGCTGCGCTTCCCTCCTCCATGGAGGGTGGGGGCGAGAGGAGGAGGAGGAGGAGGGAGAGATGGAGTGTGTGTGTGGGGAGAGTCAGACCATGGCTGCAGGATCGGGGCAGAAGGCAGCGAGGGCGGAATGGGAACCTCAAGAAAGGCGGCGTGGGGAGGGGGCCAGGGCTAGTCTTCTCTCTTCCCACCCACCTCCCGCCGCCGCTGCCGCCGCCCTGCTTCCTTTCTGGGTGCTGTCAGTTCTGGCCCAACAAGCAAGGGGTTGGTGGTGGTGGGAGCGGGGAAGTGGCAGCAGCGGCGGAGAGGCGAGTAGCAACAGAGGAAGTCAGCTTTTCTTTTTCCTGCGCGAGATCAACTTGGCAGTCGAGGGACGCAGCATGACAGCTAGTTCAAGCCCGCCCCCCGGCCCAAGGAGGGGTCTCTCTTATTAGACTTCCAGCGGCTCCCTCCTGGAGTCAGCCAGTTTCGGCGGCGGGGTGGGGGCGCCGGGCTCAAGTTGTTCAGGGGCCCCTGGCCACCCGGGGAGGCCAACGGCGCGCCACCTGGCTCGAGAAGCTGAGCCAAGCCGAGCCGAGCCGAGCCGAGCGCCTGTGCGCCTGCCTGTTTGTCTCGCTCACTCTCACTCTCGCTCTCTCCGAAAGCCCGCCAGCAGCTGCCTTCCGCTCCATTCTAACACAGAGAATGTGCCTCCTGTGCGCCCACCCACCCCCCAGCCCGGCCCTCCCCAAGGCTGGTGGACACGCAGCCGCCCCAGTTGCTTGCGCGGGAGAACTTGAGGCAGGTGCGCGCCTCGATGGAAACCCTCGGGACAGGGTGGCGGGGTGGGGGGAGGCGGCGGCGACTCGGGCTCGCCCGCTTGCTCGCTCTCCCGGCGCCTGAAGTGCCGAAGAAGCAACTTTCATTGGCTTCCTTCTCAGAAGCCCTTCGGGGGTGCCCGGAGGAGCCGCAGCCGCCAGCGCTCCTTCCCACCCCACCTGAGCCTGGTGCTGGGGCGCAGCGTGTCCGAGGAGCGCGCGAGGGAGTGTGTTGCTTGCGAGCACCCAAAAACCAGGAGCGAGGGGAGGGGAAAATATATTTGCAGTGTTATATTTGTTTTAAATGTCGCAATGGTTTTGCGGCTCCCAGTTTTTTCCCCCCCGTCGGAAACGGGTCCAAGTGGCTCTTTATGTCTTAAAGGTTGCAGACCCCTGGACCAGATGGTAAGATCTTGGCATCACTTTCCATTGGGCTATTTTCTGTGGTAAATAGGAAGGTTATTGGGCTGCATCAACTATGGATGCTTGAGGTGATAGCAAGGCAGCAAAGAGTCCCTTCTTGAGCTCTTGTATTAGAAGAAACACTGAATAAACTAAGCTAAATTGAAATAACATAACATAACAACAACATTTGTGTGGCATGATATGACCCTGATATGGAAAGACCTCTGCTGGTGGCCAATTTCTTTCTACTACTGATTCCAGTTATTGGCTTTAATCTTTAAAGCCCTAGATGGCTTGGGGGCACTGGTAGCCATGTTTTGCCCCTGGTCATAACTGGTCAAAATCTCCAGGAAAGGCAGAGTACAAATGTAATTATAAATTCCAGTTATGAATTACATTTATAAAATTACAAATCTAATTTCAAAATTTAATATCTAAGTTGTAGTCCTCTTGATCTCTGAGAATGAGGTCCAGGTACCGTAGGCCGGTGGTCCCCAACCCCCGGGACGCGGACCGGTGCCGGTCCGTGGACCGGTCGGCAACGGGCCGCCTGGGGAGGCCGGGAGGCTCCTCCCCTTTTCCTCCGCCGCCCTCCTCCTCCTCCTCTTCTCTCCCGCGGGCGGCCGGTGGAGGAGGAAGGCTGGAGGAGCACAGGAGGAGCCGCCTTTGCCTTTGCCTTTGCCTTTGCCTCCCTCCTCTGCCCGCCGCCGCCGGCGGCGCATCCTCCTCCTCCTCCACCCTCCACCACCACCAGCAGCAGCAGCAGCCACGGCAGCGGCGGCGCGTCCTCCTCCTCGCCCTCCACCACCAGTAGCAGCAGCAGGAACCCCGTTTGGCCCGCTTGCCCCTCCTCGCCTCCTTCAGGCCCCTCCCCCCTGCCCTGGGGGCCGGGCGCGCGGGGGCCGGTGGGGAGGAGGGGGCGCACGCGGGAGGCGCTGGCGAGCCCCCCCCCCACGTGCGCACACTGCCGCCGCAGCGTGGGGGTCCCCTCGGTCGGAAGAGCAGGTGGGTGCCCCTCCTCCTCCTCCTCCTCCTCCCCTGGGGCGCGCGCCCTATGGCCCCTCCCTGCGGCCGCGCTCCAGGGCGAAGCCCCCCCGCTGCCACCACCGCCGGACCACACCTGTGTTGGGGGCGGGCGGGGGGGCATTGCGGGCCGGCCCGGATGTTTTCCCCGCCGCCGCAGCGCCTGTGTTGGGGGCGGGCGGGGGGGCGTCGTGGGCCAGCCCGGATGTTTTCCCCGCCGCCGCGGCGCCTGTGTTGGGGGCAGGCGGGGCGCCAGCCCGGATGTTTTCCCCGCCCCCGCGGTCGCCCCGGCCCCCCCGCCGCCACCACAGCCCCCCCCACGGTCGCCCCCCCGCCCCACCGCCGCCGCCCCCCCCGCGGGCGGGCCAGGGAAAGGTTATCAGGGATTTACTGGTCCACAGTGATAAAAAGGTTGGGGAGCACTGCCGTAGGTTACTGTAGATTTCACTTTCCGTGGGTGGAGGGGGAAATCACATTGCACAGCCTCCACTGATTGAATGTTGTACCACTAAATGGGAAAATAAAAAGTTGATGGTTCCCAGAATTTCTCAGTCAGCATAACCATGCAGTCTAAAGGATTGGGCTGTGTGTGTTTGTGGTGGGGTGTAAAAAAAGAAATTAAACATTTCAATGTTCTGTAATTACTTGCACTATCAGTAGTCATGGCTGATAAAGGCAGACTGGGGATAGCTCTGGATCTGCTGCATTCATAGAACCACCACCCCTTTCTTGAGAATCCCTCCCCCCTAAAAAAATTAAAAAGAAAATAAAAAGAAAAGGGCAATGAAGAAAACAATGGTGGTCCTGGAACTGACATCACTTTCACCTCTCCATTTAGAACTATACAGAGGGCATATGTTAAACACCTAGCAACCTTGAAAGGAACAAGAGTTAAAAAGTTTACAGGTGTTCTTCTGTCCTCGTTGCTGAAGGGCTTTAGACATCTTCTTGGAAAAGGCTATTCATAGTAGTGTGTCAAGGTAAATGGTGTTTCCAGAGTTCTTAGTGTAACGTGGAAGCAGACATATGGTCTAACCAGTATTTCCAAAGACAAGCTTCAAGAAGAAGGCATTGTTGAGTTGAAGTTAGCTGAAGCTGAGCTACAGGAACTCAGATAAAGGAGGAACTGAGTAGGCACGGGGAGGGGCTATGTTGGAGGGAGGGGGCCACTTTACTCTGGTGGCTTCCCACTACCCATGTTCCTTACTACTGGCTTGGTTGGACCTGTTCGGAATTGTACTACAGTACTTATGGACATCTCCACTCTGCCTATCACTGGGCTTCTGGGCTGAGATGTAGGTCATGTGTTTCAGCCCCAAAGGAGTCTGCACTATGAGCATAGAGGAGATCAGTTCACAGGCTGAGAAGTTTTCTCTGGAGGCATTGGAGTAGGGTGAGAGGAATACTCCAGAATGGATAAACAATTCATCTTTGCTGCTCAGGAATGACATAGAAAGGGCAACACATGAAACACATAACATATTTATCCAGCCGAGCAATTTAATCCGGGCTTCTCTGGCAGGAGACGAGAGACCCCAACCCAAACATTTGACCCACTTCCTGTTTTTCCTTCCCCCTTCTCCATTGACCTCACCCCCATGTTGGTCCCAGGCCTCACAACTCTGGAAATTCCCCACACAATCTCTTCCTCTTTGTAAGAGCACTGGAGAAGTTGCTCTTTCAGTACAGCACCACACTTCAACTTGTACCAGTAACTGATCTTTAAAGGGCAGCTGGATTTCCCTTGAGGCACTTTGTCAGTTTTCATTTGGGTGCTGAGGAGATCGACTTACAAAATCTGGGGAATTCTGAAATGGGAACTCCAGCTAGAATACCATATCCACCTGAAAGTACAAGGTGAAGAAAAGGTTTTTGATGAGATTTATTTTGGGGTTGTAGAAAAGTTTGTGCTGCAGATTTCATTGTGTGTCTCTCAGGCCAGACTGAGTTACCCATCATTAGACCATTTCTCTCTGTGTGCATTTGAATGGTGTCATTTCATCCTTTGTTTTGGAGCTGGTCTGTTGGAGTGACAGCTCAGCTTTGTTTGCATATCTGGTGATGTCTGAGGTACTTGGCATTGAAAGATTTGAATGCCTGGAGGGATAATGCTGTAAAAGGAGGAATAATAATGTATGATCTGACTCACAGATTTTTAAAGCAAAACAAAACAAAGTTCTGTTTATATACCGCCCCATACCACTTCAAGAAGTCTCTGGGTGGTTTACAGTTTTTAATTACAGTATGCAGGCAACACAAGAGCAGGTTAAATACATAAGAGTAGCTCCCAGAATTCCAAGCAAACCTGCCCAGTGATCAGAGACTTTGATTCCAAAATCTAGAGGGCCAAACGTTGAGAACCACTGTCTTAGTGGTATATGCTTCTGGTATAGTGGTGCATGCAAGAAAGGATACACCATAGAGATGGACACGAATAGAAAAAATGGAGTTTCGTTTGTCGTTTGTCATTTAGAGGTCCGTTTTGGTTCGTTTCCATTGTTCGCGAATTTTTGGCAAAAAATTCATTTTCATTTCGTTACCGTTTCGTTACCATTTCGTTACCATTTATTCCAATTTTAAGTATTTTTAAGCATTTAAAGCAGCTCAATTCATTGCTGTAATGGAAACAAAACGCACGACAAAAATCCCAGCATTTCTGTTCATTTTGTTTCATTTTAGGGACAAATTTCATTTGTCGTTTTGTTGTGTAACGAAATGAAAACCGAAAAATGAAAACGAAAAATTGTTCGTTCCATGCCCATCTCTAATACACCATTTTTGTCAATTTTTACCCATCCTGCTGTAACATAACTTATTCTGTTCGGGACGATTCACTCACCTTCAGAGGAAATTTTCAGGAAAGGAAGGAAGATTAACAATAAAAACAGAATGTCTCACACTGCCAGAAGTTGTTTCAAATTAAGGCAAAGCCACCACTGGGTATAAGCCCGTGGGCTGTTCTTGCAATAATCAAAAGTGATGGTGATGAAAATTTGACCCATGGAGAAAGGAATTTCAGATTTGCTTTTATTTCTAGTTGTGCTAGGAAAGTGCAAGCAGAGCATGAGCTATGATAAAGTGACGTGTCTAAACACAAGCTATAGATACAGGATACCATCAATAGAATGTTAGTACCTTTTTAACTCTGAGTTTGCTTCCTCATGAGCAGTGGTGAAAGTAAAACTTCATGGCTGTCTTACAAATTGCTGTTCCTCTAGTTAGCTGTCAAACATATGATGGCCCAACAAAGAAGAATCTGCACAATGGAAGACAATTGGGACTCTCCCCAAACAGTATCAGTGCAACGTACAACTGACACCTGGGGTGTGTAGGGAGTTAGGCTACCAAGCACAGGAACTAGTAACATCATAGGGTTCTTTGCCAGTCAAAAGTTTCAGATTGATCATTCAGTGAAGAGTGAAGCGCCACTTGCCATTTAGGTTTACTTACTTGAATTGTACATGGAAGTGATGCCTAATAGGATATCTGATATCTCCCTAACTATTCTGGTCAGAATTCTCTTCCAAGTCACTTTTTTAAAAAGGTATGGTTCATGACAAGGTCCTGGCTGTGTGATTGCACTGACCTCCCTTATAGATGTTTATTTGGGACTGAGATACTGCTCCTTTTGCTTTGGTCTCTTCCCCTTTCCCCTTTACTGGAAGCGTAACAGATTAAGGGGGGAAAAGATGGAGATCACTCTGTTTTAAAGCAATATAGTGGTTTTTTTTCTAAATGGAAACCTACTTGGCATGCCAAATATTAAAGTCAGCCAGAATGTACCAAAGTATGAGAAAGGTTTCGTATATGGCAGACAGCACTACACATAAAGGAACACTCAATATATCATGGCTTGCTTTGCAGCCACACTCCATGCGGTGACCTATTCTAATGTTGAACAGCCATGACTGTCAATTTATAATGTTTAGGTGAAATTTCCTTTCTTATTATTTGAATCCATTCATTCAGGTCCTATCCTCTGGAGCCACAGAAAGCAAGCTTTTTCTGTCTTCCATGTTATAGTCCTTTTAGTATTTGAAAATGCCTCACAAAGCATCCCATTTTTTTCTTATCCCAGCTAATGTTCCTCCAAGGATTTGTATCCAGACCTTTTGTCACCCTGTTTGCCCTCCTCTGGACCTATTGGGAGTCTTCTTAAACTGCATTTCCCGGAACTGGATAGAGTACTTTAAATGTTATCCAGTCAAAGTAGAATAGAATGGTATACAGTAGAACTGCCATATCCACAAGGAATTGATTCTGGGACCTGCAGCGAATAGCAAAATCCGCTGATGAGAACAAACACTCTTATCCGAGGATAATGGTGGTGACTGGGTGGTGGGGTGCTGGGGCAAAAGCTTTTGCCCCCGGCCAGCCACCCTCCTCGCTGCCAAGCTCGACGGCCAGCCTGCAGAGGGAGCGACAAAAAAGGGAAAAGAAAGAAAACTTACTGCCACTGGCCATTGCTGCCACTGGCCAGCCGCCCTCTGGGGATGGGGGTGACTCCACTCCTGGCAGCCTGGCCCCTTCCTGTCTGACTGTAGCCCCACAGCAGCACTTGGCACCAAACGCCGCCTGCACAGGTGGCTGGGCAGGAGTGCTGGGGATACAGGAGTGTAGTTTGGGGAGGGAAAGGGGGCAGGGTGCCCTGGGTACAGCAATTAGGGGGTGCCAAATTGCCTACCACCCCCTGCCACTGCCCCCCTACCATCCAGATTATATTTTGCAATTGGGGGGGGGGGTGCAAAAACTGTTGCCCCGGGCTCTGGAAGCCCTAGCTATGTCTCTGAGGGGATAATGAAGTGCCAACTCCCACCCACCACCACCACCACCACCACCACCCCAAGCCCAAGCCTAGAGCTGGCTCGGCCCTTCCAGTCTTCCCCAAGCCCCCCGGCTAGGCCCCTTGGGGACCGGGAGGCTGCTTCTCCCTCCTTCCATGCCTGCCTGCCTGCCAAACTGCTTCCAAAATAAAACCAAATAAATTATGCCCAGCCCCACAAGGGAACTCTCTCTAGCCTTTCAGCCACCAGCCCCGGGCAACAGCAACTCTCACTCAGATGCTGTTCACCTTGTGGCTCTGGAGCAGGCTGTGGCACCAGCATGAGGAGCAGTAACAGACATGTGGGTGGGTAACGTCCAGGATTCAAGGAGAGCGCCGCCATTGTCGGAGGGGCCCCTTCCACCCCCACCTCTAGGGCTGGGCTCTGCGCTCACCTACAAGTTAGCTGGCCATCCCCTTTGCCATGGTGCCTGCCTGGGCTACTGAGCCCTGGGCCACTGAGCCCCTGGCCTCCACACTCCTCTGGTCAGCAGGCCCCCTCATTTTTGTCGCCTTGCCGGAAAGTAGTGATGTAATATTTTTGTCTGGAGGAGTAAAATTATATGGCCTCTAGTGGTGATATGTGTTCTCTATAAATCAGTTCCTGCATAGGTCTGATGAAGTTGTTTTTTTCAGATGCACTATTGCCTGCTTTTGGAGTAGATTGAGGCTATGTTTCATTTTAAGGGTTCTGTAAGGCTATTTGAATGTCAGGAATCAGAAGTGGGAAACCCAAAATGTGGCTTTCCTTTGCAGTGTTAAAGAACCAATATGCACTAAAACAGGTCTGTCCAAAGTCCGGCCCAGGGGCCAAATCCAGCCCGTCAGGCCATTCTGAGTGGCCCGCAGCTGGCTGGCCCACCCCTCCCTCCCCCTCCTTTGCCCCATGTTTTTTTAAACAGGCTTCCTGTGCTTCCTTTGGTCCCCACCTCCCTTCCTTCCTCCCTTCCTTGTTCCCCACCTTCCTTCCTTCCTCTCTTGGTTTCCACCTTCCTCCCTCCCTCCCTTGGTCCCCGCCTTCCTTCCTGCGGGTGGGGTTGCAAGGGGTCAGTGGGTGGGGCTTATGAGTCAGTGGGTGGGGCTTGCAGTGGGGTGGCAGGGTCGGGGAGCAACTGGCCCCTGACACATTCTCAGCCACCAAATCTGGCCCTCCTTACAAAAAGTTTGGGCACCCCTGCACTAAAATATGAACCCAATGCTCTGGAATTAAGTTCTGGTGCTGAAAAGAAAGGAGTCCAGGACCTGAATAAATTAAATTGTGCATAAATAAACAGATTGTTTAATACTTTAATCCCTATGCTGCAGAAAAATCTGATCTTACCCCTTTCTCCCTTGGGAAAGAATTTCCTATATGTCTCCAACAATTTCATCCATCCAGTGCAATTTGTTTTGCTACCTCTCCCTGATTCTGAAACCTTAATCTATTATATTTCTAGATTTATTTATTTTTATTTTGTTGGAGTGACTGGGCCCAAGATGCATTTCTTCACATGGGAAGGAGTAGATAGAAAAGGAACTACCTTAGATTTATTTATTTATTTATTTATTTATTTATTTATTTATTTATTTATTTATTTATTTATTTATTAGATAGGGCTGCTCTACTTAATAGTTGTTCAACTTAAGAGCATGTATTCCGAACAGATAGATAGATAGATAGATAGATAGATAGATAGATAGATAGATAGA
>JAHTLZ010000114.1:8963590-8978437 GCA_023846285.1 Phrynocephalus versicolor | reverse complement strand
CTCTCTCTCTCTCTCTCTCTCTCTCTCTTTGATATTCTCCCTCCCCCTTTCTCTTGACTGCTGCTGCTGCTGAACGGCATCTCCCTCTGGAACTTGCACAGTTAAACCATCTCTCATCCTGAGCAGCAGTGAATCACTCCATCACCTGAAGAAGAGCAAACCGGGAATCCAAGCTGCACCAGCACCAGCTTGCTTTGCTGAAGGATTCATCGGGAGAGAACACAGCATAAAAACAGAGGAGATCACCTTTCCTGCACCCATCGGAGGTCTCCCAGCCATCTCTGGCATGCCTAACAGCTCCATTGACATGTGTTAGGGAACGTTTCCTTTAAAATACAACTGAAAAGAGAAGAGCAGGCACCAGGCAGCAACAGCTGCTGCAGCAGCTGCAGCAGGAGCAGCCAGTGCAGCAAAATAAATATGTGAAGGCAAAGTGCTTCTCCACACTTTCTCTGCCTTCATTCACGGTCTCTGGAAGGTATATTGAGCAAAGCAAGGGTACCGCCGAGTGAAGCGGGTCCTGCGCTGGATTTATCACTGTTTGCTGCCTCCCTGGAGGAAAATGGTCAACAAAGACATGAATGGCTTTCCAGTCAAGAAGTGTTCCGCTTTCCAGTTTTTTAAAAAAAGGGTAAGCATGCTCTGAGCACATGCTATTATTGTTGTTGATTATGACTTGCTCTCATGAAAAAGGTGTGCGCATGCACATAAGAATGAACTAACTGTGTTGAACAATGTGTTGTTGTTGTTTTAAAGCAGGACCAAGGCTCGTTGCAATGGTACTAATTTTAAACAGATAGCAAATGGTGGGATTATGGTATTGCCTCAGCATTGTTTGACTGTGTTCATGTACCTTACAGTTACGCTGAAGATTTTAAATTTCCTAGCTAGAAAACAGCAGTGTCCGGAGAAAGGTATCTGGGCATGTATAGTGACAGAGAAAATAAATAAATGTGGTAAAATACAGAGAGTTTATGGGGTGGGGGTGGGGGTTTCTGATTAGCCATGGTAGCTAAAGAGAACCTCCATGTTCAGTAGCAGTGCACCCCTGATTTGTACACCACAATGGGTATAAGTAAAAGAGGGAGAGTTGACATGTTTATGCCTTGCTTGAGCTCTTTCTAGACGCATCTGTCTGACAAGGTGCTGAATACACCTTTGGTTCAATCAAGCCTGACTTTTTAATACTCAGATATTACCTGTTTAGCTATCAAATTGTTGATAAATTTGTTCACCTTTCTATGTTTCCTATTTTCCCATCTGAGTGGGAATATGCAGTGACCTACTTCAGTTCTTCCTTCTGTAGAATGCAAACTGGGATGCCTTTACATTTGAGATCAATATAAGGACAACAAAGAACAAGTATTTTTTTTGGGGGGGGGACCCTGAAGGAGTAACATAACACAGAATGTTCATGTAACAACAAGTGCTTAGTGGCAGCGTTGCTATTCTCCAGGCTATTATCTCCCTTAATCTGTGTATTCTTCCCTTCCACCAGCCTGTCTGTCTGACCCCTTCTCAGCCTATCCATTCACACCTAATCAAGTGCTGCATTATACTCCCTCCATTCATTGCCTTGTGCTGAGCTATTTGCAGGTTTAGCAAAACTGTGGCACAGCCTCTGTTCTACCCTACCCAGTAACCACAGCCTCTGTCCAATAGCAGTGCCAGCTGCTGCTGAGGCAGAAAAGTATCAGAGAAACAGACCTTTGCGTCTGCCTCTTCATTCAGTCCAGCAGCAGCAACGACAGAGTCCTTCGATTGACTGAAACCCCAGGGTCCTCCTCAGCTCATTCGCTCTGACTCGGCGTGCTGGAATGATTTCAGTTTGCTGTTGATGAGAACGAAGGCAGCGTGATGTGATGCTTGGCTAATTTTACCTTCATGGAAATTTGTGTGTGTTTGCCTGCAGGTACGCAGTTGCTTTCCTATAGTTCTGCATGTCAGAACTTAAACAATGGTCGCGGCCATGCAGAGATCTTGTGATTTACAGTGAATTTTGGTAACAGACCAAACAGACATTTTCCTCTTCTCATACAAACATATGAGATTTAGAACAAATGAGTGAAACAGATGTTTTCATTCAAGGCCAACAGAGCAGCTTCTACCTAGCAGTTCTGCTGCAAGCATTTTCCTTTTGTTGATGAGTTGGGCTAGAGATTCCATTTAATGAATCACCCTCAGATCAGGCGGTCTGTTCTGTCACTTCATTCACCCATTCCCATTCAACCTTCTGTCTCCCATCTAAAGCGGGGACTGTCTCTTCATTCAGACCAGCAGCAATCAAATGCAGAGATCCTCCGTTTAGCCCTTGGCACTCAGCTCCTCTTAATTCCCATTGCATGAATTAGGGCTGTGTGATGTGCTACTGACTCTGAGTATAACAGTCTTGATGAATCAAATGGAAAATGGGAGGTTTTTTATCATATAGGCACGAAAATAGCTGTTCCCCCTCCCATAACTGACATATATTAATTCTGCAACCCTAAACACATTATCTGTGCAACCCTGAGCATTTCTGCCTAGAAGTAAGCTCCGCTAATGCCCATAGTGTTTACTCTCGGCTAAGAATAGGGCTGTAGGACCTACATATTTATTCACATATCACTGTGGGTATATGTGAACTGAACTTACTTAAAAGCACTTGATTAGACATACATTGGGTTGCTTACTTTTGATTAGAAATACATTGGGTTGTGAGCTGCCTAGATGCCCTAAGCACATCCGATCTCACCTGATTTCGGAAGCTAAGGAGGGTCGGCCCTGGTCAGTACTTGGATGGGAGACCACCAGGGAATACCAGGTGTTGTAGGCGCCTGGAGTAGGAACTGGCAAACCACTCCAGTATTCCTGCCAAGAAAACTCCATGGACATGGAGTCACAAAGGGTCAGTCATGACTATAACGACACAACACACACACACATTGGGTTGCACATTTTGGAATGAGGAATAATTCTAGCTATATATGCGTAAGACGGGGTGGCACATTTTGTACATAGATCGAATAATATTACCTTGCACATGACCCAAAAACTAGTGCAGTTGTGATATATAAATATATAGTTTTGAAAAAAGTTTGAAATCATTTGGCTGCAACCTGAGTCCTTCCTGACATCGAAAACTATTAACTGGCTCTCTTGGAGCCCCTGATGTTTTAGAGCCATGATCAGTGATTATGTTCATATTGCCGTGAACAATGTTAATGTTATGTTATGTGCAGTCAAACAGGAACCAAATTATAGTGACCATAATTGGGCTTTCAAGATAAGTGAAGTATTTAAGGAGTGATTTTACCCATTTCAATCCCCAAGTGAGCTTCCGTTACTGATCAGGGATTCAAACTCAGGCATCCTGGTCCATTGCTATATCCATTGCACGACACTGGGTATCCAGAAGCAATGATTATCCGACTTCCATATCTAGTATGAAGTTAAGTACATGGAATTCTGTGCTTTGAAAAAATGGGGTTGCCGTCTTGTGTGGATGGCCTTTCCAAAATACTAAACTGCCAACCTCTGGCTGCAGAACCAGATACAGTAGGACCCCTGTATCCACTGTTTCATTATCCACAGAAGAAAAATAAATAAATAATTCAGCAGCCGCAAAGCAAGCTACTGTCACAAAGAGCAGCTGTAACACAAGCTACTGTCATAAAACAGCAGCCGTAAAGCAAGCTATTGTCACAAACAGAAGCTGTAAAGCAAGCTACTGTTGCAAAACAGCAGCTGTAAAGCAAGTTACTATCAGTTTTGGGCAACATTTTGGCATTCTCTCTTATCCACAGTTTTTATTATCCACAGGAAGGCTTAGAACCAATCCCCAGCAGATACTGGGGTCCTACTGTACCTAAACCATTGAGCTATTAGTAACTCTGTACCTTCGACTCAATTCTGATTTACAGCAGCCCTTTCTGGGATTATCTAGATGAAGAATACTCAGAAGTGGCTTTACCATTGTCTTTCTCTGGGGGTGTCCTGGGACTGTGCTGCATTCCCAAGGCCACACAAGCTGGATCTGCTTGCAGGAGGCACAGCAGGGAATGGAATTCCTGACCTCTGGCTCTGCAGAACCAGATACCTCATTCACGGAGCAATTCAGCCAGCCCTTTTGAATACACATATTTCTTGTTTATTTTTACATCCTTCTGAGATCAGTAAAATGAGTACCCAGCTTGTTCGTGGGGGGGGGGCAATGTGTAGCCTGCATTACTGTAATTCAAAAACTGTAAACCGCTCGGAAACAACTTGAAATGGTATGGGGCGGTATAGAAGCAGAACACTTTGCTTTGCTTTGTAATATAAATTTGACTATGGCAAGAGTGGGGTTTTGAACCAGAGAAAAGTTACTTTGTGGAGTGGCAATCTGGGCAGGAAATTCTGAGAGTTGCAGTCGAAAGAGTTAAATCTTCTACAATTTCCTTTGAAACTTACACTGGATATCATCACAGTGATATTACAATCACTTTATCTTCCCCAGGGAAAGCTGAGATGGCACCTTTTGGCTCTCAACACAAAGATTGTATTTGTACTGTAGGTTTAACTTCTTCCTAACAGGCCTCATTCGTCTCTTTTTCATAACTATAATGTGGCATATAAAAAGCTTGCAGAATGACAGTTTTGTGGTTAAATTCTGAAATTAAATTGCCTTCCATTTGGTGAGGACTGTGCCAATAACACAATCTCCAGAATGCATTCATACCTGCAGTCCATCCCAAAATACAGAGACTGGACAATTCTCCTGCTATGATTTTTGTGCTGTGCTTTACTTATGGACAAGCAATTCCCATGGGTTAATGCGTAGGCACATATTTTATGTGTGAATTTCTAAGTAGAGATAAAAGTCTCAATAAGAGTCTTTCTTGGATGTTTTGATTTGAAAGGGCCATTATTGATTAAGTAGGTTTACTGAGATGGCTCATAACAAATGTATTTTCCCACATAATCCCAAACATTTACTCTTAGTCAGTTTTTTCTGTCATTACATCCACAACAAGTGAAAACAAAAGCTCCACATTACAGAATTCAGTTCTAGGGCCTCACTAGCAAGTCAGAAATGCTTTGGAGGGATCTTGTCTTCCCACCAGGGCCTGCACCCATGGACAAAATCTTCAGCCTATACACCCCTGATCAAATCAAATGGGAAGACACTGTAAACATTTGAGATACATATTCTTCTTGAGATTGGATTTTGTGTGTGTGTGTGAGAGAGAGAGAGAGAGAAAGAAAGAGAAAGAGATGTCTATTGTTCTAGGGCAGTGCTGGCGAGCCTATGGCATGGGTGCCAAAGGTGGCACTCAGAACCCTTTCTGTGGGCACCTGATATCGCCTGTTCATAGCTACCTGTATATAGGTTAAATTACTGTATTGGCACTTTGCAAAAAAAAAAAAAAATAGTGGGTTTTGAATTGCAGTTTGGGCACTCGGTCTGTAAAAGGTTCGTCATCACTGTTCCAGGGTTATATGCAGAGATGGGCACAAACTGAAAAAATGGCAATTCATTTTGGTTCGTTTTGTTTTAAGGTTCAGTTCATTTTGTTTTGTTTTTAATGAAAAAAATTAAATATTGATTTCATTGGTTAGTTTTGTTCATTATTCGTTTTTTCTTCTAAAGTGCCAGCTGCGCGGCCCCTGGGGTCGGGTTGGCACTTTTTTATTTTTTTCTTTATTTTCGGGCACCTACCCTGCCACCCATGGTCTGTTCGGTCAATTTTTATCTGCAGCGGATCACCCAGCTGCATCCCTATCAGGACACCGGGGACCTCACTACACTGGTCCATGAGCTGGTAGTCTAAAGACTGGACTATTGCAATGCTCTTTATGTTGGGCTGCCCTTGGGCGTGATGCAGAGGCTTCAGCTGGTGCAGAACATGGAAGACAGACTGCTGGTGGGGACTAGGAAACATCAGCATATATCCCACATGCTGGCCTCCCTGCATTAGTTACCAGTTCAATTCTTCATCAATTTCAAGGTGTTAACAACGACATACAAAGCCCTAAATGGTTTAGGGCCTCGTTGCCTAACGGAGTGCCTTCTCCCAATGAGGACTGCCTGCAATACCCAGTAGAGATGGGCACGACTCAGAAAAAAAATTTCATTTTCGTTTTCGTTTTTGTCTAGGGGTCCGTTTCGTTTCGTTTCCGTTTTTGTGAGCTAATTTTCAAAATTTTTTGTTTTCATTTCGTTACGTAACGAAAACAAAAAACGAAAACGAAAATTTTTTCATTTCTTCCCATTTAGCTCCATTAAGTGCTTTTCCAGTAACGAAAAACGAAAAACGGCTCAAAATTAGTAGTTTCGTTTCCGTTTCCGTTCCATTTTTGAACCGTTTTTCATTTTTCGTTTCGTTACGTAACGAAAATGAAAAACGGAAACGGAAACGGAAATTTCGCTAAGTCGTGCCCATCTCTAATACCCAGTCATCCCAAGCTAGGCATCTGAAGGCACTAACATCAAGAGAGGCTTGCAGGGAAAAAACAAGAAACCAGGCCTTCTTGGCAATTGTCCCACACCTTTGAAACAACCTCCCCATTGACATCTGCCTGGCCCCCTCTCTGAGCTCTTTTGAATGAATATTAAAAACCTGGATGTTTCTGCAGGTATTCCCACAGGCCAGAACATGGCCACAGCATTTAGCCATGACTAGAGATGGGCACGAAACAAACAAAAAATCATTTTGTTTTTCATTTTTGTTTCATTACAGAACGAAATGAAAAATGAAGTCCCCTTTTAAAAAAATGAAACAAAATGGGAAATTTCATTTTGTTCTGTTTATTATTTATTTTGACAAGCGCTAATCTCGGCAGTTGTCCAAATAAATAATAAAAATAAGCGCCAACCAGCTGCCGCTGCTGGCCACCTAGTCAACACTGGACTAAAAAATAAAGTGCTGACCTGGCCCAGGGGCTAGCTGGTCGGTGGTAGGAAAAGTAAAATAATTTTTTAAAAAGTGCCGGCTGGCAGAGACGGTTGGCTATAATTTTTTTTAAAAAGAAACAAAACAAAGAACAAAATGATTTTTTTTAAAAAAATTGTTCTAAACAAAATGAATTAAAATGAAACAAAATGAAAAAATGAAACAAATAGCCATTTGGGCGTTTTGTGCCCATCTCTAGCCATGACGATATTATCTTTCCCACCTAAATCAAATTATTTATTAGCTTTTATGGTTTATACTGTATTATGATTCGCTTGTTTTGTGAGCTTTTGTTTGCTTGTACCATACTGTAAACCTCTCAGAGTGACTTCATTGTCAGTTGAGCAGAATAGAAGTCGAATGAATGAGTGAATGAAATTTTCCATTTCTAATGAGAAATCCCTTTAGGGGCATCCTGTGGAATCCTACATTTATTTATTATTTCAGTGTATTCAGACAGACAGACAGGCCAAAGTTATCTTCTCTTGCTATGCAAATAGCATAACTTGGAAAAGCAGATTGCTCCAAATTATGAAATCATTGCAGAATTGTGCACTGAGTATTACAATTAAGTATTCAGTATACAATTCAGATTTCTTACATTCACACAGCTTGCTTCCACAAATTATACCATTCGTATTGCAGAAACCTAACTTGGCAAAAGGGCCACTATGCTGTTGTAGCGTTGGCTGTAGATATGAATAATGCTAACATACTATTATGTGGCTTTGCCCATGGACATTTCTGGATTCTTAGTATTCTCTGGTGCTCTTCCTTTCAAATTCTGTTCAAACCAAAAACTCTTTAGTTGTCCAAATCAGATCAGATATGTTCACAATGCTATGTAGTTCAACCAGAAAGGTGAATAAAGGGCAAACTTCTTTTTGAGTAATGAAAACAAATTCCTTTTGTTTTCCTTCAGCACTAGTATAATGGCTTCCACCTGCCCACTCTCTTTTATCTTCACATCAACCGTGTGAACTAGACTGCAGTGAAAAGCAGTACAGTCACCCCCAGCCATTTCGCGGTTCAGGTACTGCGGTCCCACTATATCGCGGGATCGCAGTACCTGCCCCCCAGGCCCCTCCGGGACGCCTCGGAACCACCCCCAGGCCCCTCTGATCGCCCCTGGCCCCCACCTGACCTGCTTCCGCATATTGGAGATTTTCATGTATTGCGGGTCGGGTGGGTCCCTAACCCCCGCAATAGGTGGCGGGGGGGGGTACTGTAACTAGTCCAAAGACATCAAACAAGCTTCATAGCTAAGACAGGGTTTGAATGGGTGCCTCTCCTGTGCTGGTTTGGTCAAACATGCTACTGCCTGCTTTAATAATCTTGGAAAAATATAACCTCATATGATTAGGCCCAACCCTTTACACTGCACTGCTATTTAAACCCAGTGTTTATAGAAATCCTTCTCTCTTTGTTCTGTCTACTTCTGAAGTTTTCCACCATAGAAAACTGAACTCAAGTACATAGCTGCCTGACTGCAGAAAAACTGGAAATCAAAACTTTCTTCAGAAAAACTGGAAAGTATTTTTTTCCCAGGAGGGGAAATAAATATATGTTTGTTCTTATCTCTGAAAAACAGATCTGAAGGAGCACAGAAGTAATCGCACACAATTCATAATTTATGTGCACCCTGGAGCAATCACCTGGAATGGATTCTGTACGCATTTCTGCATTCTGGTACTCTCTGCTTTTTCTGAAATTCATGTTTTAGTCTGAAAATATGCTGCAAACAGAAACAGTTTCCAGTGGAAGCCCTCTATACCAACATGCAAATAGTCCAGTTTCAAGGATAGCTTGGTAGCTCAGTGGTTTAGGTATCTGCCCGTGGAGCCAGATACCTAAAGGTTGGAAGTTCAATTCCCCATTGTGCCTCCTTGACAGCGGGTGGACTCGATTATCTATAGGATTGCTTCCAGCTCTGTTGTTTTGGATGATGAGGATCATCATCATTATCATCATCTTCGTTTCCTGCTAATCTGAGATAGAGGAGATGGAATTTCTGCTTGCTCGACCATTGAACTTTTGGTCATAGTTTAGGGTTAGGAACACAACGAGCTTGGCATTTTGGAGCTCCCCGAGCATCTCCCTTTGTAACTTTTAAGCAGCCTTAAGAAGCAGCTACTCCTTCATGCATTCTAGAATGCATGGGAATATGGGAAAAGCCACCTCCAACATCAACATCTACATTGGCTCTGCCTTGTATGACGTTCTTGGACACAAACTGCCAACACATGGCAGCTGAGGATTTGGTGAAAGAGCCCTCCATTACTGCACAATCTTTTAGCACTTAGTCACATTGAACAAGTTGTTGGGGTTTGAGTGGATGTGATATCGGCCATATTGTATTTTCAGTCCACAAAAACTAATGTCAAATGGAAGATGTTAGGTTTGAGGGTGTTGTGGGACTTTGTTGTTTGTATGGCATATGATTCCCCTGTAGTCGTTCAGTCTCCATATTCCTTCATATTGATAATATGACACTTTAAAAAAAGGAAACGTAATATTGGGGATATGTAGCAGAAAGTACCAGAAGTATTTGGCAAGAGGACTGTGGAGAAAAATATTAAAATCCATTTTCTAGGTCATCTGGGATTTCAAGGTTACTCGTCTCCTTTTGTTTCTGTTAACTGCATGTGCCTAAATAGTGGCCAGGTGGTTGTAATAAGGCCGTTTGAAGTGAATTTGCTTTTGCCTGTGTTTATTTTCATTTTGTTTTTAGAAAAAGGTCATTTCATAGATTCTTATGACTGAGCCACATCCGCTTTCTTGGAGCAACTTGGGGTGACCTCTTTCCAAAGGGGATGGAAGAAGAAAAGTGGGAAGCATAAATTCTACAACTACTAAGCGACTGTAATGCTAAGACCAGTTGCCAATAAACCACTCACCTTTTGTTGTATATTTATGCACATCTAAAGCATTTTACCTCTTTAGTTAAAGTACTTAGCCAAGAGAAGGGAGAATATGTCGGAGCCGCAAGGGGGGTGCAGGGCATGATCAGGTTGCTCAATGCCGCCTCCCCGGGCCCCTCCGAAAGGCCTCGGAGCCGCGCCAAGACTTCTCGGACAGGCGTGCAATCGCCCCCAACCCCCCCACCCGCTTCCACATATCGCAAACTTTCATGCATTGCGGGTGGGGTGGGTCCCTAACCCCCGCGATCGGCAGGGGGTTAATGTATATACCAATGAGGAAATGCTTGTTTATTGCATCTGCTTGCCACTGCTCTGGATAAAAACCCTTAAAAGGTGTTACAGAAAAGATACTATAGCTTTGAATTCATAGTAGACCTGTCTCCTTCCAGATTGTTCTTGGTGCAATCCGCTTACAGTGTTTCCTTTCCAGACTCCCAGTGATTATTGCTTTGGCCCCCTACCACTGATCAATTTTAACATAAGACATAAGAAGAGCCATGCTGGATCAGGCCAAAGGCCCATCTAGTCCAGCTTCCTGTATCTCACAGCGGCCCCACCAGGTGCGTTTGGGAGTGCATGAGACTAGATATCTGTCTCCCGACACCACTCCCCTGCATCTGGCCCCCGAAGCAACCCAGTTCAAAGCCTGGAGACTCCACATCTCCATCATGGTTTGTAACCTGTGATGGACTTTTCCTCCAGGAATCTGTCCAATCCCCTTTTGAAGGCATCCAGGCCAGATGCCATCACCACATCCTGTGGCAGGGAGTTCCATAGACTTACAACGCGCTGGGTAAAAAAATATTTTCTTTTGTCTGTTCTTACTCTCCCAGCCCTCAATTTGAGTGTATGTCCCCTAGTTCTGGTGTTTTGGGAGAGAGAGAAGAGCTTCCCTCTATCCACTTTACTCATACCCTGCATTATTTTGTACGTCTCAATCATATCCCCCCTCAAGCGCCTTTTTTCCAGACTAAAGAGGCCCAAATGTTTTAGCCTTTCTTCATAAGGGAGGTGCCCCAGCCCAGTAATCATTTTAGTCGCTCTCTTCTGCACCTTTTCCAGTTCCACTATGTCTTTCTTGAGATGCGGTGACCAGAATTGTACACAATACTCCAGGTGGGGCCTTACTATTGTTTTGTATAATGGCATTATAATGTTGGCTGTTTTATTTTCAATCCCCTTTTTGATAATCCCTAGCATGGAATTGGCCTTCTTCACCGCTGCCGCACATTGGGGAGACACCTTCATGGAGCTGTCCACCAACCCACCAAGATCTCTTTCCTGATCCGTCACGGATAACTCAGAGCCCATGAGGTGATAGATGAAGTTTGGGTTTTTTGCCCCAATATGCATTACTTTACATTTGGTTACATTAAAACACATTTGCCATTTCTCAGCCCACTCCCCAAGTTTGGAGAGATCCTTCTGGAGCTCTTCACAATCTTCTCTGGTTTTTACCACACGGAAAAGTTTTGTGTCATCTGCAAACTTGGCCACCTCACTGTTTATCCCTGTCTCCAGGTCATTTATGAACAGATTGAAAAGCACCGGTCCCAGGACCGAGCCCTGGGGCACACCGCTTTTCACTTCTCTCCATTGCGAAAATTTCCCATTGACACCTACTCTTTGTTTCCGGGATCTCAACCAGTTCTCAATCCATAAGAGGACCTGCCCTCTTATCCCCTGACTGTGCAATTTTCTCAGCAGCCTTTGGTGAGGGACTGTGTCAAAAGCCTTTTGAAAATCCAGATAGACTATATCCACCGGTTCACCCAAATCCACGTGCCTGTTGACCTTTTCAAAAAATTCTAAGAGGTTTGTCAGACAAGATTTACCCTTACAGAAGCCATGCTGATTTTCTCTCAGCAAGGTTTGTTCTTTTATGTGTTTTAAGATTTTCTCTTGGATGAGGCTTTCCACCATCTTCCCTGGGACAGATGTAAGGCTAACCGGCCTGTAGTTTCCCGGGTCCCCCCTCCTTCCTTTTTTAAAAATTGGTGTGACATCTGCTATCCTCCAGTCCTCCGGCACTGTGGCCGTTTTAAGAGACAAGTTGCATATAACCGTTAAGAGATCTGCAATTTCATTTCTCAGTTCCCTAATAACCCTTGGGTGGATGCCATCTGGGCCCGGTGACTTGTTAATCCTCAATTTATCAATTAGTCCTAAAACCTCCTCTCTTTTAACCTGTATTTGATTTAATTCTTTAGTCAAGAGGGGCGGCTGAGGCAGCGGAATCCGCTCAAGGTCCTCTGTCGTGAAGACAGACGCAAAGAACTCATTCAATTTCTCTGCAATGTCCAAGTCTTCCTTAACCTCCCCTTTTCCTCCCTCACCATCCAGAGGGCCAACTGGTTCTCTGGCAGGTTTTCTACTTCTAACATATTTAAAGAAGCTTTTATTATTACCCTCCAACCTGCTAGCCATTCGTTCCTCAAAGTCTTTCTTTGCCTCCCTTATCATTTTCTTACATTTCTTTTGCCAGAGTTTGTGTTCCTTTTTATTATCCTCATTTGGGGAGGATTTCCATTTACAGAAGGACCTCTCCTTGTGCTTTAGAGCCTCTCTAACTCCACTCGTTAACCATGCCGGTGCCCTCTTGGACTTAAATGAGCTCTTCTTTCTTTGTGGTATGCACTTGTGCTGGGCCTCTATTATTGTTGTTTTAAACAGGCTCCATGCACGCTGAAGAGATTGGATTCTTCTAACCTTCCCCTTCAGTTTCTCTCTAACTAGTTTCCTCATCTGAGGGAAGTTTGCCCTTCGAAAATCAAGGGTTTTTATGTCTGATTTGGTTGACACTCTTCCTCCGACATGCATGGCAAAGGTAATTGCAGCATGGTCACTGTTCCCCAGAGGCTCAGTGACATTCACACCCCTGACCAGGTCCTGAGTATCACACAATATTAGATCCAGAGTTGCCTGTTCTCGGGTGGGCTCCGTGACAAGTTGCTCTAAGGCACAGTCATTCAGCAAGTCGAGAAACCCAGTTTCTCTTTCTTGCCCAGAGCTCACATTGGCCCAGTCAATGTGGGGATAATTGAAGTCCCCCATGATTACTATCCTATCCCTCTTAGCCACCTCCATGATTTCTCTCCTCATTTCAAGGTCCCCCTCAAGGTTTTGATCTGGTGGACGATAGAATACTCCAATGATCACATCACTCCTTGGACCTGGTAGTTTAACCCACAGTGATTCTATGGTGGAGTCAGACCCTCTGTCCATCTCCATTCTGCTGGATTTTACCCCTTCTTTGACATAGATGGCCACTCCTCCTCCAACCCGCCCCTCTCTATCCCTTCTATAGAGTTTATAGCCTGGGATTGCTGTATCCCACTGGTTCTCCACATTCCACCAGGTTTCTGTTATGGCTATTATATCTATGTTATCCCTAGCTGCCAAATGTTCAAGTTCTCCCATCTTTGCTCGGAGGCTTCGAGCATTGGCGTAGAAGCACCTGTACAGTGGGTCCCGCAACAACAGCTGCTGCCTTGTTCTTTCTCCCGCACAGCTTTTATTATCAGTAGACAAACTGTCATATTCCGTTATTCTCCCAGTGCTAATACCTGCTATGCCATCTCTATGTGAATCTCTACCCTCTTCAACCTCATTCCCCGAGGATGATGTGTTCCGAACCGGATGCCACTCAGCTCCTGTCGGCTTTCCCCCAGTTATCAGTTTAAAAGCTGCTCTGCTGCCCTTTTGAGGTTGAGTGCCAGCAATCTGGTCCCATCCTGATTCAAGTGCAACCCATCCCTCCTGAACAGGTTTGGCTTGTCCCAAAATGTTCTCCAGTTCCTGACAAATCTAAAGCCCTCCTCTCGACACCATCGCCTCATCCACGCATTGAGGCTTCTGAGTTCTGCCTGCCTGGCGGGTCCTGCACGTGGAACAGGTAGCACTTCTGAAAATGCTACCTTGGAAGCCCGGGACTTCAACCTTCTACCTAACAACCTGAATTTGGCTTCCAAGACTGACCGCTTTGCCTTCCCAACGTCATTGGTACCAACATGTACCATGACCACTGGCTCCTTCCCAGTTCTCTCTAACAAGCTATCTATATTTCTCATGATGTCTGCAACCTTTGCACCTGGCAGGCAAGTGACCATACGGTTATCATGCTCGTCACAAATCCATCCCTCTGTATTTCTAATTATAGAATCCCCTAGTACAAGAAGCTTCTCTCCTGCAGCCTGTTCATCTACATGTACCTGATCTTGTGTCTCATCAATAGTGATGAGGGAGAGATCCTCCGGTGGAACCAATTCTTCCTCTGTGTGTGCCTCATGAGGTGTGCTGAGGGAAAGAGCCTCAAATTGATTGTGTAATATGAGACTCTCTGAGCGATGCCTTGGCCTTCTACTCCTTTGAGTCACATTCCTCCACCCATCTACCTCCTGAGTTGGGGCAGTGACTTCATCCTCAGAAGTGTGCCCTGTCTCTTCTTTGACCTGGATAGCCTGTTCTGCTCTGTCCAGGAACCTCTCAAGCTCCTCAATGTGTTGCTGGTCCGATATGCGAGCTTCTAGCTGCTGGACCTTCTCTTCCAATAGCGCAACCAGTTTGCACTTGCAGCAAATGTAGTTCTGTACACGCTCTGTCAAAATGACAAACATGGCACAAGTACTACAGGAAACTACAGCTGCTCCCTCCAACTCCATTTTAACGAGTGCAATAAAATGTATTGAAGGTCTCAAAAATGTGAACTTACACTAATTTTTTTTAAAATCTAGTAAGACTATATACTTCTTTTCTTGTTTATTCAAAATCTAACAGTGTATGGGCCAGTATAGCACCTGTACTCCAACTGCAAGCACGTCAGGAAGTTTCCAGTGCTAACTTGCTAATGTGTGTAGGAACTCCTTAGGAGTACCTTTGCTTGGGGACTCAAATATCCTTTTTGTAAATTTTTTTTTTTTTTTAGTTTGCACGCGCCGTTAGGCGCGTGCTGCTGGGAGCAAGTATTTAAAGATAAAGCTCCTCCCCCTACTTACTCTGTGCTCTCAGGCCGT
>JAHTLZ010000114.1:8943322-8963580 GCA_023846285.1 Phrynocephalus versicolor | reverse complement strand
TCTGCTTTGTCTGCAAGAAAAGGGACTGAGACTGCTGGGAGCAAGTATTTAAAGATAAAGCTCCTCCCCCTACTTACTCTGTGCTCTCAGGCCGTGTGCTTCCTCTCTGCTTTGTCTGCAAGAAAAATTTTGTGACACCTATTTCTCCCATCCTTAGCCTTTCACAGCTCTTCCTTCTTCTCATATCCAGATTAAGCCTTCTTTGTTGGATGGTTCAGTGTATCTGATCAGATCACTGGTTTGGCTAAAAGAAAATATTATTTTCCAAGAAATGTTTGTGTTCAAACCTGTCTGAACTTCTGACTCCTGGACTTTTACTTTGTTGTTTCATATGTAAGCTGTGGCATTGTGTAGCAGCGGTGAAGAAGGCCAATTCCATGCTAGGGATTATCAAAAAGGGGATTGAAAATAAAACAGCCAACATTATAATGCCATTATACAAAACAATAGTAAGGCCGCACCTGGAGTATTGTGTACAATTCTGGTCACCGCATCTCAAGAAAGACATAGTGGAACTGGAAAAGGTGCAGAAGAGAGCGATTAAAATGATTACTGGGCTGGGGCACCTCCCTTATGAGGAAAGGCTAAAACATTTGGGGCTCTTTATACTGGAAAAAAGGCGCCTGAGGGGGGATATGATTGAGACGTACAAAATAATGCAGGGCATGAGTAAAGTGGATAGAGGGAAGCTCTTCTCCCTCTCACAAAATACCAGAACTAGGGGACATACACTCAAATTGAGGGCTGGGAGAGTAAGAACAGACAAAAGAAAACATTTTTTCACCCAGCGCGTTGTTAGTCTGTGGAACTCCCTGCCACAGGATGTGGTGATGGCATCTGGCCTGGATGCCTTCAAAAGGGGATTGGACAGATTCCTGGAGGAAAAGTCCATCACATATTACAAACCATGATGGAGATGTGTAATCTCCAGGCTTAAAACCAGGGTACTTTAAGGGCCAGATGCAGGGGAGTGGTATCAGGAGACAGATATCTAGTTTCATGCGCTCCCAAACGCATCTGGTGGGGCCACTGTGAGATACAGGAAGCTGGACTAGATGGGCCTTTGGCCTGATCCAGCATGGCTCTTCTTATGTTCTTATATGTTCTTATGTTCTTATGTATTAAATAAGTCAAATGATGGACCAACATCTTTGAATTTGGTTTAAAATCACATGGTAGTCATGTGGGTTTTAGGTTGATCTGTGCGTCCTCTTGGGAAAATGCTTAATTTGTATTTTAAAATTGTGTCTACATCAGTTGAGGGGGCTACGCGTGCTTTTAGAATTGCTGAATCATCCTCATGCTGGCTGCTGACTCCTAATTTGTGTTGTAATAGATGGTGGGAGTCAAACAGTAAGTACTGATCTGTGTGAGTGGGTTTCGTGTAAACTTCTACTCCCAGGCCACGGTCAGGTCTGATGATGACTGCACAATCCAGGAAAGCCAGTCTGTTGTTTTGGGTGTCCTCCCTAGTGAACTTAATATTAGGGTTCACCACATTGATGTGGTCTGTAAGAGCCTGGACTTCCTGAGCCTTGATTTTCACCCAGATATCTTCTAAGTGCCTGAACCAGTGGGATAGTGTTGACCCTGGGGGGGTGTTGAGTGCCTTCTTCACTTCTTGCAAGTATAGGCCTGAAACAATTGGTAATACTGGGGAACCCATGGCACAACCATGCTTCTGTTTGTAGACGTCCCATCTGTACAAGAAATATGTGGTGTTCAAACACAGGTCCAGGAGCTGGCATATCTGGTCTGGGTTGAGGCTGCTTCTGGAGGCGAGAGTGCTGTCTACTCTTAGTCTTCTCTCTACAGTTATTAGGACATCAGCGGTGGGAAGCTGGTAAAGAGAGCAGTAACATCAAAGGATACCATGGTTTCGTCTTTATCCAGTTTCAGCTCCCTGACTTTAGAAACAAACTCCTCTGAATTGTGCATGTGGTAGTCAGTGAGTCCAACCAGTGGGACTAGGATAGTCGCCCAGGTAGTTTGCAATGTTGTAAGTCACTGAATTTATACTACTGACATTGGGTCTGAGGGGGACTCCTTCTGAGGGGGACGGTCTCTCCAGGATAAAACCGGTGGTAAGTCACCTTGTCAATTGTGTTATCCTTCTCCAAGAGTTTTAAGCATTCTATTGTTTTTTTTTTTCCTTTTAGTTGCTGCTGGGGTCTCTTTTTATATGTGTGTTGGTGATCTAAAAGTGAGATAACCTTTTTGTGGTAGTCCACAGTATTGAGGACGACAGTGCATCTTCCTTTGTCCTCAGGCAAAATGGTGATGTTTTCATCCCTGCTGATGTCAGAGCACTGCGCCTCATGGCACAGTGGTTAAATGCCTGTACTGCAGGTAAAACTGTGCTCACGACCTGGGGTTCAATCCCAGGTAGCAGGCTCATGGTTGACTCAGCCTTCCATCCTTTCGAGGTCGGTAAAATGAGTACCCAGCTTGCCGGGGGGGGGGCAATGTGTAGCCTGCATACTGTAATTAAAACTGTAAACCACCCAGAGACTACTTGAAGTGGTATGGGGCGGTATATGAGCAGAACACTTTGCTTTCTCTGCTGGCTGGTGAGGTTGGATGGTGGTGGTGGTTGAGCACTGGAGAGTGTGGCAGAGACTTTTATCCTGAGTAGTTCAGCTTCTGCTGCTGGCAGATTGTTGTTGTGAATGGCCAATTCTGTAGCTGTGATGAAATCCACAACAGGAACATGATTGAGTGTGATGGCAAAATTTAAGCCTTTGGATAGGACCTCCCTTCTCTGTATGTCCTCTAATCTCCTGTAATGGTCCCATCATCCTTCTTCCATCTGCCAATTTCTTTTTTGATGTTTCCGGGAGAAGAGAAGATCAAACTTCTTCATTTGCCTCTCTTTGCCTTTGCAATGCTGGGCCAGTTGTGCTTTCTGGACAAAATCTATGACTGTATCCAGTGCCTGTTTGGATAAGGTGGAACGTAGTTTCTGCGTTGTGCAGCAGTCGTGTTTTAAAAGCTGGTTTCAGACATGCTCAACCCAATTCAAATACAGACCATGGAACTGCAGGGTTGCATTCTGCTCATGTCCTGAAGCATTACCTCTTATTTGTGGGCTTGTTCAAATGAAGTAGGCTGCTGAAAAGGAAAATGCAAGATGATGTGCCCATTTTTTGATTGCATGTCAAAGCCCTGCAGCAGTATTTTTAAAAAAGCACTTAAGAGTTGATTGCATTGTAGTTAAGGAGCATTTGTGGCATCGTTCATCTGAAAGATGCTTTATGCACTGTGCCTTGCAACATTGCTTTTGTAGAGCCAGGAAGATGTCCAAGAAACCACAACAAACTAGACTTTTAAGAATGATAATGGCTTTTCTCCTGGAGAAAGGAGGAGAAATCTTGAAAATGCCAACTGGATCTGGGACAGTTGCCTATTTTTTAAATATATATATATATATATGTCTAGAAGCTACAAAAATAAGTGAAAGGAGTCTTTGTCCTTTATTTGGTTGTCGGAAGTTTGAAACAGATTCCCAAAGAATGCAACCTTAGTGGCCTGCAAGTCTAATAAGATGTCTTTCCCACCTTTCTCTTACTATTAGGCAACTGAATCCCTGAAGTTTAATTGTACCTAGTAAAAGAAATACAGATGTTCACCTCCTCTCTGGCTTGGATTTAGACTGTTATTATCTCTTGCCTTTAACAGCAGGCGCTCCAGGCATTCCACATGTGGAACAGATGAGGAAGAGGACAGAATGAAACTGGGCACATATTTGAGAAGCTGATAGTGTATGTTTTTCATCTAGGATTGCTTTCAAAGTAAAAAATAAGCTCAACCAAAACAAATGGAGAATTAATATGTTTGCACTGTCCGTCATCTACAGCAAAAATCAAGTGGAAGTGAAAATATTATGGTGCGGAGTTGCCTACAAAAGGAAACAGTCCATCATTGGCCAAAAACTGATAGCTAAATTGTGCAATTTTCTTCTGAGTACTTAACATAATTTGTGTTCTGCAATTTTGTATTTTGCAATTTTCTTCTGAGTAGTTAACATTCCATATATACATAGTATGAGAAAACCCACTTGTGCAGCTTTATTCTTCAATTGTTATCCAGATGCCAGGGATCTGATTTAGCATTTAAGCACATTGGGTAAATATTAGAATTAGAAGTGAGATGTGTAGAATAGCAAATAAATTGGACTTTTGCATTCCTGGCTCTGGACACAGTTTTCATACTTTCAGACTTAATCTTTGGACTTGTTCACACACTGATCATCCAAGATGATCCAGATTGCTCAGCCACAGAAGCCAGTTTATGGACTTGCATGCATCCTCCACCATTACAAAAATAATGTAAAGAGAACGAGGATCTGCACATGCTTAAGGTAAAAGAAGTTATACACATATACCCAGGTTGGCAACATGTGCCCTTCCAGATGACATTGGACAACAACTCCCATGATCATCCATCACTGGCTATGCTGGCTGGGACTGATGGCAATTGCATTTCAACAACATCTGGAGGGTCACAATGTCCATCCTTTATGCATACACTTTATGTGTACACTTACATGCATAAGAATTAAATTCATATGAATATTTGAGAGGGATAAGCATGCCTTGTTGATATCCTTGTGTGACCAGGATGTTTTTGTATGTACACAGCATTCTCCCTAAATAGTATTCAGATAAGTGGTTTCCCACCTACTAATGCCTAATCTAATCTAATCCAACATTTTGCACATCTTTCAAAGACTGCCATAATCTTCTTTAAAGGAATAACACCCCAGGGGGGTCATTCTTGGATACTTAGACTTGATGAGGAGCTGCTTTTGAAAAATATCTGGAACCTTCAGCTGTTGCAGAGTAGAGATGGGCATGAAAAGAAAAACAAAAATGCTGTTTCGTCATTTCATTAGGTAATGAATCACTTCATTACATTACAAACCGGTAGGATGTGTTTTGATATTTAAATTTTTCCCCCAGAACAAAACAATTCATCCTAGAGGAAATGGCAGGGGAGCTTCCTCAAGGTCTTCCCTGTAAACCCCCAAAATTTGGAAAGGTTCAGGGCCAAGGGGCTAAGTTATTAAGCTCCAAAGGAGTGCCCCCAAGAAATAATCATTAAGGGTTTGAGGAAGCTCCCTGAAGGGGGAGAGCTTCCTCAAGCAGTTGCCTTAATTATGAAATTATTTTTCCCTCTACGGGTACCCGTTTGGAACTTAATAACTCAGCCCCCGACCCCTGAACTTTTTCAAATTTTGAGGGCTTACCTAGAATCACTTGAGGAAGCTTCCCTGCCATTATGGTCCTTTAGGACCCAGGGGAGCATAGTGTTTCGTTTCATTTTGTTTCACTTCAGAACAAAACTACTTTAAAATTCATTACAAGTGAAATGAAACAAAACTACTACAGAAACAAAATGGAATGAAACGAAACACTATTTTCCCATTTTCCGCCTATCTGTAGTGCAGAATACTCTGACCAGATTGTAGAGAAGGACGGGATACAAGGGGCAAGTGATACCTAGCTTATTATAGAGTCACTTGCTTCTAGTACGTTTCTTAGAACACTTCCAAGCACTGGCTATGACCTATAAAACTCCTTTAAACTAGGGAACCAGGCTATTTGAAATACTGTCATTTCTCTTACAATCCTGCCTAGGTTTGGGGATATTTGAGGAAGACTCATATGGTCTTAACATTTTCAGAGGGACATTGAACAAGGGTGTAAGAGAGTGTTTTCTTGATGGCCACTATGAGGTGCCAGAAAAGACAGTTAAGAGAGGTTAGTCTGACCTTTTTCACCACAGCCCCATTTTGTCCAGCAAGCCAAGCTCTTCTTTTTTTTCAGTTGGACCTTTGGCATTTAAGCCTGGCTATTTTCAGGCTAGACTCTGACTAGTTTGTGTGAGAGGGAATTGCTTCTTTTTATTGATGAGTGAGCCCCATGGAATTCAAATACAACAATTTCTGATTAAGGATGCACAGGAATTGTGCTGTCAGGGCATAAATAATTTACGGCAATGGAGAACTCCCTTTGGTCTCTTGCTTAAGGAGAAAACTAAAGCCATGAGGGAAATTATTTTGAAGATTTAGAGAACCCATAGTATAAACATGAAACAAACAAGAGAGCATGGGCAGAGGAAACTGTAAATGGAAATGATGAGCCCTCTTTTCATCTGAGGGTGTTGTTTGCGGTGTACGAGAAGTACTGGAGTTCTCTCCAAGCACTGTAGTAAAGGACTCTACGAAGACACAGTTGACCTACTTATAGCCCCCAGTCTTGGGTTAGCTGCACAATCCCAGGGCACCCCCAGAAGAAGGGAATGGTAATATCGCTTCTGAAGATTCTGTACTAGCAAACTTTGCAAAGGGTCACCACCATAACTTGGAAATGACCTGGCGATACGTAATTAGTCATTACAAAGGCAGAAAGTATAAAGTATAAGCTTCACTCTGATTGGGATTAGGTACTTTTGGGGAGAAAGGTGGGAGAGAAAACAAATAAAAAGAAGATAAACTAATCAAGGGCAAATAAAAAGAAAATAAAGAAATCAAATAGAAAAATGGTAGAGATTCAACCCCATTATCCTCACCTAAATTCTAAGCCAGTGTTTAATCCCGATGACCAGTTAAAAAGCAAAGCAGCTAAACAGTTGTGAAAGTTTAGAAATTTCTGTGGGATTATTGCAGTTTATTACAATGTGTTCTTTGCAGCATCTAGTCCAGCACATCATATATTTCTTGGCTTTTGCTGTGGTTGTGTCATTTAAGTCAAAAAGCAGACTAAAAAGAATCACATGAACTTCTCATGAACTCATGTTCTCTCTGCTATGCATAGTTGATATCTGTGATCAAGGAAAGGGAAGGAATTAAGAGTATCTCTTGGGGATGTTTGCATGCTGGGCATGAGGACAGCATTGCTGTCATAGATCATCTCAAGAGCCTTGGTATCATTTACCAGAGGCCACCGTCTTTAGATGATCCTGGCTGTGGACTAGTGCAACGTAACAAACAATGAGCATAAAACTAGACTCTTCTCATCTTGGTAGCTAAATGTGAGAAACTGCCAAAGAGGCCACTCTATTGCTTTGGCAGGCAAATAGGCTACATCAACCCTCTTGGAAAAAATCAAATCAATATCATTTTTTTGTCACTCTGGTAAATTGATGAATATGATTGGCAGAGGGACGAAGCGATCTTCTGTCTGGCTAGGACTATTAAAGTGACAGCACTGAAGTCACTGAAGCATTTTCCTGAGGGCTTTCCCTACAAACCTGCCTGGGATCTACCACTTGACCCTATCAAGTTAACTGTTGACGCCTATCTGTCGACGGACGGAACTGCTTGGATGAGTAGCTAAACCTTTCGATCTCTCAAGAAAAGAAGTCCAGTTGCCAACGTCCAGATAACCTCACTTGGGATGACTGGGAATCTTCACAGACTACTGTCCGTTGCCTCTTCTCCCCAACCCCAACCCCCCATCCTAACACTTCTTACTAGCTGTGTAGTTGCTATTTTAATTTCTCATAGTTTAACCTTTCCCTAGATGGGGAGAAGAGGACAAGGGATAAGAGAGACCTAGACTATGTTCAACTTTTTCCTTTGCCACTCTTAAATAACAAACTATTGGGATCTCAGCTTATATTCCCCATAAGGAATTGTACACACGCCCCATTAGTTGCTCCACGTGCATTTCTTTTGAGCAAGAGAGTAGCCACGTGTCTCTTGGATATGGGGGTGGCATGGGATAAAGGTAGCAGACATGACTAGCAAAGGAGGAGGGGAGCTGCAATCCAAGAATGTTTAGAGGGCTGCACTACTGCCACCCCTGGGTTATTCTATTTGTCAAAGATAATTACATGGGGCACCTTCCAAACTATGCTAGACACTTTTAAAGTCCCAGCGGTTTTCAGCTACAGAGAGTGAAGCTCATTCTTGTTACAGTGGTACCTTGTATAAAGGAATTAATTCATTCAAAATGAAATTATGTTAAGCAAATTTTCCTTTATACAATTTCCCATAGGAGTGCATTGAAAACGGAGTAATCCCATTTTTATGTTGTATGGATTCTCCCCATAGGTGATTATGTTAAACAAATTTCCCCTATCTCCGGAATTTTTTTATGTTGTACAAATTTTATGTTATACAAGCTGTTTGTTATACAAGGGTCCACTGTACTTTGATTGAAATCACAGAGGCCTCCAAGTGCTTGACTTTGACTAGACTGTCAATCTCTTTAGTTTGCCAGGGTTCCAAATGAGTTTTTCCAGAAAGAGACGGATCACGTTTGGTTTTACTGGAGACAGCATGAATAAATATTCTGAGATACCCGCTTGCCTTTGATGAAAAATCAGTTCAAAAGGAAACCATAAAGAGCATCTCATGAATGCCAACTAGTGTCTGGAGGGCAATTGTGGTAGAGAAAAACAGGAGCCCAGCCAGCTTCAAGGCAAGCATTCCCTAGTGAATCTTTTCAGGAAGTTATGCACATCTTTAACTTTGGATGCAGGAATTTTGATTATGGCTTATCTACCTTGCTGTAAATGTGCTAATAAACACAAGGTCCCCCAAGGACATGGACAGAATATCTCTCTCCAGTCCTTGCAGCAACAGAATCTCAAAAGCTATCAATAAATTTGAAATTCCCAGATATTTCTTCCAGCACACACACACACACACCTGCCGGATGACACTGGCTTGAATTAATTTACATTGGTGCCCACTTTCATCTGAGCCAAGTCAGCAACTTGGCCTGGTTTCAATGGATTGCGAAAGTGATTTATGACACTTCCTCCTCCCCCTCTCCTCCTTTTTTTCCTCTGGCTGTGAGACCTACTAAAATGCACTTGGTCAGATTTCACATTTAGCACTAGTCCATGTTTTCCTTTCTCAGGGGATCAAGGCTCTCTCCAGGTGCATTTTTCTGAAGATTTTATACGTTAGCTAGAGCCTACCACTAATCAGTAGGTTCACGTGTTTATTCAGTAGTCTTGTTCCCACAGGAGTACAAAGAGAATAACATGTTTCCCCCTGGGCCTGCTTGAAGATAACAGTGCTCCCTTTGGGTGTTCAAGCTTAGATGTATTGCTGCTACAAATATATTTCATTTCACAGTAATTTTAGAGAACCTCAGAATGTGAGTGTTTACATTCTTTTGCTTAAATGTAAAGCATTCAGTCCATGCACTGTTTATATTCTTCCCCGGTTGGTACTTAAGCTGAGAGTGTTATTCTTACCCTTTCTCAGAAGAATGAAAAATGAAATGAAATAAATTCATTCCACTTACCTTGTTACCGGAAACTAAGGTAACACAGTATCTACTATGGTCATGATGTTGCTTGTATGTATAGGGGCCCAGTGGCAGAATGGGCGATTGGTATGCATATTCCAGTCTTGGTATTTTCAGCTAGGGCTGGAAAGCCAGAGAGCCACAAAGAATGGTACTGTATGTGGAGAGTCATGGGCAATGTAATGTTATGGACAGTACTCAATGAGATGAATTAACAATCTGACTCTGTGCAAGAAGGTAGTTTCCTATTTTCCAAGAGCCAAATAATTCTGTTCCACTCTCACTGATTTTGACTGGCATTTATATTCCAAGAATTCAGACAGAGGTCCTGGAAAGTCTGTAACACAGACTACTAGAACTTGTGCCTGGGATTTTCTGCAGGGAACACATGTGCTGTGAAGGTCAGTGTTAGCGACTTCTCTTGACGAATATTAGTCAAGTCTATATCAGTCAAAGCTGATTTTTGTGGAAGTAGCTAGCTTTCTTCACTCATTTCAGTCTAACTCTAAGGCCTGTTTGTGGAAAAGAAGCTTACCTGTGCGTTAAGGTGACTTCTCTATTAAAGCAGTGTGGCAATGGAACCAGTTACCTCAGGAGGTGGTGAGTGCTCCAATACTGAAGGCATTCAAGATGAATTTAGACAGCCAACTGGCTGATATCCTAAGATTTGCATTCCTGCCTTGAGCAGAGGATTGGACTACATGGCCTTGTAGGGTCCTTCCAATTAATCGTCTATCTATTCTTTGAAAAGGAGTTGTAACTAGAGGTTCCTTTGTACTTCTGCTTCACAGGAAGCTGGTTTATTATTAAGGCTTCAGTCCTCTGTATGCTTATTTTGAACAAGCCAAACTAAAAGAAGTGAAATGTGCTTCTGCAGAAATAGTCACAGGACTGGACTTTATGGAGCTTAAATTACCTCTTTGACTTCAATGTATTCAAAGTTCCACACTCAGTTATATCCCTTGTGTGGTTTTAACACAGTAATTCCTTTGAAATTTAAGAGCAGGAAGTGGATACACACACGAAAATATCTTGTATTCCCACTGTACTGTTTTAAGACTAATATTTTGTGTAGCATATTGCTATGATTACATGGCCCATGAAAAAGGATTACTATACTGTAACACGTCGGTCCCAACAGAAAACAGACAGGAGGGTTCTCAAGAGAATAAAAGAATCTCTGCTCATTATTATTTTGGGCCTACTGTTTATCTTGTCATGCATAGGTTTCATCTTGATGGTGGCTCATTGGTGAGTAATGTCACTGGTTATGCTCCCCCTGTGGTTCGTGTGGTATGGCTACACTCTTAATAACTCAGTTTGCAACTTTGATTTATTGCGTTGCTGAATACTTCCTTTAATGCTTTTAGTGCCGGTTCCTGCTTGAGAGTCTCTAACTTATACACGTCGTCCTCCCTCTAATCCTCTCAGGGGGAGAATATTTCTCCATTTAGCTTTCTTTCTGGCAGCTGGACTTGCTCCTCTCCTCTCCCTTTTACTTCAGCTTGCAGTAAGATAACCGAAGCAGCAAAAATGGCCTTGAGGACTCTGTCGATTGAAATTAACTTCTGAGTTGGCTGTGGATTATTGGCTCTTATAATCTCATTGCCTGGCTCTCCGTTTTGGACTGCTCGCCTGAGGTGGTCAGAGGCAATGATCCATTGCAAGTTTATACCAGCAGTGTCAGCCCTTTCAGAAATGTGGGTTAATCTTTGGTTTCCCAGGAAAAAGGAACACCTGGGCCATGATGGCTTTAGGGGAAAGAGACACTTGCCTTGGGTACCTAACTATGGGGAGCCTAGTGACTTATATTTGTAGTGCAAACTGTACTCTCTGAAGCAAAAAGGGATATGTGCATCTCCTTTGTTTGATCAGAAGCTGAGAATAGCTTTGTGGCTTTTACTTCCTTCAAGACTTAAATGTCTGTTAATTATGTATCTGAAACACTGTCATGAGTATCTGCAATGTATAGTTTGACTTTGGATGTCCTCATTTTGGCCTGGCTTTCTATTGCTATACATATCCTAGAAAGAAAGAAAGAAAAGAAAAAAAGAAAAGAAAAGAAAAGAAAGAAAGAAAGAAAGAAAGAAAGAAAGAAAGAAAGAAAGAAAGAAAGAAAGAAAGAAAGAAAGAAAGAAAGAGAGAGAGAGACAGACAGACAGACAGACAGACAGACAGACAGACAGACAGACAGACAGACAGACAGCTGTAGTGGGATGGGGCAGGTCACCAAGGGTGTTGTTTGCCCAACCTGCTGGTCAAGCTGTATATCATTGTCATTCAGTGTAAGCTATTTTTGTTTCTTCAGAAATACAGTACATGTGAAGGTTATTGCCTACAGCCAATACTGAAATAATACAGGTCACAAAGAGTTTTCTTGGAACACAGACTATTAGTACAGTCAGTGAAATATATGTCTGCTTCGATTTGGATAATTAAGGTTTTTGGGGTTTTGTTTTTGTTAAGAAAGAGCATTCCTAGATGTGTGTGTGTTGGTCTGGTGGTGGTGGAATAAGTGGTTACCTTTGGTGCAATCTATTGTCTCCCCCACTTGAACAATTCTTCCTTTCAGCTTCTCATTTGGTGTCATTTATTCCACTAGGCCATGTATGATAGCATTAGGATCCAGACAACACTTCAAACTTCTCTGGTCAACTCCCTCTTTTGATTATTGATGCACCCTGCCCCATCCCTTTCTCCACCTTTTGTTGCAGTGGTAGCTACACAGGCCACAGCAATTTCTCTCTCATTTTGTTTAATTTAGTAAATGGCATAAGACTATAGCAATACATTAACCTAGCATGGATGCTCACTTTCAACTGAATTAGTGCTGGAGAAGGCTTTTTTGGCTATCCTTTTTACTTGCACAGCCCACTGCATACACCATAGGTTTTTCACCAAAGAGAATGCGATCCACAGCTCTATTGGGGAGTGGATTAAGCAACTACATAGACTGCATAATTGGGTAATACAGTAACCCCCCCGCCGATTGCAGGGGTTAGGGACCCACTCCACCCGTGATGCATGAAAATCCACGATATGTGGAAGCGGGGGGCGGGGGGCAAGCGGCGCGTGATCAGACAAAGGCGCTTCATCGCGGAGCCCAGGGCTGGGGCTCTGCGGCTGGAAGCGCTCTTGCAATCGTGCACGCCGCTTGCCCCAACCTCCCAGGAGGTCGGGGAGGATGGCACACAATTGGACAAAGGCACTTCCCGCCGACTCCGCGGCCGAAACGCCTTTGCAATTGTGTGCCGCTTGCCCAGGCAGGCGGTGTGCGATCCCCCCTCCCTCAAGCCCTTTCGTGGTACTGTGGTCACGCGATATAGCGGGACCGCAGGATCAGAACCGTGAAAGGGCGGGGAACCACTGTAATCTGAAGCACTCTCAACCACACTCAATAAACTGCAGCCATAATGCTGTGCCATAATGGAGTAGAACAGCTGACAAAAGGGGAGGAATGGGTTGCTCTTACTTAAATCACATGTATTTGCTAGGAAAAAAGGGCAAACCAAACCACATCAAAGAAAACCAAATTGCAACCTATGAGTTTACCTGATTGCCTCCAATGTCAAGACAGAATTTCAGCCTTAATCTGCATCCTTTATTACCAAATGGCAATAGCACAGTTCACTTGAGAGATACACAAATTCCTCCTCCTGCTAATGTAGACTTGCCATAGGACAAGTAAGCTCATATCTTCACACACAGGGCCAGCCCTACCATTAAACAAAGTGAAGCAATTGTGTCAGATGCCATATACTGGAAGTCAGCAACAGATGTTTCAGGCTAACACTGAGCATATGAATGTTTTGGGACTAGATGCAAATAAACCTTTTGATGTAAGGGACTACTTAGTAAGAAGGGAATTTACATCACGTTGGGAAACCCTAATATGCAAAAGAAACCCGAGGCAGACCTATGGAAACAAGTTCTTCCTGGTGGGTGTTTTAAAATTTGCTTTAATTTACGCCCTTGCAAAACTGTCTGTTGTCTGACATCAGTTATTATCCATAATGCACAGTGTGCCATTTCACTGTCCTCTCCTGTCTCTCCGTATTCCTTAGTTTTTAAGAACATGTGAACTGTCTGCATATTTTTAGTCTCCCTAAAGCTGTACCATGACAGCATGCCAGGGTGATGCTGTTTGCCAGGAAAGCTTTTGGATTTTGTTTAGAATCAACAAACAGGACATGTGTTAAAAAGTACAGTAATTGCAAACCAAGCCACTGCAATCATAGACTTATCCATGCTAAGTGAGCAAGTAAAGAATGCTTGAGAGATTTGGGAATCCAGCTTCAAGTTAGCATTGATCACTTTCCTTCAATTTCTTTCCAAAACAAGGATTTTATTGCAATGGTTCTGCAGCATTTTTGCAAACCACCTAGGTTTTTAAGGGTGTTTTTTTTCTAGTTTATAAAAAGATCCGGGGGGGGGGGGTTGAGTGGGACTTCCAGACTCAGAAGACATAGTAAGCATTTGGGATAAATGTATTTATTTATTTATTAAAACATATATTTACTCCACTTTTCTCCAAAGGGCCCATTGCCACTGCCTTTATAATGGTGCTGGGAATTTGAGTTGCCAGGCATTGGGGTTTGGTGCCGTTGTGTCTGTTGGTATTTTTTTCTCCAAGGAATTTTAATAAAAAGGTTTATAGATCAAAGCATGGAATCACAATAAATCCTATGAAAACCCATAGTTATTTCCATGCTTGTAAAATTCCTGCCGGGTGGCGATCTAGTATAGTGCTTGGCTTTGCTCACTCCAACCTGGTCTCTTGCCATCTTTGCAGAACTCCAAAAATCAATATTCACATCTGTAGAATATGCACGATGCTCCTCGAGGGTCTGTGTAGTGGCAGATCGGCAGTCTTGACAAACACTTGTAGACAGACAGTAGACCACTCCTGATCAGTTTTCAGTGCACCCCCTAATGCTTGCAAACGGTGTGGGACTAGACTGATCTGGATCTGAACTCTCCTTGTAAGTAACAGCCCGTTGTTCTGATCACTTAACAAACATTAATTATGCAATAACTATTGGGAGATCATCAAGATTGACACATGACCAGGCTAATTTTCCCATTAGCCAAGACGAGGCAACCATCTCAGGCAGATCTTAGAAGAAAATAAATGTCAGTGTATTGGTTTTTCTTCACACTACAGTGGTGGACTCTGCTAGGCTTTATCCCCTAAAGTGGCTTGCTACCCTCAAGGGTATTGGATAATATTATTCCACTGTTGGCACTGAAGTAAGATTAAATTTATTTTGTATGTGGAATGGTGAAGAGAACACCTTCATGTCCTTCTTCTCAAGCAGCAGAATACCTTTGGGCCAACCCTGTATCTTGATTTGTCAATTTAAACGGTGGTGGTGGTGGACTGCAGAGATATTTCTGCACAGAAGCCAACAGGCTTAATACACCCTGGGTTTGATTATGGTAGTCCTTATGATCATCCACGCTGAATGCCAACAAGTGTTGTACCCAGACGTTGGTCTACTAGCACTGCCAGAATCACATAGCTGGATTCTGGCAGATACGTGACAAAAAAAAGCAAAAAAAAAAAAAAAAAAAAAAGCAAAAAGCATTTTCCCCACACATTTTTTGTGGCCTACCAGGTGGTCTTACCGTCTCTGGCAGGCAAGCAAAACAGACGATCTATTGAGCCCTTTGTGAGATCCCATTCAGATGGCTGGATCACGAGTTGTGCAGTCCTGCCTCATAGCCTGCCTCTGCACTGCCATCATACAAAACAGAGGGTGTGCCTGTAGCTTGGAATGCTTAGGATGACACAGGATTTATTTGTTATGCCTGCATTGTATCACACACAAAAGCATTTTTCAAAGTGTCTATCAGGAAGAGATTACTCCTGTGTATGTACCATACAGTTCTTGACTTCCCGTACGCTCATAATGCACACTGGGAGTACAGAGCTGTATGTCAAAACAGACAATGAGTCTGTTGAAACAAGCATGTCATTGCCCAAGATTGATCCAACCCCCCAGCACCATTCTCGCTAGATCAGCATCCTTTATTCATTCATTTATTAAGACAAGAGACCTCTTATCTTCATGCGAAGAAGGATGTGGAAAAATAAGGCACTTAAAGCAAGTAAGCAGTTCAGGAAGAAGGTTTATCATCTCACAGGGCTATCTGTCCGCAACACTGAAGCTACCATTTTTCACTTCATTTTATTTCACTTATATATTTAGTCAGGCGTTGATGTAGTTCAGTGTGCTGACGCCTCGGGATGAGGAGCTGTAGGGATGGGCGCTTGAATCCCCCCCCCCTTTGCCTTTTAGAAATAGGCCTGGGCAAGATTACCTCATGTGGTTGCTGGAGTTAACATGCCACGGACAAACTGTATGACCCCAGACCCCCACCAGAAGGAGGGACTAGTAAATTTCTTCTAAGTATATTGGACTGTATATTGTCCCTCATTGCTGTAAGCCACCTTGGGGTAAAAATACTCACATAGATAGATAGATAGATAGATAGAAAGATAGATAGAAAGATAGATAGAAAGTATTGGGAGGGTTGCCATAAGTTAGAATAGATTACTGCCATTCTAACTTTTACATGATATTATCTTGAGGGCTTTGTTCTAATTTTTATGTAGTATTTTGGCTGAACAAAATGGAGGATGGTGACGAAGGCTTATGGGAGTTGCGGTTCACTATCCTCCAGAGGGCCACACATTCCTTACCCCTCTCCCCTCATTCTAAGGAGATATCTTAGGTGTGCCATTAGGCCAGAGGTTACATGATGTACCTCACCTTTGTTCAAGATGCTCAAGGAAACCAACACTCCCCATCTTTTATCATCACAACAATTCTGTGAAATGCTTTAGGTCAGAGATAACAACCCACCTGAGGTCACTCAGTCAGTTTCATGACTTAGTCAGTGGAGATATTAACCTTCAGGCTGCAATCTTACCATTGCACCATATTTCCTTTTCCTCTGCTTAAAGCCACAGATGGATTTGTGATCCTGTGTACAGAAACTCATGTGCAGAACCAGATGACATGTGCAATTGCAGATCTGGTTCTTAGGCCTTGGAACAAACTGTTAGTGCTGAGTTTCAGAGTGGAAGAGAGAGTTGAAATGGCACGAGAAACATTGAATTAACTCCACCTCAAGGCCAGAAGAGACATGATGACCTCTGTTATTTAGTCTTGTGTCATTCAGGGGTTGACCTACTCCTGGATTCGTTCTCAAAGCGAACAAATCACTTTCTCCAAGTGACTTTTAACTCCAAATGACATAGTGTATAGTTGGAAACAAAACAGTAGCTTGGTGTTATCCGGGAAGCTTGTTTTCTCACTGTGATTTTTTTTTCTAGCAAGGCAAAACAGAATTAAATGTCCAAGTCAAACAAGAAGACCTAAACAATCTCAACCACTATGTGGGCATTAATCAGTCTCTTTAATTAGCCATCTTTACATCTTGTACAAAGCAGCTTTTATTCAGACAGGCAGTTAAAGTGGATTTCCTGACTCCTATCCTGGAGATGTCTGGGGATTTGTTTCTGCCGGCTCCGAATACAATGTGCTCTATCCCTTTGCAAAACAGGTCTAAGATGCCATTAGATCAAGACACATGAAGAAGTGGAACGATCAGATGGACAGTAGAAGAGGAAGCATTTGATATCCATGCGACACAGAATACGCGGGCACATCAGCAGGTCTAGATTGCACGTTAGGCGTCCATTACTGTCTGGAGGAGAAATGAATATTCATGTCCGTGTAGCACAAAAAGTGGGTGATTGAGAGATATGACAATAAATGGGGTCAGACAAACAGAAACACAGATCAGCGCTTTGGGCTTTTAGGGCCCACCACTCAACCCGACACCATCTTTATCCCCAGAGGCATCAAGAAAATGATTTTGCAAAATGTCACCCTCAGTAGCCAAGACAGCAAATTGATGAATGGTAATGAAACTCTGCTCAAGCAGCCAAGAGTGGTTGCATGTTTGTGACCATGCCAAGAGTTACCCCATAATGTGGCTCTCTAAAGTGGAAAGTGAGTTCTTTTCAGGTCCAGTGCAGTGAGGAGTGCACAGAGCTCTTCACTGGAGAAACTACATAGCCCCTAAACAGCACAGGAGGGGAAACAGTTCAGGACAAGAACCAGCAGTGTACCTTCATTTGAGAGACAAAGAACACTCCTTCAAAGACGAGGATGTACACATATTAGAGAAGATAGGTGGTTCAAGAGAGGGGGCAGGGAAGCCAATCAGGTGTGTACAGTATTGAAAACCCTTCTCTTAACAGGGGTGGGGGACTTAGGCACAGTCTGTCTCCCATTCATCATGCAGCCCCTTTCATTGATCCCCTGACAAACCAGGAACACATCACACCTCCAGCAGAAAGGCCACGGCTAACAACCCATTCTTAGTGGGCACTGGGAAAGGTTTCACAGGGAGGACTTTCACACACTGCAGGCCACTGTCCACCTAACAAACTTATTCAGACCAGGGTAAGGTAAAATCAAGGTGAACTATAAATTGGAAGTCTCCCACCTGCTCACCTTTCTCTTCCTGATGACATCAGGTGGTCTGTCTATTCTCCTCCCTGACATTTCAATCCAATGCACAATTTATTTGTTGCTTCAGATAAGAAAAGTTTGCCCTGGGGCTTTGGTCTGCCTGCCACAATCAACTTTGTGCTAATATAAGAACAGAAAGATGGCTGCCTGTTCTGCCTTCTGCCTTTTTAGATACTCCAGAATGATCCTTGTCCTGGTCTGGGTTCTTGTTTGGATCATTAGGAGGAACCCATTCCTGCAAATGGTGAAATGCAGATAACAACATTGCAAGAGGTGGTACAATACCATCAGAACCCTGGCCAGGATGTAACAGGCTGTGGAGCTTGGTCCTCTGTTTTATTTTCCCCTGCATTTTCAGCCTCCGAGAGTGAGCAGAGCAGCTTCCTATGGTGGTCACAAGGGAGTGAGCAAGCAAATAAACAACTTTAAGGTAGTGGGCCTGATTGGTTCTGATTTCTTCTTAAAAGACTGTGTAAAGAGCCTGCACTTCCCTCATGCCACCTCAAGATTCATTTCATCATTTCCATTGATTTATTCTCCCTTCAACTGGAACTGCAAGGAAGCTTATTCAAGGAGAAGAAAATAAATCCCTTACTTATGTTGAGAAAGGAGCATGGCTGCTATCTCACGGCCACTAAAAACTGCTTCAAATTGCTTGAAGATGTGGTTAATAAAATTGTGTCCCCCACAACTAGTGGACTTTAAAGGGGGGGGATGTGACCACACCCACTTAAGCGTGGTCCAGCGAGTTTTACAAATACCTGGTCTTGAGTTGGTAAAAGGCTTGTCTCAGTTCTGATGCGGATTTTAAATTGGCACTTGAGTCCGCGGAGACTCAGAAAATCCGCATCAAAACCTTTTCGTTCTGCTGTGTTGCAGTTTCCGCTCGTGGGGACACTAAAAGATGCAGTTCTTTAAACTGCACCCGTGGGGACACAGGAACCATGTTTTTAAGCACATGACCATTCCAGGGGAAAATTCGCATTTTACTTTGATCTAGATTTTCCAGCCATGGGATAGCAGCCAAAGAAATGTCACAGTCCTTCCTCTGCTTCCCATCCTTTCTCTGTCCATTCCCTTTTCTCTCTCCTTTTCCCTGGATCTGAAATTAGTGGTGCTATGCTGCCCCTCCCCCCATAACTACTAGTGCTCAGAATGTTGGATGCCTGAAGAAACAAATCTCTAAACAAGACAGACACTGTCTGTGTCTTAGGTAAACAGCATGCTGTTGTTACCATTGCTGCCAACTCAGCATCTCCCATGGTTTCTCTTTCTGATTTCCGTCTTGTAACTGCATTGCATATTTTTAGTGTGGGTGCCTCTAAGCTCTTTGCTCCACCCCATGGGTATCTTAGAAGTGTACAAATACTCCCAGTTCTCTCGGCATTTCCATATTTGCACAAAGACAGTGCAATCTCTTCCTATATTTTAATAAATGCTTTTTATATTGCTGTGAGGGGAAAGAGAGGAGGAGAGTGAAGTAAGTTCAGGTCGTGTCTGACAGTGGTGAACCAACCAGCGCTTTATGCTAAAAGCTGAATAACAGGTTTCACTGGATCTTAATCCAGCTGGGGATCAAATTAGACATTACTGTACAGATAGCATGTCATCAGTAGCTGAAATCACACTGATGTCTGACATGAGGTTCAGGGAAACTTTTGTGTCTGAGTGATCAGACTTACAAATGAAGTCACTGTTGATTTCCGGGTAATCAATCACAAAGTAAAGCAAGCCGGTTGCCAAACTACACGCTGCAAATCTTATGCCGTGACAGTCAGGTGTCTTTTAGTGCCTCAGGAATTTCTTCTTCTCTTGTCATGCTATTTGCAATGTATATTTTGACCTTGAGAAGGCTCTGTGTGTGTCTAAAGGGGAGTAAGCATATTTTCACGGTGGGACTGATGATGCTCTCACTCTATCAATATTTTACCCCAGGTACTGTAGATCCGATTATCGCTGGAAATATGAAACTGGAATAACAAGACTGCTGCTATGATCTGGCTTTTATTACTACCCACAGTGCCATAGAGCAGCTGAGAGGCATTGAAGTCACCAAGGCTACACTGAGTTGATATCTCAGTTAAGACTTGAGCATGGGTCTTTTACACCCAACATTAACAATGTGCACTACATTGTGCTTGTCCAGGGCGAGCTCCCAGTCTCAGAGAAAGATATCAAATGGAAGCCAAAAACAGTCAGTAGATCACTAATACGTTTGCTATATGAGATATGTGTGTTTAAGTATAGCAAATGTCTGCAACCAGATTTTGCTAGTAAATGTTAAAATGTACAGGCTGAAATTCTGTTGCTTAGCATAGTAAGTCAATGCTAGAATAGACACTGCTAGACTAGCAGTGCTTGAACCTTAGAGAGGAATTGACCCGCCAAATCCCCATCATCATCATCATCATCATCATCATCATCATCATCATCATCATCA
>JAHTLZ010000114.1:8928409-8943312 GCA_023846285.1 Phrynocephalus versicolor | reverse complement strand
ATCATCATCATCATCATCATCATCATCATCATCATCATCATCATCATGATTATTATTGTTTGTATTATAACAAGATTTGCCCTACTTTCTAATGCATGGGGGGAATGCCTGAACACCTCTACATCACAGGTTCATCCACTCTGACTCTCATCTTGCCACTCCAAGATGAATGTCAAGGAAAAGTTTCGTCAGGCCCTCTGGGAATCTTCAAAGCCCAGCAGAGGAAAAACAGGACGATAATGTGGAAAGAAAGAGCTACCTGCTTCTTAAAATGGAGAGAACTCCAGCAATGTTGAGCCTCCAGTCATCTGGAGAATGGGTTATTTGGAAATGACACCACAGGCTACAGACTGATGTGGGCAGAAGCAAAGTGATTGGTAAGACAACTGGGGCTTTTGCAGCCCCACAGTTCTTTGCAAGTGTGAAGAAGAACAGGCGATACCCCCTATATGCCAGGGTACTCTATGCCGCTGAACATGTTACTATGGAAGACTTCTTGCTAACCGCCTCAGATATTCTTGATGTTGCTGATCTCGCAGAAAGAAAGAAGATGGAATAATGAACCCACACATTACCCTTAAAGCCTAAGTGGTGTGAAATACATCCACATCCTGTCGACAGCTGCTGGGAAATAAACTCTACAGTGTTCAGTAGAGGTGCTTACTCTGAAAGAAGTGTGTCTTGCAGCAGTGCATTCTGCTTAGATTAGCTGCTAAATGTTTTCCACTAAGGCGTAAAACAGCTGACTTAAGTCCCCAAGTGTGATGAACTGTCAGATGACATTGGCAAATACATGATAAAAGCTGTTATCTGTTTACATTTATGTAACAGGAAGAACCATGAATGGGGGGGGGGAGATTAATCCTCTGACAATTCATCCGATATCTGTTAATCTCAGATTTCACAATTTTCTAGTCACAGGAATTAAACTGATTGGTTATCGTGTGTTCAAAAATTACCTTCTCAAGCACTCCAAAGACACCTGAGGAAAACGCCCTTGTCAATAAAAAAAGGTATGGTTCTCTGTGTGTCAACTTCTGAGGAGTAGGACCCAATGAGTTCAAGGGGGTTTGCTCCCAAGTTTGAATTGGTTGGTTTGAATGCCCACTTGGAGAGGGAAACTCACTGGGGGAGTGGAATTAGTAAAACCATTCCTTAAATTTCTCATTTTCCTTGGAAGCCCTGTTAAGATCACTATAAGTCAGTTCTGACTTGACACCACAGAACACAACTGTGTTCTGTATATGATTACAGAACACATTACAACTGTGTTCTGTATATGATTACAGCCTAAGTAACAAATGCCTTTTGGACAAACTAGTTTACTTGTGACTTCCACCCTTTGCAATGGACTTGACAGCACATGATGATGATGATTACTAATGTGAGTTAGGACAATTAATAATAGATGATGCTGCAGTCCAACTGAGGCAGATCAGATGCTGTTCATGTTACAAGATGCACCTTCACTGAACTGTGCTTGAACTATTGGTATTTGCATCACTTGGCATCAGTGGCTCTTTTAAAGAATTGCAGCTCCGTCTGTCTGTCGGTCTGTCGGTCTGTCGGTCTCTCTCTCTCTCTCTCTCTCTCTCTCTCTCTCTGTGTGTGTGTGTGTGTGTGTGTGTGTGTGTGTGTGTAGGGTCTGGTTCTGTACCCAATGTGTAATACTTCCAACTTTGTAGTATAGAATAGCATTTCCATCAAACCTGGAAAGTATGAAAGCAATTGAAATTAAAATTTTTATTTATTTTTTTAAATTTAAATATATATATATATACTCTCAGATTTTTTTTTCAACACTCCTGGGAGACCATGCCAACTGGGAGGTATTTATCCATATGCATGCTCCATCTCTTGTTGACACTGGATTGTGCATCGCAGCAACTCTGCTATGATGAGACCACCAGCCTGCCTGTAGTGTTCCTGGGTCTTTCCTTCCTGAGCTGTGTGGCTAAGTGACGTTTGCCACATGAGCAACATCAGTATGTTATGATGATGCTTTTCCATGTACACTGTCATGCACCAACAGGTGAGGAGCAGGTTTAGCTCAGATATTTACCTGCCTGAGGCAGAACAGAAAAGAGTGCCCCTCTCCCCAAGTCATGATACAAAGGGCATCCAAGAGCAAGAGGTGGCACAGAAGAAACATTTAAATTCCAAAAATCATAACCAGATGTGTGGTCCCAGCTTCTTGATATAAAGGTAGTTTCAAAATGGGGGGCTACAGACTCAGGTCAGAGGTGTAGGTTTCAGATTTTATCTTTCCTGGTATGGATTAGAATGCAACCCAGTCGTGTTAAATAAAGAGTTGCCAGTTGTTTGGCATTACAGTACAGCAAGGCAAGTTCCTTTGGTGTCTTAAAACACAAAATCCCAAAATATGGTCATTTCTCTCCCAGCTTCCTGACTAAGGGTGAGACTTCCATGTTCTAATGAAGGAGGGGATACAAAAGAGACTCTATTTCTTTTCCTTTTTCTTTCCTTCCCCCCTTTCTTTGATTCATGAAATGAAGCCTTTAAAACCCACATGATTCATATTAATGAAAGAGGAATACACAAAAGCTTCATGTTTGTTTGTGTTTAGGCCTTATTTTAATCTTTTGTTTATTCTTTGTCAAATTCTTAGGGGAATTTAACAGTGTCGTGAGGGCCAATTGTAATGTTCAAGAGGAAGGGTGGATTATTAGTCTATAAAAGGTCCTGGATTGGTTGAAATGAAACTAAGTGAAAAGTAGTTTTTGCTTCACAATCCTTCCTTGTGGGTAGGATTACTATGTGCTGCTGAGCTCTGCACCAGTGCCCTCCATCTTGGCTTATGCCGCTGATGCATGCAGGACTAAAATAACAAGCAAAGGTATCAGCTGGTAGAGGGGAAAGAAATGTCCTCATATTCTAGAAGTTTTGGATTGCTTTTAATTTTGGCCGAAGTGCCTGTTGATTGATAAAAATAATTGAAAAATCAATTTTTAAATAGAAAGGCGTTTATGTTGGACCCTCAAGAGCTAAGCACCTGACACAGCAGCCGACAATATGGGTGCTGAAATGAAAGCCATAAATACTGGCCAACATTTTCTTTGCAACAAGCCAAATCCTTCACAGATCCACTCAGCTAACACTGTCAATATGGCAGATCTCTTCTGTGTTCCCCAAAACAGATATTCTTAGGTCTTGGTTTGATAGGAAATAATGTTCTGTTGTTCTCATAGACACCCAGATGTCTCTTGTAATAATTACCTCATTTCTCCCAATGATTTGCAATAAGAGTACTTCCGGTGATTACTGTGGCAGTAACATAGCAGCAAAATGTTTTCAAATGTGGCTGAAACCATTCCTCTCGCCCTCCAAAGTCAGCTCTTGGCACTGGGAGTGGGTAGCAAAAGAAGAGGGGAAAGATGATAGTTTTTTCTTTGGAGCTTTGGAGCTGACATTTTAGATGCTTTGGACAAATCAACATTAAATGATCCTCTTTTTCCACTGAGTGTTCCAGTGATAATAGGCACATGTTTTTGCTGAATTGTTTGAGATAACTATAGTACAAGGTAGATTTCTTTTCTGAAGGCCGACAGAGCTCCTCTGAAGTCTACCAAGTGCTACTCTCTACTATCAAAATGCAATTGCTTCAGAAGTCTCCTCAGCTTCCAGGGACTTTTGGCCAAGTACAGCCTCTGGCTTATTGATGTTTGGAAGTTCTTGGAGGTTATAGGGTTTATCTGGAACAGCTCACAGGGCTGAAACATAAATTATTTCTGCTAAACTAACAAATCACATTAGTCTTGGCCAAACACATCAGAACCTGAACCTTGCCTAACTAAACACTATCAGATCAGGTCCCGTTGCATCTTCCATAGAGTGGGCAAATAACCATCAGCTGAATGAGCCGAATATGCCTTCACAGTTTGGATAACAAAAGTGTTTCTGCCTATTTCACAAGGTTGTGAAATTTCCCGTTCATGTTGTTCTTTTTTAACCCACTCAGTTGCACTAAAAATAATGCTTGAATTTTTTGCTTAAAGCATGTAAGTTGCTGGTTAAAAACAATTCACAAATCCATTTTTAAACAGTAAGAAATACATGTTTATTTATGGAGGCTTCAAAGTAATTGGAAACCAGTGGGTTGACTGCATCCCTTTTAGGATCAGAATAGATGTGAGACCTGTAGAAAAATTCAGTCTACTTCCCCGCACCCACACAAACACACAAACACACCAATAACCAGATGAAATTGACTTCCTATTATAAAGATTTTTCTATAGGACATTTATCAGTTCCTTGGTGGTCTTCACATATTTTAGTGAGAGCATTGCACAGGAAGCTTTGTTAATACTAGCCAGGGCCATATGGAGACATTTTGCTGCTAGAGTCAACAGATATCTCCTCATTCCACATACAGTATAGCAAAGTCCACTTGCCAAAAACATTATCACCAACATGGCAGACTGATTCAACCCAGATGATAGGTTAGCAATAGCATCCATCACACCATATCTGTAGGCAGAAGGATAGTTTTGGGGAATTTTTGCTTAGGCTTGTGGAGATGTAGTTTGGGGCCTTTACCTGCTTGCTACCTTTCTTGAACATTATCACAAATAATGACCAGTCCCAGAAACTTGGGAAATTAGCATTCTTGCTCACATAGAGTGTCTCTACATGGGCTGGAACCTTCTCTTCAGACCCGTTGACACATTTGTATGCGAAGTGATTGTGAAGGGAGTGGGCTAGGAACTCCTCTAAATGTGCTGCAAATTTCTCTAATGTCTGGATATTGCATAAATGTCAGCTACAGAGGCCATCTATATCTGTGAATAAAGGACTAAAAGAGCATCATCTGTCTTTTTCACGTAGTGGAAGTCAGGTCAGAAACAGCCATAAAAGAACTTCAAATTTCTGTTCCTAGTGCACTACACACACCACACTGTGGGACCTACATGCCAATGCCACCAGCACCACTACAACCATTGTCTGTTGCACTTGGGGCTTTGGTGGTACAACAGCTGTACATGTTTTCCCCCGCTTGCCTCATTCAAATCTGCTCACTCAGCACGGTAAGTGTTTGAACGAAAGTTGAGCAGCTGCTTGGATGTGGTTGTTGCTGCTGGCGGTGGTGATGGTGGGGAATGTATTTGTGTCATCATTTATTAGTGTGACATCAAGTGGGATCAAGCCATCAGGCAACCATTGGCAATGGCAAGGCCAGTCTAAAGCAATGCAGTTGATGTCAAGCAAAAAAACTATCAATTTGGGTAAGATGCTAACATGAGCCCTTGTGTAAGCATTTTGTTTCCAACTTTATTTTATTCAAAGGAATAAATAAATGTATCTATGCCATACCTTTGACCTTTAAAGGAATTTCAACAATAACTGTTTCTGTTCTCTACTAGACCACCAAGGGCATCTCACCTTACTGTGTTTTCTTAGGGAAGGAAGGTGTTCCCTAGGAGAATGTTTTCATTGGACTGGGGTGAAGATTTGATAAGGTTTAGATTTATTCCATCACCATAAACCTGAATAGACATTAATACACATAAATTAATGCCTTTGATAACACTATTTGGAAAAAGAAATGTATACTTATCCAAATGTATCATTTTTTCTTGTCCAGAAAAAGCGCTGAGAAATAGATCAAAATATGAATGTATGATTGCATCCATAATTATGTGCTTAACAATCACAGACTATATTATCTTTGGCAAAATATATAGCATGAAGATCTTCCAGAGGTGTTTTTTTTAAATTAAAGATCCAATTGTAGGTCTTGAAACGTAAAGCAGTTTTTTAAAAAATAGCCTGTTTAAGGGGTTGGGGACACCTCAAAGACAGCAGTGAAAAACACTTTAAAAAGGTAAAGGTAAAGGTTCCCCCCCACACATGTGTGCTGGTCGTGTCTGACTCTAGGGGCGGTGATCATCTCCATATTCAAGCCAAACAGCCAGTGTTGTGCAAGTCTGTGGCCATATGGCCAACATGGCTGCAAGGAAACACGGCTTTGCCTTTCTGCTTTTTACAGCGGTACCTATTTATCTACTTGCATTTACATGCTTTCGACTGCTGGGTTGGCAGGAGCTAGGGTTAACAGTGGGAGCTCACTCCACTGCGTGGCACCTGCGGTTGGAACCGCTGAACTGCTGACTTTGTAGCCAACAGTTTTCAGTGCTCTAGCCTGCTGAGCCACCCCACCCCACCCTTTAAAAAGGTAAAGGCAAAGGTCCCTCCCCCCCCATGCGTGCCAGTCATGTCTGACTCTAAGAGCGGTGCTCATCTCCGTACCTTGTTAAAAATTTTAGTAGTGTACCTTGTTTAAAATGTCAGAATTGTAAAAACAGAAGAGAGATCAAAAACATATTTGGTTTTTGCATCATGGAAAAATGGAAAAATGATTTTACTCTGTTCTCTGGAGAGAGAGAGAGAGAGAGAGAGAGAGAGAGAGAGAGAGAGAGAGAGAGAGATTTAATACCTGCGCTTTTCTGGAAAAGCCCGGCTTTTACATGGGTCATGTACCCATCTGCAAGGGCTCGGGGCCCATGAAACTATAGTGTACACAAAAGGACTGAAGCTACAGTTAAAACATCAAAGGAGCCTAGTTTAAATGAATCAACAGAAACTGATAGTCCTGCAGAGAGAGGGGAAAGGGAAGCAGAGAAAGTACGGAAAAATGACAGACACATCTTACCAAGGGATGAGTCCATTTATTTATTTTGTGTCCATAGAGAAGTGCATATTTATGTGATTCCCAAAAGGCCAGCATAATGCCACAGTTTTGGACATAGCTACTCATCAAAGTCATTGATGAAAGCCGTGTTTTTTAGTATTTGTTTACCCTGCATCCATGGCAACCAGTTGCCAGCCTGTCTTCCTGTGCGGACACAGTAGGCAAGATGATTCATGAAACAGTTCACTTCCTCATTCAGAGCACAAGTCTGCCTAAACAAGATATAAACAAACCATTGCAAATGCTATGCTTAGTTGTGCCTTGTACGGTGAATCAGCGAGTGTATGTACCATATGATATCCTGTATTTTTCCATGTATAAGACCCCCCGTGTATAAGACAATTCCCTCCTTTTCCAACCCATAATTACAGTTCTGCAACCATGTGGTTCTCTTCTTGGCTCCCTTCTGTGTATAAGACGCCCTTCAATTTTTAGTGTAACAATTTTAGACAAAATATAGTCTTATACACAGAAAAATACTGTATCTGAATCACTTGAAACTCTTCAGTTTCTTTTGATGAAGTGGGTCATGGCACACGAAAGCATGTGCTACAATAAATATGTCAGGTTTTAAGTTACCAAAGAACACGTGGTTTTGTTATTGCTGTTGCTGGCAACTGACCATGGCTTTGGAAATTGTTGTGTGGCTTTGGTTCCTCTTCATCTGTATGTCAAAAAGTGGTTCATGGGAATTGCAGCCTCCCATATATTTGTTCTGGCCCACAGCACTGGCCGTTAGTCCTCAGCCATGATGCTCATGTGGGTTCCTGGGCTATGAAACAGAGGACAACATTGGTCCCAGTGACCATGGTTGTGCAAATATCTGGGCTCCTGTAGAAAGCAAAAACCTACTCTTTGCCCAAAGCATTGAACTCCCATTCCTGTATTCTTGCTAGACTAAACAGCAACAGAGAGGAAATAATGAGCCCCCTCCCACTGTTTTCTTCAGGAAAATATGTAAATACACATTAATGTAATATGTAGCCTGGTTGGCTCTAATTTGTATATTAGTGCCTGCTATATATTTCTCTTGGGGAAAATAAAGAAGTGGATTTTGTGGACCAGCTGTGTGGAAACCATTTAAAGGCAAGAAGACTGCTGAAGTGGTTTCCCAGTCAAAAATTTTAAAAGACAGAATGTGCACATGAAAGAGAGGTTGGAAGTGAGATTTTGAGTAGTGGTACAGTAAAACTAAGACTCATAAGATCGTAGGGTCAGCCTATTTCAGTGCTGGTGATTCTATAGCACGGGTGCCAAAGGTGGCACACAAAGCCCCTTCTGTGGGCACGCGACATCACCCCCTCCCAATCATGGTGCTTCCCCCTCCGCTCAGATCATGCTACTGTGCTCCAGTGTAGAGAGCTGGGCGAAGGGGAGGCAGCTACTTGTGGGCTCATTCATAGCCCCAGTTTACTCTCCAGCCTCACAGCTCTGGGCATCCCAAAAGCTGTGTGGCTGGAGAGTAAACGAGGGCTACGAATGAGCCTACAAGCCGCCGCCACCACCCCTGGGTTTCCTGCCCAGGGCAGAGAGGTGGATGGGGTGCTACTCTTCAGTAAAATGAGAATCGAAGAGCAGGTTTTTGAATTTCACGTGGCTACAGCGAGGATGCTGTGGCAATCAGAAATTGAAAAGCCTGCTCTTTGATCCTCGCTTTCCCGAAGGGTAGCACCCAAAGCATTTGTAACCCAGGGTACCACTGTATCCAGGTTAAATTGCCGTATTGGCATTTTGCGAAAAATAAGTGGGTTTTGAATAGCCATTTGGGCACTTGGTCTCTAAAAGGTTTGCCTTCACTGTCCTTAACCATTGGCAAGAATGACATCCTTTGCCCTTTGCCCTCAGATTTCCTTGTGGCCTCTGAGATCGGCTGCAATCTTCACACTAGTTTGGCGATGGAGATGTGAACTATCCCAGTTATTACATAATTTATTTTGCCCTTTCTCAATCTTGAATGGGCTTTCGATACCTCTTTGGTTTACAAGTGACCTGCTTTGTGTATTTATTTATTTCCTTTCATTTCTGGGTTGCCTTTCTCCTGCTGCAGGAATCCAATGTGACTTGCATATGAAAAACAAAACAAAACAGAGACATTGCAAATACAGTGGGGAAGAGATAATAAAACATTGTGGAGCCCCTCTAAACAGGTTTTGGGGATTCCTTGGGATCTCTTTTATTCTGGAGCAACCTTCAGGAGCCACAGAATGGAAAGGGGAAATTTTAAAGTCAGTAAATTTCCGCTGTGAATCAACACAGTTGTGTACCTGCTGTGATTTTCTTCTGTGTGGACTGTCATGAGTTCCTGAATTTCAAAATTTGCTGCTACAATAATCATCTGGAGAGTGTGCCTTAATTTTCTAATATCTATTATTCCACTGTGTGGCATCTTAAGTGGCCACCCAAATCCAGAAGCTGCTGCTGGAAGAAGGAAGTGAAAATGATGAGTGTTGCTCAGGAAAGCTCAAAAAATATCCATTTTTGTACTCCAGCTCCTAGAATCCCCTAGTTTGAATAGGGATTCAACCCATGCCCAAACTGGCTGGGAGATTATAACAGATATAGTCCAAAATATAACGGTCCCATGCTCTGTTTTGAATATGACCTAGATTTTCCTGTCAGTTGTGGGGCAAAATACCAGGATATTCTTGAGGAGACAAGGTGAACGGTGCAGCTGAATGTGAAAGCTGTGGTTGAGGCTGACAAAGAGAAATAGACAGTGTTGGGGGGAAAATATGTTTGCCCTGAAAGTATTACCGTTCTCCCTTTCTTTCACTCCAGCCAGACTTTCAACCTGTTATTTTTACATTTACATTTCAAAGTCAAGTGGGAATGTGAGTCACAATTGTCTGTTTATATCCAGAAGGAAAGAGCTAACATCAGAAAATGCACATGGTGGATGTCAACCAAGGTTCTGCTTTTACCTTTACAGGTACGACGATGGATCAAGAGCCCAATGGTGAGCATGGAAAAACATCAGGCAACCAGCCTCAAATACCCGGGGTCCACTGTGATGCATATACCTCAAGGGGAGCCTGACATTGAGGCCCCATTATGCCAGATGTGCTTCAGTGATCACACTTTTCAGAGAGGAATCGCCCCACCGGACACTGAGTCTTGTTCCTGGGAAGGCCACAGAAGCTGCAACGTAAGCAAATATCTTCCTTGCCTGTGGGCAAAACACATAATAGCTTTCTATGAGAAGTATGGTGGTGGCAGTCGTTATATCTGAGGTCAGGATTTAAGTGCTGAAGAAGTTATCAGCCCTGCCACTAAACTAGGGGCAGGCACATTTGAAAGGTCTGGGATTCACACTGTTGCCTGCGGCACCAATGGCATATGCAATGACAATGCAGCACCAACATTTTTTAAAAATGTTAAAATCAGAACTCTGTTTGCCAGGATGTACACTTTCAGTTTTTGATTTGTTGGGGAGTTACTCCTGGAGGCCTCTAGGACCAGGAAAATAAATAATTATTGCTTTGGAAAAAACCAACCAAAACTTTTTTTTTAGCTGATGGGACATAGGAGGCTCTTGGAGGTGACAAAAAAGGCTTTGAAATCTCAGGTGACCTGTGGACATTATTATCTCTGCATTAAGCAGAGGAATGTGATTGCCTCAGGGAGCAGATGCAAGGGGCAGCAGGGGCAGCCTCCCATCTATCCCGCGGGGCTGTTACCCTGCCTTTAGAGGACAGATTTGTGTATGGCTCAAAGTCACTTCTGAAGCCCAAACATTCTACTTGGAGTTTTATTTATATATATAAAAAAGAAAAGTACTATCAAAACAACTCTATCAATATATGATGCCAATCGTACTGCATTTGTTGGGGCTTAATTTTGGCTAGAAATACATAGGCTCACGCTGCTAGCGTAACCAAGGAAGTATGACATCTATTTTAACAAAATGCCAACAAACCAAACCCTATGCAATTGTGTATCTTAAGTGTCCTTAATATAGTAGGCTGAGCCTCTCTTTTAAAATTGTTTCTACTTGTATTATGGGTTTTGGAATCCAAATGCATTCAGAATCTGCCAACCACCAAATTCACATTGTGGAAGACTTAAAAGCCCAGCTGGACTGTGACAAATATTGAGTGTTAGTCACGAGGCTGGGCACAGAATGGGGTTGCTTTCTGACAATAGTAATGATGAAGTCAAAGAATGAGTAAACTGAATGAATAAATCTGTTGGTTATAATGAGCCCTAATTATTCCACGGGAACTAGGATTTGTTTACAAGTCCCCCTAACAGAAATTTTTGACAAAATAATTCTTCAAAAAGACTGTGCCAGCTATAAATCATAGGCATTTCTGTGTGAACTGCGCAAAGAGGCCCTAGTGGCTGATTTTCATTAGGTTTGCTCATTCATATGGAAAAGATTTAGCTGGATGCAAGTGTCTCCTCAGTCTTCTTTCCCTCTGGCTAGCTGTAGCAAAGAGATGTTGAGTCAGCCAGGGGGAGGGACAAAGGAGAAGTGGCATTTGCTTAGATCTTATCACAGCTAGGAAGGGGCATGGAGGATAGCTGTGTGGGTGTGGTTGTTTTTGAACATCCATAAGACTGCCCAGGAAGTAGCAGGCATCTGTGCTCAGGAGAGGGCTTTGCCATTTCACAGCAAGCATTCAGACAGTAAGCCAGCCTTCCCAGGCCTGGTATCTCCTAGATGTGCAGGAACACAACATCCATCTCAGCATGCTAACTGGGGAGAATGGGGGTTGTCATCTGCTGCATCTGGAAGACATTGGATTTGGGGCAGCTATATTAAGGAGTTCTGTCTCCTTTTGTGACTTACTCCAGATCCATGAGAAGCATTGCCCCATTTGTGTGTGTGTGTGTGTGTGTGTGTGTGTGTGTGTGTGTGTGTGTGTAGCCATGGGCTGTCTTAAAAAAAAAAGAAACCTCAACAAACTGACAAACTAATTCGTGATTCATCAGTTGCCGGGACACAAAATTTGTGACTCACTTTTGACAATAATAACAGGTTGGGACAAACCGCCCTTTTGGCAGTTGGTCCTCATCTCTAGCTTGCTCCTAAATTTTAGTGGCAAATTAGGAATTTTTGAAATTTTATTCCTGAGGGGCTCTGGGGGGCGGGGATGCTGGAAAGCAGTTGGAACTAACAGAAGGGGCCTAGGACAGTATACAGGCCTCGGTCTGCACACTGCCCACTCTCCATCAGTATATTTGTATTTGTGTTTTATTTTCAGTAGGCAGGCAGGCATGGGGAGTTTTGGAGAGTGCCAATTGTTTGATCTTTTACAAATTTTGTTTTTAATTTTAATGGGACTTCTTTAGCTGTCGTTCTTTTTTTAAGTTGAAAGACGAGCTGTGTGTGCAATTAATAAATAACGACAAATCCACTGGACAAGTAGAGGAAGGAACCCATCCTGATCCAATGGCTGGAATAGTCTCACCCCCCCCCCCCCAAGTCCTGAGCTCATGGCTGGTTGCCATGGCTCCCATACTACTGTGTGTGTTTGGGAAGATGGGCTCAGCGTCCCTAAGATCTGCTGTGCCAGCAAATTAATTCTTATAGTGAAAGGGTTACCGGTGGCTCCAGGCCTGTAAAGAACATATGACGACAGTCAAAGTAAGGATGGTCTGTTTCTATAAGATATTCTAATCTTCATTGCTCATTGCACAAATGTGTATTAAATATTTGTTAAGTACCTATTAAGCTCTCTTGAGAGTTCTGGTTGTGTCATAAAGCCATATATAAATCTGAGACATGAGTTAAATCCATGCATGGAAGTGCCTGCACAGACAGTATAACAGGAATCTAATGTACTCATTCTATGAATATGAACTTGGCCATTAACCACACTGATATTTCAGCAAGCTTTCCTAATCTCCAGTCTTTGCCCTGCAGGAGCTAGATATACCCGTAACTATTCGTACAGCACTGACTGGCCCATTAGGCAAATAAGGCACTGTCCACCTCTGGCTCAAGCTACTTCAAGTCATCCTACTGCTGCATATGTTTTTATTGCAAACAAAAGTACTCTATATATGTATTCATATAAAAGTTGTTGGAGTTACTGCAGCCTCACATGCTGCCTATAGTAGCTCTGGCTGAGAAGGACCATTCTGAGCTGTAGTGACTGTCAATCTACCCAGAACTAACCAATCATTTCTTCCTTGCCTCTGATTTCAAAGAGGGCTCTGCTTCTCTGCACAGCTCTTTTTTATTCCTCTTTAGTCAGTTGGAAGCAGTGTGTTGAGCTGTGTTGACTGCTTGTTGCTCAGAGCAGTCATGCTTGTCAGTTTGCTGCTTGATCCATTCAGTTTTAAGTAATGAAACCTTTTTTGTTACTTTTCCTATTCATCTCAGTGTTATTGAGACTGTAAGTGCCAGTTGATGAGAAGAAAGGGGGTGGAGAACTCTGGGGAACTTAAACCTATTCTCCTGAGTGACACCCCAGATTTCTACAGCACACATAGAGAAATTTAACCAAAATTCAAAACTGCAACAATTGCATGCATGCCTCTTTGTACAACTCTCTCTCTCTGTGTGTGTGTGTGTGTGTGTGTGTGTGTGTGTGTGTGTGTAAGAGAGAGAGAGAGAGAGAATCTACTTTTGTCCTAGCTCTGTGTACCATTGGTTGTTCTGCCTTCACCCTACCAACGACAATGGGTTCCAGCTGTCAGTGTCACAGGAATAATGAATCATCCCATGATTAAAAAGGCAAAACTGAACTTCAAGCATTCAGGAAGCAGGCTGAGTAAGCATGGTGTAAAAAGCACATTAGTTCTGTCCCTCTTCTCATTTTTCCCTTCTGCTCCTTATGTGGCGCGCCCCCCCTCCCCGGGGGGGGGCTCATCTCTGCTGAGCTTCCGTGGTTGTAAATCTTGTGAATCTGAGTAGAAGAGGCTTTCTTCTTCAAAAAGTTCACCTTCCTGTGTTGAAGGCAATGGAAATAACAGCATTGGGCTTGTCCCCCTTCTTAGACTATGGACCATGTATAGCCACTCAGGACATTTTTGTTGGTCCCTGGTGCCCCTAAATATCTTCACTTCCATCACCAAAGGAGCAGCACTGGTGAATCTGGCTACTTTGCAAACCCTTCCCTTCTTCCATTTTGTTCCCCCTCTTTTCAATATGAAGTTGTTGCTCCGGAGTGTGGCAGGTCCCACTCGTGGTACAGCAGGATGAGGTTTCATGCAGGAGTTTTCTGCTGCCCACTGAACTGCTCCTCCTTTCTTGATTTTGGCCTGTATTGCTGGACTAGGAACATGGGAGGTATCCATGCAGGTAAAAGAAAAGGTAAAGGTTTCCCCCCGCACATGTGTGCTAGTCGTGTCCAACTCTAGGGGCTGTGCTCATCTCCGTATTCAAGCCAAAGAGCCAGTATTGTGCAAGTCCATAGCCATGTGGCCGGCATGGCTGCAAGGAAACACTGTTTTACCCTCCCGCTTTTTACTGCAGTACCTATTTATCTACTTGCATTTACATGCTTTTGAACTACCGGGTTGGCAGGAGCTGGGGTCATCAGAACTTGCTCCTCTGCGTGGCACCTGGGATTTGAACCGCTGAGCAGCTGACTTTGCAGCCAACAGTTTTTGGAGCCTTAGTCTGCTGAGCCACCACGCAGATATCCTCCTAAATAGACTAAAATGATTATGTGATTTCTTTAAATGGGCCTATGAAAATTGGGTGACTATCCTGTGTAAACATTTGCCACACTGGCTAGCTTGGGTTCCAGAGCAAAGCCAATGACACATTATATAATAAAGGTAACCGAAAGCAGGCTAGTTTTGAAACGGCAAGCAAAACAGGTTTGAAGGTCAGTTTTGTTTTTGTTTTCCAGTTGAAGGTGAGTATATTTCTCTGTCTCTCGGAAACAGGATGGCCAACCCTTGTAAACCTTGCAAGCCCTTCTGAAAATCTTGCTCAGGATAAGTTAGCTATCATGCTTGCTTGCTTTCTCATTCACCAAAGGCTTCAGTAACCCAGCCTTTCCTGTGATATCCTGAGGACATCACATACACAGGTAGTGTTATCACAAGGCCTTTCTTTCCACATTTTAAATGTTGACCCTGCCATTTTTAGTTATGGGAGGCTGTTGAAATGACAACATCTTTTTGGATTTAACCTTGTGGGCAGGGACTGTCAGGCATTTACTGATTGTGATCAGTAAAAGAACTTGGAAAGAAAGAAAGAAAGAAAGAAAGAAAGAAAGAAAGAAAGAAAGAA
>JAHTLZ010000114.1:8870763-8914568 GCA_023846285.1 Phrynocephalus versicolor | reverse complement strand
GTGGGGGGTGGGGGAGTGTTCGGGGATTTTTATATGTGTGTGTTGAAGGGTTTTTTACTGTGTGTGAGAGTGTCTGGGGATTTGTGTGTGTGTGTGTGTGTGTGTAAACTGGTCTCTGGGTGTCTGAATTTCGTTGTATGTGTATACTGTGTATATACACACAATGACAATAAATTATTATTATTATTATTATTATTATTATTATTATTATTATTATTATTATTATTATTATTATTATTATTATTATTATTATTATTATTATTATTAAATGAGTACTGTGAGTGATCAGGTGATTTGGAAACAAATCTTGACTATCAAACAAGTTTACGAATGTTTACGAACGTCTGACCATTAATTCTGCATAGGAAAGTGACTGGGGGATAAAATGTTGAGTCGCAATAAGGCTAAAGATTACTTAAGTAATTTGATAGAACTAGTTCTTTATCAGGTCCTAAGCTTCTTTCGCACTTTTACATTTCTTAAAACCTCCATAGTTTCATTGTTAGCTGAAAGGAGCTGATGGATGGTTTCTGACAATCAAATGGCCATCAAATGGAATTCAAATGGTTACCCTCTTTTTAACCCTTAAGGCATGGGTGGAATCAGATAACTGTTATGAGTTTTGGGGGCTGTTTGGCTGTGTTCTGGAAGTTTTTCTTCCTGATGTTTCACCAGTCTCTGTGGACAACATCTTCAGAGTGCAAGGAGCTCAGGGAACAAGGGGTTTTCTCTGTGCTCTGGGGTATAGAATAGGGTATCACTCTATGTCCCAGAGTACAAAGAGAACTCCTAGTTCCCTGAGCTCCGTGGCCTCCAAAGATGCCAGCCACAGAGACTGGCAAAACAAGAAGAAAAACTTCCAGAACATGGCCAAACAGCCCCAAAAATTCACAACAGTTATCAGAGAGGGGTGCCATTGTAAATTATACCATCATATTTGCAATGTATTCTGACATAATGTCATGTGGTGATTGCCTATATTGTCAGTTAGCAGTGGATTATCGGTTTCAAGTTCTATTTTTCCTGGCAGTCTCTGGCCCCAGAAGAGGGTTTGCTCTTTTGACTTCTTGATAATGTTTGCTTTTGAGTGCTTCCAGTTGACTCTGAAGTTAACTGCCCATTGAATCATCCAGAGGACACCCTTACTCCTGAGCTCTGGGCAGATAGTTTCACGCCTAGATACATCTTTTTTCCATCCGCATGGCCGGAATGTGGCCTTTGTGTAGAGAATATTTGGATTTCTGAGGAGAAGAGCAAATAATTGGAGAGTGGGAGTGAGAAGGTGGAAGATTTGATTTTTCTGGGGCCTGTAGTTTTCCACAGTTATGTCCTGCATTTCACATGCATCTGTCACATGAATTGACAGACCTGCTGAAGTCAGTCCAGAAGTGCCAGCTGTCAGACAGATGGCTGAGGTTTAGGAAGGCTTTTCTCTTTGGCTGGGTTATCCTTTTGCCCAGCTGAGCTTTGAGTAAGGGACAACGGGCATGACCTTGGCTCAGTGGGAGACATGAAAGAAAGGACAAAGTGCCTGCGCATTTTAACAGTTGACTGGAAGAAGGGATTCAGCGGATGTAGCTTATCGTGCGACTATACCTGCCATTATTTTGGCACACCTATTAAAAGTGCAGAGACTCTGCCTTCTTTTTTCAAGTGGCCACTCTTGTGTTAGAACATATGTTCTGCATGAAAAGGTTCAATCCCAAATTCCCTCCTTGGCACGTCTCATTAGGACTAGCAAGGATTCCTGTCTTAAATCCTAGAAAGCTTCTGCTAGTCGGAGCAAACCAAGGATGGGCACCTTGGATCACAGACCTCAGACTGATCCCATAATAAGGCCTTTGGCCCTCTGGGAGTGATCATTTCAGGCAGCTAGAAGGTGGGTTTGGATCTTCTAAAGCAGTCTTTTAGGTCCGGAAGGAGAAGAAGGGAGTGGCAGTGATAGAACAGAGAGACATTGGTGGCCCCATCCACTTTTGATTCTGGTCCCACAAACCTTGGGTTATAATTTCACCCACCACTGACATCAGCTGCACTCACTACTAATAGGCTACCTGGAAGAAATGTGGCCCTCTACACCCAATGTGTACATTATACTCCACTAGATGAACCTATATAAGACATGAACAAACCATATAAATTAAGGCAGCAAACACAGAGAACAGTTCAGCAGGCAGCCAAGGTCATTACATTACAAAAGCACGTAAATCATCTTTGAACATTATTCCCATGAGAGGGGAACAGGAAAACCACTTGTCTTCATGTTCCTGCACTTGTTTCACATCCAGAAACAACTGGCCTACCAGAAGAAGAGTGGGTGAAATGGAGTCTTATAGAGATGGGCACAAACTGAAAAATGAAGCACTGTGGGGTTTCTTTTTGTTTCATTATTAAATGAAATGAACTGCCACTTTTGGCTCTAGAGGCACCAGATTAGGTGGGTAGCTTCCTTGGCCTCTTCCCTGTAAGTCCTCCAAATTTGGAGAGGTTTGGGGTCTAGGGGGCTGAGTTATTAAACTCCAAAGTGAGTCCCCCATGGAAAAAGAGGAAGAGGGAAAGTGTGGCATCTTTTAAAACTCAAGCCTCTCTGTGCTGTGGAATGTGAAGGAGTGAGATTGAGGCAAGTGCTGGTTTATAGTTGTAAGGGTTACTAAGCAATAGAGCAATTTAAAGCCCCAGTTTCACTCTCTGAAAGAGCGAGATAATATTCATGGCCCTGAACCTGTGCTTCCTTCCTTTAGGGCAGGCCTGTCCAACAGGTAGGTGGACAACTTATCCCCTCACATACCAGTAGCCCATGAAAGGTTCAAAAGTAGCCCGCCAGCCTTCAATAAAAATGTGAGGGGATAAGTTCTCCACCTCTACCTCCCCCACCCCAAGGACCACCTTTGCCCCAGCAAAGCTCTGGGTTTGCCAGTTCACTGTTTCAGCCGAGCGGGGCAATTCAAGAGCCATGGCACAGTCCCCTGCTCTCCCTACCGGCCAGATTATCGGTGTGCCACTGTCTCGTGACCAACTGAGTTGTTGGTGCAGAGCAGAGGAAGGGGAGTGGAGGCGACAGCGAGGGGCAGGGTCATGGGCGTGCCCACCACCTTTGCGTGGTGATGCTCCCTCTTCTCTCCCCTGGAGTATTCCTTCCTCCCATCCTCCTCCTCCTCCTACCCCCACAGCTGCCTCACAGAGGCTATGACCGGCTTGCTCCTCCTGCTCCCTGTCTGAGCCATTCCCTCCTCCTTGCGCCGCTGTAGTAATGTGATTGCCCCACTGCTGGCTTGGCCCATCCCAGCTGCACAGCGAACATGGCAGAGGTGAATGAGAGCTATGGGCGACGGCAGCAGTGGCAGTGAGGGGGCTGGAAGGGAGAAGGGGGAAAACAGGAGGAGATGTAGACTGAAGTCAGGCCCTGGGCAGGTTGGGAAGGAAAGTGCACCTTTTTAAAAAAAGTCTTCCAGCAGCCCAGGCAAGCGGAAGGGGCGATCTGCGCAAGCATGCACGCACCTCCCTTGCACCCGTCCACACCAGCTCAAGAGGGTGTAAAGGAAGCGTGTGCATGGTCAGCCTTACCATAGGAATGCATTTAAATATGTTCCCTCCAGAAAGGACTGATTGATTTTCAATGGGTTCCTATGGGAAACCACTGCTCTACTTACAATTTTTTTTACTTATGAGCATATGCTCGGAACATATAAAATTCATAAGTAGAGGTTTTAGTGTAGTAGTCCTCAGGCACTTTTATCCTGAAAAAGTAGACCTTGGCCCATTCAAAGTTGGACAGCCCTGCTTTAGGGAAAGGCAAGTGAAAATAGAACAGAACGGAATCATTTCAGCACTGACCTCAAAACCCCTCCTTCACATTCCACAGCACAGAGGGGATCAATGAGGCTTGAGTTCAAGATTTTTTTATCTTCCTCTTTTTCCATAGGAGACCCATTTTGGAGTTTAATGACTCAGCCCCCTAAATACCAAACCACTCTAAATTTGGAGGGCTTACAGGGAGGAGCCCAAGGAAGCTACCCACCTAATTTGGTGCCTCTAGGACTCAGGGAAGCCATTTTATAGTGTAATGAATCATTTCAATTTGTTTCATTTCATTCCAAAAATTCTTTTAAAATTTGTTAATAATGAAAGGAAAAGAAAGGAAAAACGAAATGAAATGAAACACTATGTTTTTGGTTTGTTCCCATCTCTAGATTCTTATTTTTATCTGTAGTATATCAGTGATCTTGATCCCTAAATCTCAAATATTTGGGGCAAGTGACACCCAACTTCCAACACTGTTAGAGCACTTGCTTTGGCAATCCTAAGGCCGAATCTCACCTGTTAGACAATGTTTAAACTCTTGAATTATTTTCAGTGAAGAATTGTTCTATTGCATCTGCAGGAGTCTGCATTTTAATTGGTAAATCAGTTGTAAAGGGACTTCAGAGGCAGAGAAAAATTATCCATAGTCCCAGAAGAACAGGGGAGTGATAGAACAATTTTGCTGTGGTGCCACACTTGGCCATTTCATTTAGGCTTCCATTCTGTACAAACGTACACGAGCATAAGTCACACTGAACTTAATGGGGCTTACTTTTGAGTAGATGGCCATATGATTTATTAGTACATGACCAAGGGTGGAATCTTACTTTAATTGTAAAATGCAATCAATTGACATGTTTCTCTTCCAGATATACTTGTGTGGTTATGGAAGGCTTTGAGTCACCTTGGGGAGAAAGGCAAGACAGAAATATTTTAAATAAATGAATAATATTTGAGGGAAAATATGAACTCTCTCCTATCTTCAGTGCCATTATAAAATTAGCCTCTGGTGCTGGTTTTTGCATATCAGGGAAAACCTTTATCTTGCCAGTGAAGATTCTCAGTCATCCAGGTGAGTTTATCTGCAAGTTGAGCCGTGGCTACTGGACTTCTTTTTATTGAGAGATAGAAATGTTTCGCTGCTCATCCAAACAGCTTCATGACTTTATCTTGCCAATATACAAAAATCACCTTCAGCTGTCCTTTCCCCTATTCTCTTGAGGCTGTTAAAGGGAAACAAAATGTTAAGCTCCTTCTTCCCACCTTCCACATGCAGAGGTGGCCCTGGATTTTCCTCAACTGCTGTTTAGAGAACAAACAAACCTCCAGGTTCTTGTGTCATGCTTAGGTAGCTAAATCAGATCATGTCTAGTTTGATCCTTAATGTGCACCTTCAAATTGGCTGCAGTGGAAACTTGAGGCTTTCCCTTTCATCTCTGGCCATAATATCATTAAGCGCACTCGTTTACCTTTGTTCGGTTTTGGAAACAGCGTTTTCTCATTTGCAAAGTCTTGAGCGGTACTTCTCAATCTTGGGTGCCCAGGTGTTCTTGGGCTACAATTCACAGAAATCTTGGCCAGCACAGCTAGTGGTGAAGGCTTGTATGAATTTTAATCCAAGAACCTCTGGGGAACAAATGATGGGAAGTAGATGCTTTCTATATTTTCCATATTTTTCTTTGAACATTTTTCTTGTTTCTGGCTTCAGCATGTGATGTTACAATATATAATCTACGTGAGGAATCTGAGAATGTATTTTTTAGAATTTGATTGCCTCTGATGGTAAAAAAAATCCATAATTGTTTTATTTACAGTTAGAAATATATAGGACAATAAAACTAGTAGTTAAGCAACTGAAGATAAGATTGTGGGTAAGAATAAGATCTTCAAATACTGGAAATCAATTTACCCAAGACATTTTTCTTCCTTTTCGTTTTGACAATCACATCCTGAGATATGTGATTGTTGGAAGCTAATTACCAAACAAGGTCAAGCCTTTGAGTGCACAGAACAGAGTAGATTATGGTTTGTTGAAAGCTGAAAAAATCACATTGATGATGCAGTGAATAATAACCCCCTAGTAGGTAAACATTGCATACTTTAGTGAGTCTAGCAAAAGTGCGAATAAAAATAATGGTAACAAATAAGAGTTTTTACCTTCTGTGATTTTGACCAGAAGAATAAACGTGTGCTTCTCTTTAAAATGAAGATGGGTGTCAGTCTGGCTACCAAGTTAAAATTTGTTCATATATCCCACCATTTCTCCATTGAATTCAAAGTTGTGTAGGAGAGGAGGAGTCATGGCTGTGTATCCTTACAACCAAAGCTTTTAATTGGAATGCCAGCAAAAAGGGCTTACAGTGGACCCTCGTATAACAAACGGTTTGTATAACATAAAATCTGTGCAACATAAAAAATTCCAGAGATAGGGGGAATTTGCTTAACAGAATTGCCTATGGGGTGAATCCGTACAACATAAAAATGGTCACAATTAGGGATTACTCTTTTTTCAATGCATTCCTATGGGAAATTTGTATGAAGCAAAATTTGCTTAACATAATTTCATTTGGAACGAATTAATTCCTTTATACAAGGTACCACTGTACTTACATTTTATGGTTCCAGGGCTTGTGGCAAGATTTGTCATGATGACTATTTGGATCTATTTTTAAAAGCAATATGTAGTGACACAGTTAGCATCAATGTGTTTTGACCTGTGGTGATTAGCCTTGTTATCTTTCAAGCAATTCATAAACTCACTATAATTACTAAATTACTAAACCTCAAACGTGTGGTGTCTTCATGAGTTACTGAAGAAAATGGGAGTTCATTACCTCAGCAATGCAGTGGTCTAAACATACTCAACAAGATAACATTTACTCCAAATGAATGTTCACTATATAATTTGGATCCTCATTGGGCACAGTGGTGTTGGAGTCTGACAGTTATAAGTAGGCAATTGTGCAAGTAGCCATGCTTCTGGCTCCATGTTGTGCTCCTCCGCCCTCCTAGTTCTCTGCTCGGTTGGGCAGTGGAGACCAAACCAAAAGAAAGGAACTGCTGGGTGATTGCCTTTGCAGCTGCAGATTTTCCCTCTAGGGTTTTAGCCCCTGTTTTCTTCCAAACACAGAGTGAAATATGCTAGAAAAGGGATTCCCATTCTCAGGCACATGTACCCCCAGAGGTACAAACCAAGGGGTATGTGGGTGGGTGGGTGGAATAAATAATGGAGAAAGAGCACATACAGTACATCAACAGTATAAGACAATGTACAAGTGAGCTACTTGGGTCTTTTATGATATACTAAATTCTTTGTATCTCTTGAGTTTTGAATGTAAATGTATATACACTGTCTGTTCCCCTTATTATTCCATTACTTTTGAATTCCATCATCAGGCTATCTATTTACACTTGCAGCATATCAATATGAAACAACATCAACCATATTAATTACAAACATTTTTTGCTCCTGTGAAATGTACAACTAATGGAAATAGGCTGCCCAGGGGTAAACAAGTTTTTTTTTTTTAAAGTTTGGGAATCACTGTACTAGACGAGGCAAAGCATCCTAACCAGAAATCAAATCAAATCAAAATTGCTGCTGCTGCTTCTACTGCTCGGGATTACTAGGAACTGAAAATACCCCTGACCGAAATACAGCCATAGAGTGCAGATGTGAAAAATACATCTGAGGGTCATCTATCCCAATTTATCAGCTTTATCTCGTGCTTCTCTGTGTGCGGTGTTATAACAAATCCTGGCTGGTTTGCCTAGATCAGGGGTGAGAAAAACTGTAACCCTCCCAAATGTATTCAACTACAAATTCTATCATCTCTTTTGGGGGGCTTCAGCTCCCATAGAAAGATTGCTCTCACTGGGTTTCTGTCACTTCCTGAATATGCCTCTGTTGAGGCCTGGTTCTGACTCTGATATTCCTTCTGCTCTTATTTCTTTGTACTTTTCTAAGCGTTCATCTGGGCTCTGGGCCTTCAGACCCATTGGTTTGTTTGTTTGCTGATTTTCATTCTTTGTACTCATTTTAATTGTTTGTTTCAGCAGTGTACTTCTTCATGTTTATCATTGTTGTTAGCTACGTTGGGCATGATTCATAGACGAGCAGGATGTAAATATGTAATTAAAGCCTAAGCTTCTTAAAAGCACCACAAGCATAGTATTGCAATAGGGCAGGATATTGCAAAGCTCCCAACTGTCTCACATCCTGATTCCTAGTATGAATTGTTAATGTTATAGTCCCCCAACTCCTCAATGACAATTAATTTACTAATGAAATGATGAAGATCCTCTTTACGTGGGCTGTCCAGACTTTAAAGTCATGGCTCCTTTGTGGCTATTTTGAACTTGCTTGTCATTTCTTTTCTTAAAAGATTTTTTAAAAATCAATAGCAACATCATTAGGATAAGGTTTCATGATCCTCTTCTTGTGACATGGACTGCTATGGTTACATTTTTCTAATTAGCTTTCTCTTTGGCCTATCTGTGCTAACCATGGCGTGCACAGCTGCATGTGTGAGGAACCCTTTAAAATAATGCACTAAGGTATGAATGGAAACAGGAAAGGGGGAGAAACACACTCTGGTGCAGGCGAGGTATTTGACTCAGGGAACCATGACCACTTCAGCAAACTTCAGTTGCAACATCCAAAAGCAAACATTCCTTGAATAACTAGGTCAATGCTCTGGCTGTTGTATGACTGCAGACCTTTCGTCAGCATGACCTCAGATGTGCTATAGTGCAGGAGGCCTACGTCTGCTTTTTAAGCAAGTGTGTGGTTTGACATAGGCACATACAGTGAGTGGCTATTAACACCAAAGCAAGGATCAATCTAAATTGTAAAAAAGGTCCACATGAAAGCCTTATCTATCAAACGCTACTTAGAAATGGGATCTGTATGAAGGGCTTTAAGGCAATCTGCTTTCAGATAAGGCCTGCAATATTTCTTTACTTCTTTATAATCTGTCTTTGAACAGAGGGAGCATTCTTTGGCTCTATAAACACATTAAACACCTTTTAATCTCCGAAGGATTCTTTCTGCTTTAAACCTGGCTACTTCTCAGAAATATCAGTTGCTTTCTTACAGTTATTTTACCTCACCAATGACGCATTTCAGAAAAGGCAATGATGGACTATCACTAGATAGTGTTTGTTGTTGTTCACTCAGAGTTTCCTATTCTTCTGTTGCATTACTATAGTACAGGTTTGTAATCATGCTGAGCTATGTTATCCAGCCTTTAAATTGGGGAGAGAGTTGAATATGGCAGGCAAATAACAGCTGTATCCTCTAAGTGGAGAACTCCAGACACGTTGGGGAAAAGATCACTGATCCTATCAGAAACATTTTTGGGAGAATGTTTTTTTAATCCAACCAACCATTGTAAAAAGCTTTCCCTTGCTATTGCAAAAGCTTTTTACAATGCTATAATGTGAATAGTTCTGGTCATTGCGCCTCAGAAACGGGTACTATAGAGAGTGGTTTTACCAGTTTCACCACCCACCCACCTGTAGTGAATGGGCAGCTGAAATGATCAAGGGTCAGGAACCATTCTTCTGTGGGAAAGCATCTGAAGGTATTATGGTCTTCTGATTAGATTACTGGGCTAAAATGTGATAGATCCAGGGCATGGAAGATAATCCCCACCCACCCCTCAGAGCAATGAAACTTGCTTGATCACTTTCCCCCTTAACCAGCCCTGATTGACAGAGCTGTTGTGAACACAACGTCTGGAGGAAAAGAACCGTGTGTAGATCCTTGGACCCTTTAAGGAAAAGTGGAGTAGAAATGCTGCTCGGTAATAACATAGCCATCATACTATGCCAGGGGTGTCCAAACTTTTTGCAAGGAGGGTCAGATTTGGCGAGTTGAAAATGTGTGGGGGGCCTAATTTTCAGCCACATTTGGTCAAGCCTCTAGGACATGCAAGAAAGCGGGGAGGACACTGCAGCAATGGGGCAGCGGGGGCAGGGGCGGGTAGGCTGTCCGAGTGGCGGGGGTGATGGACAGAGGCAGGGAGGGCAGGCAAACTGTAAAACTGCAAGGTGACATCTCCATCAGTATGGGGAGGGGCCAGCTGACAGACTGAGTCGGTGGGGAGAAGAGGTTGCAGGCCACTCAGAATTTGATTTTTTTTTTAATTAAGTAATTTTATTGGGTTTTTAGGGAATGGGAGTAAGGGGAAGGGGTATGGGGGGAAAGGAGTACATTTTAAAAGTTACATTGAATATATCAAGCCAAAAATAACGTTTTAACATATTAACAAATCACCAAATGATATCACAATGCTAATAGGTTTGTTACTTCTTGCCATCTTTTCCGAGAAATCTCATCGTAGTCTCCCTTTAGAAAGCCGGAAAGTCTGTCGATTTCAATGCATTATCTTATCTTTTCATGGAAATTTCTCTCTGTTGGCACATCTGGTTGTTTCCAAGATTTCACGTCCAATATCCTTGCAGCAACAATTACATGGTGGAGTACATATCTCTGGTCATAGGAAATATTAATATCTACAATATTTAGTAAAAAAAATTCTGGTCTAAGTTCTAATTTAATTTTCAAATATCTTTCTAAAAATAATTTTACCATTATCCAGTATGCCTTTGCCTCTTTACATGTCCACCACATATGGTAAAAGGTACCACAATCATGTTTACATTTCCAACATTTAGGTGAGCAGTTATACATCTTAGATAGACGGTGTGGAGAGAGATGCCATCTATAGAACATCTTATAACAATTTTCCTTAAGGCTATCGATTTGAAGATTTTGACTGTGTTCCACAGTGAGTCCCATTTGTTTAAACATATAGAGTAACGAAAATTTTCTGCCCATCTTATCATAGTATCTTTAACCAATATATCAATCATTTTTTTCATTTAACAACATACTATAAAATTTACTAAGAAGCTTGGAGTCACCAGAGAATAGTATTTTGTCCAGTGGAGTATCATTAGGCCACTCAGAATTTGAAAACGGACCGCATTTGGCCCCCGGGCCTGACTTTGGACATGCCTGTTTTACGCTGTCAAGTAGATTCTGACATATGGCAATCCTTTGTGGGCTCTTCTAGGTACAAAGGAATCATAAGTGGCTTACCGTAGACCCTTCTTCTGGCAGCGTTCTGGGGCTGTGCAACTTGCTTAGTACCACATAGGCTGGCCTTTTCCAGCAAGCTACAGTGTGTGTGTGAGAGAGAGAGGGGGCGGTGGAATCAAACTCCCAACCTCTGGCTCTGCGGCCAGGTATTTATTTATTTATTTGTGCATTTATTGACTGCCCGTCTTCCCTGAAAGGCAACTCCGGGCAGTTCACAATCAAACAAGAGATAAAATGACAAAGAGAGAGCAAAATTTCAAAACTTCAAAAAAAAAATGCAAAAGAAACTGGCAAGAGAGCCGCACAATAAACAGAACCCCAGGACAATGAGGAACAGCAGACAACCGTACATGTCAACGGCCACCAAGGCCTCTTTACAATTTAGGTATTCAGCTATCTTAAGTTCTCCAGGCAGCAATAAGGTAATAGTAGCATATAATCTTATTCATGGTGCCAAAACAAACAAAAGCCCACAGTATACAGAATTTCTTCTCCCTTTCTCATTTACCTCCATGGTGGGAGATTTAGGAGAGCCAAGAGAAAGCATTAAACCACACCATTAAACTACAGCATTTACTAACACAACAGGCCGTATTGGATTGGAGGTGTTTAAAGAAAGATCCAAAAACATCGGTGAAGGCAGCAAGAAAAGAGGAAGACAAAATATGAGATGCATTGAGTCTATAAGGAGTTTATAAGAGTTGAGCCGGACTGTGAAGGACAGGGCATTTAGGAGGTCACCCATTCACATGGTTACCATAGCAGATAGTGAATAATAACAACAAACAGGGACAAGGTCACCTGGTGTAGAGATGCTCTTCTGTACTCCATAAATGAATGGTTTCAGGCAGTAAAGGTTGTGTCATGGGAACAAAGCACCAGACTGGCTTGGCCTTTGGCCAGAGCAAGCAGGGCTTTGCTTATGAAAGGGTGCAAATTCTCTGAGGTCCTTTTAATGACAAGGAGCCTGGGCTCCTCACAATGGAGGCTTTCCCCAAGGCCTGACAGCAGCTCCCCTTGTTCAGCAATTCAGTGTGTAGCCAAAGGCAACAGGCGGCCCCAGGGAAGACCTGTACCTTGGGAGCCAGCTGCTGGCTCAAAGAGACAGGTCTTATCTGCAGTTCTTCCAGCCAGTCAATGGGCAGACAAACCCATCAGCTAAAGGTGCTCCAGCAACTTAACTCTGACCCCACCCTTTAAACAGCACTAAGTGCTGTCCCTCTTGCAATTTAACAAAGCCCATGGGTGTGGGAACTGCCTTGGGGCGCACATCTCTAAAGGCAGGGGTCCTCTTTGCCCTTATCTCCCTGCAGGGGTCCCAGGAGAAATGGGGGAAGAAGATGCAAGTCATCGGGTTGTTTCAAATTGTACCTGCCTGGCCCCTGGTAGCTGGGAATTTACACCTGTCTGCTGCTTTCGCCTCCCAATGTTCACTGACGGCAGTCCCTTGTTTTGACAGGGCTTTTCAGCCCAGATAAGAGGCTTAGAAGCAAGGTAATTGCAAAACTAGCCAGCAAACAGGTGGATATATAGATATCTGAGATTAGCTTTTAATTGCACAGCACTAGAGCATGTTTCTCAAGTCATGGAACATTTTTTCAGCCTACTGCTCTGTGCAGTACACTTTCAAATACCATTTATTACAATAGGTGCTCCAGCTGTCATTCCACAGATATATAAAGCAGCTTATAATTAAAAAAAAAACCCTTAAAGCTAAACTATGTGTAAAAGTAAAAACTATACTAAAATAAATCCAATCTAATACAAATATCTCCTTTCATCTGCTATGTTGATGCAATGACAAGGCAGGCTACATAATTCTGACAGCTGTCATCCAAAACAGTTTTTATCCCCCGCCCCCATACTCTGAATGCCTAGGTGTTTGTCTAACATCCTGTCTTTTCCTATATCTCTCATTAAGGTGGGAGCAATAATATGTCTCTAAGCCCTCACAAGAATATGGACAAAATGCTATCATCCCAACCAAGAGCAAGAACTGGAGTTCCCATTATTATGATTGAGGACAGGAAAAAGCAAAAACAGAGTGACAAACACAACTGGCAGGGTTCTGCTTTATCCTCCCCCTTATCATTATATTACTCATGTGCGCAGTTCTCACTGTCGTCAAGCATTATATATGTTTCAAAGCTGATGGAAGCTTCATATATAGCTGCATGAGACAACTTAGGGGTGGTCTGAGTGCTGAATTCTTAAAGGGCTTTGAGAAGGTAAAACAGCTAAAGCCGCTTAGAGTTCGTTTGAAGATAAGTGGGATATAAATGCAAAAATAAATAAATAAATAAATAAATAAATAAATAAATAAATAAATAAGGAGAAGCCTCCTTTGGGGATTCAAACCCTGGGATATGTGTCAGCAAGTCAGGAGGTTTAATGGAATGGCTTCTATGAGGATATCATGGTTGTGCCACCTGTGTTGTTTTTTCTTAGTCCATTTGATACTGGCATTGACCACAAATAGATCAACACAATCATCTGGCAGCTACTGAGCTATTCAGTACCGCATTTACAAAATTCCCTTTAGAAATTCTTCAGGGACTGGTTCATCCAAGTGCCAAAGGCACACAAACTCATCTGGAACTGTGCCGTGCCACTATTAGCCTCACAACTTATCCAGAACATGGAGTGGCACTTCCACTTGAGAGCTCCATATCGGTCCTCAACCAATGGATTTATGTAGTCAAAGGAGATGCCAAGAATCCTTTGTAGGTTGGTGTACAGACTGGAAGTGAAGGCATCGGCTCCTATAATGGACTCTTCCATACATGACTAGCCTGGCCCACCACCAGAGGACATTGAAGGATTGCCCAAAGGCTAGATATTGAAACAGATTGAGATCAATACGATTGGCTCATGAAATTCAAGTGTTCCATTCTTGGCGAAGAAACTAGCTTACTCTGGAAGAGTGCCTCAGGTATCTGATGACCAGAGTTGCCTGTGAGAACTTAGATTGAAACAATCAAATGATAGTTGTTTCCTACAGCAAGCTTTTTAGAATGCTATAAATCTAGTTGCTCTTCTAATGTGTTAAATATTGAAATCCCATCAATCGATATGCATTGAAAGCAGCTGAACATGGATTTTGGTAAAACTTATTGGGGGGCTGTGTTTTGGAACTTAGTGTTAAGTGGATATTGGGGGGCAGCAGAAGACATAGTAAACCACTTCAGAGTACTCTTTGGAACAGGTTGTCATAAATCGAACTGACTTGATGGCACATAGTTATTATTATTATTATAGTTTTTGAAAGAATTATATATACATCGTAAAAGTAAGCGCCAGTTCATCTAAATGAGAATATGTATCCTCTATGTTCCTGAAATATAACTCTCATTATCCTACACCAGTGGCTATTCTGTCAAAGCCTGATGGGAGTTGTAGTCCAACAACATCTGAAGGGCCACACATTCCCCACTCTGATGTAAAATTTTCATTTCCAGCTGAAGACATTTGTAATAAACTGCCTTTTTTTTCAGTGTTGCTGTAAGCTACACGTGAATGCATAAATGAACGATGCAAACAATTTAATTGGGTCTGACTATCTAGTATTTCAGACAGCTGCACCAATCGTTTACCCTGAGAGATTCCTTTCAAAGTCCATTCTTTCCTCACTTCCTCACTGCGTGCAGCTGATTTAACAGCCAGCAAAAAGAGAACATTGGAATAAAACTGGAAGTATCTAAATATGAAACATTGTTTGTCAGATCCCTTTTAACTACAGGTCAGGCCAGCTAAGAAATGCTGTAATTTTCCAGGCATGGGAACAGCTTTGTCCCAGTATGACAACTCATCAGTTTATGACCCTGTACCTATAATCTCTGGGCATTAAAGTTTCTTATTGATGGTGCCATAAACCTGCGATATGGCTAGTAGCAAAGTGTAATAAAATTGGTGGCAAATTTATGTCTGGAAGAATGTGGCATTCAGACCAGGGACAGTTTTTTTAAACTAATGCTGATCCCCTTGTCAGAGCAATATCACCAGTCTTTTGACGGTCTCCTTAAATCTCTTGCTATTGGAAACATTAAATCTGTTATTATTAAGTCTACAGAGTGTTCCTGGTTTATTGTCCAGAGCTTACATATATACATAACTCAGCTGAGGCAATGCAAGTGAAATTAGTCCAAAACTCCAACTGCACTCAATAGGACTGGTGACTGCAAATCAAGCAGAGCATACAGAAAAGATGCTTGAATCAGAGGGGTTGTTTCTTCACGTGTGTGACCATTGTAAAGGCAGATAGAAGTGGCTTGGCTGCCAACATGGTGGAAATTGTCATTATATCTTTAAATGAAAGGTTTGTATCCTTCTGTCCAAAACTTGCAGAAGTTTGTCTTCATCTATCAAGAAGCCATTTTTGAAGTCCCTTCTCCTGGGTCATTATTGGCCAGTGTTGAATATTTCAGTCACTCAGATTAATCTAGTTATCCTTTAAGTTATTTAAAGTTTAACTTTTAAAAAAGTTTATCTTGTTGGGAACTGCCTGAAATCCCAGTTTTAGGAGAGAGAAAAAAAACAGGATATAAATAAAACGCTTAAGTACTTCCTGGGAGCTACCTTTGGAAAAAAATAAAACCGTCGACATTTCAATAACTATAGAATGGTGTCTCATGGTGTCGGCTGAAAGATCTTGCAGATCAACACACTATGGATGGGGGTGAGGCTGAATGTACCTGCTGGGTCACAGGTCGCACTCCCGTGAGGTAAACCAAGGATTGTGTACACTGCTCTTTTCACCACTCTTTCTTATGGCTAGGGATGTTTCCAAAAGAGAGCTTCCTTCTTCAAAGATAAAGCTGAGTGACAGAACAGGTCATTTAAAAAAATATCTTTGCAACTGCAGTTTCTCTTTATCACATGTTTCTCAAGTGGGACAGGGGTGGTAACTGTAAGACTTCTCAAGTATTTTGTAAGGTTACTCAAGTAAAAATGCATTGAAGACCTTGTATTCAGTGTCAGTATATCCTATATCATACAACTTTAGTATTAATAAACAAGAAGTAATTTTCCTACATTATTTTTCTCTCTTTTAAAAGATGAAGGCTCATCTTACCTACGTAAATAACACACTAATCCTAACCATTTGCAGTAGCATATCTAAGGTCTAGCGTAATTGTCTAGTGTGTAATCTCCATGCAGTAGTGTCAATGTTCCTCTATTGGTTTTCATCTATTGGTTTTCATCATATTGGTTTTCATCTATTGGTTTTCAATGCCGTGATTGCAGGCAAAATCAACTAATGGAACTTTGAAACAGCTGGTTCCCTAGCAACTGCAGCATAAACAGGAAATAGCAACTGCTTTGCAGAAAAGATGCCTGCAACAGAGATTGAAATAAACTCACACAATATAAGCATTATATTTTGGTATCTCCACAGTAATGATTTCCAGATAGGATCAATAAATGATCCTGCGGCAGATTAAAGTCTAACCAATTTCACTGTAGCATCTATGGGCCATAGGTAGCTCAGAACAGCTAAAGCCTTAATAAATTGATTAGCCTTTAAAGTACCAAAGGACTCATGGTTGTATTTTATAGAATTTTGTTGGAGTGGCATGAATATAAAATGTGAACATATAAATGTCCAATTTGCCACAGCCCCAGCTTCTCTTCTCTGCTATATGGAAATGTAACCACTGGGAGTTGTGTGTCCCTTCTCAGCCATAGAAATTCACTTGGGGGGGGGGATATGGAATAGGCAAAACCAGTCCTCAGATATCTCACCTTGAAAGCCCTACCAGAATCCCTGTAAGATGTGATACGTACAAGCATAAGCCATGCTACCAATGTAGCAACACCACAACAACCGGGTTATTGCAAGCTTGCCTTCTTCTCTCTGTACCCAGGTTTCTCAGCATTGACCTACCATACCTATAGTGTGTATTGTGTGTGTGTGTTGTGTCGTTACAGTCATGACCGACTCTTTGTGGCTCCATGTCCATGGAGTTTTCTTGGCAGGAATATTGGAGTGGTTTTGCCAGTTCCCACTCCAGGTGCCTACAGCACCTGGTATTCCCTGGTGGTCTCCCATCCAAGTACTAACCGATCCTGCTTAGCTTCCGAAATCAGGCGAGATCGGATGTGCTTAGGGTATCTAGGCTATAAGGCTGTATAATAATGATAACTGCTGTAAATGCAGACTTTCTGTCAGCAGGAAAAGAACACAGGCACTCACAAAGCCCATGGAGATAGCACCACTAGAGCACATTGAAGGACTGTCCACTCCTTCTTAATCTTAGCCCCCATCTCACAGTCTAGGTGTAACATCTCACATTTTAACTCCCTCTCCATCTTGGCATGAAGACAGAAATATTGAACACCTTCCTCTTTCACCCCCAATCCATGTTAATATAGTCTTTAGTTTCAGAACAACAGTTGGTCATTTAGTCTTACTTTGCCCATTATACTCTGTAGTCAATATTATGTGTTGCCGCCATCTCTATTTTTAGGTCTGTTGTTTTCTTTATACTACATTATATTCCTTTATTTTATATTTGTGGATTGGTGGGACTTGGCTGCTTTCTTTGTTTATTTTATAGCTGGAGATTGCCCAGAGTAGTAACAAGGCCACTAGATGATGCGGATAAAAATATAATACACAACCAAACATATGTATCACATTCCCTTAAAGATATGAGTTTGAAAGAAAATCTTTCTTCTTGAGTTGACAGGTTGGAGAGTAACCATAATACAGAGTGCACCTCAAACTTGATAAATCCCAATATTTCTTTATTGCCTCCTATGAACATTTGTGAATATCAGCAATCACACAATATAGATCCTTTGCCTATTTATTTATAGATCTTAAGCCTCACAAAGTTCAAAGTCTATTGTGTGTATGTGTGTGTGTTTTACTAGAAATCATATAACCACTAAAAAGTGGTGCAAAAGGCAGCCAGAACCAGATGAAATTCAATGCACTGTCACGCAAAGACAACTCTGGTTATTCCAAGATTTCTTTAACATACTTTAAGATGTGAGTGGGGAGTGCTTTTGCTGCTGCTGTTGCTGAACAATTGGAAATTAAATATCAGTTGCAAATAGTCCAGAAATTCACCAATACATCCAGATCTACTGGCTGTTAATCTCAAGAGTCCAAACCAGCCAGGGCCAAACAGAGATAATAAAGATTGTAGTACAGAGTATTATGACATGATTGAAAGCAAAGTGAATTGAAAAAGCAGGAAATGATCAAAGGCCAAAATAAATGAATGTAAAGGACATAAAATTCAAAAAGAATAGTATCCTTTGGCCATGTAACGAGATTGTATGGATTATTATGGATAAGAGTTCGTGATAAAAATAAATGGGAAAAAAGAAGTGCAGGCAAGAGGAGCTACTAGCTCCAGAAGCTGGGAGACTGGTTTGCATGCAACACATCATTGTTTAGTCTAGAACATCTGTGTTCCAAGTCAGGATGGCCAAGAAGACATCTGGCCTCCAGCAGGAGTGGAATAAAAAAAGGGAAAGGCCTTTTCCCGTCACCTCCCCCCCCGCCGCCAAGACTGTGGAATGTTCTCAACCAAGGTGCTCAGATGCTCGCCACATTGCTATCTTTTGTGCATCAGGCTAAGATTTTTCCATACATTCAAGGCACTTTACTAGATGCAACTCTGCAGTGTGGCTTTCTTGTGATCAATTACTTTCCTAATCTGTAGCTTATGCTGGTGGAGAACAGCTTTGTGGATGCCATGAGCTGCAAGAAAGACAAATGAATGGCTTCTTGATCCAATCAAGCCTGAATTCTCAGAAGCTAACAAGATAAACGTGAGATGGTTGTACTTTGGACTTACCATGAGCAGACAAGATTCAGCGGTAAAGATAATAAGATAAGGCAAAGTTGAAGGCAGCAGGAATAGAAGACCTAACATGAGATGGATGGACTGAGGCCGTCATGCCACATTTGCTTTTGGACACTTTTCCCGCAGTTATAGGCACTCCTTTTTGATGTTCTAATGACTAGGCGCCTTTTCATTCAGAAAGAGGCGACCACACCCCCTTTCACTCATCTGAGCGCTTTTTCTTGGAACCACTGTTGGGGGCTGTACTTTTCTCCAAGGCTTACTCTTCTTTGCTGTGGACATTAAAAGGCACCTTTTATCACTAAGGACGAGAGGACAAGTAAAGTGCCTTTTTGGGCACGCTACCACCTGACTGAAAAAGATGCCTTTTCATAATAAACACCTCAAATCCGCCATGAGAAAGCGGGCTCAATAAAGGAAACCATCTAATTTGTGTATTAGTGACAGGAACCTTTGGAAGTCATTACTTTATTGAGCTGCCATAAATCAGAAGCAACTTGATGGCACATAACAGCAATTTTTATGCTGTGTCTGCTGTTTTTTATGCTGAGTTGACTTTGTTTTCTTGTGTTTTTTCCATCTTCATCACCAGTATTACTGTTACTAATTGTGCAATGGCTAAAGACATCGACTTTGTGAAGTCTTTGGCAAATACAGCAAAAGGAAACATGTGCCTTTGCATACAATGGTTTCCCACAAGGCATGCGACTGTCCCAATGATCCACCTGGCCACTGGACTGAAGCCCACGCACACCCTGGCTGATGTCTTGTGGAGTGGGCGGGCCAGAGGCATCCACTCATCCATCCCAAGTGCCCCGCAAGAGATGCAAAAGCGGCGGGAAGTTTAATCGAAGAGTTTCAACGTGATTTTGCTTCAGAACACATGTGTTGGCGCAAAACACCAGCACACAGAGGGGCTAGGGCCAGATGCAGAGGAGTGGTATCAGGAGACAGATATCTAGTCTCATGTGCTTCCAGAGGCATTTGGTGAGGCCACTGTGAGATAGAGAAAGCTGGACTAGGTGGGCCATCATGGCTCTTCTTATGTTCTAGTGAGTACTCCTTTTTAGGGCCAACAGTTTCCCGGGCACCAAAATGTGTTTTAGAGCAGTCCGCCAGATGTTTCCAAAAATGAGCTAACTGGTGGCTCTGTAAGGGCTTGGGCGTGGAGGGGATTCTCCACCCGGGCCACTACTGTGGGCCCGGCACAAGACTATAGCCAGAGGCTCAGAGCTCTAGAGGCGCCTCTCATTTCAGGAAGTGCATGAGCACGAGCGCCCCCTGTGGCCGCTGCCGGAACGGAGCGTCCGCCGGCGAGGCCGCCTTGCTGCCAGTCCGCCTCTGGCCGAGGGTCGGCCAAACGCCGGCGGAGCGAAACGGGGGGGGGGGGGGGGGGGGCGGCAAGAGAGGAAACTAGGGACGTCGGGCGGCGTCGAGCCGGGCTTTGAGCGGCCGAGGCGAGAAGAAAGCCCTCCCTCCCGCCTGCCGGTGTAACTCTCGCTTTCCGTTTCGGAAGCGCAGCGAAGCCAGGGCCAGAGGAAGGGGGGGGGGCGCCTTCGGACGCGTCGGGGAGGGAAAGCCCGTCTGTTCCCTCTGGGCCGGACACCCGGTCGGGAGCCCAGCTGTCGCCCGCCCGTCGGCTGGGGCGGCGACCACGAAGAAGAAGAAAGGGGAAGGGGAAGCGGCGTGGGCGGCGGAGGAGCGGGAAACCCCGACGACACCGTCAGCAACGCTCGGCGGCTGCAGGGCGGCTCAGCTTCCCGTTGCTTTTGCTCCCGGGGTCCCCCCAGAGTGTTAAGCCGCAGCATTCCCAAGTCAAGTGAGGTCAATCACTACCACCACCAGAAGCACGCAGGAGGGTTGAAAGTCAGTAGTACTCCGGCTTAATAGGAGTTTGAGGCGAGTGCTTGGTCTTTTACGATGAGCCACCATAGTACAGTGGTACTACCTTGTATAAAGGAATCATTTCGTTCCAAATGAAATTATGTTAAACAGATTTTCCTTTATACAAATTTCCCATAGGAATGCATTGAAAAGAAAAGTAATCCCTAATCGCGACCATTTTTATGTTGTATGGATTTGCCCCATAGATGATTCTGTTAAGCAAATTTCCCCTATCTCTGGAATTTTTTTTATGTTGTGCAGATTTTATGTTATACAAACCGTTTGTTATACCAGGGTCCACGGTACATCTTTCCAGTGTTAAAACAGACGGGCCTCGAGGTGTCTGGTCAAATCCACACCCCGAACACGCGCTCGTTCGGTGCAGTTCCTCCGGGCCACGCTCGCAGCAGGAGGGCGTGAACAAAAGCCCCACGGGTGCTTCTTCGGGATTCCCGCAGGCACCGTCTCCACCCCACCCTACCCCACCTTGTGCCTTGTTCCTCGCTGTCTCGGCTTCCACCCACCCCCACCCCCCACCCCCCACCCCCCATGGCGTGTGTTTTGGATTCGAGCCTCCCTGGCGGCCGTCCGGCGGCTGCTGGCGAAGCCCGGTTTATTACAGGCGACCTGCCTTTCCAGTTGCCGCTGCTGGGCGTGTGAGGGAGCGTGTGGGCACGTTGTGTAGCGCGTATATATATAATCAGCGAGCGATGATTGATTTCAGGAGATTTCGGGCTGATGTTGCAACGGCGTGGCTAATGGTTGAACCGGAGTCCTCCGGTATGTAAATCACCTTGCCGGCGAAGTTCATTAACTGGGCAGCCAGCTCCGCCAGTTTCTTGGTTTCATGGTCCGCCTCCCTTTAAGCTGCCTGGGGAACGGACGGCCCAAAGGAGGAGAGATTTATTTTTTTGTCGGGGAATTATAATCCAACCTCGGGATTTAGAAGAACAAAACTCTAAACAAGGGCTGTTTCTGGCTGTTTTCGTGGGATCTGAAGGAAGACGAGGAGAGAGATCGGGATACAGAGAGAGAGAGAGGGAGCGAGAGCGAGCGAGCGTGGTCATGAGAGGGAAAGAAGAAAAGTCTTCTCTGAAAGGTTGGTGGGTTAATCATTATTTGGAACGGGAGGTTTTCCACTCAAGGTTCGCAAAGTGTGCGGAGAAACTTCTGGCAGAACCTTCCCGACCCCGTAGAGGAAAAGAGTGCTCGGAATCTGGGGAGCAGAGACGGTCAGAGTTAATACTTAATACCCTTAATTTGAAGGACTCCGATGCTTCCTGAGATACAGGTAGAGAAGGTTCAACAAGGGCTGTCGCACACATCAGACCGGACATCAAAAGAAGCGGGGCGGAGGTGGGCTGGAAGGGACGCAGCGGCGCCAGGAGGAGCAAACACGGGCGGAATGTCTGAGACGGAACTGGGTTTAAATTCCAATCAGAAGCAAACTGGTGGAGGTGTTGCGCTGAGTACCATGGACCGCAGCGGGCTTGGAAGGCAGGAGGTTTTCTCCAAAAAGGACGGAGGCTTAAGAGAGGAGCAAATGGCATAATGGCTCAGCTCAGGTTGAGAACTTGATGAGAAAGAGCAGAAACTTGGCCAGATGATGTGAGATAGACCCAGGACAATTAGCGAGGGGAAAGCACATGATGGAGTAACCTCTTCAGGAACATAGGGTGTTCCACACACCAAGTTCAAGTATTGTTCTGCCTAGTATGGTTTCCTAATTGGCCTGTCCAAAATTTCCAGGCCCACCGCTCAGTAGCTAGTGTGGTGGAATGTTGGACTAGAATGAAAGGAATCTGGGTTCAAGAAGTTGGAAGCCACCTACAAGGCCATCAAGTCCACCCCCCCTTGGGATATCTGCCAGGTGGTTGTCCAAATTTCTCTTGAATGCCTCCAGTGTTGGAGCACCACTCTGGAGGTACTGGATTTGATTCCAGTCTACTCCTTGAACATCCCACATACCCCCAAACTTTATTAGGTTTAAGGCACAACACAATATGTGCTAGGACTTAACCTGGGAGCTTCTAAGTGCAGAGCTTAGAGAATGAAGGGTGTCCTTTGCTTCCCTGCCGTTCCATAAGATGAAACCGGGATAAACCCAGGCAAAATCAATGGTAGAATACACAGTCAGAACACAGAAAGTCCAAGGTTCTGTAGCCTCTATTCCAGCTCACAAGATCAAGTTTGACTGCTGATGATGGGAAAGGCCTTTACCTGAGATCCCTTGGGTTGCTTAACCTGTTAACTGCTGTGCTGAAAATGTGGACAATGAAAAGGAATCCAGGGGCAGTCCTCCCATGTTCTCCTGACAGCTTGTCACCCTTAGTTTTACTTTTGTTTTGTTTTTCATAGATTCATAGAATCATACAATACTGAAGTTGGAAGGGGCCTATGCTCCATGCAGGGGTACAAATCTATTTGTCAGGTGTTTGTCCAAATGTATCTTGAATGGCTCAAGTGTTGGAGCACTCACCACCTCTGTAGGTAATGGGTTCCATTGCCTACTGCTCTAGTACTGCTAAAGTTTTTTACTAGCAGAGGTCTTCTATGGACAGACAATTGTTATGGTTGTACTGAGAGCAGTGTAGTCTGGTGACTGAAGTGGGGTTTGAGAGATAATTATTAAAAAGTCCTTGCTGAATTGTATAATCTCTCTCCCTCTCCCTCTCCCTCTCTCTCTCTCTCTCTCTCTCTCTCTCTCTGTGTGTGTGTGTGTGTGTGTGTGTGTGTGTGTGTGTGTGTGAAGTCTGACTGCCAATTTTGGGGATGTGCTCCCACTCTGAACACAATCTCCTTTTGCCCCATCACTAGGTTGATGTGAGGATGGAGAAGGGAGCGGTAGATGGTCCCCTAAAACACCCTGAGCTGACCACAAGAAAGGATACACCTTTGTCAAGGAGTAACAAACAAGGGTGCCTTGTAAAGGAACGGATTGACAAGTGGCCCTGTTAAGTTTGTTTCAGCAAATGTAACAAACACAAAACGAAGGAAGCCTTTTAGTATGTAAAAGTGCCACTTTTTCCTTTTGCTGTTTTGTTTCTGTGTAAATGTGGCAGAAGGAGGAACTTTTTTAGACACTGCCGGAGCCGCACTCGAGTGAATGAAGGGAGGCACCGAGGCCGTCTTTGCGGCTTTCCGGCTTCTAATGCACCAACGATGGGCGAGGAGGAGGGGGGGAGCAAAAGCTGTGCCCGCGCATGTCCGCTGGGGAAGAGCCGGTGGCGGCGCCCTCGCACGGTTCCAGCAATGTGCTTTTCTGGAGGTTTACAAGCCGCTTAGGTTGCTGGTGGCTCCGGGGAGCTGCTGCAGAGCGAAATACAGCGGGGGAAGGGGCAGGGGCAGGAGAGGGGAGGCTGCGTCATGGACACCAGCAGAGGCGCGAAGCGATTCGGAAAGGTCTTTATTTCAGGGCCGATTCCCTTGGGGGATGATGGCCATCGGTTGGGTCATGATAGGGGAGCGGCGGGACATTCAGTGGAACTGAGCTAGGCGAAGCGAAGACTTGCTCTTCTCCGATTCCCCAGCTTCTCCAAAAGAATTATTATTCGAGAGGTAGCGTTTTATCCAATTGCCCCCAATCAGATTTAGACCAAGGACAGGTCAGTAGTTTAGGGATATGGTGGCGGCCGGAACCAGAGGTTGAGAGTTCGATTCCCCGCTGTGCCTCCTTAACAAGGCCTGGGCTGGGCCTTCCAGCTCTGCAGTTCTAAGACGATTAATAATGCAACTTTTGCCATTTTGCATTCGCATAACACAGCTGGGAAATAATAATTAAAAAAAGCATTCTAGTAGCTGTGACTCCCCTTTCAAATTCTTGCCGTGCGTTCAGGGCTCTTGTGCAGGGTGCTATCGAGTTGCGAAGCCTCCGCGTCGGCTGCCAGTACTGAGTGTTGGCACACCAAAGCGGTCCCTTGCGAAAGCGCTTTCCCGCGCGCCCACGCGCAAGCCCGAGCCAGAAGAAATAACTTGGGAAATTCTCAGGAAACGGCTTTGGGGCTGAGTTTTCGTGGAGGGGTGGGCGGCAGGAGTTGAATGAATGGACAGATTCTGAATGTTGCAATGGCTCCCTGTTGAGTTATCGGGGCGCTGAAAGAGAAAGCATCCCTTTGAGGCCTTTCTGTTTGGGCGGAGGTCCGGTGAAATTTGGGGTGGGGGGGTCTTTCTCAACGTATTTGGGACTGAACTCGTACGCTTGCCCCGTTCCTTTTCATAGGACGCTGATAGGAACACAGGTTGTCCCTGGCAAGGTGATATAAGGGAGGAGTGACCTCGCATCGACTGATTGGACAAGCAGCCCGTGGTGTTTCTTAAACTGCAGTACTAGTTTTAACTAAATCAATATAAAAATCAATGTAGTAAGAAGCGGTGCAACCTCTGGAATAGAAGCTCGTTCTCCTCCTCTCCCACCCCCTAGAAGCTGTGGGACGGTATGTACCAAAGGCTGGGGTTATTGAATCCACTTATTCTCCCCCCCCCCGCCCCCCGTAGAGAGGAGTGGAATGTAACGGATTTGGAATGTGCCCAGCCAAGAACAATAAAGGCCTCAAGGCAGGCAGGCAGGCAGCGCCCCCTCTCCCGGATATAATAACCTGGAATGTGGTGTCTCGGCTCCAGCATCGTCCCGAGCACGCACTTTACTCTCCACCCCCCTCCTCCTCCTTCACTCTGGCGAATGCCTAAGCCTGGCATGGCCTGCCACCTGCTTTTCAGAGCACCCAGTGGGCGGTGTCCAGGCCAGCGCCATTCATCAACAACCCCCCACGTGTTTGCAACGGTGCCGCCGCAAAAGCCAGGCATACCAGGTGCAGGCTGTTCCTTAAGCGGTTGTTGTGCAAACCGACTGCAGACTGAGTCAGCTTTCTTCCCCACACGCGCATATACCCGTGTCCGTTTCTTTTGCAAACAGGGAGATTTCCCTCGTTTCTTCGCCTGCAACTGCGCCGTCCCCTTCCTCCTTTTAAAAATAATCATGTTTCCCCCGCCTTAAGACCGCACTTCGTTGTTTTCCCGGGTCAGGCGATCCCTTCTTAAGCCTTGAAGTGTGTGTGTGTGTGGGGGGGCTCCTTTGTCGCTTTGGGAAAGTCAGCCTAGGCAGGAAACTTTGAGTTCCTCTCTGAGTCACTACCCCGGCGCTGCCTTGCAGAAAAGGCCATATCTGGTGAACCTTCACGCGGGGCGAGCGCGGGGACTTTCACTCCTGCAGAGGGGGGGGGAGGGCCCGGGGTCCAAGAGAGGCAGAGAGCGATCCTCCTTAGTCCGGATTCTTCCCTTCTCTCCGTGTCAGTGGCCTCTTTCTTGATGATATACATCAGGCCCAAGCCAGGCTGCCACCAGGACATCTGACACCGGGAAAGACCTGCTGAGGCTGCAGGGAAGGAAAGGGGGCTGTAGATTCTGTCTGGCCCTTTCGGTAAGGAGCTCTTTGATGTAAGGCAACTTTTCCCTGTTCATGCTTCCGCCCTTCCCCCTTTGCACGGGGTCGACTTGGGAGCCGGTCGCCACGTAGGCGAGGAGCTGCTTCTGCTCCCCCTGATCCGAGGCCGGCGTCTCTCTCTCTCTCCCCCACCCCCGTTCCCTTGGAGTTGGCGACGGCTTAACCTCCGTCTCCGGCCCCGGACGCGCCTCTCTTCGGAGAAGGAGCCCTTTGAAGCGGCGTGTTTTGTTGCAGCCTTGAGGGGGTGCCAGAGCCGGCGCGACCCGCGGACAGCTGCGTTCCTCTGGGGCGCTGCGCTCTTTGGCAAATAATAAATACCATCTGATCCGCGGGAAGCGCTGCGACTCCAGGCGGTTCCTGTTTCACTGTCTGAAGCCTCTTTCCTTTGAGGTGGCTTCTGAAAGGAAAAGTGGGGCGGGGGTCGGCGCCGGTCTGGTCAGAGGCTGCGGTTTTTGGAGAAGTTACTTTTTCCGATTGCACCTTCTAGGCTTCTTCAAGACACAGCATGGGGATCTCGGGCGCTAGAAAGTAACTTCTCCAAACTCTGATTCTGAGCGGCCCCGTTGATATTTCAAGGGAGCGAAAATATTCCGAAATGTTTCATGAATACGGACACAAAAGCTTCAACTCGAATCTGTGACTGTCCCGTGGAGTTGAAGGCAGTTTATTCCTAGGTAGTTGTGCCCTGGCGCCGGCGGTAGTGATTTATTAACTAATCTCGGAGGGGATACCACCAGATTGCGTGTGAAAAGAGCAGGGGTTCAGTCTTGACGCTCAGCCTAACTGGGATTCACTTCCCCTGGAGATCCCTGAACCTTAAATTTCAAATGTGGGGGCGGGGGAAAACATAAGAAGGGAAGAGTTGGTTCACTGATTCCTAGAAGCACTTGAAATTATCCTCAGGGCCACTTCCGGGGTTTCTGCCTCTCCAGAACAATTACCAGAGCTAAATTAGTTTTATGCAAAAATTCACCTGGCATCTGTAATTGGTAAAGTGTATTTATTTCCATCATTTGCAGGCTGCCATTCTCCCGGTGGTGGGTCCCTAGGCGGTTCACAATGTTAAAAGAGGTCCTACTAAAAGCACCAGAAATTACAGATTTTTAAAAAAGCAATTAAACATGCAGCAATTCATTTATTTTAAATTTAAAGAGTCTGAAAAATTAAGCACAAACATAGAACATACAAACACATCCCAGTTATAGTGAAATAAAAATAGGAACCCCTGTGTAGAGGGGGTTGTCGTGGGTTAATCAACAGATGCTTTCCTGCGAGGGTGCTGCTCTGAGGGACCAGTTGTGGGATGTCCCAAGGGCATTTTTACGGGGGTCCTCCCGCCGCAAGCTGTGCCCTGAATGGACAGCCTTGGTGCCATCATGTTCGGATTCACAGCTACAGCTAAAAAAAAGGCTCATTTCTTAGGACATGACACAGGACTCAGCATAGGGCTGTGGCGTGGAGACTACAGATTCCATTATCCCCAGTCCAGCTGGCTGCGCCTGGTGGGCATTGTCATCCAAAAGATGTCGCGCGGGGGAAGGGGTCGCCTCCGACTCTTCAGGTGAGGAGGGCCAGGAAACATCTGAAGGGACGGAGGCGACGTTCTTCCTGGGCAGCGCGCCGTCCAGCTGTCCACAGGCGCCGCCAAGGGGGCGTTTTAGGAAGAAGCCGAAGTTAACCCCCCCCGCAATTCCCCAGGAGGCTCATCAGGTGGTTTCTATGGGGAGGGGGGGGGAACTGCAGCTTAATGAAGCCTTCGCCGCCGTCGCTTGGATTGTCTCCTTTTCCCCCCTGAAATCAGCAAGGAAACATAAAAGGGGGGCAGAGGGAAAGAGAAAGCGGAGGATTCTCCTGCCGCCCGTCCAAGGGGAGCAGCGAGGAAGAGCAGGGGGGGGGGTCGACGGGAAGCAGCGCAGGGCGGGCGGGGCACCCCCTCCCGGGCCGGGCGCCAGGGGCCGCTCTGTCTCGCGGCGCCTCCGGGCGCCTGGAGGGGCGAGCGCGCGCCGCCCTCATTGTTCCCCCCGCGGGCTCCTCCCCTTTCGCCTCCTTCCGCCCCGCCCTCGCATAGCCCATATAAACCCCCTCCGGCGAGGGTTGGAAGGGTAGACTTGTGCTCAGTGTAAGCTGGAGTGGTGGTTGCTTTTGCTTCCTGGATCTTTGCTCGCCTTCTCCTCCTGCGCTCCTCCGGACTTTGGCTCGAAACTTATTTTGGGAGATCAGTAGGGTCGTTCTTTTGCTTCTTGGCCCCTTTGCTCCGCGTCGCGATGACGATCAAAACTCAGGCTTCTGGAAACACCCTGACCTATTCCAAGATGAGAGGGATGGTGACGATCCTTATTGGTGAGTGAGACTTTAAGAGTGGGAAGCCAGGAGCAGAGAGACCCGATCCAGGCTCTCGCCTTTATAGGGACGCCATAAGGTTCTCCCTTCCAGGTCAACTTAATGGGAGCCTTCCGGTATTCAATTATTTGTTTCTATTTCAGGGAGACATTCAAGTTTTCAGCTAATTGGAAAATGATGATTATTGTGATGAAATCTTGGGGATGAAATTCCAATGAGTTGGTTTTGTTTTTATGTCCTTTGCAGCTTTCATGAAACAGAGAAGAATGGGGCTGAACGACTTCATTCAAAAAATAGCCACCAACTCGTATGCATGCAAACAGTAAGTGAATGTATTCATTGAGTGTTGTTTTTTTCCTGGAAGTTGTCCCTCATTTCTGAAACTTTAAAAAAGATAGGGTAGGCAGTTGTGACCTATAAGTGCAGTTCTAGTGTGTTTTTGAACTCAAAATAAAATATTTCGTTAAGCTGTTGGGCAAAGCACAGACTAAAAGAGCTACCTCTTTTCAAACTGTTGCTAGCCGAAATGGGTTTTCTCTGAGGAAAGTCTGGCTGAGTTCTGTGGGACTGGGCTTGCAGTTTTTAGGATTCTAAAGTTATACCTAGATGAGCCTCTGAGATCTTTGTGATAAGGAAAAATGAGTCATTTGGGTTACAGTGTTGTAGTGCTGAATCCAAGATTTGGAGCAAGTCCTGTTGAACTCAGCGGGACTTGTCAGGAGCTCTAGGATTGTCCTGTAAATTGTCTGCATGGCAATCCATCAGAGATGGTGCAAGTAATATGTTCTGGGTTTGTAAGGGAAAAACAACAACAATCGTTCTCTGAAATAGCTTTTATAGAGCTAAGTTTCATTATTGGCAGGTGAAGAGTAAACTAGAGAATGGCATCTACTCTAGATGATCTGATTTGTCAACCTGATCTGTAGTCTGGAACCTGAGAAACCATAGGTCTCTGCTCAGGGAGGGTCGCTCTGTTAGTCTTTTCAATAATTTCAGGCAAAAATCAAAGAAAAGGCAAAACAAACGACACAAAACATGTGGCACCTTAAAGACTAACTTTCATATTTTAAATTAACGCTTCGTTTCTTTGCCCAGAAAAGGTTCTGTTCTAGTTCTGAAACTGAATAAGCTGTTCCAATTGCTTTGAGTAACCTGCCAGCTTGAAACTTTTGAAAAAATAATAATCAAATACTGTGTACTTTATAGTGTTACTGTGCCCCCTAGCGGGGAGATAGTTAATACTCTGTACAGTTGTGCTAATTACTTCACCTCTTAATCCCTGCAGCCCAGAAGTTCAATCTATTTTGAAGATCTCTCAGCCTCAAGAACCTGAACTTATGAATGCCAATCCTTCACCTCCTGTAAGTAGCCTCTATTGTCTGGGCTCTTTTAAAAGAGGAGCTTAACCTGTCAGAAATAGAAACGGATTTTAAAATAGCCTTCTATCTGTTAGCAGCTTTGCATTTGTCCTGCAGCACAGAACGTATAGTTACGCAACTTGAGAAGGAGTATTTCAAGATAAACCTTCAGCATAGTTGTTTGGAGGAAATAAAAATGTTTTTTTTTCTTTTTTACACTTGGAGCAGGAAACGTGACAAGTTTTTATTATTTATTATTGTTTGTTTTTATTTTTGTTTTGTGAACTTGACAAAATAACATAGCATAGCGTTAGGTGAAGTCCTCCCAGTTTACTTAAAAATCAAAACAAAGATTCTTAGGAGTAAATGAAAAATAACTTTGCTGAAAGTAATTGAATGCAACTGTTAAGAATTCTTTTTTTCCCTTTTTGTTCCTGGCAGCCTAGTCCCTCCCAGCAGATCAACCTTGGCCCATCATCAAATCCTCATGCCAAGCCCTCTGATTTCCATTTCCTGAAGGTTATTGGGAAAGGCAGTTTTGGGAAGGTAAGCAGTGCTTTCAAATGTCCCTTCTGCTTGTTACCTGGAGTAGGTCACATTGAATATTAGGAACAGAGAAAGCTTCTTTTTAGAATCTGGGTTCATCTAGATCAGTATTGTCTAACTCAGCTACCACTGGCTCTATAGGGGCTCCATGCAAGGCAGACCCAGAGGGATTCAAAAGCAAAGTTTTTGAAAAATGGTCCAGTGTATAGTCAAGCCACTTGGAGTGACAGCAGAAAAGTAGAAGAGTCCAGTAACAGCTGGACTTGGGGAAATGGGCTTTGTTTGGAGTTGTTTACAAAATTTGTAGAAGTAACTTTTGGAATGTAAAGGGGTTAAAAGAATTGGAAAGCTACATTGTCCAATTCTGTGGTTTAAGGTAATCTTATTTAAACATACTGTTGTTAACATAGTTCATTGTTGCCAGCCAAACATGCTGTGCAGGATTCCCTTATGTCACAGAAAATACCTTGTTGCTTACAGTTGTGACGTTTCCTTCCCACTATAGTTAATCAGCGGATTACTTGGTTTCTTCCAGGTTCTTCTTGCAAGGCACAAGGCAGAAGAACAATTCTATGCAGTCAAAGTTCTCCAGAAGAAAGCGATATTGAAGAAAAAGGAGGTAAATACTGAGATATTTCCATTTCAAAGACCCGTTTGATCAGGAGAATGATCCACTGTTATGTAGTGGTTGGATTACAGGTCACTAACAAGTGATTTTTCTTTCCCCAACTCCTCAGGAGAAGCACATAATGTCAGAACGCAATGTCTTGCTGAAAAATGTGAAGCACCCTTTCCTGGTGGGACTCCACTTTTCTTTCCAGACGGCTGACAAATTATACTTTGTCCTGGACTACATCAATGGTGGAGAGGTGAGCACAAAAAAGAGGCTGTAGAATCACAAGGGGTTGGGGAGAGGGGCAGGAAATTTGGAGGTGTAGTGCCCTTTTCTTTAAAGCTATAACTGATTTCTAGTGTATGCATAAAGTGGCACTAGATTGCTTCTGGGGAGGATTTGTTGGATTAAAATGATGCTCCTTGCTTCTAGCAGGAAGTAGCTGGAGGGTTAGTAGGCCATTTCCCTCAATTGTCCTCTCTAGCTATATATGTTGTGCTGAATCAAAAGTGTTGTTGGAAAGCTTTTGGGATTGCTAAGAGATCTGCCCTCCTTCATCTCTTACAGTTGTTCTACCATCTCCAGAGGGAGCGCTGCTTCCTGGAACCAAGAGCTCGTTTTTATGCTGCTGAAATAGCCAGTGCACTGGGTTACCTGCACTCTTTGAACATAGTTTATCGGTAAGTAGGATTAAAAGTTCATTCTCTCATACTGGGCTCTGTGTACAGCTGAACTGCTAATTAAGGAAACTTTCTTGGGGCGCTTTTACACAACCTCTAAAATCCGGTGGCAACTTAAATTCGGACCAGAGATCGTGGGGGTTCGTCCCTCTTCCTGTGTTCCCACCCCTTCGCACTCTACTGTTCCTGTCTGCGTGAGGGGAGGGAGAGAAAAAGGGAGAGAAAAAATGCAGGTTCACCTCCTGAGCAGCCCCGTAGAGATTCCTGTCTCTTAAAGGCACGGTGGGGACAAAAAAAACAAACAGAAGGTGAGGGAGCCTGGCATTCACAGCTTTACAATCCGCATCGGAAGATTTTTTACCTCCTGGAGGCCAGGTACTTGAAAAGTGCACTGGGACGCGTTTAGGTAGGTGTGGTCATACTTAATTTTTTTTTTAAGTCCGGAGCTGGTGGAAAAACATTTTAAAGTTCCGGATCTGGGAGTCCTTTGCCTTGGATTTTAGGGGTCGTGTAAAAGCGCCTTTGGTTTTCCTATGATGATGTTAGCAGTGAGGCCTGGGGTAGTGTAATAGGTATCCTGGAAGTACAAACTTCCTCAGAATCATGTTGGTCTCTACTGGTGGTTTCCTCCCTTCCATGTGGACTGAATTCTGCTGGAGGGTGACCTTTAGATAGCAGCCTATTACAAAACAAAAGTGGACAATTATAAGTCATTTACACAACTTGTATTTAAAAACACACATGCTAGAGATTGTAGCTCACTTTGATAACCTGTTCTTTAGAATGGAAGTACGCATCTGGGCTGGCCTTAACATTCCCCTCCTTCTCCCCACTTTCCATAGGGACTTGAAGCCAGAGAACATTTTGCTTGACTCTCAGGGCCACATTGTCTTGACTGACTTTGGACTCTGCAAAGAAAACATAGAACCCAACGGCACAACTTCCACGTTCTGTGGCACTCCTGAGGTAGGTTTCAATTCTACTTTATGCACGTGACAGTTGTGCATATTTCCTTTGCGTGTGACAGGTTCCTAGATAGGACAGAAGGACATTTTATGCTGAGTAGGTAAAGCGGACAGGAGTTTGCAGATGTACCTGTAAACACAGGTTGAAGAACAGAGACTTTGCAGATGATTGCCTTCATAGAAGGAAGTATCATAGGGTTGGAAGGGACCTTGGAGGTCCGCTAGTCCACCCCCTTGCCCAAGGCAGGAGGCCTCATACTATGCCTTGAAGAATAGTGAATCACAAGAGTGCTATATAAAGTCTTGAGGGGAAAAACTTCTCTTAAACACCAAGTCCAGTTGTTACTTTTAGCCATAGTAGACCTATTGAATCAGTTATGGAAGGGTAAACCAGTGTTTTCCTAAATCCCATTCATTCAGAGGATCTGCTCCAGTTGGAATTAAGCAATGGAGTTAGGACATTGTGTTTTCAAAACTATAGGTGTGGCTTCTCCATCCCCATGTACAGACCCCAGTTATCTAACAGAGGTCAAAGATTGTGGGCCAGAGCTTAGGCTTTTGCATTCTTTGTCCTTCAGTTTCATTTTAATCATAACGTTCCTGCTTTTCTCTTTGTCTTGATCAGTACCTTGCCCCTGAAGTCCTCCACAAGCAGCCGTATGACCGGACTGTGGACTGGTGGTGCCTTGGAGCCGTTTTATACGAGATGCTTTATGGACTGGTAAGTAGAGTTTGAAAAAGGTCACCTACATAGGCATACCTGTAGTGTTTCCCCTGTATATATAGATATACTAGTGCAGGAGGGGGCTAAATCCTAGATCCAGAGAAGTTTCCTCTTGTTGTTTTCATTGGACCTGTGCCTTAAAGTCTGGTGCATTCAGCAGGCACCTGGCTGGCCTTTGTGCCTTGAGATAAAGCAGATTCATGTAGGCACATGGCAGAAAGGGAGAAGTTGTATATTTCTTCTTTGGGAATAGCAATAACTTACGAAATTTACATTTTTGGATACCATTTCCAAATATTCTGGGAGTGGTTAAGTTCAAACAAAAAGTGTGTATATAGCAGTAGGTGCCATGATAAGCCCAGAAGGTCTATGCATAAGTCAAGATGGAAATTATAATCTTGGCGTCCCAAAAGGTGTATGTTCGAGTAATTAATATTCCTCTGTTTTCTTTCTTTTTTCCACAGCCCCCCTTTTACAGTAGAAACACAGCAGAAATGTACGACAACATCTTGAACAAGCCTCTGCAGCTGAAGCCAAATATTACAAATTCCGCTAGACACCTTTTGGAAGGCCTTTTGCAGAAGGACAGAACCAAGAGACTTGGTGCAAAGGAAGACTTTGTAAGTTTAACCTTGGGAACTTTGGGAGGGAGGAGTGGGCATTTCGGAAGTTGGCTAGACTACGCCTGTCTTTTTCAATTACTCTTCGCTAAATGGATCCAATTTCCTTTTCCTGGACAGATGGAGATTAAGAATCACATCTTCTTCTCTCCAATTAACTGGGATGATCTCATTAATAAGAAGATTACACCCCCTTTTAACCCAAATGTGGTAAGTATCTCTTCTAATAATAGGATGGGCAAGGAAGGATGTTTTTCTTCTATTTATATTGGGGGAGCTAGTAGAAGTAAGAAGCTGGAGATAAAAATAGTGGGCAGGGGTGTGTTTTTTTAAGTGTGCTTAAAAGCAGCATTAGCATGGCCTCAGAGAGACGGGGTGGCAGATTTTCCATCAGGCATGGCAGGAGGCCTCTAAGTCCACAGCTTGGCTTCCTCCCATGTACAGCTTTTGCAACTAGCTCTGCTTGGTAAGCTTCAGAGGGTGGGGTATGGGATCTTAATATCTTAAAAGTGGAACACAGTTGTTCTTAGCTGGACAACACTCCTGCTTAGAAGTTCCCCTGTGGTTAGTGGAACTTACTTAAACTAGAAACATGTTGCAATCTAAAGCTGCAACACAATTGTGCCCGGTTTTCTCCTCTTGAGTCCAGTAGTGCTTTAGGCTGAAGTCCCCCCTAGCTGTATTGCTAGGAGTGTCTTCAAAGTCTCCCTGTATTTGGTGGACCTTTCTTCTACTGTAGATACCAAACCAGATGTTCTTGGAGTACCTATCCCAGAAGTCCTTGCTAACATTGCCTATGGTCAGGGCTTTTGGGACTCAGAGTCCAAGAACTTTTGAACCTCCAAGTTTCTTTGGGGTTGAGCCTTGAGCTCAAAGCAGATGTTCACGAAACGTAAGCAGGAGCCGTTCAATGTATATACCCATTAGCTATCTACTATTTGTTGCACATACCTTTGGAATAGTTGGGGACATGCAGTGGACATGACTGTAGGATGCATTGCCCTTAACAGACTCTGTTTGTGCATGGTGCTTAAAAGGAGATGGTAAATGTATAGCTCTTAGTTTTTACATTGCGGCCCTACTCCTTGATCGTCACCATAGGGAGTGCAGAGGATGATGAGCATTGTAGTACGTTGTCTGCACAGCCAAAGGTTTCCTACCCCTGCTTAGACCTTTCAGCCTTTGCGTGAAACCAGTTGAGCCCTAGTGCAGCGAGAAGGAGCATGAGAGTTGTTTTGGGCTTTTGTTGGTCTTAGCAATAGAATTTTTCTGAAGCTTTGCCAGTTCGAATCAGGCCTGCACATTCTTCTCAGTCCACCACTGACCTCAGCAATCTCTCTGTTTTTTTCCCCCCAGAGTGGCCCCAATGACCTGCGACACTTTGACCCTGAGTTTACGGAGGAGCCAGTCCCAAACTCCATTGGCCAGACTTCGGACAGCATCCTCATCACAGCCAGCGTCAAAGAAGCTGCAGAAGCTTTCCTGGGCTTCTCCTATGCTCCTTCCATGGATTCCTTTTTGTGAATCTCAACAATTTATCACTTGATCTTTCATGATTATTATTATTTTAAATGACATTTCATCGGCCTTCTGGCTGGAGCTGCCTGTTGTCTGGTCCTCTTGAAAGACAATATTTTGCACGTCTTCCCACTGTGGCAACTTAACGCAGCCTTAATTTCAACTCTCCTGCTGACTTTGCTGGAAGCATTTTTCTCTCCACCCTCCCCCATCCCCTCCCCCTTTGTGGGTTCTTGTTGCTGTTTTGTTTTGGAAGAGAATATTTAACTCCTTTGAAGTGAACTTGGCCAACATTTCACTTCCGGTTGGTTCTTCCCACTCACCAAAGTTGGTGCTATATCTCCTTTGGACGTTACAAAGAAGGACGAAGGAAGAAAATTTTAAAAAATAACTGCTGCCATAAATCGATTGTAAGCGTATGAACAGACTGCTGTGTGCATCATGATTTGTTCTGAAAAGCCTTGTTGGAAGATCTTGCTGGGCGTGATGGAAGATTTTATGACAATGTGCCTTTTTTTCCTTGATAAGATCTTGCAAGCTCCAAAAGTTTGCCTGTCACAGGGAGCTTCTTGAATCTCAAATACATGTGTGAGTGTGTGTATGTGGAGGGGGTGTTGCTGTGGTATGCACAACTTGCAAAAGGACTTAGTTCACAAGCGCAAGTGCAACACTTGCAGGACATTACAATGTGGGGCATTGTTTGTTCCTTCCATATTTGGAAGACAATAAATTAATGAGCTGTATATATTTTTTAATTTGTAAAAAATATATATATAAAGCAACAACACCTGGTATAGTTAACATCTGAAACTCTTGGGACGGGCTTCAATGACTTGTACCCTGAATGCTTGAAGAAAGCATTGCTGCTATGGAAATATATATATATTTAAAATATATATTATATATATATAAATATATATAAATATTTCTATTTTTTAGAAAGGGTTTCTGCGGACCAAAATGCCCCAGCTACAGTTTGTCAAAGCTGTGGATTGAGCTGATTATTATTTGTTTGTTTGTCATCTGTAAAACAGGGCATTATTTATGGTTTGTAAAGAAAAATAATAATAAATGTTTGCATTCCTGGTTGTATGTATTTGTAAAAAAGACTTGTACAGTTGGTTTGCAATGCTAGATGTATATTTAAAAGGAAAAAAGAAAAACTTTAAAGGCTTATAATGTATATCATCATTGAATTGTACTTAACATGGTTATATGTACCATTTTTGTGACCAAACCTATTGGTTTGCAATAAAATGTTCGACAATATTTCTATAAATGCTGTCAGTTTTTCCTTCACTACTACTTATTATAGCTTGGTCCTCTACTGCCCCCCTACCTCCAGCTCAACATGATTCTGTGCCCTCCTCTGGCTTCTCAACAGTGTCTCCGGCAAAGCCTAGACAACTCATTGGGAGCTTTGCAAGGAGAGAATCCCGTTCATGGATCCCCTCATGAAACTTTTTTAGCTTTGCTCCTTTACTAGAGCTCTAGGCCTCAAGGTCCTGTCACACTGTTGCTGTTAACATAGAATCACAGAGTTGGAAGAGACCTCAAGGGCCATCCAGTCCAACCCCCTGACATGCAGGAACACCCATCACAGTGCTCCCGGCAGATGGCCATCCAGCCTCTGCTTAAAAACCTCCAAAGAAGGAGACTCCACCACCCTCCATGGCAACATATGCCACTGCTGAACAGCTCTAACTATCATGAAGTTCTTCCTAATGTTCAAATGGAATCTCTTTTCCTGTAGTTTGAAAATATTGCCCCAATCCTAGTCTCTGAAGCCATGGAAAACAAACCTGTCCCCTCTTCAATATGACATCCTTTCAAATATTTAAACATAGCTTTCATATCCCCCTCAGCCTTCTTTTTGAAAGGCTAAACATTCCCAGTTTCCTAAGCCATTCCTAAACACTGTTCCCTAAATGCTGCCAGCCCAACAAAGCATTCCTCTCCCCCTGCAGCCTGTCAGCACCACTCAATTTCCAGAGGCTTTCTTGCTCATCCTCTCCCCCTCCCAAGCAGGTTTTCGGGAGTGCAAAGGAACAGGATTTAGGGAAAGGGTGGCAGCTTTGTCCTGTTTCTGCTGAGGGAAGCCGTACTGTTTTGGGCTGTTATTCACTAGATCAGTGCTGGCGAGCCTATGGCACGGGTGCCAAAGGTGGCACTCAGAGCCCTTTCTGTGGGCACCCGACATTGCCCCCTTCCCAGCCACCTGTAATCAGGTTAAATTGCTGTATTGGCACTTTGCGAAATATCAGTGGGTTTTAAATCGCAGCTTGGCCACTCGGTCTCTAAAAGGTTCGCCCTCACCGCGCTAGATGGAGACCATAATTCATAGCCACAATGAGCAGAAATCCTTGGAAACGTTTGGAGGGAGAAGGCTGCAGCAGCATCACGAGCCCAAGGGCTCTCTTGATTCAAGTCATTTGCCCCCCCCCCACCCCCAATAGTTCCAAACACCATGTGTCCCAAGTACAGATCTGGGGCTGAGCAGAAGAGATGTTTTTTAAACGAGCATCCAGTTCTGGTGATTCAAGCACATGAGTCAACATGCTAAGGAGGAAAGGCTGCCCGCCCCCGCTCCTGGCACAACCCGTTGCCCGATGGGATCGGCGAGGAAAGCCTATCCAGGCACAAATGGAGCCGTGAGTCAGACTTCGCGCTTGCACACAGGCCAAAACTAGAGGCAATTTGTGTTCTTAACGAACCCCGTGTTTTCCAAGAGAGAAGAGCAGATGATGCTTGCTTGAGGTCAGCAGTGGAGATGGAAGTCCTAGATTACGACTTCCTCCATTGCTCTCTCTCGCAAACTGTTCCTCGTACATTCCCACAGACCTCAGTGTGGGTTACGCATCATCTCGGGTGATGGAGATTAGTCCATGACAGGGGTCCTCAAAGTTTTCAAACAGCGGGCTGGTCCACCATCCCTCAGACACCACTGGGGGCCGGACCACAAAAAATAAGGCCAACATGGAAAAGGGGGGCAAGTGGGCAGAACCCCCCACGATCGGCCCATGATCAGTGCATCTCCAGGGTCCCAGCAATGCCTCCTGCTCCGGATTGCTGCCCTGAGGTGTCGCTGCTGGGATCCCTCTGCTGCACCTCTTCCTCCTCCTCCTCCTGCAGTGGTGGCGGCTGGAGTGGCTCTCTTTCCTTCCTTCCTTCCTTCCTTCCTCCCACTTTGAACTGCCCCACTAGCCAGCGTGCCCACTTTGAACTGCCCCACTAGCCCACTGCTTTGAACAGCCTCAGCAATAGAAGCAGCTGTGGAGGCTGGCTTGCTCACAAAGCAGGGGGTAGTGGGGGGGTATGCAATTGGTCCCCGGGGCCAGATTCAGGACCCTGGAGGGTCGCATCCGCCCCCCGGGCCTTAGTTTGAGGACCTCTGGTCCACGACATAACACAGGCTTCAGATGTGACAAGCTAGAAATTTCTCTCACTATACAGCTATCTTTGGGGTGATGGGACATTTACAATCAAAAACAGAATTTCTATAGCAGTTCTGAGCAACCTCCAGTTCCCCAAAACATTTATTAAAAACAGGGGCAAAAATCTGGCCCCAGAAAGTAGGCAGGCTCATGCAGAACATGTGGAAGAATACAGATAAAGCCCGTCCACCACCCTTATCTGCCTACTCCTCAGCAAAGAGGTTGACCTGTCAAAGCCACCTACACATTTAACTCTTCAAATTCCACCAGTTCTTCTGGGCCATCAGTATTAAGCACCCAGGCCAAGTATATAACCCAGAAAATCTTGAACATCTTGGAGCCTGCTGGAGCTTTATTTTTAATGGTGCCTGTGGTTTATATGGAATAGATCTTCAGGCACCCTCAATTTGGAAGATGGATTTTAAATTTTAGAAGAAAGGACGATACGTCTCTCTCTCTCTCCTTCAAGGTGTGAAGGAATGATTAGGGTTTTCGAGCCCTACTTTCTCGTCTTTACTTAAAGACTACAGATACAGGAGGTATTTTTCTGGTGTTTTTGAAGGTGTCACAAGGGAGTCTTGGAGACAAGCTTCATTGTGCAATACCTCTTTTTTTGCTATATCGTCAAAGTTCAAAAGAATTTTAAAGGTAAAACCAGATGAATGTTCACTAAAACTAAATGAAGATATTCCTCCACAGGTGTGGTTGTAGCTATTATCCCATCTTCAAAGTAATTTGTGAGTGTTTATTGGGGAGAAATTGTGTGCATAGCTCAGTGAGTTAGGAATCTGACTGGGGAACAAGAGGCTGGAATCTTGATTCCCCTCTTCGTTCCCAGTAGAAAAGCCATCATATGAATGATCCAAGACTGCACCCCCAGAAGAACGGGATAATAGACTGCTTCTGAGTATTTTCTATTTAGAAACCATGGAAAGCATGTGCATAAGTCAGACTTGATTTGGTGGCATGCAATCATCTTCTGTTTGGGAAGGAGCAATCACCAGCAAAGGGGCTCCCAGAAGGTTAACTTAAGGCTTTGCTTATGAAAACCTGCATGAGCTGTACAGTGGTCCCCAGCCCTTTCACGGTTCATATACTGCGGTCCCACTATATTGCGGGACCTCAGTACATGAAAAAAAGCCCCCCCTGGGGTAAGGGGCAAAGGCCTGTTTCATGCCTCCCATACTTACACCAGGACTGGTGCTGCCCCAAACGGGCCTGCGAGGGCCTTCCCAGGCCTTCAGGAGCCCCCAAAATGGCCTCCCTGCAAACCGGAAGTGACTTCTGAGTCACTGAAAATCATTTCTGAGGCCTCTGAGTCCCCAGTTAGCCCCCCCCCCCCCGGCCCGACCCAACCTGCATCTGCATATCACGGATTTTCAATTATCGCGGGTTAGGTGTGTGTGGGGGGGGGTCACTGTATATCTTTAATGCAGTCTAGTTCTCTGTATTTCTGTACTAGAATACCACAGCTGCAGGGTGTCCCTCTGCTTTCAGACACTAGCAGACTCTCTCTCTCTCTCTCTCTCTCTCTCTCTCTGGCTCTTAGACACCTTTATAGTGTGATCAACTGGTTTGGAGTCAAGGGAAATTTAGTGAAACAGTGACACCATGTGGATCAGGTCACCAATAGCTTGTCCTGTTGGAAGGAATCCTTTCATTTGGAATCCTATGCCCGCAACTAGGATCATGCACCTGCATTGGAGAACAGTATCCAAACAAGGTGGAACAGGGATATCTGTGCATTTTTGGATCAGATACACAGAGGTTCAAGAAGCCCCAGTCAACTTCAGGTCAATTTTTTGTGGCCCTACAAGTCACTGAGGTTTGCTCCAACATTTTTGGGACTGGAAATATTGAAATTTGTAGAGGTTGTGGTTCGAGGCTAATCAGATTCTGCCAGAAAATGAAATTATTCTGCATCAGAAGAAAGGCAATGCTAAAGCAAAACGAGAAGTTGGCAACTGAAGCCTCAGGGAAATTCAAAATCTCTTCTAGAAACTAGAAACATTCAGCTCTGGGGAGGCCTCAGATTGACTTCACTGGGCACTTTTTACACCCAATCTGCCTAAACAAGTAGCCACTTCACAGGGATGGGAAAGGTAGTAAATTAACTGCATTTTAGATATTTCATTCTTGTTCTACTTGGTGGTTGTGCCACCCCCCTCCTTGGATGTACATCGTAACATAATGAGGGAATTTGGGTGTGCCAGAGAAGTCAGAGCAATGCCACGAGGAGACTAGACTGTATTATCAGCCTAGAATCCTAGCAGGGTCACCAAAAGTGGAATATTCACAGCTGAGACATCCGCCTAAGACACATCCACCCTCTTCAGGAGTAAGGGCTTCAACAGCAGAAGAAAATGGATACAGTAGTCCCAATGTCACACAAGGGGAGAGAATCTTCTGGAGGGGAGCTACAGGGCAGCAGCTGCAGCTGCATGTTACCCTGATCTTTCACAGGCAATCCTGATGACACTCAAAACAAACTTTTGTTAGTACTGATAAGAAGAAAGGGATGGCAAACCACTATGGAACCTTTCTTACCTTGAAAACCCTATGACGAGACAGTTCAAAATGAAGCAAGGGAGTTGAGACTCCCAGTTTGAAAAGCACCCTATCAGCAACTGAGGAAGGGCAAAGGACAGCAACGAAGAAAATAGAAAAGATTGTCAAGTGTAAGGATGCGTCACTGGAGAAGATCAAGGCCAAGATCAATCTCCCACACTTCTGAATGCCCAATTGCACATTCAGACGGTCACCATATGTTGACAGCATGCAACAACTCCTCCACTGAGTTTGTGTGTGTAGGATGGACAACTAACTCCCATTTGAAATATTCCTCCCCCATACCCAACATTTCCCAATTTCTTGGACAGCTGGCCTAACAGAGTCACACACACACCTGCTCCCGCTGTTGATGCCTACATATGTCACAGAGTGAATGGGAGCCAAATTTGCAGCACTCTCATTTGGGCTAAGAAGAGAATGCACATCTTTGGGGACATAAAAACAATGTCTTCTACATCTGCCACATATGTTCCCATCCCGCCCCCAGGGCAGCCCCCCGTTGAGGATGGCAAGACAGAGAAGGAAGGATGCAGGTAGACAATTTGCCTACACAATTACCATCCATTACATTGCCAAAACACCCTGGTCACATCTCTTTCTTTTCCCCATATGCAGCTTTTCTCCGGTGGTCTGGAAATAAACAAGCCCTTGCTAATATTTGTGCCAAAAAACAAGCACAATTCAGTCCAGGTCAACTCTGTATCTTCGTGGGACAGATCAGTCCTGATTCGATCAGCAAATGCTCAAGAACACATGACAAAGTTTCAAATGGCTGAATACTAAAATGAAAATAGAAGCATCAATATGAATCTCTGGCACACATGCATGAGTTAGAAAGTTAGAAAAAATGGATAGTTGTCTCACTTCAATGATGGCAAAAAGGGTGTAGACCATTCTGGGGACCATGAAGCTATTCTACTTTGAGAATCCCTAAACTTCTGATGTGCAGCTAGATGAATTTAACCAGAATTTACAACTCTGCAACACATAGTCCTGAAGACCACCATAGTGTAAGAGGGAATGTGTTTTGTCCAATTTGATCCAAATCTGTTTTGAAGTACCTGTATTGAGATTCTTCCATCAGAAGGAGGTGGAGGTAAATGACATTTTACTACTGATGGGGGCAGTTCCACATATAGAAAGATTTTTCTGAATACTACTGAGGTCACAGGCATTTACTCCTAAGAAATTGTCCAGAGGAATTTAGGCCTTCACATTCCACTGGCATAAATGAAAGTAAAGCTCAGATTTTGTATTTACAAGGGGCAAATGACACAGACAGCTCTGGAAGCAGAAAGCCAGGCACTAATTGGTTCCCAGGGGTTGTTTTTCGTAGAGTGGCATCTTTTATGCTTTCTAAATGCAGAAGATCTCTCTATGCAGGTTTAATTTTCTGCTTATGGCCAGTTTTTCACTAGCCCTAAAATGGTATATTAGACCATGTAAGAGAGGCACTATTCTTATGGCAGCCATGGCCTGAGAAAGGGAACATCACTCTCTGAATGTCAGTGTGTAATGTTCATAATTTACAGAAAACATCAGAATCATTACAAATCAAGAATACAAAGAGAAACAGCTGAGATAAAATTCATATGCATGATGGACACACACAAGAATGGATTAAACATAAGTCAGGGTTTCTTGAGTCATTATCAAATGTCATACTACTATTTTGCCAGTTCAGGGGAGTTATCTCCCAGCAGGACTCTAAGGTAAAAAAAATTCCCATCCTCTCCTCACTCTCTTCCAACCCCCCCCCCATCTGATGTCTGGTTTCTGTTTCTTGAGGAATTTACCACACAGCCATAAAACAACACCTACCATATCAACAAAGAACATGAGACTCTAGGCAAATCCTCCTACCCATCATCTTTACAACACCCTCCTCCTCTTCCCCGTCTCCTATCCACTGTCTTTATAGGTACTTACAACCGGCCTGACATGCAAATACAGACATTACAGCCAATGAATATTTGGTATGAAATGTATATCCCACCACATATTATATTGCACACCTCATTCTGCTGCTAGATGACTGAAAAAATGGACGTGTAGTCCACGAAATGTTATATTAGTTAGTCTTTAAGGTGCCACATGCTTTTTGTTTTGTTTTGTTTTTCTTTGATGTTGCCTGGAATTCTTGAAAAGAATTCTCCTGAAAACATCACTCTCTCCACAAGGGCAATTTGAGATCATTTAGAACTCGGCTGTGTTTTGGCGACAGTCCTGTGCATTCTCATCTAGGCCAAAGGCTGAACTCAGAAGAACTTCCTTATGAGAAGGCCTGTAAAAGATTGCATTTAGAGTAACGGTGGAGAATTATGCCAGAGCTTAGAAAATGCATGGGACTTCTACTTCTAGAATCCCATGTTGGATGTGGGAG